>CM021105.1:250682300-251295577 GCA_007115665.2 Sequoiadendron giganteum
AGAGATAAATATGAGGGAGGGATATATATGTAGGTAGAGAGAGTTGAGATAGAGACATAGTAGAGAGGGAAGGAGAGAGGGGGAGGGAGGAGAAGTTAGAGGGAAGGAGGGAGAGAGGGAGAGAGGGAGAGAGGGAGAATGAGGTATAGAGGGATAGGTAGGTAGAGAGAAGTAGAGAGGGAAGGAGAGTTGGAGGGATAGGTAGAAATGGAGAGATAGAGAGAGAGGTAGGTAGAGAGAGGAAGGGGGGATATAGAGAAGTGGAGAGGGAAGGAGACATGGATGGAGAGGTAGGGATCGAGGGAGAGATAAATATTTAGAGAGAGGTGAGAGAGTGAAATAGAGAGAGATAGAGGTAGGTAAGGAGAGGGAGGGCGAGATAAAGGGAAGTAGATAGTGGAGGAGAGAGGGAAGAAGAGGCAAGGAGGGAGAGATAGGTGAGATAGAGAGATATGAGGGAGGGAGGGATATTTAAGGAGAGAGAGGTGAGATAGAGAGAAAGAAAGTAAAGAGGGAAGGGGGAGAGAGAGAGGTGATAGAGAGAAGTAGAGGCGTAAGGAGGAAGGTAGAGAAATTATGAAAGTGAAAGAGAGAGGGAGAGAAAAAGAGGTATATAGGGGTAGGTTAGACACAAAGATGTAGAGTGAATTTTGGTGGAAGAGAGAGAGGAGGGAGGGATAGGTAAATATGGATAGTTGAGATAGATAGGAGAGAGATATAGGTAGAGAGAGGGCAAAGGGAGATAGAAAGAGGGTGAGGGGGAGAGGAGAGATAGAAAGAGCTGGAGGGAGGGAGAGATAAAGAGAGTAGAGAGGGAGGAGAGAGATAGAGAGAGGTGATAGAGAGATAAGTAGAGAGGGAAAGAAGGTGGAGATATTGAGAGAGAGGAGGCAATGAGGGAGAGAGAAATAGGTATAGAGGGACAACTAGATAGAGAGAAGTAGATATGAAAGGAGAGATATAGGGAGAGGGAGGGATGGAGAGAGAGGTGACACAAAAATAGAGAGAGTTCTAGGTAGATAGAGGGAAGGAGAGAGGGAGGAAGAGGTAGGGATGGATAGAGAGAGGTGAGAGAGATAAGAGAGAGGAGGGAGGGATAGGTAGGGAGAGAGGGGTGAGATAGAGAGAAAGAGAGTAGAGAGGGAAGGGGATAGAGAGAAGTGAGATAGGTGATAGATATGTGTGATGGAGCTGAAAAGTAGAGAGGTAAGGAGGGAGGTGGAGACATTGAGAGGGAAGGAAGGGGGAGAGAGAAAGATGTATAGAGGGGTAGGTTAGATAGTGAGAATTAGAGAGAAAAGGTGGGTGAAAGGAAGAGAGAGAGAGAGGGGAGATAGTGAGAGAGAGAGAGATGTAGAGAATAAAAGATGAAAATGAGTGAGATAGAGAGAAAGATGAAATTTGAACTCCTGATTACTAAAATTTGACCTCCTGATTACTGAAATTTGACATGCTGATTACTGAAATTTGACTAAGTCTGAATTTTTAAGATCTTCCAAAAACTAGAATTTGCATTATAACTCCTAGAGATCTGAAGCCACTCTCAAACATCCTACATATATATACATGAAATATAACTTAAAGTATAAGTAAATGTCCATATGTAAATGTCAACTTATACTTAAATATTTATTTTATGTATATAGTTTCCCTGACAAAAAAAGTGAAAATCAAAGAGTTTACAAAAATGCATTCCAAAAGTCATGAATGACACTTGGCACATGCCAAATAAAGAAGCTCGTTTGGCACATGCAAAATTTGGCATGCACGAAATAAGTTGCATTGGGAAATACCAACCCTATGGGTTGGATTTTGCATTGGGCATTCGACCCAAAGGTTTGGACAACCATTTCATGAAAAGGATGTGATTTTTTGAAAGGGTGCCAAATTTCTTCATATTTTCGTCTGTGCTCCCCATCTCATTTGCATGTCTTTCAATGCAATTTTAAGAAAAAATTGTGGTAGCGTTAACCTCTCTCTTAGCTATCTAAATATATAATTATTTTTTTTTTTTGATTTAGTTAAGGTTCTGGTCGATGGCTTCTATTGTAAATGCCTTCATTTTTCGTAAAAAACCAACATGTGCTAGTTTTAGGATAGATTTTTACTCATTCATTGAAACGTTAATTTCTTTTTTTTTGAAACTTGACTCCATTCTACACATGATGAAAAAAAATCAATTTTTGATTAGTTTGCAAAACAATTGGGGGGGAGCACGCTCAAATTTCAGCTTTTCAGGATGTGTCCACTTTGAAAATTCATACAATATTATATATTCATTAAAAAAATTATCCGAAAGAATGAGGATAAAATACATGGTGTTAGCTAATTTCTCACCATTGGCATATTTGAAATTCTAAAAAAACGTTAATAAAAAAGGGGGGATCCCTTAGGTGCTATTTTTTTTGATAAAAACAAGACCTGTTTTGCCCCACCCCCCCCCCCTTTTTGAGACCCTTAATCTTCATTAATTTCAAAAAAAAATAGTAGCTTAGAAACTAGACTCGGAGCACTTCAACTTTTGTTCTTTCCGCATCTTGGAATTTTGAGTGTAACTATCTTCATTTTCTCATGAAAATCAGATTTTTCTGATTTAAGAAAAAAAAAGTGGCATCTTAAGAGCCAAAATTGTGTCATAGATTGGTGCACTTACCCATAAAAAATACCATAATATATGTATATATATATATAATTTTTTGAAAAACAATAGAAAAAAATTTATAACAACTTATGTTATATAAAATATTATATATAATAATAATAATATAATTTATACATTTTGAATATTAAAGAAAAATTAGAAATAATATCTAATTCTTTTCTTTCTTTTATTGTTTTTTGTTTTCAACCTTTATAATATTATGAATGTAAAACAAATTTTCTAGTGGAAATGTAGAAAAAATATCTTGACTCTTTGCTTTCTTTTTTTGAATAGAGTATTTTTTTTTAATATTATTTGCATTTATTTTATATTGGGTTCATCAAAGGGTCAAATATTTTTCAATGTTCAACCATCATTCTACCACATTCTCAACCGTCAATATTAAAATCAATCAATAATGTTTATATAAGAAACATCTTCGACATAATAAATAGTTTCCAAATACAATCTTTGTAAATTGTAAGTGTAACACCCTTTAACATGATGCTCTCATTATATTAACCAAAAAATCCATCCTTCATTTAAGGTACACAAATTTACAAAATCAAGAGAATTGCGAGAAGAGCAGGTCTTGCTTCAATTCCTTCAACCATAGAAGCAAATCAGCGGAAAGAAGATTTGGGTGATGAACCACAAATTTTAGAAAAAGGAATAAAGTTTGTAATAGAAATGCCTTCCATAGACCGCTCCAAGCATGTACATAGTTCCTTATTATTATTTTAAGTTATTAGTGGTCAAAGAATGACACATTCTCTAGCAGTATTATTTCAATCAGCATTCGAAAAATTCATCGCCAACAATTCATTGAAGGAAAATTCACTGTCAACAATTCACCGCCATGGAAAATTCACCGCCAAGTAAAATTCACCGCTAGAAATTCACCAAGTTTTTGAAATATTAAAAAATATTGATGAATTGTTGGTGATGAAGTTTCCTTGACAGTGAATTTTCCATGGCAGTAAATTGTTGATGATGAATTTTCCTTCGGTGAATTGTTGACGATGAATTTTACTAGAACCATTTCATTCCTAGTTTTAAATGGCCTCATGGAAATATGTCACCCATTACTCATGAAGTAAATTATTGGCTACCAAATTCCTCAAAAGATTCCTTCCACTCAAGTCTGAATAATATCCAAGAAAGTTTCCAATGAAAGAATTGTCATGGATTTGGTTGCTTGCTAGTCATATGATACCAATCACCTCCATTATTACCACTTCCATCTATACAATCCTTACTATTAACAGTTGATGTAGTTACATCAAAGCTTCTTCGGATATGCATTTGGATATACCATTATTAAAGTCCACCAATTCTATTAATGCATGAACAAAATCCAAGGGAACATCACACCTAGCATTTAATAGATAGATGGAAAAACAGTTGGAGGGATCCTTCGCCAAGTTCAAATACATTTATTGATTCAAAGCTACCCAACGAAACTCTAATTTGACATAAGTAACACCATAACCTGATCATGACCATGCTTGGCCATACTTCAATTTCCTTCCCTTAAAGTATGCCATAGTTTACGTTGAAGGTGTATCCAATATGAACACGCCCAAGCTAGGGGAGAGGAGTCAATACTTAAGCGGGGGCCCTAACGTTCGATGGGACATGCACTCATTGGGGCCCACACCTATACACCAGTCCTCCACAACTTAAAAATAAAATCATCCATAAATAGGCTCGATGACATGAAACATAAATTAGATATAGAATGCACACTTAATAGCATTAATTTCAATACAAAAAAAGTACACGTTGGTAGCCAAACATGATGAAGTGTATCCAAATTGTATCTGACATATAACAAGTAGCATTCTGAGATAGAATTTAAACAGCCCAAACATTAAGACATGCACCCTTTCCCATAAACTGGTAAACCCAACTTTCACACCAATCCAGGCATCACTCTAACATTAATCACAACTACACAACATAAACAAGGTGCCAAGTCAACAAATTTGAAACCCATCCGACCCATCTTTGACTGACTGGCTAACCCATTACAACAATGTTTCCCATCGTAGCATAACCAAACCAACATGCAAATACATTTGCCTGTCTCGTCTACCTTGATACCTACAACACGTATCAACTTGAATCTGACCCATCTTGCCAAGTAGGGTGTGCACGTATTGGAGCCAAACCCAAATATCCCACCTACATCCATTCAACACTCCTATAAGGCCACCATTATTCAAAACAAAAACATGGAAATTATTTCAAACAATCCACCAAACCAATCAAGTCAAGATTTAATGATTCAAATAAATAAAATCCCAAATTCATACGAAATAGAATTCAAATTCAAAATAGGACAACAATTTATTTCACCACACTAAACAAGCATCAATCAAATTCAAATAGCTATGAAAACCAACAAGTATTTAGTTATTCTGTAGTGAGCGACATAAGAAAAGGAGGAGTGACAAGCAAAAATTTGAATGAGTTAACATCAAGGGGAGGAAACAACTCAAATTCTAGTGCACCAACATCCATATTGTTTCAGGATTTTCTTTTCAAACTTTTCCATTCATTTACTTTATATTGTTCTTCATTGTACAACCATTACAGTTTTCCATTTCTAAGCTTTATACTGATCTTAATTACAGCCATTACAATCATATGTTTTTATTTATGTTTCCCTAGGGTTTATATTACAAATATTATAGTCACAAGTGTTTATTTATGTATCGATAGGGTTTATATTGCAAATATTGTAGTCCTAGGTTAGCATATGTGTTCAATAGGGTTTATAATGCAAATATTGTAGTCATGGTTTACCATTTAAATCTTTCCCTAGGGTTTATTTTCCAAATAATACATTCATTCATTAGCATATACATTCCCTAGGGTTTATATTGCAAATATTGCAGTCACAATTTACCATTTCTATTTCTCAAAGGTGTATATTACAAATGTTACAGTCATAGTTTACCATTTTGGTTTCCCCAAGGTCTATATTGTGAATATTAAAGTCATAGTTTATGATCTCTGTTTCCATAGGGTTTATATTGAAAATGTTACAGTCATAGTTTAGCCTTTCTGTTTCAGTAGGGTTTATATTGCAAATATTACACTCATAGTTAACATTTTTGTTTGATAGGTTTTGCATTATCATTAACTCTTCTTTTCATGTGTCTTAATGGTTTTGCATTATCATTTATATGGTGAATATTGGTCATGGTTTACCACTTCTATCTCATAGGTCCTGCATTATCATTCACTCTTCTTATCTTATTCTCATAGGTTTTGCATTATCATTCATTATATAGTTATATTATTCTCATAGGTTATGCATTACCATTCCCTCTAGTTATCTTATTCTCATAGCTTCTACATTTTCATTCACTCTAGATATCTTATTGTCATAGGTTATGCATTATCAGTCACTAAAGTTTCTATTTTTAGAAGGTTTTTTTTCATCATTTTCATATGTTTTTTCTTCATCAATCGACAAATATTTATGTGTGTCAATGAGTTCTTCATAGAAAATATATGTGAGCTTTGTTAAACTCTTATTTTTTTCATTTGTAAGCTTTCTATTGTGTCATAGTTCAAATATGAGTGTGGTTTTCATTCTACTGTGCATGAGAATTTTAATGTTGTAAATGCTTAAGAGATATGAGATGTTCTTAAACTCTAACTCCCTTGCATATTTTGCAATTTTGTGCTTCTTAAACCTCTACTTCCTTATGTCACTCACTCCAACATAGATGTAACTCTCTAAACTGTTACAAAAGATCTCAATTGAAATGCAACAAACTAAAAAGATAACACATACACAAACTAAATAATCTTTTTTTCAAGCATCACTTTCTTCATACATATAAAGATAACTGTTAAATCATTTGTGTTTCATAGTTTACCATTTATGTTTCTTAGGTTTTGCATTATCATTGACTCTGGTTATCATATTCTCATATGTTCTACATCACAAACTAATTATTCTTTTGTTCAAGAATCACATCACTCTTTACATACATATATAGATAACTATTAAATATTTTGCATTTCATAGTTTACCATTTATGTTTCATAGGCTATGCATTATCATTGAATCTTCTTATCATATTCTCATACGTTCTGCATTAAAAAAAAAAAAAAAATTGTTCAAGCATCACTGTTTTGATTCTAATTATTCTATGTAGATGGCCAAGGGCAATGCAGTGGTGAACCATACTAGGAACAAAAAAAGAGAAGAGCCATGACAAGCTTGCCTACCAACAAATGAGGATTTGGATTCCCTCCTGAAATAGATCTCATTGCACAAGTAGATGAGGTTTCTACTCCTCAAATACCACAGATTGAGGTTACTACACCTCAAATATTGTAGAATGTAAAACAAATACAAAAGTTGTGGTCTCAGGATGACATGAAAAGGGAACTCTATGACATTGAAGAGAATGACATGTCTATAAGGGGCACTTCCAAAAAGTGGTCAATCCCAACAACCACACTGCCAAATGGCTAGGGTGTCTAACAACAACTTCCAAGAAAGGTCTACCAACACTCCTCACCAAAGAGGAAGAAAATCTTATTGTGGAATGGTGCAAGAAAATGGTTGATATTGGTCATGGTCTTGAGATAGTCAATCTTAAGTTTGAGGTTGCTCAAATATGTGAAAATAGGCCAAACCCTTTCATGAATGGCTTCCCAGGGAAGTCCTGGTGGATAAGCTTCAAGCACAGACACCCTGAACTCGTATTGCAAACTGTTTAAGGGCTAGACAAAGATAGGGAATTCAATATTAGAGTTGATGTTATAGATTTATTCTACAAAACATTGTCTGCAGTATACAAATCCATGCCATATGGTCCTGATCACATATAGAATTGCGATGAAACTGACATCCAAGTAGGAAAAAATGGGTCCATGAAGGTTCTCACAATAAAAGGTAGTAGGAATGTCTCTTACATTATCCCAAAGAGTCATGAATGGATAGTCAGGCAAAGCATTCTAGGATTCTTCTTTTTCAAGGGGAGTGCGAACATAGATAATTACATCATAAATTGTTAACCAGGTGCTTGCATGGCAGCCCAGCCACATGCATGGATGACCAAGGAATTGTTCATAGATTGGTTGACCCACTTCAAAACCTCGGTTCTAGGTGGTGTCTCACCCACCAACAAGGTCTTGCTGATCTTTGACAACCATGGAAGCCATGTAGCACTCGTAACCATCCAGGAAGCAAAAGAAATTGGTGTAGATTTATTAACATTGCCATCACACACATCACATAAGCTACAACCACTGGATGTGAGTGTGTTTTCACCTTTCATAGCTTACTTCAAATCAGAATGTGCAGATTTTTTGTCAAGGTTTCCAAACACTGAAATGAGGAGGAGAGAACTTGCAATGTTATGCAGAAAAGCAATGAAAAGAGCTTTACATCAAAGTTGGGTTTAAAAGTACTGGTATATGGCTGCTCAATCATGATGCACTTGTCAATGACATGCGTCCCAATGAGACATTTGTACTCAGCGAGGATGTTGATGCAGTTGAAAACATTCTCAGCCTTTCTAGACTTGGTGTGTCAAGCGATGATGTCACAGTATTGCAGTCCACTCTTCCAGATGGACACATGTAGCCTACAATAAAAACATAATACCCACCTCATATATGTCTTTCTGAATCAGTTGTACAAGTGGGCATTAATGAACACACTCCTCCCATGGTGGACAAGCTCATTGATCAATTCAATGAGAGTTTAGATCTTCCATCACAATGAAGCCAACCATCCTGGTTGTTTGAGGGATAAATGAAGTTGGGAATTGATTTGGAAGTCCCAAAACAACAAGATACCTATACTTTCCCATCACCACCACCAAAAATTGACCTTTCTCAAGTTGTGGATTACTATGGTCCTTCTTTCAATGTATATTTACAAGGCAATGAAGACGTACGAGAGGGATCACAAGTAGTCGAGGAGGTCATTGGCACATAGTCAGATGGGACACAAGAAACACAAACATTTTTGCACATCAACAAGTTCCTCAAGTTGCCTGTGCAAACTATTTGTCAAAAGAAATCCAAACCAGGTGCAATTTGGATCACCAGATAGTTTCAATTGTTGACAATAGATGACTACATGAGGCTATTAATGGAGCAAGAGAAAAGGAAGAAAGAGTTCAATGAGATAAAAGCAAGAAAGAGACAAAATAAATGAGAAAAGGGCAACAAGAATTATGGCAGCAGAGTTGAAGGAGAATGCCATAATTGAGGACATATTGTGAAAAGAAAAAGAGTAGCTGAAATTACAATAGAAAAATGATAGAAATGTGAAAAAGGAGCAAGAGAGGCTTCACAAGGAATGTGATCGAAAGGAAAAAGAGATTGAGGAGGCACAGAGGGTTTTACAGAGAAAGGTGGTTAAGGAACACTTTTAATTTGTTGTCTCAGACTAATGTAGTATTTTGTGATATTATCAACATTAATATCCCTCAATTCTCCACAGCAATGAATTATTCAAGCCTCTCCCAATTTGACTTCAGGGGCAGTCAATATCCATATCAATTTGGCACTTGGGATGTATAGATGTGTTCACCACCACCCCCAACACATGCCACTTGCACCCAATTTACCACTCCAAGTCCCACTCATGTATGCAAAAATCCTCATCAACTGGAAGAGGACGAGAACATAGCAATTGGCACCCCAACCAGCCAAGATCCATTTCACAACAACAACTAGATGCTGCCTTTTTTTTGGTTTTCACATGCAATTCAAGTTTCATAGACTTTAGAACTATTGATATTTACAAATGCATCAAAATTGTGGAATGTTGTAATTTTTTGATAAGTATAGATTGACTGTTTTTGTTTTGGTTTGTGAAGTAATCTGATCAAATTCCAAAAAGTGTTGTATGTAATCTGAAATGTGTGTTATTGTTTTTATTTTTAATGTATGCTTCTTCATTGATAGTTTTAAATAAATGAAAATTACGGATGCAACGTTATTGTTTTGATTTGCAATGTATTATGATGTCATAGATAAATTTGGTTGTTCTCTTTTTCATAGGTTGTGCATGTAAGAAAATCTATATAAATACACATACATGTCCACATCCACATATACATATACATGAAACATAGACATATAAATATACATATAGGTTCTACTTCATCAATTCAGTCAACTAAGAAATAGAGACATAATTATATTCTTGGTAAGAAAAATAATGCATGAAAAAAATTGTAAATTCCAACCATACAAATATTAAACACAATTTGCAATGTCAAACTATGTGCAATTGTTACAAGATGTAATGGTTTAGGGAGACTTGATTTCATGAATGCTCATTTGATGGCAACCTATGCTGCATGGGTCCACAACTCCATTCAAATTGTGAAGTGTTACATAGGTAACCATGACAAGCCTTCATAAAACCAAGTCCCCTAAGCCATTTAAATACAAAGCTACAATAGTTGCATGATTCAATAATGGGTGCCTTACAACTTGTAAAAAATGGAAGCAAATGGGATTTTGGAGTTCACCACTAATACATTCACACCGTACTTGGAAAGATGGGACAAATTGGTGTTGATATGTGTTGTAGGTTTCATGATTGATTAGATAGGTAGATTCTTTTGCTTGTTGGTTTGGTTATGCTACGATGGGAAACATGGTTGTAATGGGTTTTGCAAATGCTCAAAGATGGGTGAGATGGGTTTAAATTGTGTTGACTTTGCATCTTGTTTACGTTGTGTAGTTGTGATTAATGTGAAAGTGGTACCATGTAGTGGTGCATTAGTTGGGTTTACCAGTTTATAGGGAAGGGTGCATGTGTAAATTATTGGGGTGTTTAAATTCCATGTCAGAATGTTACTTGCTATAAGTCAGATACAAGTTGGATACACGTCATCACGTTTGGTTGCCTCTATGTACTTTTTTTGTTTTGAAATGAATGTTATTAAGTGTGCATTTTAAATCCATTTTATGTTTGATGTTATCGTGCCTATTTATGGATGATTTTTTTTTAAGTTGTGGAGGACTAGTGTATAGGTGCACATCATATAAAGTTGAGGACCCCCCTAAATTAATCAATGACACCTACAAAATATACAATTGTTGTAGGTCTGAATTTATGAAGCATACACATAGACATACACATATACACTAGACATAGACATAGACATAGACATAGACATAAGTGAATTAAACACAACTATAGAGAAGTATAGGAAGGGGAAACAAGTGATAAATGTGATGCAGTAGAGTGTTAGGGTGGTTGAATAAGAAAAGTAGATGTGGAAAGGTTGTCCACTTAAGAACTCTTCACACATCTACACACTCACATTTACATATAGACATACACATTTACACATACACATTTACATATACAAATACATACACACAAACATAGACATAGACATACACATAGACATACACATACACATACACATACACATAAAAATTTACATACACATAGACATACACATAAACATAAACATACACATACACATACACATACACATACACATACAGATTTGTATACACATAGACATAAACATACATGTAGACATAGACATAGACATACAAAAACACATACACATACACATACACACACATATATTGCCATCATTGTGAAGAAAAAATGAGAAGTTGGTAGAATGAAAGGCTATAAAGTTGACAAGTGTGCGAGGCATTATGAGCATTGGAAGCAAGTTGGCTCGAAAAATATGTAGGATGTCGTGAAAGTAGTATATGTATATGTATATGTATATGTATATACACATATACACATATACATATACATAAATATATAGTCATATTCATATACATATACATAAATATAAACATATGTATATGTATATGAATATGTCTATACATATGCATATATATATATATAAATAAGATGCAAAGACCTTAAGAATATACAAGTTGGATACACTTCATCATGTTTGGCTGCCAGTGTGTAATTGTTTTGTTTCAAAATAATTACAATTACACGTGCATTTAATATATGATATACATATACATATGTCTATGTATATGTCTATGTAAAGGTACAATATATGCATTGCTGATTTGATGAAGCAAAACCTAAAAAAAATAGAACACTCCCATATACTTCCAAGGCATAAAAATAAGGTACAATAATTGGATGACAGATATGATGGAAAATAACCCATGCAAAAGATAACACCCCCAAACTAATCAATGGCACCTAAGAAAAGATAGAAACATTTCCATTACAGGTTTATTGAAGTAGCACATATGATAATCATAACACCCCTATATTTATCAATGAAGACTAACCATGATGAAGTTGGGTATTCATTTTATGTATATGGGTTTTTTTTTTTAAATGTTATTGGTCCACATGGCCTGGCACTTGGACTGTGTGATTTTGAGTGTGTACATATCGGCTCCTCTCCCCTATGTAATAAAGCAGATCCTATAAAAAAAACAAGACCCCCAAATTTTTCTAATGCAAACAAAAAAATATTCAATAATTGCATGTCTGAATTGATGAATCCTAATAATTGGGAAACATAACACCCCCAATTTAATGAATGTCACCTCAAGAAAATAGTAATAATGAATGAATGAAGCAACACATATGAAAAACATAAACCCCCAATTTTATCAATGGCACGTAGAAATGGTACTCAACAACATTAATCGAAATGTGAACATTAACCCATGATTGTAATGGCTATAATGAAGAACAATATAAAGCTTACGAATGGAAAACAATAAGAGTATAACAATTATCACATATGTATATGATTGAATTGATGGAGCATAACCCAAAATAAATAACACCAACATATTTATCTATGACACATAAACAACATCAATTTATTAAGTGACTGAAAAGATGAAGCAAAACCTAAAAAAAGATTAACCCACATTTTTTTTGGGTTAATGAAACAGAGAACACAACCTAACTCAATAATAATGACCTATGATAATACGATAAGCAGAGTCAATGATAATGCAGAAGCTATGAGAATAGGAAAGAAGAATCAATGATAATGCAAAACCTATGAGAAAACAATAAGGAGAGTGAATGGTAATGCAAAAATTGTGAGATTGCGATAAGAAGAGTGAATGATAATGCATAACATATGAAACATAAATGCTAAAATATGAGTGTAATATTTGCAATATAAATAACACCAACATATTTATCTATGGCACAGAAACAACATAAATGTTTTAAGTGATTGAAAAGATGAAGCAAAACCTAAAAAAAGATTAACCCACATGATTTTTTTTGGTTAATGAAACAGAGAACACAACCTAACTCAATGATAATGCAAAACATATGAGAATAAGATAAGCAAAGTGAATGATAATGTAGGACCTATGAGAAAACGATAAGCAAAGTGGATGATAATGTAGATGCTGTGAGATTACGATAAGCAGAGTCAATGATAATGCAAAACCTATGAGAATACGATATGCAGAGTCAATGACAATCCAAAACCTATGAGAATAGGATAACCAGAGTCAATGATAATGGAGAACTTATGAAAAAGAATAGGATAAGTAGAGTATATGATAATGCAGAACCTATGAAACATAAATGGTAAAACTATGACTGTAAAATTTGCAAAATAAACCCTAGGAAAACATAAATGCTAAATTATGTGTGTTGTATTTTCAAAATAAACCCTACTAAAAGATAAATGCCAAAATATGAGTGTAATATTTGCAATATAAACCCTACAGAGCAAAACCCATATAAAAAATAATACAACTTCATCTATGGCATGGAAACAACGAACATTATTATTACTGAAAGAAGAAAACAACCCCAAAAATTTCAATGGCGAGGAAACAACCAACTGCATTATAAACTATTATATAAATAGAGCGATGCTTGAACATAAGGTTAATTTCCAAAGATTTATTGTGTTTATGAACACAAATAGGACAGTGTTCATAAACACTAAACTTCAACAAAAAAAATGATATCTGCAACACCAAAAAACCAATAAAACAAACTGAAATTACAAACCAAACTCAAACAACCGAATAATAGCGAGCCTTAGTGAGCAAACTCATCTGGGTCGAACACGCGACAAACCTGTTTGTTGCTTGCGATGACCTTCATGGTGGCGAGAAACTCGTTCATGGCAACGAGGAACCCGTTCATTGCTTGCATGGTGGAAGTGGAGCCACTAGTAACGTTCGGTAACTGGCGTTTACCAATCTCCGTATCGGCTTCTACCCAAACACATTATGGTCTTCGAGCATCGCAGGTTGTGGTAAATAGATGAAGGTTGCAGACGACAAAACGAGCAAGTACTGGCGTGCAAGTGAAGAAGGAATGTCTATTTGCTAGAATGAAAGGCTGAAAAAATGGTGAGAAGAGCAAGGCACTGGGAGCATTCAATGCAATTTAGTTCAAAATAAACGCGGGGTGGCATGGAGCTTAGGAGAGGTCACAACAATTAAACTCAACAGTCGATAGGAATAGGAAGTGGCAGCGAGTGATAAATGTGATGTAGTGGATTCTTAGGGTGGTAGACTAAGAGAAGTTGACATGGCAAGGCTGTCAACTTCAGATGCCGAGTCGCATAGGTAGTGGCACCTGAGCTTCCTACGTATCGATCGATGGGTCATTTTTGCATTTTTTTACAGTCGTGGACAAGTTTAATATCCATTTTTGCATAATAGATCTTTTTTAAAAAATACTATTGACCCTGCCACATGGACCGTGAGATTTTGGATGTGTACGTATCGACTCCTCTCCCTTAAATGTTAAAATCAAATGGCCTATTGTTTTCAATAGACCGTGGAAGATGATCAAACTGATCGCGACGTTCATTTTACCGCCCGTCCTTTTCTCCAGTTTGATTTTTTTACACAGCCTTCGTTATATCGAAATGCAATTTGTTACTAACAAATACAGACTCATTAATGTCGACGCTACCTTAGAAAAAGGAATAAGGTTTCTAATAAAAATGCCTTCCTTCCACCGCTTCAAGCATGTACTTTGTTCGTCATTGCTTCCTTAGTTCTTAGTGGTCAAAGATATTGCCACAGGCTCCAGCAGTATTCTTTCAGTCGTAGTTTGAAATGGGCCTCATAATGGCTCATGAAGGAAATTATTGGCTGAGAAATTCCTCAAAAGCTTCCTTCCTGTCATGTCCAAATAATATCCCAGAAACCATCCAATTAAAACATGGCCATGGATATGCCTGCTTGCTAGCCATAGGATACCAATCACCTCTATTATTACGAGTTTTATCTATATATTCCTTATTTTGAAAAGCCCACGTAGTTAGACCGTAGCTATACATCATCAAACTACCGATTCCACCATTGAACAAAATGCAAGGGAACATCACACCCAGCATTTAATAGAGGTGGGGTGACTTTATTGACCGAACAACCGTGAGAGGGATCCTTTGCCAATGTCTGAATCCATTAATTGATTCAAACTCCACGGCCTGATCACAACCTCGCTAGCAAATCAGAGAGATGACCACATCAACCTTGTTTTGTAACTTGGAGCTCATTGTACTTGTCTTCTACGCCGTCTGAATGCAAAACAATGACTATCCTTCGATATCAACTTTGTCTGCTTTTCTCGTTACAAATTTTAAAACATGGTATAAGGCTTCGAAATCAACTTCAGTTTTAGACCTTGTCGGGATCCATTTCGATTCAACGCACATCAGATATCTCATTTTGTTTCTTACGATTCAACCACTTCCCGTGACGCCATCAAAAGTTTTATTTTAATCTGCCATATAAACGGGTCAATATTTATTATAATTAGCTTTCTCATGTGATCATGATATTGATATTGGTGTGACATTCTTTGATACCATGGAACAGGGAGAAGACTAGACCTCACAACCTCTTGCTTACAACAAGATGCTTTAGTCAATTGATCTAGTCCCTACACTTCATAATAAGTGAGAGTTAAAATATAATTTTTTATTTTATTATTTATTTATTTTATTTTATTTTTATATGTTAACCTTTTGCTATTATATCAATATAAAATTATAATAATCATTTAAATCATATTTTATAAAAAAAAAAATTTCAATGTCAAATCAATTCTTTCATTTGGATTTTTTTTTATCAATATTGCAATTATCATTCCCATAGTATAATATTATAAAATAAAACAAATACTACACCACTAAATAACACAGACTAATATCATAAAGAAGAACAAAGCTCTAACAATGAGTATAGAACCCCAACAATGAACAAAGAAAGGTGTAACAAAAACCCTACATGGTACTGGCAACGATGGATTGGATTCCTCTGCAAACAACAACAATGGTGAGGGAGGGAGGTTTCAATGATTGTGAGGGATTCAGATCTTTATTAGAGTTGATTCTTGGAGAAGGTGTCCTCTCCCATATGGTGGCAACAACAATCTCTGATTGTGCTCACAATAGTAATAGTGGCATTTTTGTGGCTTTTGATGGCATGGTTCCTTTAGAAGCTGCGGTCTATGAGGGTTCTTTTTTAATGAAATGACTAGTGACGAGGTGGATGATTAGTGGGGGAAGGAGGACAATTTTCCTTCCTCCCTAGCTACCTTTAATTTATCACTTTGTGATGGGGATGTTTTGGGTGAAGAGGATGAGTTTCTCATGAATATCCTCTTAGATGCTCATTTGAAGCTAAATAAACATGTTGAGGTGCCTATGGTTGAGGCCACTACTAGTGACCAATTTTTGGGTTTGAAGAAAAGTTTTACTTTCCTTTCTAAGGGTGTTTTGTCCTCCACTATAGAACATACTTGGATACAGTTTTGCCTATGCTTGGATTTCTTTTAATTTGGAAGAGAGAGGGTTTCTAACAAAGGTTGCTGGCTATTTTCTTGTTTCATTTCTTGATGATGATCTTGAGGTTGTTATTTCTTCTTTTTTTTGTTGTTGCTATTCTTATCCCTAAGGGTGTGGAGGAAGGTTGTTCTGCTAGGTTTTCTATTTTGAGTGTCTCTCCTGAGGAGATGGAGGATGCACAAATAATTATTGTTGTTCCTAATTCTCTTCTTGTTGAGATGTCTAATTGGCTTAGGAGCTTTCTTGTTCGAATGTTTTATGGTAATTATCCCAATATTGATAGTGCTAGAAGATGGAACTTTCAGATTTGGAAGCTCCATTGCAAGCTTGAGGTATAGGCAATGTTGAATGGTGTTTTTTCTTCTTTCTTTTTTTCCTATCAAGAGGATAGATCTAGGATCCTTATTGATGGCCCTTGGTTTATGGGTTTCAATGGTAGATAAGTCTTCAAAATTGACTACCTAGTTTCAACACTATTTTAGGAACATAAGTTTCCTATTTGGGTATGCACGCATTGCCTGCCCTTGAAATTTCAGAATAAAAAGTTTTTTATGTCTATTGTCAATTCTTTTGGGCAATATTGTTTTTGACAAGATTTTGTGTGTTTATGGAGAAATATTAGAAGCTTCCCATTTAGATTTTATTGTCTTCAAAATCTAAAACTTGGGTGTAGTAGATTCACTATGAAGACTCTAGTTATCAATCATTCTTGTCGTATAGTGGGTCATACTTCCACTACTTGCTTAAAGAATAAAAATCAACACTTTGTTTGGAAGGAGAAGGATCATATGCTAGCTTCTAAGGAGGATTCCATTACTCCTTCCTTGCAGGAAATTCAGAAAGCATATCTTAAAGGGTATTACCCACACGAAGTTTAATGCCTTGGGAATGGGTGAAGGTTCTGCTAGTGATTGTATGTCTCCTCTCTATTGGGTAGAAGGATCCTCATTTTGAGATAAAATAAATCTCATTGAAACAATTTTTTAAGCCGCCCCAACTTTGAGTGGGTTGGACGGTCTTTTAGTTTTGTTGTCCTTTTTAAATGTTAATTCTTACTTGATTGTGCTTTAAGCTCCATTTTCCCTCTTATAAAAAATTCAAGATCTTTTCAAAACCCTACTGACCTAATAAAAAACACACATATTCTCCCAAAATATTTGCATTATAAAAGAAAATAATCGATTGTTATTATTTATAAAAATATGGATAACCATGTAGAAATGACCCCGTCATACTATTGTCTTGAAATGAATGCGAAAATATGAGATCACATTATTTTATTCATGATAATAAAACCTGCACTGCAGATCTGGTGCAGTACAGATCTCTATGAGCTTACAAAGTAACAGATATTGTAAGAAAAGTAGAAGGGTTGTGCATCGAAGGGATTAAACAGGAATTAATACCACACCATTTATAGGAAATCATGCGTCATAAAGGTAAGTGGGCAAACGAGGATTGGCGAAGAGGGTGAGAGGAACTTTCCTGTGAATTGAGACTTCATATATCTCAGACATGTCCAAATCTTGGGGTTCTTTATCAGAGGGAAGAGACCAGTCAAATGTATGAATAAAGCTTGCAAGTGCGAATTGAATCATACGAAGCCCCAGATTATAGCCCGGGCACATTCTTCGCCCTGCACCGAACGGTATTATTCGAAAGTCTCTTCCATCAAGATTAACGGGATTTCCCACAAAGCGATCCGGATCAAATTCCAGCGGCCTCACCCACGCATTTGGATCTCTCGCTATTGCCCATATATTCACCATGACATGTGAATTGGGTGGGATGAAATGCCCCATTATTTCCTTTGAAGAATTTGGAGATGCGTGAGGAATCATAAGTGGCGTTGGAGGATGCAGTCGAAGAGTTTCAGTCACAACTGCTTGTAAATATTTTAGATCAGGAAGATGGGATTCTCTTACTCTCTCTTCCATTCCCACAAGTGCGTCCACTTCGTCTCTGACTTTGTTCATGAGATGAGGATGGCAGATCAACTCGGACATCGCCCATTCCACCGTGCGGGTCGCAGTATCTGTTCCTGCCGTGATCATGTCCTGCATTAAGCAACAAAAAAATGGTTTTTATTATATAATCTTCAAAATACGAGGAAAAAAGAGCACAATATTATTTTAAAAAATAAAAAATCAAAGCCAATACATATATACTTAATTAAATATCTATAATTTGTTTTAGCAGCCATATGTGGGTTGCAGTGCGTACTAGTAGAATGCCTTTGACGTTAGACTCGGAAAGGTGTCTTCCCTCTTCTGCAGAATTATATTTGAGTTGATTGAGAATCTGTAGAAAGTCCTTTGTTCCATCGTCCTCGCTGGACAAAGGCATACGCCTCTGCTCTTCAATCTTCTTCTCCAGGAAGTCATCAACACGCTTGTGTAGGCTCTTCATTTCATCAAGAGAACCACCCAAACCAATCCGGGACAAGAAAGGAATGAAATCTCCAATCCTAAAACGACCAGTCATGCTTAAGAAATCATGCATTAACTCTCTGAAATACGCGGCCTCTGCATTGTTGTCGTCGAATAATCTCATCCTGAGCGTCATCTGTCCAATAACATTAGAAGTAAAGACATTGACAAAGTCTCCTACATTTACAGGATTAGCTCGCTGTTTAAAGATGGAGGCGTGCAACTGCACCATTTCTTCTTCTCGCGATTCCCGCCATTTCTCCAAACATTTGGGGGTCAAGAGGTGGAAAATGCAGAGCTTTCTTAGCATAGGCCACTGCGAAGACATCACCACATCGCTTCTCTCGTAGAAGAGAATATCTCCAACAGCTCCGCCGTTCTGCGGTCTGTTACAGAAATCGGAATCAAATGTCTTCAGAATAGCAGTTGCGGCCTTCTGAGAGGAAGCAATAATAGTAGGAGTGGTCCCTAATTTGAGATACATGAGGCCGCCATAGCGCTTGGAGAGAGCTAAAAGAGACTGGTGGGGATTCGGACCGAGGTCCAACAGGCTACCCAAAATAGGTAGCCCTCGCGGCCCCGGCGGGAGCTTTGCCTTTGCTTTGAATCCATTAAATAAATATAGACATGTTAGCAGTGCTATGACTGCTAGCGCTACTGAAACTGAGAATGAGGAGGAGAAGGAAAGAGGCTTCAAAATATCCATATTCATTTGCATCTATCTTAGTGCTTAGCATTTGGGGATTATATAGAGAAACGGCTTCCTTCGAAGACCATGTAATGGGATTGGACAAGGACGCGCGCACTGCGAAGACCTTGTCAAGGCAGTTTATCCCCTACAATTACACGTTTCCATTTATCCTCTTGTATCGTTTTCGTCTGTTGTTTTCATTCATTGATAATCTTTATCACTCTCTAGGGGAGAGGGGCCAGTAAGAGTTCACATTATAAGACCCAGTCTTATGGAATATTTATATTATATATTGTAAATAAATAAGTCTAAATGTAAATAAAAAATAATCAATTGTTGGTCAAAAATGGATTCATACTTGAACACATGAGAACCTTCAACGTTATATAAAAAAAACATAAATACATTCATAAAGAAGTGTAAAAAGTAATTTTTTTTTTCAAATAAAATATCATAACTATCTGGTATAAGCATGTCATTTAAAAAAAATGACACGATTATAGTAGATAGTTATGATATTTTATTTGAGACAAAAAATTAGAGATTTCAAAGACTTATGGTTACGAATAGGTATTTCATCCATTTAGGTTGTATATTAATTTTATTTTAAATAAAAATGTGATATTCTACAAGCAACAAATGATATTTTTTTGTGCAACTATTGGGGGTCCCTTGATTATGTTTTGGTTGAATCTTTAAAAATTCAGATTTTAGACACTTCTCAATAGATGTGTTGATGTGGTGAGTTGCATGATGAGTCACACCTCCAAACCTTAGTTGTAGATAGATAAGAGGTCAGTCCACATTTCAAAAAAGAAACAAAGGTTCTACAATATTCAAGTCAATCACTATATGTTGACAAAGTTAGCCCGCATGACTACTGACTCCTCTACCCCAACTAATTGATGGCTCTAGTGAGCACGAGTAGACATCGAGTGAGATAGATGAGTCGGAGGAGAGTAACATCATAGATCTCAACATTGTTATCGAAAAATTTGACAACGTTGCCATCAAAACCCTCACCAATGTTGACCTTGACCATTCTGATGATCCTTTACCTCTAATGTATCCTAAACTCATTGACTGGGAGCAAAAAAAGCCTCTTAATGTCCCTATCTTTTCGAATGATAAGGCCATTGTCAACATTCTTTGTTCTGACAACCCAAAAACAAGTTCCACCACTGAATCTCATAGCAAAGCTTCGAGCGAGCAGGATGTCAAATGTTTTAGCTGCAAAATGAAAAATATGAAATATCGATCTAATGTTCAAAACCATTTAATGGCAGTATTAGAACAAGAAAAAGTAAAAATAAAGAGTGTATCCAATGGTGAAAACCTCTCTGAGGTACCAAAAGATGAGAGATTTGACACTCTTTTAGAACATTATCACAAAAGATCATCATTGTTGATTGAACCTACACAACCCATCAACATCGGTACAACATAAACAATAAAGACCTTACATCTAGCAGCATCCATGACATAATAGGAAAAACATAATTTTACCAAGTTCTTTGAGGAAAGAAAAATCAACACTGTTTGGTCCTACACTGATATGTTAGGCATAGATCTAGATCTGATAATGCATCACTTGCCCCTACCACCTAGAGTGAAGCTAGTCAAACAAAAGCTAAGGAAAATACATCCACACATTGCCTTGTTGGTGAAATTAGAATTGAAGAAATTATTAGATGCATGATTCATTTAATTGATTGAGTATGTTGAGTGGATTTATAACATTGTTCCAGTTTCTAAACCAAATAGCAACATCAGAATATGTACTAATTTTAGAGACCTTAAGAATGCATATCCAAAGGATGATTTTCCTTTGCCTAACATTGACATCATCGTGGATTTGACAATAGGAAATGCTATGCTATCACTTATGGATGGATTTTCAGCCTACAATCAAATCAAAATAACACCAAAAGATCAAGAGAAAATAGCATTCACATGTCCATGGGGTAGATTTTTCTAGAACGTCATTCCTTTCGAATTGAAGAATGGAGGATCCACCTATCAGCGAGCAATGACCACCATCTTTCATGACATGATGCATAAATTTATAGGGGATTATGTGGATGACCTATTAGCGAAATCTTTCACCAAGGAAGGACATCTAGAAATCCCAAATAAAATCTTCACTTGGTTGGAAAATTTCAATGTCAGATTAAACCCAAAGAAGTGTGTGGAGTGACATCAATGAAACTCCAAGGGTACATAGTCTCAAAAAAAGGCATCGAATCAAGGCCATTCTAGAAATGCTATGCCCCACAAATATTAGTTAGTTGAGATCTCTACAGGGACGATTCCAATCTATCAGGAGATTCATCACACAACTAGCAGATAAAACTCATCGATTTAATCATTTTCTACACAAGAATATTTCCTTTAGATGGGATGAAAAATGTGAAGCTTTTTTTAATCAATTGATATAGTATATGATGTTTCCACCCTAATCGGTGCCACCAACAGAAGGAAAACCACTATTAATTTACATATGAACAACTAAGGTATCTTTGGGTGCTCTGTTAGCACAAGAAGACTCCACATGAAAAGACAGGGCTATTTATTACATCAAGAGAACATTGAACAACTATGAAATCAACTACACCTTCATTCAAAAAGCTTTTTTGGTGGTAGTGTTTGCTACTCAAAACCTACGACACTACATGTTAACCTATACTGTCAAATTCATAGCCGAGATTGATCCACTAAAGTATCTACTCAGTAAAGCTTCTCTAACAAGAAGACTAGCCAAGTGGGTAATGAGATTGAGTGAATTTGATATTCAGTATGTGGATCGAAGAGCAATCAAGGGTCAAGTGATAGTAGATTAGTTCGCGGAAGCACCACTACAAGATGATCATCAAAAGTATATTGAGTTTCCAAATGTCGATGTTATCACCATGACATCACAACAAGGGATGTTATACTTTGATGGATCCTACTCGTAACATGGGTCAGGTGCTGGAATCTTGTTTGTCACACAAAAATGACATACCATCCTGAAATCTTATAGAATCATGTTTCATTGCACAAATAACATGTTTGAGTATGAAGCTCTCATCATCGATATCAAGGTAGCAGTCAAATGGAAGATAATAGAATTGTAAGTCTATGGAGATTCCTAATTGGTCATTAATTAGGTGAATGATGATTATCAAACAAAAGATGACAATCTGATGTTGTATAAGAGAATCGTTGATGATTTCAAAAAGTACTTTATTGAGATCAAATTCGAATAAATTTCTAGAGTGGATAACAAAATCGTTGATTCCATGAAATAATTTCTTCTCTCCTACAGATACGTGAAAGATGAAGCCATTATGAGTTCATGGTGGAACAAGTGTTTAACCCCACCTACAACAACCTTGAATCCCAAGTCATATACCATCTGGTTGACGTTGACTCTTCCTGGGAGCATGTGGTGGTGCCCCATCATCATCCTCCAATGTAGGAGCTAACTCCTTTAGGCTGGATATCTTCGAAAATGGATGGGTGAATAAGTACTATACATAGTCATTTGTCATGAGAGCATCAACAATCTCAGGATGATAATCCCATGTATGCGGTTGTAAACCAAATTACTCATGACAGGTGGCATCGTATGATAAGGAATGCCCCCAATTTGGAATGTCCTATCATCATTGCACATACAGAGAAACTCCTTGAGGCATGACTTATGCTCTTCTATACTATTGCAACACCCTCATCACCAAGAATCTCTCAATAACATATGAAGTCTGCCCAATCAAGTATCTAGAAGAAAGTACACATGTCATCTCAACATCATCATTTTTCCATTGCTCACAGTCTAGATAGGGTCTCCAAGTAACTATATCGAAATCATCCAAAACTCTCCACCAGTACTCTAATTTGTCCAGCTTATGCTAGACAAACAAACCTACATATCTAAAAAAATAGGGTCTCCTGACAGCATGATCTCTGTCTACAACTGACCACATGACATCTATATGCTCCCATGCGCAGATCTATAATAATGTAACCCCTACCGACAAACTAGCAACTCTAAGGTATACCGCCTGATGAAGATCATGATATAAATTAGAAAGCATGCAATATCCCTAGAAATATCTGATGTCATGTGTAATCATGCTCTCCATAATCCGGCCCCATCTGACTCAGAGTCCCTTTAACATATGGTCAGGACATAGAAACCCTCCAATAAACCCAACAAGTAAACATGGCAATGGCTGATATAGTGTAACCATCTCCTTCCATGGGAACTTGTATCTGCTAATCTCATCATCATGGAAAATCCTTTGTAATGCATTTGTACCTCCCCGCTCAGTATGGCATTAAACAACCAGCCCACCCACAACTAAAACCCCCAAGATGCGATACACATCCTCTAGTGTCACCGCCATCTCACTAGTGGCTAAATGAAAGGTGTTGTGGTCATTGTGCCACCTCTCAGTGAAAGTAGTTAGAAGTCCCCTACTAATCCTATATTGGGGAATGTGAATCAAATAATTTAACCCACATTGCGTAATCAAATCTAAGTCAGCCTGCACCAGTTGTAGAATCATGTCCCAGGTCTTTGGGAATCGCTCTCGAGACTGCACAATCCTAAAGTCATCCTATAATCATGCCATATCACAAATCAACAATCTTATCAACCAATATCAATCAATCAATAAATCTAATCAGCTCTAATGAGATTTTGATCAAATCTCATGAGCTTCTATCTTTGATCCTCACTTATCACGAGGTCAATCATCATCATTCTATTAGTGATTTTCATCTATCATGAGATCAATCATCATCTAATCTACCGACATCATCAAACAACATCAAGACATTGGCTGACAAGATCAAAAATCATCAAAATCAAGGGGACTAATAAAAATTTCAACAATCTAGTATAAATGCACTAGAACAATGCTTCTATGCGCTAAAAAAATGGATGTGCTAGAAAACTCATAGATGTTCCAAAACAATGTGTGAATGTGCTAAAACTTTGAATGCACCATAACATTTACTAGATGTGCTATTTCATTACATCTATGTGCTAAAAACCTCTACACACTAAAAAAATACATCAACATGCTAATTTATGACTTCTATGCACTAACTAACCTGATGCGCTAAATTATTGATCCTATACACTACAAAACATCATCTATGCACCATTTTACCATATGAACTATAATCTTGACTAAATGCACTAAAACTTTGACCCTATGTAGTAATCTACCCTATGTGCTACAACAATAATTAGATGTTCTATATCGGAGCCCATATGCGCTAAAACACAAAAATCAAAATTTCAAACATTAAAAAAATGGGAAAAATTAAATTCAAATTTCACGAAGAGGCTTCTCGGGGTACGTACTGGAGGTCCATACATGTTTGGGTGGTTGTGATGTCAAACATGCTCAAATCAGTGGGTTTCATCAGGGATCACCATCTTGCTCAAAGTTTCTCTACTCACTCAATCACTCATTTTTAAAATGTAAATGACACAAATGAGCTCTTTTCACATATTTTAACCTTTCAATGGGGTGAACCACCAAAAATATAACACTTACTAGGGAAAGAGGATTCCCTTTACTCAGCCCTTAGGGTTTTGCACTTAGGAGCACTTGGTGGTTATATGGTTTTTGGTGGTTTCATTCAGAGGAATGATTGGGTTAGGTTGTGATATGTGTGTTTTGAGTGTGGCTGAATAAAATGAAATGAAATGATACTAATCTAATCTATGCAATGTGCAAGCTAAACTAAATGACCTAAATGTATGTAAAATAGAAAGTAAACTCGGGGGTTTAAACCTTGTGCACCTAGAAATGGAGTATTGTAGATGAGAGGCCCCAAAATATTTTAGAAATTATCTAAAATCAATAGAGGGACACTTACGCCAAGTTGGCTCACCTAGTCCTCTTGTCGGGAAATCCTGTTGGACTGGTTTCGGGGAAAAGGGTACCCAAAAATAAAAAAACCCTTTTTTTAGGCTTACCACAGGGACAACATCACCAATAGTGGTGACCTAGTCCTCCTAGTGCTTTTGAAATATTTACAGTCTGATTCTATGGGTCCTAGTTGGTACTTTCTCCCCTCTACAATAGTCTATGTCTGAAATTATCCTTTTGCTCCTTCTAGGGTTTGATGCCTCGATGTGACTTGAAAGGAATGTTTGTACTTTGTCCAACACTTTGAATCTTGCTAAATCTGAGTACAATCTGCAAAACACATACAAAGGCAAAGAGAATGTTGGGGTTAGGGAATAAGGGCTTGCCTTTAGTCAAACCCCTTTGATTTTAACTCAAACCCAAATGAGATATAATCAAAGGAAAGATTCTTGAATGATAAACAATGTAAATTCTCACCAAACCCTTTGTTGTTGAAATGTGAAACATGCAAGAATACCTCCAATGGAGGTTGCTTTTGATTCCCTTGTGCTTGATTTCTTTCTTGGGAAGCTTGAGTGTAAGAGTACTTGTGAAGAGATGTAAAAAATTGAGCTTGAGAGAGATTAAGAGAGTAAGAGAGGCAAAATGAAGGTGAAAACCTTTATTTATACAACATATGCACTAATTTCCCAAAAATGCAACATGATAGGCTAGCACTAGGGTTTTGGAGGCAAATTATGATTAGGTTTTTTGTCTTAAATTTGAAATTTATGCTAAAATGGACTAGGTCGCCCAAGGTGGTGACGTAGTCCACTTGGGCAAATTTAGGTGGTAGTCAAGAATAAAATGATTATTAATGATTTTTATTAGGTTTTCCTCCCAAAACACACTTAATTTGGGACAAATTATATTAAGGGGTCAAATTATCATAAGAAAATGGTTAATTAGTTGATTATTTATAAGCCTAGGAAGATGTGAAAATGCCTTACAACACTTTACAAAACCTTGACATAAGGCTTGGAAAGGGGTAAAAGGGGGTTGTTTAGGTGAATTATATTGAAAGGGTCTTAGAAAAGTGGGAAGGTGTGTTAGAACACGTCACAACACCTTAGTAAAATACTATTAGATTATAATTGAATTGCAAGCTTTCAAGACTGAAACGAGGCAAAACAAGGCCAAAATCGAAGGGAAAAGGCCAAGATGAGTGAAAAAGTGCCAAAGACTACACTTTTTGGCAACACATTTAGCCCCCACTTTAGTGAGTATGAACTTACTTCAAACTCACACTAAAGTAGTTGATTCATGCGTGTCGAGCGGGATCTAATGTAATCATGCTAGTGAGGTAGGATGAATATGATCAAAAGGGATGATCAAGCCCCTAGGATCAAGATCCCATGAAAAACTGAACATAAGTGCAAAAGATCACACAAGGAGTGATGTAAAAGGGTAGAGAGAGAGGAAATTCAAATCAAAATTTGATCATTTATCCAACTATTTATGGATAAGATCGAAGTTGTTTGTCCAAATGAAAAGGATGTACTCACTCTAGGCTGACGATACTTTTATTTGTTCATCGGGTGAGAATGCCAAGAAGGAGGTGAGACACATACACACGGTTGGTATGCAGTCACACTCAAAAATGTGGCTATGGGGAAATTCATGCCACTAGTTGGGCTTGCCGCTCAACCATACTAAAGTTATTCCTTTTGATGACTTTGATAAGCTTCCACAAAAGACAAGGGTGTGGTTCATGAGACAAGCAGAGCCTTGGATGCTTAGAACTCATGAACAAGTGAAAGATGGAACCATGGGCATGAAAGTTGTGTTATGCAAGGTGGCCATGTATGCACAATGCAAAATATAACATGTAAAATGCAAAAGGTGAAATAAAAAATGGGTGTTCAAAGGAGTCGTGTTTAGTTCATGTGAGGTCTTTGACTTAGGGAACATTGTGTCTAGTGTCTCCCAAAAGATGACCTATCAAAGGATAGAAAATTCACAACTTAGGAGATACAATGTGTCGTATCAGGCCAATAAGAGGAATGTAATATGCTAAGATAAGTCACACTTATGAAGGAAATTACACTGTATGTCATCCTAAAAGTGAGAAAACACATCATGTGAAGTAAAAAGGTTGCACTAGGAAGTATAGACAAATAAATACAAATGTAAAATAAAATAATGCCAATGTATGGCCCCACCTTAAAGGGATTGCTACACACCATTTTGTGAGCAACTGCTTTAAAGTAGAGAAAGGAACAATGAAAAATGAAAGAAAGGGACATGAGAGCCTATGTGGAAAGTCTTATGTCAAGTGATAGGCATTTCAAGAAGGGTTGTGTCATGCAAAGGGATAAGATAAAAGGAAAGGGAAAAGGGATTGCCCCACAAATGAAAAATGGCAAACACATAAGGGATCTATGAATTTGGGGCCAATATGTTCATTGCTGCAATATTTATTAAGAGAGCGTGAAACTATCATCATTCATCCAAGGACATAGAACTAGAAGAAGACACAAAGAGAGTGAAATAAAATGAAGAGAAAGAGTCAATTTGGGTCAATGGAGGAGACATAGGATGTCTTGATGCTTTACATTGTCCAAAAAAGGATAATCAAAATAAAAAGAAAAAGGAAAATGAAAAATCGTCTTGGTTTTTGAGTCAACATGAAGGAGAGATTGCGGTCTCAATTCCTTGCATCATCCTCAAATGGAAGGCAAGAAGAATAAAATTAAAAGGAAAGGTGTCCATTTAGGTCAACATGAAGGAGACATTGTCTCAATGCCTTGCATCATACCCAAATGGAATGAAAAAAGAACAAAAGGAAAAGGAAAGGGGTCCATTTGGGTCAACATGAAGCAAAAATTGTGGTCACAATGCCTTGCATCATACCCAAATGGAAGGAAAAAAGAACGAAAGAGAAAGGAAAGGGGAGTCACGACATATAGAAGAATATCACAAAGATTGAAAAGGTTAAACATGAAAATATGGGGAATACATGACACAAACAAACACACGACTAGTAAGGCAAGTGCAAGTCAACCGTGAAGCAATGTATCTACCTCCCAATCTTGGTGGGTATAAACGAGAGGTGGACAATGAAGCCAAGAGACAAGGGAGAATGCATTACTAGGAAAAGGCTAGCAACCTCTTGCCCCCACTAGGTGTAGGGCTGAAGTGAGCCAAGATAGGTGACGAGAAAGAGCATGTAATAGTGAGAAGGAAATGTTATACAACTATTACATGAAAGGGTTCTTGAGAGTAGGTTAGGGGTCAATAGGATGGCACTCAATACCATTGAAGTGATAATTACTCAGTATCTCTCACAGATAGTGACATTCATCGCTTAAATGGCCAAGAACATGATGATAAGAATAATGTGGGACATTAGAATCTTTAGGACATATTACCAACCTATTATGGTGAGGTGAAGTGATGAGTCCTTTGTTTAAGAGTATGCATAATTTCCGCTCACATTTAGGTGGTGGACGGAGAGGTTCAACTTAAGTTTCTATAATTTACAAGGTCGCTTCAGTAGCTAGATTCCCCAACTTCGAAAGAGGAGACTAGAGATGGTGGTCTGGAAATGATCTTAAGGTTGGTTGGTTTGTTATGCGAAGATTATGGATTCTCTCTCGAGAGGAGAACATTCAAATTGTGAGGGGAATTGAATATCATTGTTCCATCATCACAAAACCTTAGATATTATCTAGGAGGCCGAGGGTGAGGAGGAGGATCTTGATAGCCAATACCCGATGTATGTTCATCAAGTCACAACTGCTCATAAAACTTGTGTATTTCATGTTTGTTTGTGATATCACCACCTTGTATTCTTAGAATGGTAAACCCTTTTCTATAGGTTTTTTGAAGATTAATGGGAGGGTATGTGACCCGGTTAAGTTAAAAGGGTTGAGGAGGGACAAGGATAGAGGAACTAGGCTCACCTTGTGTAGGTAACTTAGATGCATTGTGTGTTTCTAGATGAAGGTAAGCAAATGTGTCAAGGGATGATAGGTTACGCATCACAAGTTGGAACTAGGCTCACCTTGTGTTGGTAACTTAGATCCATTGTGTCTTTTTAGATGAAGGTAAACAAATTTTTCAAGGGATGATATATATAGATGGGTAAAAAAAAGCATTTTCTTCAATATTGTGAAGGCAATCATTAAGGAGCCGATACATGCTAGCATCATCATCTCCAATGATTTCTACTATGGTAGGAGGAAATTCATTGGGAGTTGATTGAGCAAGAGTAGATTCAAGGTCATTAGGATCAGTGTAGAAGGTGCAACTTGACATATCTATTAAGGATTTGAGGTATGTCCATAACTTTTTGAAAGACATGGCCATGATGAAAGTGAAGTAATGAAAAGAAATGGACTAAAAGAGTATATTTGGAAATGGAAACAAAAATACAATTACAGAAGAAATAAAAATGAAAAGAATGTGTTGAAGATGATAGAAACTGTTAGGAAAATTGTGCAAGAGGACTAGGTCACCTAGTGTGGCAACTTAGTCCTAATAGAGATTTTTTTGAGAATTTTGGAAAAATTTTAATACTTTTTCTAATTTTAATGGTTTTTCAATACAAGTACAAAATTAAAATATAGATTTTTTTGTTCTTATCCAATAAAAAAGAAATACAAAGTGCAATCTAGCATGAACTTTCACTAATGCACTTTTGTACAAAACCTAGGATGCAAACAATGAAAAAAATTCAATGCAATGCAAGCTATTTCCTAAGATGAAATGCAAAATCAGAAAGTTAACAAGTGGTCTACGGTCGGGTTCACCAAAATGAACCATGAAAAATATAACACTTACTAGGGAAAGAGGATTCCCTTTACTAGGCCCCTAGGGTTTTTCACCTAGGAGCACTTGGTGTAGGAATGACTCTCTTTCTGCTTGGTGGTTATATGGTTTTTGGCAGTTGTATTCAAAGGAAGAATTGGGTTAGGCTGTGATTTGTGTGTGTTGAGTGTGGCTAAAAAATTGAAATTAAATGATACTAATCTAATCTATGTAATGTAAACAAAACAAATGTAACTAAATGCAAGCTAAACTAAATGACCTAAATTTATGAAAACCATAAAGTAAACTAGGGGTTTAAGCCTTGTGCACTTGTAAATGGAGTGTTGCAGATGAGAGGCTCCGAAATATTTTGGAAATTGCCTAAAATCAACAAAGGGACACTTACGCCAAGTTGGGCGACCTAGTCCTCTTGTTTGGAAATTTTTTCGGACTAGGTTTCGGGGAAAAGGGTACCATGAAATACAAAAACCCTCTTTCAAGCTTAACATAGGGACAAGGTTGCCAATTGTGGCAACCTAGTCCTCCTGGTGCTTTTGGAAGATTTAGGGTTTGATTATGTGGGTTTGGGTTGGTACTTTCCTTCTTTATAGAAGCATGTGTCTGAAACTCCTGAAAGTGACCTATAACTTATCTTTTTGCTCCTTCTAGGGTTTGATGCCTTGATGTGACTTGGACGGAATGTATGTACTTTCTTCAACACTTTGAATCTTTCTAAATCTGAGTACACACTGCAAAACACATACAAAGGTAAAGAGAATGTTGGGGTTAGGGAATAGGGTTTTAACTAAGACAAACCCCTTTAATGGTAACTCAAACCCAAATGAGATATAATCAAAGGAAAGATGCTCGAATGATAAACAATGTAAATGCTCACCAAATCCTTTGTTGTTGAAGTCTACAATATGTAAGAAGTGCTTGATTTCTTACGTGGGAAGCTTGAGTGCAAGAGTACTTTTGAAGAGATGTAAAAAAATGATCTTGGGAGAGATTAAGAGAGTAAGAGAGGCAAAAATGAAAGTGAAAACCCTTATTTATATAGCATATACCCTAATTTCCCAAAAAATGCAACATGATTTGGAGGCAAATTCTAATCAAGTTTTTGTCTTAAATTTGAAATTTATTCTAAAAGGGACTACGTTGCCCAAGGTGGTGACCTAGTCCACTTGGAAAATTTCAAGTGGTGGTCGGGAATAAAATGATGTTTATCAGGTTTGTCTCCCGAAACACACTTAAATCAGGATTTAAAGTACATTAAGGGGTCAAATTAACATAAGAAAAGGGTTAGTTAGTGGATGATAAGCCTAGGAAGATCTGAAAATACCTTACAACACTTTACAACACCTTGACACAAGGCTTGGAAAGGTGTAAAAGGGGGTTTTTAGGTGAATTCTTTTGAAAGGGTCCTAGAAAAGGGAAGATGTGTTACAACACTTCATAAAACCTTAGTAAAACACTGTTAGATTATTGTCTAATTGCAAGCTTTAAGATTGAAACAAAGAAAAACAAGGCCAAAATCCAAGGGAAAAGCCAAAATGAGTGAAAAAGTGCCAAAGACTACACTTTTTGGTGACACAAAGGGTAATTAAGTGGGATTGATTTTGTTTTTTTCAAAAAGGGGCATCAATTAATCAATTCATCAAAGGGGTAGTATCAGTATTATTTTTCGGGAGATAAATCATCTCTACATCATGAAATTCAAAAATCATCATCAAATATTTAAAAATTTCCTAAAATTCAAAAAAATTCAAATTCCTAAAAATTTCAAAAATTCCTCGATTTATCTCTCTAGGGGGCATATATCCATTATCACTAAAAAATTAAACATCTGGGGCATATCAATTTTCTTTTGTCAACACCATCAACAAAAAAAAATAAAAATTCTTTGAAGCAATGTGTAAACACATCACTTCAAAGAGGGGCAAAATCTATACACCTAAAATTGGTCTGGAGATTTAATTAATTAAATACAAGTTATTTAATTAATAAACCTTTTATTTCATCTACTTATAAATAAATTCTAAATTTATTTATATAGTTCATTTTCTAATTCTTCTATCTTAAATTATATTCTTCCAATCTTAATTAAATAAACAAATTTAAATAGTTTGTTTTATTTAATTAACTTCTTCTTATTAAATTTAAATTTAGTCACATGTCTACAACTTTTTCCTACTTCCACCTCATCATGTGTCTCAACAAATTGAATATTCCAAATATTTAATTTCAGATTTATCCTCAACAAATTACAAACAACTTTGGGACACTTGGCTCTTCTATTTCATTTATTCTCCTCTACACTTGGTAGATTATTTTCATGAAGGGAACACTCTCTTTATTTCTCTCCAAATCCTTCATCCTCAATAGTTCATCTATCCAAATCAAATCCAGACCATTGGTTGTTGCCACATCAATTTATGCCCTGGAAAATCTATAAATACAACCTCATTTTATAGTAAAAGGGATCCCAATCTTGAGCAAACTTACTCTACAGAATTTTCATTTGAGCAATTAGAATTTGTGGGCATTTAGTTTAGAATCATGGATTTTCCATTAGCTGCATTTTATTTATCATAGTAGTTTTTATATAGTAGTTTCATCACAACATTTAGCATGATATCCTTATCACGACATCATTATCATAGCATCACTTAGTTTATCAATCATGTAGGAATAAATTTCTTGCATTTTCCAACATCTCGTTCTTGAAGTTCTCATTCTAAAAAGTCATAGTGCAAAAATAATTTGAGGTCCAATATGATTTAAACAAATCCTTGAAGATAGAGAACAATGGGACAACTTTAAAGAATTTGTTGTTTGAATTCAGTTAAATTGTCATTTGAATTCTCTGATATAATGTTTGATTGGTGTGTTTGTTTAGCTTTAATTTTCTTATTCACATTTAAACTCACACACTACATAATGATTTTTTTTATTTCTACAGCCAATTTCAAAACTACTCTAGGGGAGAGGACCTTGTAGTTGAGCACCCTAACTCCATGCTTCTAATTATCCTATGTGGAAATTTCAAATCACTCCCAATTTTTTACAATAGCTTACTTGGCAAGTCCCTTGCTTGTAGCTTTCATTTCAGGGTCACATCATCAAATATGATACCACATCAAGATGCTTTTTGTCAAGATGTAGTTGACCAATACTTGTACATTCACATCAAAGGTAGTTGAGCATTGATGTGGCATCACATGATTGGTTTCCTTTTAGATCAAATGAATACATTTTGTTTAATTATGGGTAGTTATGTCAAAACTATTGGTCCAATATTGATAAAAATATTGGGCATTATCTAAACAAATACTATCACAAATATTGAAACATGCTCATGTATCAGGTCCTCTCTACTATTGCATTTAAGTAGAAATAAGTTTTTTCTCTTAAATCATTGAGTTGTAATGTAAGTTGTCTTTATGAAAATGGTGTTAAAGAGGTCATTTTTATTTGCATTTTTAAAGCTTTCTAATTATATATACACATACACTATATTTAATTGGAAAAGTCCAAATCTTGAATGTTAATAAATATATGAACTATAATTTATTAGAACAATAGACAATAGACATCTCAATAACTTATACAAATTAAATTTAAAGGGAAGAATTCAAATCTTGAATGCTCATAAACATATTAGTCATAATCTATAGACAATAGACAATAGACACTTCAACAACTTATCATCCAACAAAAACCTTCATTCTACCACTTTGATGTGTCAATACTAGTAATCCATTTTAGAAAAGCAGCAACTTTCATAAGCTTCCTAATGTAAGTTGTCTCAATGCACTCTTCCCCTCTAAGTTGAAATAGAATGAGCGGATCTATTATATTATTATTTTTAATAAAAAATGGATGATTCAACATAAAAAATCTACACCTTGGCACTCCATTAAGTATAATTTCTTGAAACTTTCTTGAAAAAATTTCTTGAAAGATTCTATTACAATGTGAACCACTTTCTTATCTCCCCCTAAATATAACATTAGTCCCACAATCATTAAAGCTATGTTAGTGAACACACTATATAAATGATCAACTAAACTCCTCCTCTAACCTATGTTAGTGAACACCCAGTATAAATGATCGAGCAAACTCCTCCCCTAAGATGTATAAAATAAAAAAATGATATGATATTAACTTGGACTTAAAAGAACCTTCTTCATCTAACTCTATAATTTTATTCTCTAGTGATATATACCTCACCCACATATTCATAGCTTTAAATAAAAAATAAAAAATAAAAATAGTTAGAGAACCATAGTTGTTTTAAAATTGCTTCCTTTACTTTATTAGTTGCATGAGAGGTAGCTAAATATTAATTCTCATGAGATGATAGATAACAGCCGGGCTTAACCGGCACACTCTAAGCATTGACTGCTTACGTGGTTGGGCCCGCTCTTAACCTTACCTTTCCCCTTCGTACCGTTTCTGACCCACTCTTAACCTCACCTTTCCCCTTCATAGCTTTCCATTTACAAATTTCCGTTGTAACCGTTTGAGGGATTCCGATTCCGTTTTCGTATTTTTCGTTCCCGTTCACAGGCAGTCCCATTGGACGCGGCTATTCTACCGACAAAAATGCAAAAAATAGCATATCAACATACATATAGGCATAGATAACATCATAGGAAACCATTATGAGGGGACCCACCAAGGCGGAGCCGAAGTGACAGACCAAGAGGAGCGAAATTAACATAGGGATGACAAAAATTGCAGTTACTTAGTTTTGCCGCCCAGTTTTGATTTCGCCTATTCAAACATAAAGTGCAGTCCAAGTTAATTTAAATTCAATTTATTATATCATATTATTTTATTATATTGTTATATATTTATTATTGTACTTATTATTATAATTTTTTATAATGTATTAAACTTGTATTATGATTTTTATAATAATAATATTGTCTTATAATTAATTATATTAAATCATATATTATATATTAGTTTTAAAATATTATAATTATTAAATTATTTTAATGTTATTATATTATTATAGTATTATTATGATATTAATATTATTATGTTATTATATATTTAAACTATTATATTATATATTTATTATTGTTTTATTATTTAAATATTTTTATAATGTAATTAAATTTATATTATGATTTTATAATTATTATTATATTATCCTATTCTATTATTATATATATATATATTTTTTTTATATAGATAAGTACTACCAAAAAGAGGGGGTAGCACCCAAATACAAGTGTGGATTTTATAGAGCCACATAATCCAATTTCTACAAAGTCTTTGTCACACTCTGGCTTAGGTAATTACTTAAAAGACCTAAATAATATTAACAAGATTGGCTACGGTGAATATGTCGAGTGCCAACCTAGCTGACACCATGTTCTTCCGGACCCTAGGTAGTCAAGGCCTGGTAAATCACAGCCAGGCATCACCCTAGCTGGATGAGCCGATCCAAACTCTGTTCGCCTATCCACTAGTGGCCTTGACGCATAAATTTGGCAAAGGCCCCCAGATTGTTGTTTTTGACCCCTGCTCCGAAAGTCTCCCATGCATTAGTCATCCTATTCTCATCAAAACCTACATCATTCAATGTAGAAAAGTAAGTTGGGTTAAAGTAGAAGCTAAGATAACTGACCAGCCTGCCATCGTTCAGGGCCAGAGTAGCACTGGCGATAGTCTGAGCATAAATTCCATGGATATACCCATGAAGGATTTCCACTATATGATCCGAACTACCCATAATATCCACTAGAGCATTAATCATTGTTTCATAGATTTTTCCATCACACCAGTGACCTTGGTCCCCAATCGATTACCTCACCAGTTGGACCACCATGACTCTACATGCATGAACCTGGATAGAGAATAGATGTGCGCATTGTTCCACCAAGTTCTCTTTGGCACACAAACAACCCATCATGAATTGGTGAACCATTGTTGAAGAATTATGCTCATTCGACTGCTCTGATTAGTCGAGATCACAGTGATATATTTGCTTCTTGTCGCCCTGGGTACATTCACGGGTTAAAACAGTGGTCGAGGCAGCTCTCAAATCTTTCTTAAAACTAGCATGAAGTGACCGACAGTAAGTCAAGGCAAAGATTCTCGCCTCCAACTTGTTATTTCGGATCACATGCTATATCTAATGACAGAATTTCTTGTAGTCCTAGCCAGCGATCAGTACTAGAATACGAAATGACCGTCTCATTTTGGAAAGTGCCCTAGTTTTCCAGGAAATCTGTCGCTTTATTTGCCTCTCTGTAGGTATGGGATAGTGTGTAATTTGTAAATTTGCTTAATAGCTCCTTAATGGTTGGAATCCATTCTCCTAACCGCCAATTTTGGGATTTACCTGATGTGATCACTTGTATATATTGCAGGAAATCTCCCTCGATTTTGACCAAATCGAAACCTTGTTGTAAGCAGACACTTATCCCTAGCCAGAGCGCCTCCATTTCTACAATATTGTTTAAGCATGTTCCTAATGATTTCGAAGCCGCCCATACACACTTGCCACTACCATCCCTAATTATACAGCCCGCCCCCACTTGTCCTGGGTTCCCTTTGGCGGCACCATCAAAATTTAACTTCCACTTTAGCCTTATCAGTTGTAACCAATGTACTTCACTGCGGTTTTCCTTAACTGTTCCTTTGACGCTAACTATAGGTACTTTGAGTTCATTCCAGGATTGCCTAATTACTTCATCCCACTTAGAGAACTTTTCCTTAGAGCAAATAGAGATTCTATTATTTGTTGTTCCGATGATTGCACCGTTGATTTTTTCAATTAACTGTGAACGGTTTAATGCTTTCTCTTTGAAGATGCGACGGTTCCTTTCCTTCCAAATGTGCCATATGACCATTGATGGTGCCAACGTCCAGATCCCATGCCAATATCCCTTCTTATTGCATCTAGGCTAGCTAGAGAGAAATTCTACCAAACTGTTTTGTCTAGGGGTAGGAAAATTAAAAGCCCGTTGTAACCAATTCCAACAAAATGTTGCCACTGGACAAGAGAGGAAAAGGTGATCTCCAGACTCTTCTTCTCTTTTACACATAATGCACCATGTTGGTCCCGCAAAGCCTATTCTTTGTAGCCTTGAACCAGTCAAACATCGGTGGTGCACTGCTACCCACAAAAAAGCCCCTGCCTTTGGTAATATTTCTTGCTTCCAACAGAGTCTTGCCATCCATGACTTATCACTTGCCTGAGCCGATTGTAGCTTGTATCCTATTTTGGCTGAATAATTCCTAGATGTTGACCCACACCATATGATGGAATCCTCCTCATTGCAAAGGTGGATCTTCCTATTATTGACCTCATGTGCAATCTGAATTGCTAACTCTTGAGGGAGTGGTAAGGATTCTAAGTTCATCCATGTGCTTTGTCCTTCCAACAGATCGCCACCCATTTGTGTATAGTCTGCAACCTTTGACCCGTATTCTAAATGCAAACTTTCCACATATTGGCCTAAGTCGAAGAGAGAATCCAGGCTTTTATAACCATTCCATGAATCTGACCAAAATGATGCCATCCTGCCATTACCAATTTTCCAAGATGTATGATAGGTGATGAGGGGCTTGCATTTCAAGATATACTTCCAGGCCACCGAGCCACCCATTAGATTGGCTATCATGAGTATCCTGTTGCTATCCGAATTGTCCAAATACTTGTTTTGCATAATCTGGCACCATAGCTTGTCAGGATTTTTAAACATTTTCCAAATGAGTTTTGCCCCCAGAGCAGTGTTCTTCCATCTAATTTTACGAAGCCCTGCCCCACCACAGTCTTTTGGTTTGCACGCCAAATCCCAACCTATTAGAGGAATCTTTCTTTCACACTTTTATCCTTCCCAAAGGAACTTCTTTAGGATTTTCTCTATATCTAATTCTGTTTTTCTAGGAACTTCCACAGCTTGACATGGCATAAATTGGAATGGCAGATAGGATGGCTTTGGACATGGTGATTCATCCTGCTAAAGTCAACCATCTGTTCTTCCAGGACAAAGCCCTATTTTGGCACCTTTCCACCACTTCCCTCTAGTGTTTTGCTTTGCATGCCCCTACGAAGATTTGGATTCCAAGAAATTTTGCTAGTAATTTCCCATATTTGAAATCTAATAAGGATGTTATTACATTTTGAAGACGAGCACACGTGTTGAAGAAGAAAACAAATGATTTATCCTTATTAATCCTTTGACCCGATTGGCTTTCATAATCTTGTAAGAGACGCTTAATACACCTAGCCTCCCTTAGAGTCGCCTCCCCAAAGAGGCTAGTATCGTCAGCGAATTGGGAGTGAGTGATGGGTTCTAAGACTGGAGCCACTTTTACCCCACACCATTCTAATCGACTGCACCTTTTCTTGATGGCACTACTTAGAGATTCCTCCATAATAACAAATAGAAATGGTGATAGAGGATCGCCTTGTCTGAGTCCATTGGATGCCTACAAAAACCCATGAAGTGAACCATTGACTGAGATTGAGAACTGAACTGTGGACATACAGTAATGTATTAAAGCACACCACTGATTATTAAAACCTAATTTCCTCATGAATTTTAGTAGGAAGTCCCACCGAACTTTATGATATACTTTACTAACATCTAATTTAATGATCATACTACATTGCGTGTTTGTTTTGAGTGAGAGAACAACCTCTAAGATGAGAAGAATGCTATCCGTTATGTCCCTGCCTAGGACAAAACCATTTTGTTCAACACAGATAATTTTATCCAAGATTACCTTTAATCTATTGGCCAAAAATTTTGCCACCACTTTATATAATGTATTGCACAGAGAGATCAGTCAGTAATCATTGAAAGAGGCACATTCAGGCTTCTTAGGAATAATTACAATCGTCGAGTTATTAACATCCTTGATAAACCTCTTAGATTTCCTGAAATCTTCCACTAGTTTCCAAAGATCCTTCCTCATGAAACTCCAGCAATTTTGAAAGAACCTGGCTGGGAAACCGTCAGGTCCAGGAGCTTTGTCCGGATTAAGCTGAAAGAGTGCAATTCACACTTCTTCTTTTGATATTTTCTCACAAAGCATCCTGTTATCTACTTCACTTACACGCTCATCTAAATCCTCCAGAAAATCATTGTTGGATGCAACTTGGCTTTGTCCTCCTAGGAGAATAGTGAAGAATTCAACTGTCCCCTTTCCAACCTCTGATCCACCATGCACCAGAACCCCACTTGAGGACTTAATTTCCTCTATCTTATTGGCGGCTCTCTTAGCTAGAACAGACGCATAGAAAAATCTGGAATTTGCATCCCCTTCTTTTAGCCAAACCTCTCAAGACTTGTCTCTCCAAAAAATCTCCTCTTTTTTTAAAATTTCTTCCAATTTTGCTTTCAGTTCTTTTTCCTTGAGATATTATTCATTTCTCATTCCATACTTTATCACAATTTCATTGAGATTTTCCAATTCGGTCTCAATGTTTTCGTTTTCTATGAAATTTTTTTTGAACTTTGCCTTATTCCACTCTTTGAGTTTATATTTGATTATCTGGAGCTTCTTGACTATTTTGAAGCTTATGGAGCCTTCAACCTTTGCTTCCTTCCACCGGCCTTCTAGGAGTGTGATTAGATTGGAATCCCACCACCACATATTTTGGAACTTGAAGCTAGTTTTTTCAATGTTGTTCCCATTGGTAACTAATAACTCCACTGAGAAATGGTCCAATACTGAATTAGGGAGAATGTTAGTTGATACTGATGGCTCTGAATTGAACCAACCGTTGGGGATTAAGAACCTATCTAGCCTTTCTACTATTGTAGTAAAATCTTTGTGCATGTTATGCCATGTGAATGTTCCGTTCCCTATTGGACAATCTGTCAAACCTGTATTGGATACAAAGTTTTTGAAATCCGTTATGGATTGTGTGATATTCCTGATTCCATCTTTTTTCTCTGAAAGTTCCAGTATGGCATTGAAGTCTCCCCCTATGATCAGATTATCTTTTGGAAGAGACCCAACATACTCTAGTACTGAACTCCAAAGGGATTCCTTGTCCTCTTTTTTTGTCAGACCATAGCTGTTGATTATTGTGAAATGATGATTTAGATCCAGATCATAGACCTCCGCCACCATCCAATATGTAGATGAGTAGAGTACTTTGACTGGCATTGATGATTCTTTCCATAGAAAACCTATGCCACTAGTAGACCCCATTGAGTCTTGAAAATATCCTTCCCAATATCTACAATACTTAATAAATTTCTGACAATCATCACCTGCTATTTTTGTCTCTTGTAACATAATTAAGTTTCTTACACTTTTTTGCAGTTAGCGCCTGACTAGGCGTCGCTTGTCAAGGGCCTTCACGCCCCTGAAATTCCATGTAGTGATCCTCATTGCTTCCCAAGGGAGAAGATACCCCCCTTGGTACTCAAAAACTTCGTGATGCTACTGTAATTTTTTGTCACAGCCTCTTCCTCTCTTAGCTATTTTGCAAATTTCCTACCTTGATTGGAGCCCCTTATTTCGATCTTGCCCACTCTTGGGTGCTTGATCGTAGATTGGGATATATCTCTTTCCTCTACTATATCTAATTCATCCAACGATTATGCATTAGAATCTAGATCGTCTTCCCCGTAAATTTCATTATTCTCCACGGTTTTGTTTTGCACATTCTGTTGTGACCCTGGTGTTAATTTGTTGGCCATTCTAGTTGTATTTTCCAAGGTCTCTACTGTGATAGGTGGCAAATTCGTTAATACCGCCTTATCTTCTATTGTTGTATCTATTGAAGCCTTTTCCCCTTCTGATGCTCCTTGTGAGGCATGTTTTCCAGTATTGTCATTTTTTCCCTAGGGCACTCTTTCATGATTATCTCTTCCTTGTTTCCTTCATTCCTCTATCTTGTGGCCCTGAGAGCTGCAGACTCCATAGAATTTCCTTAACTCTTCTACCACTTGCTCCCATCTCTCCCCACTAACCAATAAACAGATGTTGGAAGGGATAGTATCGATTGGTGCGATTTTCATCTGGGCGTATTTATAAATGTCACCATCCATTATTTCCATATCAATATCAATCAATGCTCCTATGGAACGATCAATTTTCTCCAAGCAATCACTAGTCCAGTATTCTACTGGTAAATTGTATAGTCTAATCCAAACTAGCATATCATATGGTTGTAATTTGGTAGGATCGAAATTTTGATGCCATGGCTGCATGTAAAGAGGTTTATTTTTCATAAACCACATGTCACCCTTAGTAACCCTAGTTTTGGATTGATCATTTGCAAAGACTATAATGAAAAAGCCTTTTAGCAGAAATCTTATTAGTACTTTCATCTACCATTTTTCTTGGATCCAAGTTTTTATTTTTGCCCTGCTTGAGGGTTGGTTGATGAAGCGGCATATAAAGGCAGAGTCTTTTAATATAATAGCATCAGTCTTGATCTCTTTTGAGACATCAATTTCTAATAATCCTTTCTTGAACTTCTCACCTGAATTTACCTTCTCCCCTATTTTTTGTGCCCTAGTCGTTACTGGAGAATGCCAATCCTATCCAAATTCCTTCTTTCCTTTTGATCCCCTGTTTGGTGAATGTGTCTTCCATGCTTGTTTTCTGACCTGCCTTTCCCTTTGAAACTATTTGTTGGATACTTCAGGGGTGTCATGGCGGATATGGCCAATTTTATTACCTTCCTTCAACGGTTCCCTACTGCAGTAATACGGATGACATTTTTCAACCCATTCCCCATTCGTAAAAACCCATTGGGGGATATGTCTTGCCGGTTCAATCTTGGGCTCCTCCTTGAATGCTTCGTCTCCCCAGCGCTTGCTTACTGTTGCCGTTCCATTGGAGACAATGTTTTTTACCTTATCTGTATTCCTACTGCCCTTTGTGCTTGCGCAATCCCTGTTGATCTGCTCTCCTTTGCTCATTCTCGCTCCTCTCGCCCCCTATTATTATATTTATTATTATACTTATGATTATTATAATTTGTTATAGTTTAATTAAATTTGTATTATTATTTTATTATTATTATATTATATTATATTATGTTATTCTTATGAGAAATAGGATGTTTTAAAACATATGATTCAAAATACACAATTTTTATTAACTTGTAATTCACAACATATCAATCCATGTGTTTTTTAATTGTGTATATCTAGTTCTGCAATTCAAATAGCAACAATAACACCATTCACTTAAACACCTCTTTACATCATTCAATTCAACAACACTTAAAGTTCACCAACTCAATAATAACTCTAGATTCTATCTTCTCTAAAGGTTTCTCTTACTTTTCCATGCTTACAATCACCCCTATATGTATAATAAAAATCTCAAATACACTTTATCTTTTAGATCCTAGGCTACATTCTAAAATTTTTAGTCATATATCTTCACTAGATTAACACACACATTGGCGTGATGAATCATGGTAAAATAAATGTATGTTTAGGTATATATCCTATTTTTATTTTTAATTATAATTTTAACTTACTTAGCTCTAAATAAATCCACTTAAGTAACCCAATCTAAAAAAATCCACATGTTCATATAGCCCATTAAAATAAGTACTCATGATTTCTCAAGGTATTGATTACTTAGAAAATTATTATATGTAGAAAAAGTAATTGTGATGCACAAATTCAATAGCTTAAAATTTAGACACTTTTCTCATCAAGTGTGTCAATGTATCATTCTACATATTTGATAATAATGTCATTATTTTTTAATTAACTTTGTTGTTCTATAGTCTTTCATACTAGTCTTCTTTAAAGTTTTTTTCATTTCTTTCTTACACAAAAATAAAATAAAACCCTCATAATACATTTTCTTGTTCTTCAATGTTCTTCAATGTTCTCAATGTCTCATCACTTTCCATTTAAAGTAGAAAAAGAGATAGAAATGAAAGGTAGAACAAAATGGTATGAATCCTTTTCTATAGAAAGAGGAGCTTACAAAAAGTTTAAAGGTGGTAAGTTGGATGGGATTCATTTTGAAGAATATAATGATGATATATTTAAGGATTTCATCTATTATTTGATGAATCTCACTCAATTCTCAGTAGAATAATAAATAAAGTAACTCTTTCCACCTTCACTCTCATTTTTAGGTTGTTTTGAGAAGGATGTGATTTTTTCACTCTCAAGGGATTTCATATGATAAAGTAAATTAATCAGTTAAGACAATATTCTAGATCCTTGGAAGATTACTATAATGTTGATGGTTAAATATTTCGTGTGTGATTCCCAGTGTAGAACACTTGTAGAAAATAGTACATGCACGAATATTGAATCATTATGGTATAGTATAGAGAAGGAGGAATTGAAGGTCAATTTATTAGGATATGTATTTTCCTCATTTTAGTTAATGGATAAAAAATATAATAGGGTAGTGGGAGCATTAATGTGTCATGACCTCATCCATCTAATATGAAAACACATATTTTTGAAGAAACCATTATGAAACACATAAATAACTATGTATGGTTTTATAGAACACCAAATTTCTAAGATTATCTCTCTTTCTATCCATTGTAGGAGAATTTATAGCATCTCAAGAAGTTAACATCATGTGTAAGATATAAATGAACCCATCTCATCCTTGTACCATAAAAAATATAGCATTCGTAGGTTTTGTTAAAGATTTAGTAGCATTTACTTAAGTGTTAATATCCTCAATTTTTACTTTCCTTAATTCACCAATCTCCTTAATAAAAGGATATTGTACATCCACATGTTTAATTTAAGCATGGTAAAAAATTATCTACAAGACAAACTACACTCTATGAATCATATTTTAACAATATATGACTTAAAACCAATATTGTGACATAGCTTGTGTAATAAAACAACTTATTTGCAATCATATAGTGTTGCCATGTACTTTTATTTAATAGTGTACAATATTTTTTTATCTAAACTTCCACTTAATCATCCAACTCACAACTACTTCTAATAGAGTAAAAATATAACCACTCATTGATATCTAGCTATCCAAATCTCTATCCCAATCAAAATCAATAATCCCCCATACATTCAATAGCTTTCCAACATTATTAGTGCCATAATAACATAACTATTAGTTTAGAGTTCCTTTCAAGTACATAAAAATATGTTTGCATGCATCTAATGCTTTTCACAAAGATTTGGAATTCAAGCCTACTTAGAACTCCCCTTTCTCAAGTAATATTTAAGCCTCATACATTTTTGTGCATGCATAGAGCTATCAATTACAATTGCATAATACTTCTTTTTGATGTCTCTCAAAACCTCCATAGATTTAGGGCATCGTTATAGGCTCAACTTAGAGGCTATTGGAAAATTAATACATAATATTATCATCATGCATGTTGAATGGTACTATAGGATAGTCTCAAGATACTTCCTCTAGTTTAACCATAGCTTCTTATTATTCATATTTTTTTGTATTTGTATATACCAAGAATGTACCTTATAGCACCTAGATCATTCATCTCAAACCTAAAATCCAACTAAACCTTGAGTTCTCTAATCAACACTCCATTATTCCTAATTATTAACATATCATCAACATGTAAAACTATGATTAACTCAACTTGGTTCCTTGGATTCAAACTCAATTCTAATTTTGATACAACATAAATGGTGACTACTTTAATCCATACAAAGACCCTTTTAGTTTACAAACCAAATATTTATACCCCTTATCTAACATATTTTAGATATCAAATATATCAAAGATTTGGATTATGTGATTAAGATATGTCGAGCAATGTTAAGGAAGTGGATGCATGTGAATTACAACACTAATTGGAGATATAGATTAGTCTTTAAGACTTCCAACCAATCCAAAGTACCAAGGAAGGAAATTTCACATGGGATCTTTCATTTCATTTGACATTTAACTCTTTCCTCAAGAGTAACCATGGTATAAGGATAATTGAGGGATAAGTGGTCAAGCCTTTGACTATTAGGTCATATGCAATCTTTAATAAAGGTGTTATTGAACATCACAATAAGTATCAAACTACCTATCATTTCCTATCATTTTACCTTTAATATAATAACTATATGGATGGTTAGTATCCATAAAATAATTATAATTTAACAATGATATTTATTCTTTTAAATGTTTCATTGTTATTGAAAATCACAATAAATATTGATTCCTCTATCGATGGATACTCATTACTTTCAACAAAAACCCGCTTGGTGCACTCAATTGAGGCTTCTTTAACTTTTTCCATATTTTTTTGAAATCTTACTTATCTTATTTGGTTTTGTTTCAATATTCTTTCCTCGTCCATGTACATCTCATGAGCTATCATAATTTCTTCAAAAAAATATCTTAATCTCTTGCTATCTCCTTTTTGAATGGGTATTTATATTTGGAATTTTACTAATCCTTTTATTCATCCCTAATGGCTTTGTCATACCTACTTTAGTGGTATCATCTTCTTAGGTTCCACCTTCATTCCTTATATCAACCCATAGGTTCCTAATCCCTCTCATTTACTATAATATTTATTATTAATACTTCTTTCCCTTGTGGTATTCTTTACCATAAAATTATCTCCTTATTTTTATATTTTCTCCTTTTACACACCAAAAAGAGGGGTGTAAAAATAAAATAATTTTTTGATGATATATAATATAGGTCTAAGTTTTGGATTATTTATGTTAGAGAAATAAATCTTAGGGTGATGAAATATTTGTAACAAGGTACAATGAAGATGGATATGGATTAGACCATGAACTAAAGACAAGAATATGTCACTTATCAATATATTGTTGCACTGAGACATTCTCATCAAAGTGGGGATAAATGGGAAATGATATAGATATATAAACAATTAATATCTTAAAGTGAAAATTGAGTCACAAATTAATTGACTAATGTGTCTATGGTAACTTTTTAATATGTCACAACCAAATAAACTTAAGATCTAAGTTAGAACCAAGTTTGAAATTTGATACTAACCATCCCTAAAAATTCATATTTTTTTACAATTTAAATTTTTATTACCCATCATTTTACCTTTAAGCAAACATATTAAACTAGTAAAACCCTTTATGAAGTAATTTTAATTCCGCAAAATATTTTAGCAACTAATTATAGTCAGCATCAACTTCATCCCTACTCTAGTGAGATTCCAAGATGAATGTATGCTCACTTGCAACTTTGGTGTCTCTACAAAACACAAGAATTTATTCCTATTTGTAACAATTTTATAGGAGTTGATGGAGTATTTTATTTACTTTTTTGTGGCTCGGGGTTTGTACTTCCTCTTAACCTATCTTCCTCTTTTCTTTAGTTATTTTTAATGGTTATACTCTCTTGTTATTTCAATAATCTTTTTATTTTACCTTCACCTCTAGTTAATTAAATTTCAAAATATCCACTACTTAATATATTATCAAAATTACTCACATAATCCCTTCTTGATCTTGCATTCTCTAGCATAAGTAAGAATTCAATACTTATCTCTTATTTGGATACTCTTCTTGAATTTGTGGCATAGGGAGTGACTCCTAATTTGGATGGTTCACCTTTTCAAGGTGTCATTTCATCTTAGGAGATGGTTTTTTGGCAATTTGTCATTATTTAGTGATATTTTTATAAATATTATAGGGATCTCTCATCCTTATTCAATTATATCAATGGCTAAAATATTTCATTTTTCCTTTATATCCTCTTTCTTCTCACTTATTTATCTTTCAAAAAATACTAAAATTTTCATCATATTTTCTTTTGTAAACATACACTTTTACTTACTACATTATCTAACTATTCTTCACTCAAATTTAGAGGCTTTTTTTAGATTAGGGTTGACAAGACCTCAAATTATTCATTAATTGTGACCTTTATGTTTAATAGTTCCAATTCAAAATATGGTTCATGAGATAAACATTTAAATGGTGCATTACCCATACTTCGTTGCCTTGTTTTGAGAACTATTGCTTGCAAAACCTCTATCCAATGACTCCTTATATTCATCATATTCTTTTAGGTAATTTTCTAATTTGGTTAAATTTTATTTCTCTTTTAATATGCATAATTAATGTTTTAGATGTTTCATTGTTGTTGAATATCACAATAAATTTAAATGGTGAATTACCCCTACTTCTACACAATGTTTTGAGAACTATTGCTTGCAAAACCTCTATCCAATGACTCCTTATATTCATCATATTCTTTTAGGTAATTTTCTAATTTGGTTAAATTTTATTTCTCTTTTAATATGCATAATTAATGTTTTAGATGTTTCATTGTTGTTGAATATCACAATAAATTTAAATGGTGAATTACCCCTACTTCTACACAATGTTTTGAGAACTATTGCTTGCAAAACCTCTATCCAATGACTCCTTATATTCATCATATTCTTTTAGGTAATTTTCTAATTTGGTTAAATTTTAGAATATCACACATAAATATTGATTCCTTTATTGGTGGATACTCATCACTTTCAACAACCCTCTTGGTGCACTCAATTAAAGCTTCTTTAGCTTTTTCCATCTTTTTTTGGAATCTTTCTTATCTTATTTGGTTTTGTTTCAATATTATTTCTTCTCTATCTTAATTTCTTCAAAACATTATCTTAATCTCTTGCTATCTCCTTTTGGCATGGGTGTTTTTATTGAAATTTTATTTATCCTTTTATTCATCCCTAATGACTTTGTTAGACCTACTTTAATGGTATCATCTTCTTAGGATCCCCCTTCATTCCTTGTATCAACCATAGATTCCTAAACCCTCTCATTTACTATAATAATAATTATTAATACTTATTTCCTTGGTAATATTGTTTACCATAAACTTTTCCTCCTTATTTTTTAAGTTTCTTCTTTTACACACCAAAAAGAGGTATAAAAATAAAAGAAATTTTGATGATAAAATATAAGCCTAAGTTTTGGATTATTTATGTTAGAGAAATAAATCTTAGGGTGATGCAATAAGGAAAAATCCTAATAGTGTTGTAGATAAAAAGTGTAACATAAAGATTCAAAAAAATTTGCACATTCATAAACACCATCACATATTTTCTCATATATTCATATCATATTTTCTTACATTGTGAAGCAATGTATAAGAAGAAGTTATTGTGTACATATAGAATTCTCCAAATATTTTATTAAAGAAAAATAACATGACTGTTTACATCAGAAACTAAACACAATATTTATAGGGGCTCTACTAGTGCCACCCAACTACTTTACCAAAACAATGTGAGCTAGAGCAACAATAACTAGTTAACATTAGGATTGATGTGGCCCTGCATGACATTCCACTCAACGGATCATTGGATGGTAGCAATTGTTAACCTCCAGATGTCTTACCCATTTGTGCCTCTGAAACCTTATGTGCATCCCTCATTTTCACTAGTTTATTTGGCTCCACTATGTCCTTAGCATGTTGCCCAAAAAAACCCATGAAGGAATCCACATGTGTAAGCAAATTTGTGAACTGTATTGTTTTTCTTTCCTATATTCCCTCTAATAATTTATGGGTACAATTAAAACGTGATTGGGGAAAATTGCAAGATTTATCTCATTACATACTCATTCCCAAACAGGTTAGGAGTACAGAGCAAATTAGAGGGAAATAAATAAATAAAATGAATTAAAAGTTATGTTTGAGCATATATATCTATATGCACTTCGTCTCCTAGTCAGATGGGAATGATGGCATGGGAACGATGGCAGATGGTTGAGCTATCTCTTCCCCCGGATTGGGTGGGGGTTATAGATGCACCGGTCGAGTGTTCAGATCTAGATCCCCCAAATCTATTCCCTACCTCAAACTAATTGGTCATTGCCCGTGAGCATACTTAAGAGAGCAAGCTCTGATTGTTGGCAAAATTTGGTAAATAGCAAGTTAAATCTAGTAGATAGGGTCAAACCCCTTTCTTTGGCAGCTTAGCTGGTAACAAACGACTGTGGGGTGTAACCCCTTGGCTTTAAGAGGGTCGGCCATTGTGGTATGTCCACTGCACAAGCAGAGCTTCTCAACGTGTTTGTAGCAAGCAAATCTTCTCTATTATCTCCTTGTTCTACACTTCAAAGCAAGAGGAAGAGCTCAAGAGAAACTGAAACTAAAAAACAGGAAACCTACAAAAATGTAGCCCATACAGATGGTCATGGCCTCTCTCATGTCTGCCACCGTTGAGAACTAGATGGGATCTGTGCTGAGAGCTGGTCAATACCTAGCTTGCTTTCTATCCTCATGGAAGATTCTGGTCAGCCACCTTAATCCTCTTCAGCAACTTCGCCCTCATCCACCATCGAGAAACTCTCCTCCATCATTTCACTACACAAAAAACCAAGCATTTAGGAATGGACGCGGCTATCCTCCCGCCATGTCCATCATTTTGAAATTCTCACTTTTAAAACTCCCGCTTTATGATGGGTGCGCGGGATTTTGATGCGGGAAATAGGGTAGTTAATTCCATGGGAACGAAACACCTCGAATGCAAATCTGGAAACGGTATGGAAGAGGTGTGGTTAAGAGTGAGCAATTAGAAAGGGTGGAGTTAAAGAGTGGACCCGGCAACCTAAGCGGTCAACGCTTAGAGTGTGTCGGTTAAGCCGTCCCATAGATAACATGTAGTCCATTCTCATTGTCAAATTTACATCATAAATGTCAAGTAATTATCATCGTGTGATGCTTCCATTGCTATTGTAGAGGGATGACCATGTGTATGAATATGTCGTATCCTGTGGCAGGCCATCGAAACCTGAAGATTATCTTCGTATGAAAGGAAAATAAGAGGGTTCGAGTAGTGGTTGAATGCCTCTCAAATGTTGTCTCGTGAACTGTAATATGTGTACGTTATGCACGGAACAGATTTGTTGATAAGGCTTTAGCGACTTTCGAACACACACAGCGACAGGTAAAATCCAGAACCCACGACTTTGGCAGCATCCTCCCTGCTTGCATTAACAGGAGAATTTTGAACGGGTCATGGATGTCCGTCAAAGCTTCTGGAGGAAGGAAAAACATTAAAAGTGCGAGGAGGAGGAGTCAAAAGGATTGAAGGAGGTGGAGGTCAAACCAGAGCTTGGGGTGATCGTTGGGAGGTGTCAGTTTTGAAAGTGGCAATATTCGATTGCGTCATCTTGCTTGGGGATAAAGTGGAAGCTTTGCAATGAATTGATCTAGTGGTTGTTGGCTCTTATTTATTGATTGTGGTGAATGATTATTTGATTTGGTGATTCATAATTGATAAAGAGACTATTTTAGTTTAAATTTTGGATAAAAGATCATATGGTCTATTCTATTGAGTTTTGAGTTTAAGTGCGGATAGACAAAACTAATTGGGACAACATGCAGTAATATACTATTAACGTTATGTTAATATATATAATAAGTGAAAATATTATCTAAGTTATGTCATCTTTATTTGATTATAGGATAATCTTTTTAGATTAAATTATTTCATTTTCCAAAGGTTTGAACTTCTAACTATACAAAAGGGAAGGGTGACACATATTCTTACCTTACTAATTTACTTGGAATGAGGTGGGTTAAAAATACAACTAAATAGAGCTCTTTGTATATTATGAAAAAGGAACATGATTACCTAATTTGAATTTTGAATTATGGTTACATGCTAGTTTAAGTAATGATGATTTGTTTAGTGGCACTAGAACCACATTATACTAAACATGTTTTTACTGTTGCAAGTTGATACTCTTGGTAATCCACTTTGGATTATAGGATAAAGGCTTAATATGATTACATGATGTTTATCAACCTTTTAATATGAGAACCTCGATAGGAAAATTATCATGAGAATGATGGATATTATAGTTGTAGTAAACCACAATATGACTGCATACTAAATAGAGGACAACTATCATTTATTTTTAACGTGTTGTTGAGATTGAGTTAAGAGATGAACCCTATATGATCATGCTAAGAATAATTTCTCGAGACCTTACTATTTCCCATCAAGATCATATTTAGTATAAATGGATTTATGTGTGAATAAATTATCTAGTCTATGAACTACACTATTATAAGAATATGAGGTTGCACCATGGGATAAAGAAAATTAGAAGATCGAGAATATGATTAGTAATATTTTTATTGGATGCATATCTTTGGATGATGATCGATTAGATATAGTGTTGACATCTGTCAAGAATCAATAAGAATATTGAATCTACTCAAAGAAATTTCATAACTATTGTGTTAGGTCTTTTGAAGTTTTAATAATATTTGTATGGCCTTATAGAGGCATGACATGTTCTAATTGAGATTGATGTTGTAAACTAATATGACTGTGATGCTTGACCATATAAGTAGAATATCTAATTGTGAATAAATATTGAGTATTGCTACCCTTATTACTAGATGATTAAATCCTAATGGTGATATTTCGTCAGTTATTCTTGTAGACACCTAAAATTGACCATTCGTATTTAGTCAAATTATGTCAAATTCATTTATTATTGATTTGTTAAGTTAATTAAATAATATATTAGTTAATTAATTAATAGTTTGTATTTATCCAGCTAGCCTAAATCCATTTATCCCATCATTCCAGTGTCATAAACCTAAGGAAAATAATTAATTTAATTATTTATCCCAACCTTTCTTCCCATCCCATCCTCTCTAAATAAATTAAATAAATAATTTTTACCTATTTTTTTTCTCCATCCAAATATCCCATCCTCCATAATTTTTTATTAATTATTAATCTTCCACCTAATTCACCTCTTAATGGTGTGGACACACTAATTTCCTTATTAAGTAGAGTCAATCCACTTCAAATTTCCCCTTTTCCCATCATGTCCTCTCCACATTGAATTTTCTTTTTTTTTAGAAAAACCCTTACATGGATCTTTCTTCTAGAAGGCTCCTAAAGGAATTTTTAATTATTTTTCCCATACATAATTTTCATAAATGAAGAATTTAAAATTCCCCACTTGTCCTCTTTTAGTGTGAGGACAAAGAATGTTTTTATGACATATTTGTCATAGTACTCTCAAGGTACTCCCCATCCTCCCAATCCATCACATTATTCCACTTGGCACAATCTCATGGCTTGAGAGATCATTCTCAATCCTATCCATTGATATCACGATCAAATCTCCACCCTCCATCTATTTTCCTCAAAAAAGATATATATCAAAACACTTAGCCATTTTAAAAAAGCATTCACCTTTGTATTGAAGCATCATTAATCTACCAAAAAATTTAACAAGCATACATCAAATAAATTGTGATGTGAAAATTTAGACAATAAGAATATTAATAAAGTTTTTCTTTAGTGAATTCTATGTTGGCTTGATATTCTCTCTCCTAATCTCAGTGTTTTATTGTTTTGTGTTTTAGTTTTCTTTTAATAGTTAAATCATTCACTTTGAAGCATATTTCATGCATACAGGGTGATCCCACAAAAGTGGTTTACAATTTTTGGTCAAACTGGACACTGAAATTATTATTTTTAAATAAATTTTCACATTCAGGCACCTATAGCGACTTAACCGTGAGGAATTTGAAGATGATGCAAAATAGAGTCTCATCACATTTTGTCTGTAGATTCTAAAATTATTTTTTTCAAAAATTTTGGAATAATATTGCACTTCTTTTTCCATCTCCCATGAAAACTGGTTTTTTCAGAAAGGAACATTTTTAAAAAGTGACGCTCACCATATACAACATATTTTTTTTGTATGAAGGATAATTTTTTTTTTTTTAATAATTTAAATTTGTAGCTAAGATATCTATCACTTTCATGTGGTCTCATAGTTTTTTATTGAATATTTTTTCCTTAATAGAGTTTCGAAGTCAAACCAATTGCAATTGAGACATAAGCGAACTGTATACAACATAACTTTTTTTGTATGTATCAATTATTTTATTTTTTTAATAGATCAAGGAAATCAATACCCAGTGCAAACATATTTTTTAAAAAATTATTTTGATAATTTTCTATTTTTTCACATGTGTAAAACAGAGAGCTTGATTTTCGGTGAAAAACCTATGTTTAATAAAACTAAAAAAACACATACATAATAAAACAAAAACATATTAAAATTATATTTGTGGGATAGCTAATTTAGAGGACTACCATAATCATTTGAAATAAATTTTAAGTGAATTAATTTGATCCCCCAAAAGGTAAATCAAAAGTGATTTTTTATCAGCATTTTGATAGGTGTAAAGGAGACTCATTTATAGTTATGGTTTAAAACTAGCAAGGTTATATCCAAGGGGTTTTGATCTAAGTTGGTTTGATCAAACCCTCTTCAATTGGAATCCTTAAAATGGAACTTTTAAAGGCTAAAATCAATATTTTTATTTAAAAATATGTGATTTCAGCAAAAATCAGTTCCTCTCATAAATTGTAAACCAGCTTTGTGGGATCACCCTACATTTTTGGCACACCTAGTGGTACCCACATCATAGGTCATATTGATCAATTCTTTTATCTTTTAGTTTCCACATTGTGCAAGTTTCTAGTTAAAATATGCCTTCGTTTGAACGAATCCATTTTGTGAAAAAATGAAAGTGTTGAAATCTAAGCCAATACACTTTTGAATCTTCAATAAAAAAAATTCAATGAATATGTCATGGATTTGGTGAATCAACTTTATAATTAGGTGAAAGCATAGGATTTTGAGAGAATCTATTTGACACCCATCAACCTAGAGACTTCAGTGAATGTGCTTCCATGAGTGCAAATCCACTATGAACTTACAAAAATAAGTTAAATTGGCAGTTAGGTGAATACATGAGCTTTGAGGAAAATTCACTCTATGTCGGTGAATCTTTAAAGTATAATTTGCTTCCATTACTTGTCAGGTTTTTTAAAATTATTGGTTTTGATATCACTAGTTAACTTGGCCTTGCTTGTGATCACACTAGCATCATTTGCACAACATATGTTAATCGAATATTAGCAATTTTATAATTCTAATGCTATATTTTGTAGGTTTGTGAGGAAAAGGGGTTGATGCAAGAAGTTGGGTCCACAAAAATCTCAAAAAGTGGAAGTGTTTTTGCTGTTTTTCGAAACTTGTCACACTTGGATTAAAGATTTGAGGCACTTACAAAATGAATCTTAAAAAATTCACTAATATGAAATTTAGCATTTTTAATTTAGTTTCCAAATATGTAATTTATTCAAATACCTAGATGATAGAAATTAAATTTTGATAGGGATGTATAAATACCAATTTTTAAAAGTCCATGTTTTTTTAACATACCATGCACATGTACGAACACCACTTTTTGACCAAAATAAAAGTATTTTGCTAATTACTTTTGGGAAAAGAGAGCTAAAAACATGAATATTGATGAGGAATGTTTTTTGTAAAAAAAAAATTGAATTTTTTTATTGAATTTTTACTGGCCTTAATTGTTGTTTTTAAAAATCGTGTACGGACAGTATAATTGGACCTAAACTAAACATTTTTTAAATTATTATTTTTTCATTGTGTAAATAATTGTCTGAAGTTTGATGCCATATAAATTTTTTTGCAAGAAACTTAACCAAAAAAAAGCTTGATATTTCAAGTTTAAGGACTAGTTTTCTTAGAAATTAATTAAAAAATAACAAATATAATCCAATCTTAATAAAAATTATATATTTGGAAACTAGACGTCATTTTCTCTAATGGGTTTTAATTTTATAGATTTATTCAAAAAAAAAGTTTGGCACCTATATTGGCAAAGTTGGACTTTCTTCTTCAATCTACCTTAGTTTTTTAGTTGCGGGTCAAAGGCTAAGGGTCAGATTGCCAAGCCTTTCTTGAGCCTAAAACCAAGGCTACATGTGGGTTAGTGATTCCTATTTTAACTAGCACGTACACATTATTTAAACAAAACACGTACATGTTATATAACATATATACACATTATGTATTTACCCATTGGGTAAAAGAAACACGTACACATTATATAATGCATACAGGTTCCTAGAATAGAATGTGTACGCATTTATGATATATTTGTTTACTCCAAATTTGAAAAATACTCATAGAGCATATTTTCTTTGCAACATTCAGTTTTTGCAATACGATCCATAAGCATTATTTTCTATGTTTCTTATTACAATTTTTCCTTGTGTAGGGTATATTTTATTCAAAGTTCTGGAAGAGAAAAGTAAAGGTTGAGTTTTTTGAAATGGAATCAAGTATAAGAACATTTTACAAGAATATTTGGAAGAAGAGAACTTTTGGATGTATTCATGATGTTTTTGTATTTCAAAGTTTATAGAAGATAATATCTTCGTGGTACATATTTTTGTTTGAATATTTGAAGGAGATGGAAATTTGAAAATAGGATAGAAATCATTTTTTTTTAATCAAAGAGGGTTTAGTAACGATGAGATCAAATAAAAGGAAAATAAAAATATGTAGAAAGTTAATGGCATCCGAAGAAATTCAAAAAAATAAAGAAATGGAGGCAAAAAGACAAAGGGATAAAAGAGAAAGGATTCGTCAAATGAAAAATTTGGAAGCATCTAGTTCCATGAATGTTGAAGAGGAAACCATGAAGGATGAAATGAATGTAGATGATGCAAATGTGGAGATGGTGAATATGGAAGAAAATGCAATTATGGAGACAAACCCAACTATGCCTTCAACTTCAACTTTGAATGATATGGAAATAACACCTATGCAAACAACTTGAGGTATGTCTTCCAACTGTGCCCAATGATAAGGAAAATGCACCTATTAAAAAAATTTATCCAGGTGTGTCTTCAAACCCAAGTCTTGATAATATTGATCTTAGTATTTTGGATGAAGTTCGATACACCATTGATGGTATCAATAATTTTAGGTTTGAAAATATGCAAAAATAAAAAAATGATGAAATATCTTATAAGAATGCAAATGAGAATGAGAATGAAATCCCTTGTATGTTTGAAAATGGAAATGGAACCCCTTACGTGAATGAAAATGAAACCCCTTGTATGGATGAAAATGAAAAATGTTTGTTTTACAATTGAAAAAGAAGTGCTAGATAACCTTTGTGGTAAAGTTTCTTGGAGACAAATGAGAACTTATGAAAATAGAATATATAGAAAAAACTTTATAGAAAGAAATTAGTATTTCAATGTCAACTCATGTGCTACAATTGATGAGAATGTCGAAAACAAGAAATGTGATGAAAAAATTAGGTATTTTTGTAAAACCAAAAAAAAAGATGATTAAGTAGAAAAAGTCATATCTAGTGTTGCTAATGCTATTGATTTTATAGGTAGGGTGATCCCACAATAGTGGTTTCCAATTTTTGGCCAAACTGGACACTGAAATTATTATTTTTAAGTAAATCTTCACATCCGGACACCTATAGCGGCTAAACTGTGAGGAATTTGAAGATGATGAAAACTAGAGTCTCATCACATTTTGTTTGTAGATTCTAAAAATATTTTTTTCATTTTTTTTAGAATAAGATTTCACTTATTTTTCCATCTCCCACGAAAACTGGTTTTTTCAGAAAACAACATTTTTTAAAAAGTGACACTCACCGTATACAACATAACGTTTTTTGTATGAAGGATAAAATTCTAATTTTTTCAAATTTAGATTTTTTACTATGATATCTAGCACTTTCATTTGGTCTCATAGCTTTTAATTGAATATTTTCCTTAATAGAGTTTCGAAGTCAAACCAATTGCAATTCAGACATAGGCGGACTATATACAACATAAATTTTTCTGTATGTATCGAAATTCAATTTTTACTTTTTCAATGGATCAAGGACATCAATACCTAGCACAAACATATTTTTTTAAAACTTTTTTTGATAATTTAATATTTTTCCACATGTGCAAAACATAGAGCTTGATTTTCAGTGAAAAACCTATGTTGAATAAAACTATAAAAACACATACATAATAAAACCAAAACATATTAAAAATATATTAGTGGGATAGCTCATTTTGAGGACAACCATAATAATTTGAAATAAATTTTAAATTAATTCATTTGATCCCCCAAAAGGTAAATCGAAAGTGATTTTTTATCATCATTTTGATAGGTGTAAAGGAGACTCATTTATAGGTATGGTTTAAGACTAGCGAGGTTCTATCCAAGAGGGTTTGATCTAAGGTGGTTTGATCAAAACCTCTTCAATTGGAATCCTTAAAATGAAACTTTTAAAGGTTTAAATCATTATATTTTCTAAAAATATGTGATTTCAACAAAAATCAGTTCCTCTCAAAAATTGTAAACCAGCTTTGTGGGATCACCCGGTAAGAAAATTTGATCTAAAGATAAGAATGCAGCTCATTGTGCAATAACAACTACTCTAGTTAATAAAGCAATTTCAAATAAGAGAATTTTAAGTAAGATTAGTAAATCTATAAAAGTAAATCCTAAAAATTTGATAAGAGCTACTAAAAGAAGAGAAAGTATTGAAAATGAACCAATTGATCAATGTTCGAGTTATAGTGGTAGACTCCCAAGATCAGATATGAAATTAACCAATGAAATTAAATCTTTAATCAATTGTTTTTAACATGGTAATACAAGAGTATCACCTAACATTAGAGATGTCTTAAAATTAAGGGTGGGTTCCAAACTTTGTGAACCTTATCCAAAGAATCTCTTAGATATGACCCGAACTTAATTATATAAAAAAAATAGATGATTCAATCTTACCATTTAATATTAACATAAGCTAAAGATCATTTGAAAATTGTAAACCTTGGTATGTTAGAATTAATAAACAACGAATCTCTTTTTGTTGTAAGACTCATGTATAATTTTATTATTATTATGATATTTTTGATATGTACGATGCACTTTGCATGCTAACCAAATTATGCAGGGCAATTGTGGTATTAATATTCCACCTGAAACAATCAAATATTTTACAGCGGGTTTGTTTTGTGAACCCTCTAATGGAAACTTATTTTAGTTAAAAGTATGTATTTATGGAGAATGTGATAGATACATTGTAACTTTTCATTATTAGGATAATGTATGCATGAAATTAGTTTACATGAATTTGGACAAAAATTGGTGGATGTAAAAAAAATTTAAAAAGTTGAATATTCTTTAAAAGATGGAAAATTTGGAAAATTTAAAAATGTTGAATATTCTTGAAAAGATAGAAAAATTGGAAAGTGTTGTGAGCTAATTATGGAAAAATTTAGTGTGCATGCATTTATTAAATAATTTAAATATAATATTGTACCTAAATATGTTAAACACTCTCAGTATTCTCATTGTCTTGATAATCAATTTTGTTTATGTAAAAACACATTCCCAATTGGAACTATATTGTCAGTTGTTGATTTTGCTGAAAATTATACTCTTGCTCCATTAGAAGAAATTCAATCATAGAATTATATTTCAGTGCAAGTAGTTATATTTGTTCATATTGTTTATAGACATGCAGATGATAGTAGAGAAGATAATTTTGAGAGAGTGCCATTTTTATGTAAGTGATAATCAATTACATTCATCTGAGTTTGTTCAATATTGTTTTGATATATTTTATAAAAAATTAAAAGAGAGGAATTCAAATGAGAGAACATCTCCTATTGTTGGATAATTGTACGAGTCAATTCAAGAATGCTAGAATGTTTTATTGGTTATGTAGAGTTCATAAGTAAAACAATATCCAACACATGTGGAGTTTTTTTTAAGTTGGACATGGTAAGGGAGAACACGATGGAGTGGGTGCATGTGTGAAAAGAGATCTTGCTAGAGAGCAACTAAAATTTGAGGATGTCGCGAAATTCAGAGATGCACATGCAATTGTAGATTGGTGCAATACCAAATTATATACAAGAACAAGTGAGCTCAATAATTCGACACTTCTTTTGGTTAGTTGAAGAAAAATATTTTTTTTCTCGACAAGATTGTGAAATAATTAATGGATCTACAAAATGGCATTCATTTAGGACTTCAAATGCAAACACATGGACAATATGGACAAGGAAGATGGCATGATTTTGTCAATTTTGTATTGTAGGTGATTGTGAAGCGTGTGAAAATATGGAATGGGTCGAACAATGGCAACAAAGAGCCTTAACACCTAAATTGACACATGTTTAACATAGAAGAACAATTGAAGATAATCAAGTGTTCGCATCAAATGATTATGATCATGTTTAAGATCTTGTACAAGAAGTTACATTAAATTGAATTGAATTTTATATTTATGCATGTTTATATTTGAATTAAATATAAGTCACTCTTTATTGAATCTTTTATTTATTTTTTCAAGACATGTTTATGTTTTTGTTGCACCCGAGGGGAATGAAGAGGAGACAAATTATTGGTTGGCTAGATGTGTTGAGAGAAAAAATAAGTTGGTACATCCTAGAGTGGATGATGACAAATTTGAGGATCCAACTAGTTCAATGGTTTTTGTTTGCACTTGGATTCAAAACTATTTCATAAGAAAGAATGGCTTGCTCGCATTTTAAGATTATGAAAGACACAAGAAGATTAAACATTATTCACCTTTGATTTTGATAACCAATACTAAACTAGTTAGATATCAGGGGAGGCTTGCTAATAAAGTGTTATGGATACTTTCAATGGATGAACATGATTCAATCATAGATGCATTACAAAAAGGAGAGGAAAACAATGGTACAACAGAGTAAATAAATATTTTTAAGTATATATTTATATATATACTTAATTGATAGTCGATATGTAGTTAAAAATTTATCCAATATACATGTCTATATATATTTGTCTTTAGTCATTTCCTAATAAAATTTTTATATCATTTTTTGTTTCAAGTTTCCCAAACCTAGATGCATTACAAAAAAGAGAGGAAATGCATATATATATATATATATATATATATATTACAATGGAATTCAAATCTAGAAACATGTAAGTATATATAGTTCTAGATACATTTAATTGATAGTATAAATATAAAATTAAATAGTTAAATTTCAGTTTATATAGATTGCATAATTGATTTAATATCCCCTTAATCCATTCACTTAGGAACCTTAATCCATCCTCTTATGTACCATTAATACATCCTCTTGCATCCCCTTAAGTCTCTCTATTAATTCTCCTTAATCCATATCCACATATATCAACCCTTAATCCATCCACTTGCATCCCCTTAAGTCACTATATCAACACCCCTTAAGCCATCCTCTTAGGACCCCTTAAGCCAAGATCTTAGGACCCCTTAAGCCATATCCACATATATCAACCCTTAATCCATCCACTTGAATCCCCTTAAGTCACTCTCTCAACACCCCTTAAGACACCCTCTTAGGACCCATTAAGCCATATCCACATATATAAAACCTTAATCCATCCACTTGCATCCCCTTAAGTCACTCTCTCAACACTCCTTAATTCATACTCTTAGGACCCCTTAATCCATATCCACATATATCAACCTCTAATCCATCCACTTTCATCCCCATAAGTCACTCTATCAATACCCCTTAATCCATCCTCATAGGACCCCTTAAGCCATATCCACATATATCACCCCTTAATCCATCCACTTTCATCCCCTTAAGTCACTCTCTCAACACCCATTAAGTCATCCTCTAAGGACCCCTTAAGCCATATCCACATATATCAACCCTTAATCCATCCACTTTCATCCCCTTAAGTCACTCTTTCAACACCCCTTAATCCATACTCTTAGGAACCCTTAAGCCATATCCACATATATCAACCCTTGATCCATCCACTTGCATCCCCTTAAGTCACTCTCTCAACACCCCTTAAGCCATCCTCTTAGGACCCCTTAAGCCATATCCACATATATCAACCCTTAGTCCATCCACTTTCATCCCCTTAAGTCACTCTCTCAAAACCCCTTAATCTATATGGGTTAATGGTTTAGGGCTCATCTCCTAGGCTTTAGGTCATATGGTTTAGGGTTTAGGGTTTCTAGGGTTCATGAGATGCTTAGAATAAAAAATATATATGGTTTAATGGTTTAAGGTTTATCTCATAGGCTTTAGGTCCTATGGTTTATGGTTTAGGGTTTGTAAGGTTCATGAGATGCTTAGAATAAACAATCTATATGGGTTAATGGTTTAGGGTTCATCTCCTAGGCTTTAGGCTCTATGTTTTAGGGTTTATTGTTTCTAGGGTTCATGAGATGCTTAGAATAAAAAATCTATATGGGTTAATGGTTTAGGGTCCATCTCCTAGGCTTTAGGTCCTATGGTTTAGGGTTTAGGGTTTCTAGTGTTCATGAGATACTTAGAATAAAAATTCTATATGGGTTAATGGTTTAAGGATAATCTCCTAGGCTTTAGGTCCTATTTTTTATGGTTTATGGTTAGTAGGGTTCATGAGATTCTTATAATAATAAATCTATATGGGTTAATTGTTTAAGGTACATATCCTAGGCTTTAGGTCCTATTTTTTATGGTTTAGGGTTTCTAGAGTTCATGAGATTCTTAGAATAACAAATCTATATGGGTTAATGGTTTAGGGTTCATCTCTTATGCTTTGGGTCATATGGTTTAGGTTTTAGGGTTTCTAAGGTTCATGATATGCTTTGAGTAACAAATCTATATGGGTTAATGGTTTAAGGTTCATCTCCTAGGCTTTAGGTCCTATTTTTAATGGTTTAGGGTTTCTAGGGTTCATGAGATGCTTATAATAACAAATCTATATGGGTTAATGTTTTAGGGTTCATCTCATAGGCTTTAGCTCATATGGTTTATGGTTTAGCGTTTCTAGGGTTCATGAGATTCTTGGCATAACATATGTATATGGTTTAATAGTTTAAGGTTCATTTCCTAGGCTTTAGGTCCTATGGTTTAGGGTTTAGAGTTTGTAGGGTTCATGAGATGCTTAGAAAAAGAAATATATATGGGTTAATATTTTAAGGTTCATCTCCTAGGCTTTAGGTCATATGGTTTATGGATTAGGGTTTTTATGGTTCATTATATGCTTATAATAACAAATCTATATGGTTTAATGGTTTAAGGTTCATCTCCTAGAATTTAGGTCCTATGGTTTAGGGTTTGTGGTTTCTAGAGTTCATGAGATGTTTAGAATAACAAATGTATATGGGTTAATGGTTTAACTTTCATCTCCTAGGCTTTAGGTCCTATGTTTTAGGGTTTAGGGTTTAGGGTTTCTAGGGTTCATGAGATGCTTAGAATAAAAAATCTATATGGGCTACTTGTTTAAGGTTCATCTCCTAGAATTTAGGTCCTATTATTTATGGTTTATCTTTTCTAGGGTTCATGAGATGCTTAGAATAACAAATATATATGGGTTAATATTTTAAGGTTCATCTCCTAGGCTTTAGGTCATATGGCTTATGGATTAGGTTTTTTATGGTTCATTATATGCTTATAATAACAAATCTATATGGGTTAATGGTTTAAGGTTCATCTCCTAGAATTTAGGTCCTATGGTTTAGGGTTTGTGGTTTCTAGAGTTCATGAGATGTTTAGAATAACAAATGTATATGGGTTAATGGTTTAACTTTCATCTCCTAGGCTTTAGGTCCTATGTTTTAGGGTTTAGGGTTTAGGGTTTCTAGGGTTCATGAGATGCTTAGAATAAAAAATCTATATGGGCTACTTGTTTAAGGTTCATCTCCTAGAGTTTAGGTCCTATTATTTATGGTTTATCTTTTCTAGGGTTCATGAGATGCTTAGAATAACAAATATATTTTGGTTAATGGTTTAGGGTTCATCTCCTAGGCTTTAGGTCAGATGGTTTATGGTTTATGGTTTCTAGGGTTCTTGAGATGCTTAGAATAAAAAATCAATATTTGTTAATGGTTTATGGTTCATCTCCTAGGATTTAGGTCCTATTGTCTATGAGGATCCTTAAGTCATATCCTCTTACATCTTGTTAATTAGACCTCTTGAATTCCTTAAGTCACTCTCATAATTGACCTTAATCCATCCTCTTAGGACCCATTAAGCCATATATTAGGGTTCATGGCATGCATCCCTTTAATCCACCCTCTTACATCCCTTAAGCCATTCTATCAACTCCACTTAATCCACCCTCTTGAATCCCCTTAAGACATCCTATTAAAGGACCCTTAATTCATATCCTCTTACATCCCTTAATTGTCCCTCTTGCATTCCTTAAGTCACTCTCATAAATCCCCTTAAGCCATTCTCTTAAGGCACATTAAGGCATATCCTAGGGTTCATGACATGCATCCCTTTAATCCACCCTCTTACATCCCTTTAATTCATTATAGAAACTCTCCTTAATCCACCCTCTTGAATCCCCTTAAGCCACCCTCTTAAAGGACCCTCAAGTAATATACTCTTACATCCCCTTAATTGGCCCTCTTGCATTCATTAAGTCACTCTCATAATCCACCTTAAGCCATCCTCTTCGGACCCGTTAAGACATATCCTAGGGTTCATGACATGCATCCCTTTAATCCACCCTCTTACATCCCTTTAATTCTTTCTATCAACTCCCCTTAATCCACCCTCTTGAATCCCCTTAATCCATCCTCTTAAATGACCCTTAAGTCATATCCTCTTACATGTCCTTAATCGTCTCTCTTGCATTCCATAAGTAACTCTCATAATTTCCCTTAACCCATCCTATTAGGACCCATTAAGCCATATCCTAGCATTCATTACATGAACCCCTTTAATCCACCCTCTTACATCCATTTAAGTCATTCTATCAACTCCCCTTAATCCACCCTCTTGCATCCCCTTAAGCAATAGTCTTAAAGGAACCTTAAGTCATATCCTCTAACATCCCCTTAATCATCCCTCTTGCATTCCTTAAGTCACTCCCACAATTCCCCTTAAGCCATCCTCTTAGGACACATTGAGCCATATCCTAGGGTTCATGACATGCATCCCTTTAGTCTACCCTGTTGCATCCCTTTAAGTCATTCAATAAACTCCCCTTAATTCACCCTCTTGCATCCCCTTAAGCCATCCTCTTAAAGGACCCTTAAGTCATATCCTCTTACATCCCCTTAATCAGCGCTCTTGCATTCCTTAAGTCACTCTCATAATTCCCCTTAAGCAATCCTCTTAGGACACATTAAGACATATCCTAGGGTTCATGACATGCATCCCCTTAATCCACCCTCTTACATCCTTTTAAATCATTCTATCAACTCCTCTTAATCTACCCTCTTCCATCCCTTTAAGTCATTCTATTAACTCCCCTTTATCTAGCCTCTTTCATCCCCTTAAGTCATTATCTTAACTCCCCTCAAGACATTCTCTTACAACTCCTTAAGCTATATCCTCTTAGGTCCCCTTAATCTATCCTATTGCAAAAATCACTTGAATTTGTAAGGAATTTATAAGATCCAATTTTCAAACTTTTACTATATATTTTTCTTTTCTTGCATGAATTATTTAGTTACTTTACTTACATTAATTATTTTTGTAGGTTCTCATCAAGTCAGTCTACCATGTGATTGCCACTATAAAAAAATTTTATCATGAGACTATGTAAATAAAAATTTGTGGGCTTGACCTAAACTTTGATAAGGTTTAATTGTATCTACATGCACATATATCTTCTATCATGTTATATAGTTGTATTAAACATCAATATAAATTATATGTTTGTTCAATGTATGAACTTCAATGAACTTATTAGTCACTTTTTTAATATCGTGTTCCAATTTCATCTTATACAAATCACCTCTTGTATTTACCACATTTTATATAATTGTTCAATTATATATAGATTATACATTTTATACATACAAGGAGAGAGATTTTTGTTCAGTGATTCAAATATTTTCTAGAATTGGAAAATAGTTAAAATTACCTGCCCTTAATTTATTATGAATATGATCTAAACTATTTATGGAATGTTTTAATCTTTCACCTAACCATGTGATCAATTATATATATAAAATGTGATTCTAGATAAGAATTTATATAGTGCATATTACTTGAAAATTAGATAAAATATCTATACATGTACACATGAGTGCATATAATCATCAAAATGAACATAACATGATCATAATTGAATGCATATATATAATCATCATATTAAAGTTAACTGATATAAATATACACAAAAATGATCATATTAATTGATATAATGTATGTGAAATAGTTAATGAAATAACATGTTTAAAATGTATATGTCAAGTCCAACACATATATTTAAATAAAACTAGAGATAGATAGTCCATAAAATTTAAAACCATCTAAATATCAGGGTGATCAGTCAAATCAAGTCTCCTCTTTGCTCCAAATCAACTAGATGAACCTGTATCATGTTGTAAAAGAGTCCAAGAAACTTGAAATTAGACTTAAAGTTAATTATAAATTTTGATATAATTTAACATATAAACTTGAAAATATAAACTCAATAAAAATAAATTTAATTATTAAATATCTAGTAAATATAGTAAAAATGAATTTTAGTATGCATAAATTACCATATTATCATGTGAATCTCCTCGCACATTTTGTTCAATGGGTAGCATAACTGTCAATCAAGAATATCCAAATGCTTGATCTACTATATCTTGCATATTCATATAAAGAAAACAATATGTTAAAACCTCAAATATATATATTTAAAAGGTCCCTAAAAATTGTATAGGAGATTTAGTAAATTTTACAACCTCGAATGATATGACCTCATGATCATACACCTAAGATTTCCCATGCATAAATGCTAACGATGTCTTAGGTGTGCCCACCATGGGTATCACATGAAATCCCTGCATATAGATACAAAAAAGTATAGATCGTTCACACATGTGTACAAATTCAAATTAAAATAGATCTATGATGTGTATTTAATTTAAACTTAACAAACTTTTGGAAGAACGCACCTGAGCTGATGATGACTAACGAGCAGTCACCACAACTTGTGGTTGGTCAGTACTTAGTATTGCATGACCTCCCTACATATAAATATAATATATCATTTCACACATGTGTACAAATTCAAATCAAATTAGATACTTCCATATAAATTAAAATATATATTGGTTTGTACGTGACCAAACGATGAGCCCACTTCTACAATACTTGAAATACAGACATGGTCATATTGATATATAAGCATCGTGTCATCATGCATATACACCAAACACTTCTTGAATTAATATTATATTATATATAATTTATTATTTACATAAATTTTGCACATTTCAAATAAATTATTTAAATCTTCCTAAGTTCAAAAGATGAACATACCTATGTAGGATGACCCTCAGAATATAGTAAATCCATATATGACTCTATCCTAGGTGCATGTGGGTCACCTGAAGGGGATGCCTGAGTATGGCCATAGTCTGAGCCTACATGCTCTGTATTGCTCACTTCAGCTACTACATGTGTAGTCTGATGAGTGATATGTCCTGAAAGATAACTCAATGCTCCTAATGTCGACAACATTGTTTGTTGCTGAAATGCAACAAGAACATGAGGAGAACGAGGAGAAACAATAGGAGCAATCAGAGCACTTTGTTGAGGATTGAAACATGCTCCTAATATTTGTTGGGGCATGTCAACCAAGCTCCTTGAAATGACCTCATATCAAAATAGTTGGGTTTTAAACCCAACTCAAACTTAGCCCACAAATTTTTCAATTATTATAGGGGCACCTCACAATTTCCATGTGGTGGGGTATCAAACAACACCCACCACCTATCCCAAAAATTTGTAGCTACCTATAGATGCCTACACCATTTAATTGAAATTCATTTTTTGGTGGGTGGAATTGGTTCATTTGTTTTGGGGCTAAAGAAGTGTTGGAAAATGGCTTGTTTTTTAATTTTAAGGTCATTTATTTCTTTATAGCATAATCCATCTACATAGAATTGTCTCCTCTCTTCTCTCCATTGATGGAACCTATCTAGGTCCACATCAATAGATCGAACAAAATCGACAACAAATTGCGTCAAAGATGCAGACTCTACGAGATGGACGGGGATATTAGGTTCCTTTTTTTATCAAATATATATTCTCCTGAATCACATTGAGGCTTGTGTTAGAGTAATAAGTTATTATACTTAATTAATTTAATCATTTTGATTAATTAATTAAGTCACTTATTCCTTTAGGTTGCTTAAGATAAACTTAGGCACATTAATAATTATTTATTAATTATTAAGTGTGCACACTAGGGTTTCGTAATTTTAGGTTTTCTTGATCTCCTCATAAGGACTGATCACATTGTAATTATCAGATCCTTCAATAATCATATTCTGGTTTTTAGCTTGCACATATTTGCTTTGAGGGTTTATAGAACATCTCTTGTTGGTTGTTCTAAATATCTGTTGCATGTGACAGGTGATTGCATGCAGGTGATTCTTGGGGATTGTGAGGTTGAGATTTGTCAACTTCTACATGGTATCAGAGCTCCAAACCTGTGGCTTCTTGTTCATGATTTGAAGATATTCTCTCACAGTGTCTTTTTATGTGCAAGGGTTTCAAGCCAGGCTGATTTTGTGTGCATTTGGGGGTGGGCATTTTTTATGTGCATTTCTGGGCCAAACGGACGTCACCATCGTGTTCAAGACGCCCAAAAGCCCTAGGAATACCTTTCATTTCATCGATTTTGGACCTGTTGAAAAAAAAAGAACTTTTTTGCCAAAGAGGTCATATGGCCTCCCCAGCATGCAGTCCAAGGCGAAAATAATTGTGAAAATAAAAAAAAATATTAAAAAAATTGAAATTTTGAGCAGGAGTTTGCGCGGCTAGTTCTAAGAAAACCCGTCGCCATTGCCCCACCCATTTATCGCTCACAGAGTGGTGCTCTGGGCGGCACCACCATACCTCTCCCCCGCCACCGGTCTGCCACCTCCAGCCCCCTGCAAGCTTAAAAGATTGGCCGCAGGTCATGTGGGTGACCAGGCCCCACGCTCTAACCCCCTGTTGAGCTCCCAGCCCCGCGGGTGGTCACGTGGGTGACCAAGAGCTTCGGCTCCAGCCCCCAACTGCCAACCCCTTGGTCACCATATGACTGGGGGCTTATTTTCTTAAGCCCTTGAAGGCTCTTGGAGGCCATCTTGGACAATTTGGAGCTGTTTTCACGAAATCGATTATATTTTTTGCATACGATCTCCGTTTTGGAAAAACAAGATATCATTGAAAAGCTGGTTCTGGTGCCATTGTAGTGGTGTTGGTTATTTTTTTCTATTTTTCTAGTTTTGAATCCTTTTTCACCTGTCAAATCCAAAAGTTTCTATTTTCACTCTGGGAGGCATATCTTTTGTGTCCGGACTCAATTTTGCGAAAACAAATAGGCATCGGAAAGATGGTTCAGTGCTCTACATAGATCTCAAACCTTTTTTCTAGATTATTTTACCAGTTATATGATTTTACTGTTTGATATCAGACTTTATTTTTTCAATTATTTTCTTGGGAAGCATGCTATCAGGATTTTTTTAAGATCAGCGAGCTTTTTTTTCTATTTGAGATTATATGTTGCTGTTTTCTATCATGGATACACATAAAATTGCACCCCTTACTCCATTCAACTATTTTGGTTGGAAAAAACAAATGGAGATTCACTTGAAACACAAAGGGTTGTACACGGTAACCATGGGCATATAAATTGAACCTATAGGTGCTGCTGAAAAGAGAAAGTGGTTTAATATGTGTGATGAAGCTTATGGTACATTATGTCTATCTCTTTCTTCTGACCTTATTTTTCACATTGAGTCTGGCACTACACCCCATGAGGTTTGGACTACTTTGCAGTCTTTGTTTGGGAAGTAGGATACTATGAGAGGGTTTTAGTTAGAGAATGAGCTTATTAGCTTAAATCCTAGGGATTTTGACAGCATCTAGGATTTTTTCACTAAACTCAAGTCTCTTAGATTGCAGTTTTCATAGTGTGGTGTTTAGAAGGAAGACTCTCAGTTGATATTGTCCATTCTTTCTAAGCTTGGACCAAATTATTCAGTTTTTGTTTCTACCTTTTATGCTACTAGGGATGCACTTGGTATCAGATTTACTATGCCTTCTTTTTATGATTTTGCATCTTATCTCACTCAAGAGTAGGCCAAGTTTTCCAATATGGTCAAGTTGAAGCTCTCTTCATCACAGGCACTCATTGCATCACAAGAGCCCAAAGATCAGAAGGCTTCTACAGGAAAAGGAAAAAAACAAAAAAAAAAAGGATTCCAAATCTCATGAGCAGAGGAAGGAGTCCTCAGATTCATCATCCTCTTCTAAGGGGAAATAATTTAGGAAGGAGAAGGTACCATGTGCATATTGCAAGAGATAAGGACATGCATAACATAGTTGCTACAAGAAGGACATTGATGAGTTGAAGAATCTTCTTCAGAAAAATCAGATTGATTTTCCTTCTAGGATGTCTGCATCATCTCCTTCCCCTCGTTCTTATTCTTCTTTAGTACAACATGAAAGGGGCACAACTAGTTTACATAATTCATCAGATATGAAGGGACATGCTCTTTGTGCTTCTTCAAGTCTTGGATCAGGGAGATGGCTTCTAGATTCAGGAGCATCTCATCATATGGCTTCTACACAGACTATGTTCACTTCCTTTGAGTCTCACACTATGTCTCCTATTTTGATGGGAAACAATACATACATGAGTGTTACAGGGAAGGGGTCTATTATTTTTGGGGATAACACTTTTCAGGATGTCTTTTTTGTTCCTCATTTGATGAACAACCTTCTTTCTATATATCAGATCACACATGAAGGCAATGGGAGGTTTGTGGAGTTCACACCTAATTCATTTATCATTAGAGACTTGGAGAGTAGAGCAATTATTGCTACTAGGGTGGTGGATTACTCATCTCGGTTGTATTCCTTTGCAGATTTTGCTACTGATGGTGCTTTTATTCCTATAGTTGTTCATCACACTTCTAGTGTGAATAATCATTCAGAGGAGACATTCGGCTACTTGAGCATTGGACTTCTCACTTCAGATCCTACTCTTGAGTCATCCATTCCATCTCCTTCACCTACTGTTTCAGTTGCTAATACTTCTATGACTCCAGATGTGGGCTCTTATGTTTCAGTGCAGTAGGATCCAGTTGATCATCCATCTTTGGAGGTTCCTATTCAGTCTTCACCCACTTTGACTTCTTCATTTGTTGAGTTCACACCTCATTCTGTGGAGACATCATGGGCTACACCTACTTCACCTTCATAGATTGCTTTCATTCAGCCTCTTCCCTCTCACTTCTTTTAGGAGATGTAATTTCTTCAATTCTTTTGGGGCCACTTCATTCTAGGGGGGATCTATGGTCTCTTTCTTCCTCTCTTATGGGGGGGCTCTTTCATGTATCTTTGTGATGGATGGTGTCCTTTGTGGGTCTTATGGATTCATCCATCTTTCATCACTTAGTTTCTCTTTGCATTCTATTTTGGGGAGGAATTTTGTTCCCACTTGGTTTTCTTCTTTACCCCATTTAGTTTAGTTTGCATTGCATTTGTACTTGGGTACTTGATCAAGCCTTTGTTGCTAGGACTGATCTTTTCTTTCATGCATCTTTTTTTCTAGTGTTTTAGCAACTCCCTAAGTTCATCTTAAGGGGGGGTGTTAGAGTAATAAGTTATTATACTTAATTAATTTAATCATATTGATTAATTAATTAATTCACTTATTCCTTTAGGTTTCTTAAGCTAAACTTAGGCACATTAATAATTATTAAGTGTGCACACTAGGGTTTCCTAATTTTAGGTTTTCTTGATCTCCTCATAAGGATTGATCACATTGTAATTATTAGATCATTCAATAATCATATTCTGGTTTTTAGCTTGCACATATTTGTTGTGAGGGTTTACAGAACATCTCTTGTTGGTTGTTCTGAATATCTATTACATGTGACAGGTGATTGCATGCAAATGATTCTTGGGGACTATGAGGTTGAGATTTATCAACTTCTACATTTTTCTCTAATTCTATCTATTAATTGAGCCTTATCTACTATGATGCATGGGGGGTTAGGAGGTGGAGAGTGTGGAGGTGTGGGGTTTTTTTGTGGTGGTAGATTTAGATGTATGGGATCTTGAGGTTCTACATCAGGTATAAAATCATCTAGGTTGAATTCAGGCTCCATATAAACAATGAAATGGAAAATGCATGTCAAACAATTATAATATATATCATCAAACTATTTAACTAATACATACACAATTTGAAAGTTATTTAAATCACATTTCAAATGTCTACAAATTCAAAATACATTCCATTTGAAGACACATTCAATTTATAACATTAAAAAATCCATAACATAAAAATCCATAGAATGTACAAATTAAATTATACAATTAAATTAATACATACATGTACCCTCAAGGTTAAATTGGAGCACTTTATCTTCCAGTAACCATATGGTTTCATTTTCCTTGCAAGGTTAAAATTGAGTCAGTGTGTGGTTGTTAATTTCAAATTATTGTATCATTATATCTTGGACTAATAAATGTCATGCCTAAGTGATGTTTTTTAGATGATTTTATATGTATATCCTAACCTATACATTGAATGTAAATGAAATATGCCTACTAGGCATCATGTCACTCATTAAAGAAGGAATGAGGAGAAGGCTAAGAACCCACCTATGAATCCTATGAATGTGGTCCTCAAGTTATCAATCTCCTTCAAGATATAATATAGTAAGGGGCCCTCCTCAAGAGCAATCTATGTGTGATATAATTTGTAAATTAATGTAATAAAGTTTAGGTGGATGTGAATCTATGTGTAGATTGAATGCATTTTTAAAGGTTTTTTAATGACCTAGAAATTGAGAGATTAGATTAAAATGTATTTATGGGCATCTAAAAATTATTATATTTTCTAGCAAAGAGGTACTATAGGACACTTGCAATAAACTGGCAGTATTACTACACATCACTTGCAACCTAAAGGTAATGTAATTTCTTGTAAAAAAGGGGCAAGGAGTACAATAGGTAACTTATATCATAGAAAGGTTAGAGGAACTTGCAATTTTATTTCAAATTTAGACATTTACTATCTTAGATTTATTATTAGATGTAAATATTAGGAGGTAAACTATTGTTTTTGTTTAGTTTTTTTAGTGGTGGGGATAGCAGAGTTATGTTAGATAAATTTAATAATATGAAGAATATTGCAAATATGTTAAAAAAGCTAATATAAATAATTAGGTTTAGATAGTGTGATGACACTAGCTGTCTCACATCCTCTACTAAATAGTTCACAAGAAAGATTGTCAATGATCTTTTTGTGTCAAAGACCTATAATATGAAGGGTTCATTGTTAATACCAACTCTAATGCAACTAAAAATGGAGATAATTGTCACACCAAGGTCATAAAATTTTAATAAAATCCTATAGGACATTACCTAAAACATAAATTATTGAACACCTTTTAGTACTTTTGCAACCAGGTTCCAAGAAGAATCATCAAGTATATATCTAAAATATTTCCACTATAATTTAGATCAATATTTATACTATAACTAAGATACCTAAAATATCTAAGGATGCAATTAATTACATTTTGTGTACATGTGGAAAGGGTTCATATGTTGAGTTGTATAAGTGCTTCTACATCAAAAATTTCTAGAGGATGACATATTTGTCATAATTCATATAGGTATTTAATGTTATTTACTTTTAATAAATGGGGTGGAAATTATAAATATTTCTGAGGTAGATCTATATGTCATTGTTTAATTAAGTGAATCCCCTAAACGAAGGTCATAAACTTATTTTTCTAGCTCTATCACTCGTTAATGAAACTATAGCCAAATTTAATTCAGTATACATTAATTGAAATATAATCAATACTAAGGGGAAAAGAAACAAGATTCAAGATAGCTAATTTTACCTAAGGTTTTAGGTTTATGGTTTATGGTTTATGGTTTATGGTTTAGGGTTTAGGGTTTAGGGTTTTAGGGTTTATGTCCTAGGATTAAGGTTTTTACTTTTTAGGTCTATTTTTTTGGAACATAGGGTTAGGGTTTTGATTTCTAACTTAAATGTGTGAAATTTAGATTAAACTCTAGTTAATTTAGATTTATTTTTTATGATTTTCAATTTACAATGTAACATTTTTGGTTCATTGACTTTTTTGATTTTTTAAATGCAATTAAAAAACTATAAAATATTGAATGTAAAACAATCTAAACAAAAAAAAATTGAATAAAAGTTACAAATTGGAAATGAAAAATATAAAGAAAAAAAAAAGAATTCAACCAACTTGGAGGTTGTTGAGGTCGATGTGTGGATGGGAGGAGGTGGCAATTTTTATTTTTTTTGAAATGGGTCATTTGAAATGTGTACGCGATCTCTTCTCTCTTTCAGATGCTGCCAAATGAACTGTGAAATAAATTACACAATTCATTAATTTAAAAAATTACATAGCTTTACAAAATGTGTATTTGTTTCAAAACGCATATGCCTTATAAATGTGTATGTGTTCTTAATTAAAGTGTACACATTTTTGGTTGCATACCCGAATCTGAACATGTACGTGTTCAGATTCAGGCTCGAGTACTTGAACTAAAGCGCATACGCGTTTTAAAAAATATGTATGCATTTCTTGCAATTTTTTTGTTTTGGCCAAAAAATCTCCTTTTTGTGGACCCAAATTCTTGCTTTTAACCAAGGACAACTTTATCTTTTATTCCTAATCTAGGAACTAAGGTAGCTTAAAGGGTGAATTCATTGATTTTTTTTTGGGATCTTTTGTTGGGTTTATTATCTCCTCTTGCACCATTCAGTGAGCTTGGATCTAAAATCATAAAGTAATCAAAGTCTTGTGGTGTTAGCCTAAGAGCACTAGTTACAAATATGACCTCTCCTTGCACTTTGTGCATGAATGGAGATCAAAAGTGGGTAGTAAGTCTTTCCCTTTAGGATTCATTCTTAGGGATTTCATTACCCCAAGGGATGACCTCAGTTGCATTAGCCAGTGGTGTATAAAAAGGGGGGAAGGTTAAAAATTGTACCCCAATCTAGTCATGTTATGTTCAACAAATATTTGAAGTCTGGGTGATACCTTGAATAAAAGTATAGGGTTGGTCCAATACTTTTAGTAGAAGTTCCCAATCCACACTTGTGGAATGATATTATTGATGAATATTCCTCAATACCCTTATGGTATATTAAGGACATGATATACACCCTTGTATAAAACTAGATTAAGACCTTTTGGTTGTAAGCTAGTGTGGTGTAGGGGATGTGTATCATACCTTGAAGTTACTCATGATTTACTTTTGTGCACTGAGATACAACTTATCAAGGTAAGACCATTTTCTAGTGTATCTTCTTGTGATAAAACTATGCATATCTTGAGTTAGTCTAGTTCATGTCATCCATTTTTTCCTTTTATTTATTGTCTTCATTTCTCTTATTATCTTTCTTGTCCAACCAATCAAGAAAATCCACCCTATACTTAGAAAAAAATTATCCTTTAAGAGAATGTGCCCTATCAATAGGAAAATATTCCCCTATCCAAATCCTATTTCTAGTCCATTTGTCCATCATTAGCTCAATCTAGCCTATGTTTTAGAAAATCCATCAATTGTTAGGAAAATTTGCTCTATCTATAAGTGAATCTATCTTGGTCTAATCCTCAAACCTCTAGTAGTCCAAAAAATGGTTTAAAAAATCTGATCTATCTTCTATTGGATATGTTATCACTTAAGAAAATCCACCTTCTCTATAGCTAAAATTGAGTTTAAATTACTATCATTGTCCAAATTGTGCTTATCCTTAGGTGAATATTTTTTTGCTTGAGCGAATCTACCGCATTTTCAAGAAAATCTGTTCTCAACACCACCCAAGAAAATATGTGATATGTTAAACAAATTCACTTTGTTTTTAAGTGAATTTGTTCCCCATTAAAAATCCAAAGAGAAAATAATTCCACATGAAAGCTAGTATTCACCTATATTCAAAACTACAAATAAAATATTTTCCACCTTATATATAACCTAAAATAATAATTCTCATCATGTCAACCACCATAAAATTAGTGAAAAAATTATCCCCTTTGAACAATGAGTCAATTGAATACATATAACCAACACTTAGACCACCAAAAATCATATATCCAACCTCAAATATACAATTGAGATCCTAAATCCTAAAATAAATAATCCACTGCAACACTTTCTTGGGAACTTAGCCCATCCCAATTTAGTAATCCCTTGGTCAGGCTATTTCACTTTAAGATAAATATAATATTTGCATCGATATCCCCTCTTGTTTGAGAGATTAGCCTATCTCAAGTATGAAATATATCCAATCAGGCTTTGACATATGATCTCATCTAGAGTTAAGGGGATATTATCAACCATCCAAAAAAAAATAACCTCACCTATTTAACTACATCCCTAAACCTAAGAGAAAATCAATGAAGGAAAAACATGCAACTAATTGTATCCACATAATCCATATCCATTCCCATGACACATCAACAATAACAAAAAGGATGGATAAAAATTATCTTGGTCTACCAAAATGTCTTGGTATGAGAAAAATTATTACCCTACTCTAGGGGGTGAGATAATCCACCAAGTCAATCAAGAAATTTACCAAACCTGAAATTGTATCACAAATTGAATATTCACCTAGATTTCAAGAATTCATAGACAACCCCAAAATTAGATACTTTTTCAAATGTGCAATCTACTATAGAAGAGACTCCATTCTAGAAGATCTATTCAATTGACATGCTAAAATACCTCATGATTTTTATGTTTCCGAGATAAGTAATATTTTTAAAAAACCATATCTTGTACTAGTCTTTGATAGCCCATGGGGTAACCAACCTTTACAAGTAGAAAATTAGATCCTTGGGAATACCATATTGATCCAACTATCATCCATGAATAACTACATCCCAATACTATCTATCCTCCCCATGACGGTTCAAATTTTAACCACATTGTAAATATCACTCAATATACATGTCCCACCCATGCAATCTACCACTCCTCAAATAAATATTTGGGTTCTTGTATCTTTTTTGCATATCGTCATTCTTATTCCATCTTCCATCCTATGTTCTATCCCATCCTCCAATCCATCACAACCTACATCATTCCAACATGTATTTTCCTCTTTATATGTTTCCCATTCATTTTCTACACATACCACATCTCCTCAATCCACATATATCCCCAAAAAATCTTCATCTTACATTCCACAGTCATTCTCCTTCTATATTCCAGACTTATTCACATCTCATATCAACAAAAACCTTCCTCCACATTTCCTTCAAGAAAAACCTCCTCATGTGCCTCAATCCTCATACATTCGTCAATCCTCTTATATCCCTCAATCCTCTTACATCAACAAACCTCCACCATTTATGCCTTGCATATCTCCTATATATCCACCACTTCACATACCTATCATACTACGCAACCTTTATCATCATTGTATCTTGGTTCATTCTCCTTCAATCCATCAGAAAGTTCATTTCACCATAACCCATATTCCCAAGGTCAGTATGCTACTTCTTCAACCCCCCACCCCCCTCTGCAACAATATGATAAGACATGTAGGTGCCACACCACCAATATCTAAATGGGATGAAATGAAATTTTCTTAAGAAACTACAAGCATGATATACCAATAATAAATTTACATTAATATATTTGTGCCCTTACCTATTTGATTCAAACATCTTAATGACCTCATTCACTCAAAATTTTAGAATTCCAACATTTCAAAAATATAAGGAAAAGGGTGACCCCCATTATCATGTGAAAGAGTTTATTATGTAATGTTAGAAAGTGGCATATAGTGATAAATATATCCTTCATATTCTCCCTCACAATTTGGGTGGACAAGCTTTGGATTAGTTAATTCACCTCCCTCATGCTTCTATCTTTGCCTTCAATAACATGAAAAAATAATTGTAGAATTTCCCTATAACATTGAGCATGAGGTCACCATATTAGACCTTTGTAATGCAAAAAAATGCAATGGGGAAAGTTTCACAACATATTCAAAAATATGGAAAGGGCTTACAAGTTTCCTCCATGACATTTTCAAAAGAAGTAATTTGTCAATATCTTTTTTCAAAACATAAACCAATAGATGTCATTTCACTTGCAAATTCATTTCTCTTCAACATCATTAAATGCATCTTCTAATGTTGATGAAACTTCCAATAATGTAGATACCATTGCTAATGAAGTTACCATAAACTTCTTTAATGACTTGGATATCTCTTGTCTATTCACCAAGAATATAATCCTAACAATTGACCTTCCACTTTGTTATCCTATCCTCATCAATTGGGATCAACAAGCTTCACCTCCATTGAATGTATTTGAGAGTGATGAAGCACTTCTTACATTCAAGGATATAGGTTAATAAGTTCTTGATGGAATCCTAAAATCATGACTTTCTAAAAGATAAATCAAGACACCTGCTCTAGGAAAGAGGAGTCTCTTAGTTTCAAAAGTAAAAGTCAAAAGAAAATTGAAGGATCCCCTAGTGAAAGGTAGTTTTGGTTTCAAAGAGTAAAAATGGAGGACATATATTCTAGTGAAAATATCCTTGAGACACCAAAATATGAGTAAACCCCTTTTCCTCTCATAGGAATGCAAATAAAAAGGTCTGAAATATTGATTGAGGAGACTATGGACATAAATTTGGGTACTCAATCAGAACTAAAAATTATCAATGTGGTTGCTAGCTTATCAAATGAAGAATGAAAAGTATTTTTAGACATCTTGAGCAAAGATTCCAAAAAAATTACTTGGTACTATACAAATATTCCTACCTTGGATCCATCTTTAGTGGCCCATCCTTTGGTGATACATATGAATGCAAAACCCACAAATCAAAAACTCGATAAGATACATCCTTAAAGAGAACTTTTGGTCAAGGAAAAGAACTGGGATTGATCTAGCCAATTGAATATCATGAATGGGTGTCCAATGTTTTTCCAATAGCCATGCCAAATGGGGGAACTTGTATGTACAAAAACTTTAGAGACCTTAACAAATTATTTCGCAAGGATGATTTTTGATTATCAAACATTAGCATCATTGTCAATATTACAACTAGTCATGCATGTTTTCCCTCATGGATGGTTTCTTAGGATATTATGATTTTTTTGTAAAATAAGGTCAATGTGAAAGTGCCTTCACTATATTGTGGGGTGTATTTTGATACTATGTGATTCCCTTTCTTCTTAAGAATGTAGGGGCTACATATATCAATGAGTAATGACAACCATTTTTCATGATACTATTCATATCATCCTCGAGGACTATGTAGATGATATCATTAGAAATTATAAGACTAGAGATGACCATCCACATTATAGCATAAAAAATTGTGACCCTTGACAATTTCACACTAGGTTTTTCTCCCCTATTTTCTTGGACCTAATTATGCATTCAATTGCCAATTTTATAAATATTATTAGAAAATAAAACATGGTAAATGGAATTATTCATTCAATATTTTTTTGCTACACTTTTCGCCTCAAAAAGGATGGTTCTAGCCTAGGGTACCCGATTTCCTAAACCATCTAATTTTGATTTCTCTTTTAATATGTTGCTGTCAATTTTTTATTATTTAAAAAATTCAAAAAAAAAAATTAGCTGTCGACATTTGATTTTTGAAAAATTAGAATTATTAAATATAAATACAATGTATTTTCACAATTTTAATCCTAGCAATTTTTGGGAGAAAATATTATACTTAAAAATTATTTAAGATTAGTCAAGAGTAGAATTATCAATATTATTGTACAACATTTATTCATGTCAATATTCATGTAAAATATTCATCGTGTTTTTATGTGAGCTCATTCATGTTTTATGTTCATTTATTTTTTGAGGACTAACACTCCTAGGACATCAAATAAATATATCAAACTCTCCTTGAAGGTGATGAGTACATGACTTCAGTCCATCAAGGAAGGTTGATTTGAGTAGTGATTTTCAATAATTTGTCAATTCATTACTTTTTATCATTTAACCTTTTCCCTACAAAGGGTAAGCTCTCTTTTTATATCATCATAGTTGTTGTGGAGGTATAAATACCAAAATGGGGTTTGACTTAGGAAAACCCCTATACAAAACAACCCTTCCCCCTCTTTCATGTGTCCAGTTTTTTATATTTGATGATAAGTGGGGGAAGATTATAGACTAGTTGAAAATTCATGAATTCAAGCCCTACAATTTCTTAAGCCATAGAAACTATATTTTCTTGTCAATAGATAAAGTTTTGGCAGTGACCTCGAAAGAATAGGAACTACAGACTAGGGACCTCAAGCTTGTGTTTCTAGATTTCACAAAATAGGAGGATGATATAGGGTGCACCACATCCTAGACCAACTAATTGATCACCAAATTTTGACTCCAAGTGTTTTTTTATCTACCTTTTGTGTTTATGGATTCTATTTATGTGTTGTTGCATTCTTGATTTCTCAAAAATCATAAAAATTTTCCATATATTCATAGTTTACATAGTTAAATAATTCTATCCTATAAATAAGTAAATTAACAAGCATCTAATTCACATCACTTGCCCAAAAAATAGTGAATTAAATCCTTTATCCACCATTTCATATCTTCCATTAAGTTTTTTTATCCAAGTGGGTATTTGAGATAACTTTTAGTCCACCAAAAATTTGGGAAGAGTGTGATTTATAACCTAGATCCCTTCTCCCAATAATTGTTTTTTGGTGAACCTATCTATTTCAAACAATTTAAACCATTTCAAATATGAAGCATTTAATTTATAATTTGAATAATATCTTAGGTTGTTTGCATTCATCATTCGTACATACATAATTATCATAAAAAACATTAAAAGGTGGAAAATTGCATTGCATTTTTCATTCATAAGATAACTAGGGTTTATTTTAGCCATTGCAAAGAATATTTAGTTCACACTTTCATTGATAAATCTACATTAGCTCATATCAAATCTGAAATAAATTTTTAAAGTATACAAATCATTCATTTAGGCATATGTATATAGTGAAAAAAGTGGAAAATGTGCATTGTTATTGTTACAGAAACATAAAAAATATTTTGATTTCGAGATTTCTAAAGTTAGGATCACGAAGTTTATGTGATTTTTAGTCTAAAAATTATATTTCCAATTACATTCATTGATTGAGAATTTCAAAAAATTCTTGCATAGTTGTATTTCACATTGCAAAATCAAAACTATGTCAATTTCTAGAAATTTATTTACTGTTAGACCCAAACAATCACAAAATATGATACTTAAAAAATATAGAATGTGCATCCAAAATTTTAATTCAAAAAAAATAAATTACATGTCTAGGGTGATCCATAACCTAGAGACTTGTCAAATTTCACCCAGATTTGGACCATAGGTCTATTTTTGTGTTTTATATGTGGCTTTGCTTTCTAATTCTACATTCTATTGTATTTTTTGTGACTCTCCAATACTTTCCTTACATATTAGGCTTACTTAAGTATTTTTAAACTCATATGAGCTTCATGACCTATTGTACTATTACCAATACCCCATGAGACATAGTTTCAACTTATTGTCTCATGTGCTATAATTATAATCACTATGGAGATTGAGTCCTATAACTCTTTCTCACAAGTTATTGCTCATACCCAAGCCATTTTTGTTTCCATACCTCATCACACATTACCAATCACTTCCTCACAACCTAACATTCATGTATAATTAGATGCCAATATTGCCCATGTTCCTAATGAAAAACTAAAATAATTGGATAATGATTTAGAAGGTATTCCATACTTTCTAAGAACTGAACCATTAGCTAGAGAGATAATGCCTATTATGAAAAACCTTAGGAATTTAATAAAAAAATTCTCAAGGAATAGAATTTTTACATAATATAGCTCACATAGTATATGTTAACATCCCTACGACATCTGTTTAAACTCAAGAAATCACAAATACTTAAAACCAAGAAGGGAAAAATGTTTCCTCTCACACAACCATTCCTTCTATTCCCAAATTTACACCTCCAACCATAGCATAAATGATACAGTATACCAATGGCCTAAATCCAAGCTTAGAATTTCTTAATGTGAATCCTTATAGTTTTTTCACCTCACCCATAACACCTCTATGTTTGTCACCCCTCATAAACATGCTACATAGTAACCCATTGATCACTCATTCTAATTTTCCATATTCCAAAAAAATCTCAAAATATGCCACCAATGATTCAATAATAAAATATATTTTATAAAATATGACATCTCTTCAACAATAAATTTCAACTTTAATTAAAAATCAAAATGGTAAACCTCTATAGTACCTCACTCAGAATATTTTGTTGTTTTATATTCTCAAAACATCGATACTGCAAAACATTGAGATACCCCAGTTTGAAAAATATAATGGTAAGGGAGATCCTAATAACCATGTGTGAGATTTTACCATGTTATGTAGTGATTTCATCTTTGAAAATTCAATCTTAGCAGAAATACGCCCTGAAATATTGAAAGATATGGCCTTTGGATGCTTTTTCTCATTTACCAAATAACTCAATTGCTTCATTCACATAGCCTGTTAGTTAATTTCTCCAAAATTTTGAAGAAAAAATATCTCCTCAAGTCACATTAATAGACTTAGTTCATTGTAAACAGGGACCTAAGGAAAATATTATAGACTTTATAAGATGATATCAATCACTTTACTCACAAATTTCCTATAGTATTCCAGAAGTTGACATCCAAAGAGTGTTTATAGGAAACTTGCAACCTAGTATTTGTGACAAGAATTTTTTAATGAAGAATCCATCCTTTACACACTTATGTATGGATTTTTGTGATTAACATATATTAGTTAGTCAATATGAAGGAAAATCTTCAGTGACTCCTATTGTTCAATCCATATCCATACCTCAAAACCACCCTTCATTTACAAATCAAAACAAAAACTTGATTAAGATAAACACTCCTCAAACCACCAATAATATTAAAATGCACATTTCTACCAAAAATACAACTTGGATATCAATTTTGACCAAGAGATAGGTAATTTTCATAATTACCCATTTATCTTCATGTGATAATGTTGTAGTTATTAATTAAGAACCTAATCCAACTCCATGGAATATGGACAATTGATACAAGTAAACATTTACCAAAAAAAATTGATGCAAAATATATTTTTTAATATCATTGTACACCTAGACATGATACAAAATGATGTATGCATCTTGAGCATCAAGTTTAAGACCTCATCGAATCTAATAAAATCTAATTGGCTAACATTAATGACAAAGGAAATAAATTAGTCTCACTACCTAACCAAAACTTACAAATCTTCAGTAACCCATTACCAAGTCATTCCTCCAACTTTGTGTAATATAGTGATAATGATGATGAAGATGATGATATGTCTGACATGATAAACACAATACAATTTCAACCTCATAAGGTTCAAACCACTTTGTTCCTTGACATTATTTTTACATATATTGATGCATTCACAATTATACTTGATGGCCCTCTCTATATCACCACTCGTATTAATGGAAAACCCACAAGAGGAATACTAATTTATCCCATGTGTCTAGACAACATGATCAATGCAAAATTTCTATTTGTGCATGAAATTTACAAAGACAACTGTGAACAATAAAAAAAATGGCTAAAAACTTATGATGGTTCTATTCGCCCTACAACAGGTATGATAACTCTCACACTTAAAGTTGGACAAAAAATTTAAATATTTTATTCACCATTATCCTAGCGTTGGACCAATTTTGTTTGAAGTTAGGTTATCCATGGCTATGATCAATGAATACAGTCCAATTGGTAATTAGCAAGTGCATAAAGTTCCCATTTGAAGATGGAACACATACTATTTATCATAGCAGGTTTAAACCTTTGGTCTCTTGTAGAAACTTTTCATTATATTATTTTTGTCCACAACTGATTGAAATTGGTAAACATCATGAGGATAAAATTTTTCATTATTATATCAAAAGAAACAAAAAACATGTACCCAAAATTATCTCTTATTGATATCTCATCTTAGATCCCTCGGTCTATTGTGAATTTGATTGATGTTCATCCTACCTCACAAGTAATAGATGAACCTATGTATAAGCCAAATATTGTCTCACATACACCTAGCATGTATATTATTGCAGTTCCCCCTCCATTATCCTATAAATGACCAAGAGATAGTCACATAATTACCTTTTTGATTCCAAAGGAAAACCAACTATATGTACATAAAGATATTGTAGACACTAAAAATTGTCCTACACTTGTGATTTCTAAATTCTCCATAATTTCCCCTTTTGTCTTTGATAATTAATAATTTTAATTATATAATTATTTTCTAAATTCATAATTCTTCTATTAATTAAATAATTTTAATTATTTATTTAATTATTATTTTTAATCTTTATTCCTCCTTGATTAATTAAATAAATTTTATTTATTTAATTGTGTCACTAATTAAGTCCTCTTATTTCTAAAATTAAATAAATTCTTATTTTTTATTTTTTTTCCACTTTCCACTATAATTAAATAATTCTTTTTAATTATTTGATTATTCATCAGCCTTTTCTCTCCTAAATTAAATAAATTTTGGTCCACTCTCTTGAATTTTGAATAAATCATTATTTAATTCAAAATGATTAATTTTGTTACATTCCTCTCTAATTAAATACTTATTTTAATTATTTAATTATTCATTGACCACCTAAATTAAATAATTTTTAGTATTTAATTTCTCTTATCACCTCATTATCTATGCCAATCTTATCAAATCTTCTCTCTTGACATATAATTTAATCCTAGACCTTGATTAATTATCTCATAATTCAATCTCAACCCTTCATCCTTATCATTTTCCCTAATTTAGCCCTACCCTATTTCATACTACAACTTTCAATCTTGACCATTGATTAAGACATCTTATTGGCATCCAATCTCAACCATTTATTCAAAGTTTAATTTTCTATAAAATACCTTACCCTTGTCATTTTCATTATCTACACATATTATGCAAGTATATGCTGCTAGTGTGAGACAACAATCTTTAATATTTTTCTAGTCACTTGTCATAGGCTTATTATTGCACATTCAAATATGAGGGAAATTATCATATTCAAGCAAAATGGAGAAGTACAATGGAGGTCAATCAATGGTGGCATGAAGATTTGGTAATATTGTGTTATGCTTTATGTCTTTATGCTCATTTGTGCTTCATTTTTTATTAAGGTTTGATTTATATGCTTTATTGCATTAACTTTAATATTTTAGCCCTAATTACATTGGTGAACTCGACAAATTTTGACAAATTTTGAGGAATTTTGGAGTTGGATATTATTTTGTTGCAAGTTTTGTTAGCTTTTTGTTGCAGGTTTTGCATCATTTTGGGACAAAACCCTACTTTTCAAAGATTCGACCATATCTCTCAAACGACTACATATTTTCCAACAAAAAATTCTGCAAGTTGGAGATAATATCAAGAGATTCTAGTTCGAAAATCAGATTTTTTGGAGCTATGTTTAATTTCTTATAACTTTTTTGTGATTTTTTATGAAAAAACAATTGTAAGAGAAAATTAGCAAATTCTTCAGATATTTTTACATTTTTGGAAATTTCTCTAAATTATAATAGGGGTCTATTCTTTGTTTTTTAATTTGGATGAAAAATAATTAGACAATAAATAGATCTTTGAAAACTAGGTTCTTACAAAGATTTGTGTATATCTCACAAACGGTTGTAGATTTTTTCCCAAATTTTTTTTTGCAGATTTGGGACCTAGTTTGAATTTTTTATGTTTTTTCATAAAAAAAAATTATAGATGCAAAACAACTAAATTTTCAGATTTCTTTACAATTTTGGAAATCTCTCGAAAGTTTACTAAGGGTTTATTCTTTGTGTTTTTATTTTTGAACTAAATTTTTTTTCCAAAAATCTGATTTGTCTTGATTAACTAACCCTCTAATATTAGTGATCAATTATCTTGTTAGGGTTTTGGCTTTGTTGTTGGTTTTGTGAATGTGCAAAGAAAAATAAACACTTCAAAGGATAAATTGGATTAAGTGAAAAAAAATCTCTATTCCGATGCATTCACCTACATGTCGCTTTAAATTTTCATGTGTCCAAGACATATTTTTAGACTACTAACAAGTGGTTTTGTAGGTTCGATTGTCCAAGGATTTTATTTTGAAACTATTTGTGCTTGTTTTAGATTTGAAAACACTTCCATTGGTGCTTTAAAAAGCAAACTTTCCTTGCCTCACTTAGATTTAATTAGGGGGTTAAAGAACTTTCCTTGATTGCTCTTGAAGGTGGTAGGTGATTATGCTCACCTTATGTAAACTAGGTGATCAAAAAACCAAACCCATCCTTTTCTATTTTTTAATCCTTAGAGGGTCTTCCTGATGGGAAAAATTAATCACTTCAAGGAATGACCCAATTGGTAACACGCTAAAGCCAAGCAACTTCCAACCAATATATAATTGTGGGTACTTGAGAAAATTTCAAGTATCATGAGGATTTTTCTGAAAAGAAGGACAACAATGGTCTCTTGCCACATGGATGGTTCCCCATGAATGGAATGCCCGTACTAGAACCCTTGTTATAGTAAGCCAGAAACCTTTATCTATTCATTGGTGCAACAATGATCTTTTCCAAGGCATCCACATTCTCACAGTTCTTAGTAGAGGTGAAAATCTTGCCATGGGAGATTCATGGGAGCTTGAAGCTTGGTTGACCTGAGAAGTGAGTGCAATGTAAGGGGGAGCCTATGTGGCCAAGCTTCTAAGTCATCTGCTAAGAATAAGTGTAGCTAGAGTAAAAATATGTGGAATCCAAAAGAATATAGTCCTTGCATCCCTACGATTGTGCTTATTTTCTATGTGATTGTTTTCACAACTTTCAAAGACATTGTCCACCTACTACAACGTATGTGCCATTTTGCACTACATTTTCTTCCTTAATCGACATATCTACATTTTTGCGATGCAATTTCCTTTTGTAAAACTGTAACTGCCTAAGGTCATATCTTTGCATTTTCCTTCTCAGGACCTCACCATCATGTTTTCGCTTGACCTTGATTTTCTTGCTAGTCAAGTTGAATACCAGTTACTCTGTAATAAACAATACCAATAGGCCGTGGACTTCAAAAGACAATTCATCCAGTCTAAATACCAATGTCCTTCCTATCAACAATTCATAAGTCCTAGTCATTCAACCATTTTTCCTCACTATCAAGAGTCCTTTAACACAAATCCTACCATTGGTCCCCAAAAAAAGATCACCTATTGTCCTTATCCTAACCTTGACAAGGGAAATCAACCATCAACTAGTCATTTCCAAGTCTCAACATCCTATCCTAGTCCTTCATCCAACAAGACTTTCCAATCCTCCACATCATATTCGAGTCCATTGTTTATCAATATGGTCCAAGTCTCCATGTCCAATCCAAATCAACCATCCATTACCACCTTGCAAGAATCCATGCCTTATCCTAGTCAACTATCCATTAATCTCTTCTAAGTCTCCACCTCTTATCCTAGTCCTTCATCCACTAATCCTTTACAAGCCGCTCCATCGCAACATACATCTAGTCATGAAAATTATATCCTTGTCCAAAGTCACATTCCATTGTCTACATTTGAGGATACATGTCAAAAGGAAAGTCCAAAACATGCCATCATCACATCATCCTCACATCAAGATCAATGTGGTCCATCCCATGACCCCATCCTTAAATACATTCAAGAAGTCCTCCTAGGCACTCATGACATACAAAATACACCCATCCTTGGTTAAAATTCCATTCACCGCCATGTTATCCAAGATGAACCTCTCATTGGTAAAGATCTTATTTCTTATAATTTAATTGCAAACAAAATCATCTTTGATCAAGACATTACTAGTGAAGAAGTCCAAAATGATCCACTCCTTGACCTCTATTCCATTCAAGACCAAACACTTGACAACCCTATCTAGGCTCTAACTATCGAAATTTTCAAAAATGAGAAACTTTCCTCCATGGGACACATAGATGATCTTCCTTTAGAACAAGAGACTTCTACTACAAAAATATTTACAAATGATCAAGCTATAATTGAATTCAGTGGGCTCTATGAAAATTACCATGAAGACGGTCTTAACATCAACTTGGAAGCACCAGTAGCATCATCTGAATCTGACATTTCACAAAGTTAGACCACAAATTTTAATCAAGACTCTATCCAACATGTCATTAAAGCTATGACACCTTATCAACTAAGATCATCTGTCTTTGTCAGAGCAGGATTTCTTATAGATGAGAATATTCCAAGTAATAGCTTTCATGTAAACAATGATGCATTGGAATCTTGCTTCACAAATGAAAAATACCCCATTGCCAACAAAATTTGTCAGAACATGCATTATCAAGGAATTCTAGAACCTGTACAAGTTCATGAAAATTGTAAACATCAAGGTCTTGTCTATTCCTTAGTCAAAAAATCTAATGATGATAGTGGTACCTCGTTGATATTGGGGGAAAAATTATCTAATACAAACATAAAAATGGATGTCAGGAGTAGTCCTTGTCATAAGATTGTTGCGAACACCCCTTCCATCCACACCATAAACCATCATTCCAACCTAAATAAACCTTCCATTTGGAACCAACAAAAACAAAAGTCTTATAAATCCAAAATTCAAAGTCAAATGTCAAAGGCAATTGAATCAAACAAAAAGACAAGTGGAAAAATGAACTTAAAATGGATCCCAAAGAAAAATGGATCAAGCAAAGCAAATGTAAAATTCAAAATTCAATCAAAATGGAGCCACAAGACAAGAGGAATCCCACATATAATAAATTTCCATCTCCTTCGAAATGGTCATCAAGAAAGGAATCTAAAAGTGTTGGTTCCAAACATTATACTAATAAAATTTCCAAACTCTGCCATCCAACACTTAAATTTTGGAAAATAAGTGATTCATCTAGACATCAAAAATATCCTTCCATGCCTACCACCATTTGTCATAATCCTACATCTCGCCTAAAGTCCAAAAATCCTATGTCACAAATCCGTCACATCTTGGAAGAAACTCTTTATCATAAGGACTCTCATGGAACTCTAGCGCGATGTGCATATTTTGATAAGGCCAACTCTAGTATCAAAAAGGATCACAAATGACATCAATAAGTTGTATGCAAGGGCTATGATCCTGACAAGGAAAATACTTAAGAAAGGTCATTATTGGCATATCATGGCACCTGTCTCTACATCAATATTGACAATAGCTTCAGAATAATCACTGAGCATCCAAGACACCTGCCCATATAAAAATTCCAAAATACAAAAATAATGAAAAAAAAAAAAAAATGTCACCTTGATGAAAACCTAGCGAACAGGCCTCCTAGTGACACCAAAACAATAGAAAATTCAAAAAAAAAAATTAGTAAAGAGAAAAATTTAATCTAATATTGAAAACCATTCTTATGGTACTTTGGATAAGTAACATGATGAAAACTTGGCAAATAGGCTTCATGTGTAAAATAAATTATTTATGAAGACCACTACACTTAGGGGAAATTCGTCTCATCTCCCATACCTTTTGTTGGCACTCTCAAATTTTGCAAATTTGAGATGCCTATTTCAAAAAATTTGCTTCTGTACTTTCAGAAGTGCACCTGAAGAATCAGTCCTAACTGACCCGCTTTGGAGGCTTGTATTTTAAAGCTTGTTGATTTTCATGCAAAACCCAATTGCAAACATATTCAGTAGACATATGTGAGCAAGCATGTCAAATTTTAGCTTCCCATGATAAGTTCAGATAGGGTTTTGAAAAGTGAAGCTGATGGGTTTTTGCACTGTTCTGCTGTGTGCAGAATTGTTAGTTTGTGAAACAGCCTCCTGTTTGAGCTTGGATTTCGCAACTAGTTCACTGTCATGTTAGAAAGAATGATGTTCCATATTCTCCATACCTACATGATCTCGGGTATCAGTTTGTAGAACCTCATGATCTGATTTGCTATTTTTAGCATATCGAAATCAAATGCAATTTGTTCTATTTTGCAGCTGCATTCCTGACAACCTTTCTAAGTGGTCAATTTCGATCGTTAATATCTTTCAATCAGAGATGTTTGATGGAAATTATTATTGCACACGTGCTCAAGGTATCTTAATGTTCCACTGTGTCTGATGGCAGCTCGTCAGGAGTTATTTCATTATTTTTACAAATTAGCTGTCAGGTGTGTTCTAATTGATGCAAAATAGCTGCTATTTCAGAAAAGTTTAGCTGAGCAACTTTGTCGATTAATATCCGGTTCCTCATAATTTGTTTCTCTGATCCGTCTATTGCATTATACTTATGGGTCAAATGACTATGTGCTTGCAAGTTTTTATGTTTTCACGAGGTCGTTTGCCCAATTTTCAAGATGGATTCCTGAGTCAACCTGGCCTATTTTGCACTTTTTCCAAATGGGAGAGAAAATAGTTTCTGATGAATACCCAGTTCGTTTTTAAACTTCTGAAGTATTCAAAAGGCAGTATCAAACAGTTTGAGGGTGAAGTTTGTTTCAAAATGAAATTTTTTTTAGTCGGGCCACTTGGGGCCTGACATGCTTTGCATTGTTGTGGTGTTCTTTAAATAGAATATTGCAGTCAAGGTTGTGAGGGTAGTATATGGTGATGGATTGACAAGGAAAAGATTATTATCTATTGTCTGTACTAGTGTTTGTCTCTAAAGTTTGAGAATGCAACTGATTATTGTGAGGTGGATATTGAATTTAAATTGCTTGCAAGCATACAACCATGGAGGTTTTTTAAAGATTAAGGTTTAAGATGTTTATGTTCCACTTTTCCAATGAGGAGTTTGATGGTGTTGCAAAATTTTGAAGGGAGCCCTATTTTAAAATGACAAACTCATTTTCAAGAACATTACAATGCAAATAGTGGTGAGATTTGAAATTTTCAATTAGAACATGGCCAGGGATCAATCGGGAGCAATCGGGAGCAAGGTATATGCATCCACCAAGCAGAGGTTTACATAATACCACCATGGAGCTTGGGAGAAGGTTTGAATAAATAATGGAAGGACTCTATCTATAGCCACTAGACCAAGTTGAATGGAATGCTGCCAACAACATATGCATAACATGATCTTGTTTAGGGAATCTTTGGAGATTTTAAAGAAAATGCAATGCTCAAATATAGGTGGGTGCGCCTGCTATTGGGAGAGACTCAGTTTTGCAGAGGATTCAAGGAGCTCGCACCAGGACCAGGTGAGGGGCATGGTTGGCTAGAGTAGAATGCATCCATTTTTTGTTGGGAGAAGTAAATTTGAGGAGGCTTGCGCATCGGTTAGGTGGATATGGCCAGTGAGTGTGGAGGTAAGAAGCACGGGTGTATGAGGAAACAAGTGGCCAACAGATGGAGACCACCACACATGGCCAAGGGAGGAGCTACCACCAACAGCATGACGGAGGCCCAGCAAAGACCCACGCAAGAGGATGGGGACATCCATCAAAACACAGTAAGGGCATGCGACCTGTTGACAGTGGGGAGCCAATGAGGGGAAAACCCACGCGCACTGCAGGAGGTGTGTGGTCAGCATGTGGTGGCCTACACCATGTTTGGGGTAGGAGGAAAACCCATGCTGCGCATGAAGGAGACCAAAGTGGGGATGGCAATGCGGAAGCAAAGGGAAGACTGGCCCACGCAGGAGGAGAAGATTTTTGAGAGAGCTCACACGACCAGAGCAGGTGAAGACCCACGCTAGAAGAGAAACAAAGAGTGGTGCGGCCTGCAAAAAGACAAGCCTGTGGCAGAGTGGGATCTCACGCCTAATGAAGGGATGGTAAAGAGCTCAGTGGAGGAGGTGGCTTGCCTGCTATTGGAAGATCCATAAGTAGCATGGTGGGTGCTAGTGAAGACAAGGAGCAGCAGGAAGTGAGAAGCTCATGCACAGAATGAGCCAGTGAGAGGAAGCGACGTGGGTGTAGCCTGGTGAAGGCCTGTGCCAAACAAAGAAGGCCAATAGAACCGTCGGCCAGTGGTGGACATGGGAAGGCGCAACCAGTGTGTAGAAGCCAGCAATGGGAGTTGCAAACACTCCAAAATGGAGGATTAGGGCATTCTTGCGGACCTCATGATAATGTTGATGATGTGGGAAGAAAAGGTGCGGGGTGTGCGAGCACGGGAGGAGCCCGATTTCAAATTTAAAAAAAAAATTAAATGAGTTACATAATTCTAAATACATGGTGGGCCCCCAAGAATTTTAAAAGTGGCTCAGGTGAAATTAATTAGCCTGAAATATTAAAAGGGGGAGAGGCATACAAACATTTAAAAATTAAATTTCTACCTAGGGTTTGGTCAAAATAATTTTAAAATGAGGTGGGGCTTTCCTCAGGTGAAATTTTTAAAAGTATTTCAAGTGAAATTTTTAGTGAAGTGGTAAAAGCCCGGGGGGAAAGAATTTACGAAGTTTTCATTTATTTAAGGAGTGAAGAAGTGTTTTAAATGAAATTTAAAACATTTGAACACATAGGGATGGGTGAATAGAATTAAATATTGTATATTCTATTGTGCTGGGGTAAAAGGTGAACTGGTAAATACTTTGCTGCTGGGTAAAGTATTAAAAATACTTTGCATGGAAATTAATGTAAATGGTGAATATTATTTTACTGAACGGGGGTAAATGTTTTAAATGGGAAATTTAAAACATTGAGTGAATGGATACAAGTAAGGTGAAATATTTGAATGAAATATTTTATTTGTTGAGAATTATAATGTGTAGTTCCAGCATTATAAAAGGAAAATATTTGCTAAAAGTAAACTGCAACAAATAAAGAGTAGAAAACAGAAATAGTTGTGCACGGGAAGAGATATTTTGAGTAGCTGGATAAAATTTGAAGATTGTCCTGCTGGGCATGTTTTCTGTTGATGGGCAATCATGAGTTGAAGCAGTTGGAAGGAACATGTTTGTTGCTGCACAAGGAGGAAGAAGAGAAGATATTATTTTCAATTTTGATCAACGGGAATGGAGCTGACATGTGTCTGCAACAAATTTGAATTTAGGGCTTCTTCTATTTCCTCCATTCTTCTATATCTTCTATTATTCTCTCATTGTAAGGGGGTTCTAAGATTAGTTCTGAGAAGGTTCTGAAATTTTGTATTGGACTGTGTAGATAGAAATTTGTATTTTCTGAGTCATTGTTTGAGTCTGTAAGCTGTAATTTCATGAATTCAAGAGTGAATGTAGCCAGTTTCTACAATTAACATCATGAAGTGCTTTCACATTCATGAATGTCATCAGATTGTCTCCATATTTGTACACTTTCAGTCATGTAAATTTAATAATACAAAGTGTCTTTGAATTTATCATCTCAAGTTTTATGAGATTGTTTTGTCTATTCACTGTTCTGTTTCAAAGAAATGGTTAGAATACTTTGAGCAGGTGATTGTGATTTCAGGTGTGCAGATGGGATTTAATAATCAGAATCTGATTGATATCAAAAGAGGGATTTTTGGTGCAAGGCACTAATAGTTGATACAAAGCATCAACAAGTTTAATCCACTAGTTGAAGACTATTTTCTAGAGAATTTTTTTATGTGTTTGACCCCATGGCCCAGAAGAGGCACTGATCTTTTTAGGCAGTTTTGTGCATCTTAGAAACAATATTAATTGCAAAATATTTTATAATCTTACTATTTTATTGTGTGTCCTTTCCAATAGCTGAGAGAGGGTCGAGTTGCTGAGAATTTAGCCAAATTTAAGGTAGTCAATGCTTCCCTTAGTGTATTTGCATTGGGAATTATCTGTTTTATAAAACAACGTTAGTGTATGAGTGAATTAAGTTTTGAGCATTGTTTAGGTTTACCCACCTTGGTCCTCCAGAGCCAGAAGTGTAGGAGATATCAGTCTTTGACTGAATCTTATCAGTTGGCCACTAGTCTTTGTTGTTCTTCAATATAGAGGTTGGCTACCTCTTAGAGAATTTCAAAGTCTGGTTGGGTTGCTATTTTAAACATCAACACCTTTCCTATGAAATTTACTTATGACATTTCCATCTATCCATCTAGATCTTGGAATTTCCATCCATTTATGTTGACAAAGACTGAGGTACAAATATAAATCATGCTTTGGGAAAAAAATTGACATGTCTATCCTTTTCACTATAACATATTCAAGAAATATCATGTCCTTCCTTTCATAGCCTCATTATCCCTATGTGACATAGCCCTTGAAGATAACTTGACAATTCCCCCAGTCTCATGTCTCCCATAGCCATCCATCTTCCTTCTATACCTATCACCTATTTTGGTTTCCCTTTTCAATGGTCTAAATATCCTCCATCATCCCATCTAGTCCTAATGAAGTCATTCCAAATGCAACGAGCCTAATCCTAACAATATTTCTATGCAACCTAGCACATCATCCAAAACATTCCTTGGATTTTCTCCTAGCCCTACTACAAACCTTGATCTATTAGTCATATAATCGTCATCTTCATGTTGTTTCGAGATGTGTCATTCCCATGTCAAATAATGTCATCATCATCACTTGTCAATTGGTATTCAGCTTGACTAGAGGCATGATCATGGTTGTCTTGCGATTCTTGTCCATGCATGCTTTCTTTCTTGTACGCATCATTCACATGCATTTTCACGATACTCATTAAACATCAAAAAGCCATAAAAAACTGTAAAAATGTCTTTAAAAAAATTCTAAAAATCTAAAAGGTCCTAAAAAAAGCCATAAAAATCATAAAAAGTCCTAAAAAAAGACCTAAAAATTGAAAAATGTCATGAAGAAAACTCAAAAACATCCAAATAATTTTTGAAACACCAAAAATAGAGTCAAATTAGTCATCTTAGTCAGTCCATCTCATCGTCAAACTACGTTACCTTTGTGACTCAATGTAGGCAAGGTCATTTATCGATGTGCCCCCGAGGCATTAGGTCGATCTGTTAGGATTCATATCATCTTGTCAAATAAGTCAGAAATATTCAAACTCATATGTAATACAATATACATCATAGTCCAATCGTTCATTAAGTCCAAATTAGACAACATAGTTCAATCGGTCATACAGTCAAAATCAATCAAATTGTCAAAGCAATGTTAATCTTCTCACTCTTTGGTCCCTTCCAAGATGTGTCCTTCTTGGATTTGGACCTTGTCAAAATTTAATTTGCCTTCTCAATATGTGTCCTTCTTGATGATAGGCACCGTCCAACCATCAACACTGTCGAATTGGAAACCCATCAAAACCGTCCAAATTGTCAAAATGTCAAACTATCACACAATCAATCTTTGACAAACAAACCGTGGCAAACACAATTAAATGGCTGTTAAATTTTTTGGTCTATTTTATCTTATATTTTTATTCCTTTGTCTCTTGGTCATGTTACTAGCTACCTCGAGGATGTCCCATCAAGGATTTAGAGGTGCAATGACGTCTCGTGAACTATTTTGTTTTCTCTAATTGTTGTTTGTGGATTATCTTGACAATAAGACTAGGGCAACTTGACCCTTAGTATGAGCTAGGACATTCCTTATCTATGACTATTTGTTTTGCAAGTGGATAACCTTGCACACCTTGGTCTATGTCATACCATGGTGTTTTTTGTCCATTTGTGTCATTTACCACCCAATGATGATTAGTGTAGAGTCTTGTTTGGAAAAATATGCATCTTTGAAGTTGTCTCCACTAACATCCATATCCTCCACACTAACATTTCTTCTATGCCACTTATCTATTTTCATCTTATCCATTTTGAGAGCACACTCATGTTCTTTGAACTCGCATGTCCTCTTGAGGGGGCATACCACAACCCTCCTCGTCATCCTTCCTCATCCTCTTTACAATGGGGTATGTTTTGACTGAATTTCTTTGACACAACACGATAAACTGCATTGTATCAAAGGGGCAAAATGTAGACACTAAAATTTTTCCTAGGCTTTCAATTTTTGAATTCTCCATCATTTCCTCTTTTTTCTTTGATAATTATATAATCTTAATTATTTAATTATTTTCTAAAGTCATAATTCTTCTATTAATTAAATAATTTTAATTATTTAATTAATTCATTTTTTTAATCTTTATTCCTCCTTGATTAATTAAATAAATTTTATTTATTTAATTGCGTCACTAATTAAGTCCTCTTCTTTCTAAAATTAAATAAATTCTTATTTATTTATTTTTTGTCCACTTTCCACTATAATTAAATAATTATTTTTAATTATTTAATTATTCATCAACCTTTTCTTTCTAAATTAAATAAATTTTATTTATTTAAATTGGTCCACTCTCTTGAATTTTTAATTAAATAATTATTTAATTCAAAATGATTCATTTTGTCACATTCCTCTATAATTAAATAATTATTTAATTATTCATTGGCCACCTAAATTAAATAATTTATATTATTTAATTTCTCCTATCACCTCTTTATCTATGCCAATCTAATCTTCCACATCAAATCTTATCTCTTGAAATATCATTTAATCCTAGACATTGATTGAATTATCTCATAATTCAATCTCAACCCTTCATCCTTATCATTTTCTCTAATTTAGCCCTTACCCTATTTCATACTACAACTTTCAATCTTGACCATTGATTAAGACATATTATTGGCATTCAATGTCAACCATTCATTCAAATTTGTCTTTTCTATAAAATACCTCACCCTTGTAATTTTCATTATCTACACATATTATGCAAGTATATGCTGCTAGTGTGATACAAAAATCTTCAATATTTTTCTAGTCACTTGTCATAGGCTTATTATTGCACTCTCAAATCTGATGACAATTATCATATTCAAGAAAAATGGAGAAGTGCAATGGAGGTGAATCAATGGTGGCATGAAGATTTGGTAATATTTATTTATGCTTTATGTCTTTATGCTAATTTGTGCTTCATTGTTTATTAGGGTTTGATTTATATGCTTTATTGCATTAACCTTAATATTTTAGCCCTAATTAAATATATAATGGTTTCTCAACTTCTAGTTGTCCCTTTTGTTTCTCCTCCAAAGAAATAAAAAATACCTATGGTAGGTAATCCCTCTATTAACCCTTCATAAGCTAAAACCTATGTAAGAAGAAATTAACTTTCTAAGGAGCATAACATTATAGATTTCATGTCATCGCTCGCTAATTGGATATAAAAATTAAAAAACCTTAAGTAATGACGAACCACCTATACAAACCAACTCTGATGAATTACCCCTTTCCCATCCATCCTCATCATCACTTGATTCCACCTTGCCACCCTCACCAAACCATGCAATTGAACCTTACATGTCTCAACCTGAGAAAATAATGAAAAGTGAACATATGACTAATATTATCCTTAAACCACCTATTGTTATAAACCTAGATAGTGAAGATGAATAAACTAAGATAGACGAAAAAGTGAATAATGAATTATCTTTGTTGTTTTCAAAATATATAAATTTAGATGGAGGCGACCATGATGACCCTGCTAATGAGAGTGATTTTCCATGTGTTGAACCTAGTGCTACTCTTTATATGACACTTTGTTAGTCCCTTTAGCTAGTTTTCCACCTCCCATATAAGATGAGAAATATTGAGATGGATATAATTTACTTTAGGTCAGCTCCCATATTCTATACTTTTGTATGTTTTCTTGCACGTGATGTGATCTCTCATTTTTTTTGCTTGATGTGTCTTTATGTTTGTTAGTTTTCTTTGGATTCAAAACTTGTTGTTCTCATTGGCACAAGGTTACAAATGAAACAAATTTATTCTGACATTCACCTATTTGTACCTCTATTCTTCTTCATGTCATGAATATTTTGTGGTCTTGTGTTTTTATTTTGTAGATGACACAATGTTTTGAGACATTTAGGTCTCTTCCTTGCTGACCCCAAAGTTTGTTTTCTATTTTAATATGTTATTAATCCATTGTCTTCATAGTTCCATGAGTATTCAAGGAATGATGTCAATTCTAAATATAATCATATTATGTACTATCTATGGTCTATATTGACCTTGGATCTATCGATCCCTTATGTGACATATTTTTCTTGTTGTGTATCTTGGTATTGGGGGAAATCCCTTGTCATAAGTTAGATTTATTTTAGAACATATCATTGGCATAAAAATTCCTATCTAAGCTCTCATGAACTTATCCTATTGCATTTATCATTTTATTTCTACCTTAAATAAATTTCTCGTAGTTGGAGTTGAGCAATTACTTTAAGGTGGGGGCATTTATTCTATTATGCATTTTACTTTATTAACACACAATGGACTTGGTGATGTGTTGCATTGTAATTTTAATCATTTTTGTATCACCTTATCAAGATTATTGGGACTATAATTCTTAGTATGGTTGAGATGGAGATTCACCTAGTGAAAATCAATCCTCAAAAGCCCTTGTGTGTTTCTCATTTTCTACTTTAAGAAGGCTCACCTAGTGAATATTAAATTTCGCTAGATCTTGATGCCTTAGTTCATGGATCACCTAACAAATATTAGATTTTGTTAGTCTATGGTTCATGAATGCCTTGGGTATGGATCCTAGTGATATTTTTGTAGAGCTTGCTAGTCCATGTTTTTTGTAGCCCCATTTGCATGTTTACATAATCTTTGTATTCTATTTATATTATGTTTATTTGCATCATATTTTATATCTTTATCTTTATGTTAGGATTTTTTTTATGTTTGTGTTATGTCATATTCATCATGTATACTTCATGTTTATCATGTTGAGTTACATCTAATACATGTTTTTTCCTTTGTCCTTATCTTCTCTTATCATAGTATCTTGAATCCTAGGGAATATTACATCTACTAGATTCAATTTCATACTATCTCTTTAATATTTGAATAATTGAACCACTCTTGACATATTCTTACTTAATTGTGAGTCTAATCGTAAGTTTATACTCTCACAAAAGTCAGGTCTAAATGTAGCATTGAAAATTGTCACCCTTGACAATTTCACACTAGGGTTTTTCTCCCTTCTATCTTATTGGACCTAATTATACTTTTAATTTCCTATTTTATTAATATTTGTGGGAAATAAAAAATGGGAAATGGAATTATGGATTTAATATTTTACCCTTGAAAATTTTGGCCTTGAAAAGGATGGGTCTAATCTAGGGTGCCCCATGCCCTAGATTATCTAATTTTGACTCCATATTTAATATGACAGTGTTAGTATTTTATTATTTGAAAATATGATTTTTTTTTTTCTCGCTATCGACATTTGATTTTTGATAAATTATAATCATTTCATTTTAATACAAAGTATTTTCACAATTTTAATCTTAGCGATTTTGGGGAGAAAATATTATACTTCGAAAACCATTCAAGAGTAGTCAATAGTAGAATTATCAACATTATTTCATCATCTATTCATTTCAAGCATCATGTTAATCATTCATCATGTATTTTTGTGAGGTCATTCATGTTTTATGTTCATTTATTTTATGAGAATTAACACTTGCAAGAAATAAAATCAAGCAATCAAATTCTCATTGAAGGTGATGAGTACATGACTTTAGTCCATAAAGGAAGAAAAATGTGAGTGGTGTGTTGCATAAATTTTTCAATTCATTACATGTTTATCATTTAGCCTTTACCCTACTGAGGATAAGCTCTCTTTCCATATCATCATAAGCGTTGTGGAGGTAGAAATACAAAAATAGGGTTTGACTTAGGAAAGTTCCTATAAAGCATAAACCTTCCCCCTCTTTCATGTGTGCATGTTTTTAGATATGAAGATAAGTGGAGGATGATTAAGGATTTAAGTCATGGAAATCAGATTTTCTCATCAATAGATGAAGTTTTGACAATGAACCTAGAAGAATAGGAGCTACATACTAGTGACCTTAGGCATGTTGATATAGAGGGATAAACAATAACAAGAAACAATTTTTTTTTAGAATATATGGACTCTCTTGAAGGTATTATAATCCTATCTTGCAAGATTTCTTCAAAATTTCCTCTCTAGGTTGAAACCCTTAACAATGTTCTAATTGGGTATTTATGGAATATACACTTACTCTGCTTTCTTAGGCTCCTAAAAACTTCAACACAATTACTGAAAGCCTTATCAAACCTAATTTGTTGTGGTTAATACAAAATAATGTATTTTTCACTAAAACCTCAAGAAACTAGGGTTTTTGATAGTCATAAGGCTAATGAACACACACAAAAATTTATAAATCACAAAAATGATTGAATTAGGACTTATCATTTTATAGAAACCTAAATAATTTCCTACAAAAGGTTTTACCAAATTTCATCAATTTTCACCAGCTTAATCAAAAGATATGGATTTTTAAAACTTGTTGGAAACCCTAGCTTGTAACAAGGTAGTTAATGGAATTTTTGTTGTAACTCAAAAAAAAAACAATGGAATCACTCAAAATAAAATGAATTGGATTCTAAATACAAAACACAAAATTTCTAACCAATTCTAGGACTATCATTAATTTGTATGGGGTTGTACAAAGCTAATTTCAAACTGTATTTGAATGAAAAAAAAGCTATCAAAATCATGGAAAAATAGGGTATTATTGAGAAAAAACTCTTCCACAAATTCCTAGATCCTTATTCTTTATTATATCTATGTTAATGAATGATATCGAATATTTACACTTGAAAACATGCTTTTGCTTCCAAAACCTAAAGTCCTAATGTCCTTTTTGCAATTAAACTTGCAAAATATGCACTTTTACAACCTAGGAATGAAACCAAAACATGAAAAGAGACCTTAAAAGTTTATTCATCATCTAATAATACATTATTATATTTAACCATCCCAAAAATATAGCAAAGGAACAAACCCCAACCTTTTACAAGCCAATTAACACGTAGAAAATTGAGATTTGCATTTTAGTAGTCCAAAAAAAAAATTTGAATTCATAGGCCTATTTTCATAGCTTAGACTATTGAAAATTATCCTAATGAATCCAATAATACCTACCCTAACAAAAATAATACTCCTAACATCAAAATTATTATAAAAGAAAACCAAGGTGATGCTTCTGCATCACCAGTGTTTTTTAGATTTCACAAAATAGGCAGATAGTCTAGGGTGTGGCACACCCTAGACAAGCTAATTCATCGCTAAATTTTGACCATAGTTGCATTTTCTTTTTCCCTCTATGTTTCTATATTATGTTTTTTTTTTGTTGCATTCAATTTCTCAAAAATCATAATAGTTTGTCACATTTTCATAGTTTACATAGTTAGATTGTTACATCCTAATAATCAGTCAATTAACAAGCATCCAAATCACATAAACCTCCCAAAAAATAATTTATTAGAACCCTAATCCACCATTTTGGCACTTCTATCAAGGTTTATAGCCAAGTGGGTATTTGATATCACTTTTAATCCACAAAAAAATTGGGAAGAGTGTGTTTTATACCCTAGATCCATTTTCCCAATAAAACTCACATATTCTTGAGTATATCTTTGATCAAATTTCTCATTATTAATTATGACTTGTAGTGTAGTAAAATTCATACCCTTGCATTTTCAAACTTGTTTGGGATTGCCTAGCTTTATTTATTCTTCTTTATGGATTAATCAGTCCTATTTTATGTCCACAAGCCCTATGAATGGTATATTTTTTTGGTTAATCATGACATTCTCCAATGCATGGGTGATCTCCTAGTAAATTTAAGAATATAAGAGGCTACATTCCTAAGATTTATAAGGGTTTTTGAATAATTTTGATGAATATCCTCTGAGACTCACATAGAAGCCCTTATAACATAATCTCAAAGCTCTTCTAGAAGCTCTCTATAACTCTCTAAAAGAAAAGAAGTGACAATCCCAAAAATGAAAGAAGAACAAAAAATAGAAAAGAACAATGTATAACTCTCCAAAAGGGGTATATGTAATGGGTTTCATGTCATTTTTCGTCATCAAATTAGGAGATTAAATTTGTATTGCAACTCATCCCCCTCTTTTTCTCCACAAAAATATAAAGGTAAGGTTGTCTATAGAATTCTCACACATGTGTGAGAATTAAGATAAAATGTGTACTTTACATACACTCTTGACATGAGAGCTCCTATGGATGATTTCACATGTGTTAGACTTTGGGTAATCCCACACATGAACCTAGGAGTGTGGAGTTGTAAGTGACAGTTCCAATTAATTTTTCTCACAAATTACAAATTCGTCACTCTTCACAAGGGACTAAGGAAGGGACATATATTGATCAAGGTCCAAGATTTTTGGTCCTAAGAGCTACCCAACCAATAGATACTTGATATACGGACTTAGAAACAATATATCTAAGCGGGGAAATAATATTAAAAAATATTCTATAGAAAAATCTAATATTTTTCAACTAGGTTCATACTCACCTCATATCTTAACTTAACTAAACCTTAATTTATAATTAATTTTTTCAATGTTTATAGGATCATAAATGTCATCCTTGAAAATTTTATATTAGTTTTAGCTCCCCCCTATGTTCCTAGAACCAAGGGTGCTTTTAAATTATCTATTTTGTGGACGTCTTCAAAAAATGAAAATTAAATTGGGAACATTATTAATATTTTTTTAATGAAACAAAAAGCCCGAAAATAGGTCTAGACTAGGGCACGAGCACCCTTGTCCAATCTATTTTGGCCCTAATTTAAATATTCCATTATGATAGTTTTAACATTTATAAATTTAAATTTATTTTTTGGCTTTTGATAATTAATTTTGTGGGAATTAAGGAAATGCATATATCTATGTAAGTCTTTCTCACCATTTAGATTAACTAGTAATTTTGTAATTACAAATGAGCATCATTAAAAATTAGCCAAGGAAAATTCAAGGGTAGAATAAGCAACATTATTATAATATTTTCATCACTCGAGATCATGTTTGCAAGATATTAGGAAGAAGGACTAAATTATTAATAAGGACATATTATGACCAAACATGTTATTTTTATGAAGATGTATGAGCTATCCTCTATGTGCTAGCTACAACCATAGATTGTGTTCTATATACTAACCTCTTGTAGGTCTATCAAGAAATCCAAGCATCCATAAATCAAAATTTATGGTAGCTTATAATGTGAACATCACTTTGACAAGGGTTTAATGCCTAAGGTAGCATTATTCATTTTTCATTATTTCATTTCAATCAATTATTATTTTGGCCTCTACTTGACCTAGGGAATGCCCTCTTGATCATCATCATTTGTTATTCATGGAGGTGGAAAAACCAAAATGGGATCTGACTTAGGAAAGACCCTATACAACACAACCGTATCCCCTCTTTTCATGTGTGTAGGACAAATTCAAAAGTTTTGTTAGGAGCTACTTATAGGAAACACATTGTAGACTATAAACTACATTTTCGAGTTTCCGAATCCTTAAAAATTGACAACATGGGTCCAAGGTGTCCACACCCTTATCCACCAAATTCAAGCTCAATTTCTTAAAACAATTTTCTCTTTGTATCTCCTCAGATCTACAATTGTTTTGATAGTTTTCATATTCGACTATGTGATAAATGGGTATGTGCAGGATTATCATGGAAAAAACAGGCTCGTAAGTGGCAATAAAAAAACAAAAAATTAGAGTTAAGAAACTTGACGTAAAAATTTGAATAATTCATCTATATTATTTCAAAATATGTAAGAATAGAATTTTTTGCAAATTGAATGTAGTTTCTAAACTACTAGGTTTATTTTTTTTTTAAATCTATCTAGTGAAAATTTGAAATTTCAATGTAGTAGCACTTAAATTTTAGGGAAAAAATAAGAAGTAGGTGTCTGTCTGACCACCCTAACCACAATAAAATGATAATATTTTTTTAGAAGATTTTAGATATAAGTAGAGGACTCATGTCCCGATGTGATACATATTTTTTTGTAATTTGTTTCCAAGTTAATATTTAATTATGATTTTTTTATTACAAATTTTAAAAAATCTAAAAACTTATATGTCTAACCACCTTAACTTGGTCAAAAATTAATGAAATTCAATTTTTTTTTTTTTAATCCTATAGTATGTGAAGCATAGAATGTGACGGATGTTTCAGATTGAAAAAAATTGATATAGTTTGAAAGCTATAGATGTTTTTCAATCATCCTATCAATCAAGACTTTAGTCGTAATTCAAATACAAAATAAATAATAATTATTTATTAAATTTAAAGTAAAGAATAATTTATATTGGTGGAAAGCTGAGAATCTCCTCTAAAAACCCTTTTCATTTCATCAACTTTGGGTAAAAAAAAATTCATCAGCCACATGGGCCATCATATCACTTACATATCACCACTTTTTGGCGCATCATGATCTTGCACATACCCAATTTATTACATTTCTAGATATATGGTATATGCCAAATAGGCTTGTTTAAACAAACATAAAACATGTCCTTTTTGTAACTCAAGAGAACGTAAACCCTACGATATTGGATCTCCCTTGTGGCACCAACCCAATCATCAAGGTTTGTATTTGAATGTGGTGTAAAAGTTAAAAGAAGCTAGTCCTAGAGCTAATCTAGTTGGATCTAGGATCTTTCTCTACATTTTGGCGAACCTCACATATCCTACATTTGAATTTTTTTTATTTTTGTTGCATAAATTTTGAAAATTGATTCAAAACCTAGGTTATTTGAAGATCTTGTTGTTGTTTTGCATTTATTTTCAAAACTATGCATCTGCATTCTTTGTCCATCATACATTAAAAATGTTTTTGAAAAATATTTTAAATCTAATTAAATAATTTCAGATCTAATTAGGAATTAGATCCATTTTATCTCATTTGAGAAGTATAAGTGAAATCCTAGGTTATTTTCATTTGTCAAAATGGATGGATAATTTAGTGAAAAAAATGAAAAAGTAAAGTTGCATATTATTTTTCATTTCATAAGATCAAAAGGTTTTATATTTCATCATTTTGAAGATAAATTTAACTAGGTACAAAAATTTAAATTTTAAAAATGGTCATTTGAACATATTATATTTCTTTAAAAATATAAAATTTTATGCATTTATATTTTTCAAAAGTTAAGCAGCATTTACAGGGCATTGTACCCTTCACAATGAGCCACAAGGGCCAAAAAAGAACTAGACTAAACAAAAAACATTAAAGGAAAAAAACACAGAAACAACCCAAAGGCAGCACAACAACAGTAGAGTAACAATCGACAGACTGGCACCGAGAGCAGCTAACTGGTGTTGTCCTAGTTTTTATGCATGTATGTTCTTCACATAGAAAAAATAGGTTTTCATGTGTTTTCAATAATCTGTTTTCTTTTAGACTTGAACCTATGATATATTAGACCCTCAGGCACTCTACTTAGTTTCAAAATTCTGAAATAGGTAAAATATTGCCTCTCTAGTCTAGAACACCCAAACCCCTATACTTTTAGTTTTAAATTATTATTTTTTTGTGAAAACTTGTTTGTGGTCTCTATTTAGATTTTGTTCCTATTTCTAGATCTATAGGTCCTATTTTTTTTTATTATGTTGTACATTACTAGTCTGCTTAATGGGATGTAGTTAAATGTTTTCTTTATAATTTTTTTGTTTCATTATAATCAATGTCTTATTATCAAAATTTATTAAGCAAGTTCAAAAAAATTTCTTACAAGCACATGAAATGAGTTTCTCTCCTTTTTTGTTATATTTTAAATATCTCTCCTACTTGTGATGGTATCAAGAGGATGCAATCATTGATACTTTACCTAATCTTCATTTTTCAAGTAATCATTAAACTCATTTTTATCCCTACCCTAATATTTCTCCTACTTGAGAGGATATGTTGGTGCAAGAGAATGCAATCATTGATACTTTACCTAATCTTCATTTTTTAAGTTATCATGAAACTATTTTTTTTCCTCCCCTAATATCTCTCCTACTTGGGATGATATCTTGGCACAAGAGGATGCAATAATTGATACATTTCCTCCTTAAAATGATAGTAATGTGGCTTGCATAAGTTAAGACTCTAAATTAAAATTAGATCCCTCATTGATAGAGTATCATCAACAATTAGATAACTTAGTTGAAATTATAAACCTAGAACTAATTATTGGACCTCCTCTCATTATATGACCTCTTAAAAATCAATCTAAACTTCATGGACATATCCTAAAATTTGCAAATATTATAAGTCAAAACAACTATAAACACAAAAATGTGTTGCAAAAACCAAGTTATCATTCAACTTCTCATACATATAACAATTGAAGTAATAGATAACCAAAGAAATTCAAACCATTATTTTGTTTCCTCAACCATATATTCCCCCACACCTTTTCTTCCTCAACATAGTGAAAATAAATATGATCTTGTTAAGAAAATTTGCAATACTCCAACCAATATCTCTCTTAGGGATTTAATTCAAACTTTACCTACCTACCCTGGTATGCTCTAAGAGGCTTGGCATAGGATTGTTGTACCACCTTTTGTTAAACTAGATGATTTAGTAGCCTTGTTGGATAGATTCAATGAAACACACTTGGATATTACATCCTCAACATAAATTGCCTCCTCCTAAAATTCAAAGCCAACATGAGGCTCTAATGATATTTATTGTAAGTGATAAAACTAGGGTTAAACATACTCCCATTGATAATGGATCATGTCTTAATGTTGGTGTAGTGTTAAAAATTGTACTCCCTTTTAGGTGAGAGTTTAAGTCATGTCATATTTGGAACTAAATTGAGTGACCTTTTTACATAAATGAATTTAGACATTCCCTATCCATAAATTTTCCTATTAACCTAGAATAATGTGGCTATACTACCCTATAAAACATCTTGTTAATTAAACATCATCAAAATCATCTCACCAAGTTCCCTCACCATGAAAAAAGTCTTTATATTAGTAGACTCTAAGCACCCAAGTCAAATTTTGTTGAGTGTGAGAAAGCAATTCTAGGGTGCATTTTTCCATATAAATTTCATTTCACATTTTTTTGATCTCTAATTTTAGAGATAATTTTAAATTTGATCCCAAAAAATCAAATTTGTTTTCATTTGAGATAAAATTTGTTGCAAGAATGATGGTTTTTTCATTGATGTCAATAGGAATTCTATTGAATTGTATTGTCATTGATGCTAACTATGGGATGAAGATGTTGAGGATATTGAGAAAAATATGAAAAGGAGGAAAACAAGTTGTATATGTGTATTTAGACCTTGAGTAAGTGTTGTGAGTACATGGAGCTATTATTTTGTTGCAGAGTCTGAAGATGAGTAAGAATGAATTAATGAGCTGAGATGATGTCTCTAGTGGTTTGTTGCCAACTTCTTTTGAGAAAATTTAATAAACAAAGTAAACTATGTTGTGCAATATTCAGTGTGCTCTAGTATTGTGCTCCACATTATTTTTGTGATTTTGATTATAGGAAAATAGGTTTTGAAGGGGCCCTGAAACCCTTTACAAGATAATATGTTGCTTAATCAAATAATAAAAAATATAACACATAGCCAAAAAGTAGCTAAAAAGCAACACACAAACAATTAGAGAAAGGCACAAAAGACAAAAACAAACTAGAGATTTTTAAGAATGTTTGTCACTTCAAGATCACTATCAATTATTTTTTGATGGAAATTCATGACTTCCACCACTTCATATAAAGGAATACCAGCCTTTGCATTAATTTTGGTCTTGTTGTGGGTTCTAGTAGAAGGCCTTGTATCACTAGTCATCTTTTTGTACACACCACCATTATTCACCATGTCTTTCATACTAGAACTATACCCAAGCCACTTCCTAGCCTTCTTATTCAAGAAACACAAACCCTCATCCTCATTTAACATTGCTTGTTTAATGACCTCCAAAACCTTCTCCAATTTTTGGTTGGCATGCTCCAAACCTCCTTCAAGGGCAAGAATATTTATTTTTCTAATTATTCTTCATATTGATCATCTCATCAACCACCATTTTGAGAGTGTCAAATAATTGATTGACCTCGAGTTGAACCTTGTTGACTTGAGCACGCACATTTGGACCCTTAGAAGAAGAGGGCTCTTTAGTGTTATTACTCATAGCTCTAACTTGAACAATAGTGGAGTTCATCTCATGGAAAACCCACTTGAAAATCTTGAACAAGGAAAGAGAGATCTCTTTCACCAAACCAATATAATCAAGCATAATCTCCCTCCTAAATTTAAAACCATCCTTTTCCAAAACATAATATTCTTGGGAGTCATTGATAGTAGTAGCATTCTCCATGTTTTCCTTCTCTTTTTGAGGAGAGACAACAACACCTTTTTCCAAGTTCTGCTCCAATAACTAGTTCTTAACATCGAAAAATTTCCAATATGAACCTATGGATCATCCCTTCCCAAATTCACAAGATATTTTTTCCTCTTCAACCACTCTTTATTCTACACATTGGAAAAAAGGGGACCCCCAGTTGACCCTTGTTAACTAGATCCTTCTTGCTCAAATTATCCACATCAATCCCCTTCATATTTTTTCCACCTGACCCCTTCACAGTTTTAGACTTCTAGTAGGACCTAACCACCTCAACCTTCTCTCCCATTTCATATTCATCAACCCTAGAGGAGACCAGGGTTTGATTCTTTTTTCTTTTCTTACCTTCAGCCTTTAAATTTTCTCCACCCAACCCCTTCATAGGTTTAGATTTCTGGCAAGATCGCACAATATATTCCTCATCACTAGTTACATACTCATCATCTATATAGGAATTAGGGGATTGATTATTTTTCTTTTCTTACCTTTAGAGATGGCAAGAGATTCAGAATCACACTCCAAGGATGCATCAGGACTAGGGGAATAATCTTCATCCTCGAAATCATCCTCTAACCTCATCACATACTCAAGATTCTTTTTTTTATCCCAACATTAGAAATATTGGGTTGATCAGGAATAGTGAATGCCTTAACATACTCATAAATCAACAAAATTAAACCTTCGTGGAGGATAGGGTTTTTGGGATCACATCTATTATCCCTTATACCATTTTCTAGAGAGGTCAGTAAATAGAAAGGGAATGAAACCTTCTTCTTATGCCTATAATTGTTAAGAAAAACAAAATGATGCCCATAAATAACAGAAAAGCAACCATCGAGGGTAAAATACCTCATGATATCCTCACCAACATCTCTCAAAATTATCTTGAGAGAAGAATGAAAATAGCCGCCACATTTTTACCTTTGCATCTTCCTCCTCTCATCATCTTTGAAGAAAGCATCCATTGCCAGACCAGATTCATTCTTATCTCTATAGAATTTTTTCCCATTAGTTGATAAACCTGTGATTTTGAGAATTAGATCCATAATGATATTAAACTACTTTCCCCCAAATTCTAGCACATGATTATGCTAGCCCTCAATAAACTCCTATGACGTCTTCACATTGTACCCATGGAAATTTTCCATATATGGGGTCACTCCCTCAACCTCCAATAGCTCCCAAAACTTCTTGTTAGCCTTCATAGTGTCATAAGATTTGGGTTGAGTTCTATTTCAGATTCCCCCCATAGTTGCAGCAAGAAAGCACCCCAACACAAATAAGAACTTGTAGAGGAGCAGAAGATACTTTGAGAACTTGCAAAGAAAAAAATGAAACCTCAAGAAAATAGAGGCTCTCTAAATACCCACAATCCGTGTGGATTGGAAAATATGGTAGAGAGGAATAATGAGAAAAGAATTCCTAGTCATTTGAGCCACCACACCATTAGAATACCACCTAGAATTTCCTCTAAGAAAATTACACCTCAGAAATAGTTGCCACACCAGGAGCATGTGACAACACACCATCATTAAAAGATCAGTCCTCTCAACACCTTTAATATTCATAATGAATTATTGAGTGAGCCTCTAGGGTAAGTAGGCCAATTTATCCCCATTCCAAAGAATCATTCACCCCATAATTGGTGAAAATATCAACCGGCCTATTCCCCTCTCTATAAAAATGTGATATGTAACTTGATCGAAGGATTCCAAAATATTTTTAAGGCATAATTAATGAGAGCTTCCACCATCCACGAAGGATGAGACAACTTCCTAAGGTTTTTAATGATATTGAGGGAATCACCTTCAACCCACACCTTATCATACCCTCTTGTTTGAGATAACTTCAAACCATGATAGGTTGCATATTATTCTACAAAGTGTTCTGTCTGGGTTCCTAAAGGGAGCACCACTGTAGAAACAAACCTACCATTAGAATCTCTAAACACTCCCCCACAACTTGCACAACCCATATTACCTTTAGCAGCTCCATCTATTTTAACTTTCACCCACCTAGCAGGAGGAGCCTTCCACACAACATCCTCCCTAGATGCTTTGACTTTAGTCAAAGGAAGAGAAATTTAATAGGTCATATTCTAATTTCAAACAACCTTATCACCCCCTTGAGAAATCACCAACTTCAGACCATCTACAAAAGTGGTATGAGACAAGAAATTTTCTTTAATCATAGAAAAAATCTTATGAGCCAATATGATAGATGGGAGAGTAGTATCCCTAAAGATCTTATTATTTCTTTCCATCCAAATTTCCCAAGCCATATGAGGTGGGAGAAGGGACCAAAGAGAAAATAAAGAAGGATTTTGTGAAGGATCCTTCCATTGTAACACTAAGTTGTTGAGAGAGGATGAGAAAACCCAACACATGCCCCAAAGAGAAGCACATGAGCCCAGATATCATGCAAAAACCTACACCCAATCAAAATATGACTTGAATTATTTGCCTCTTCTTCACATAAAAAATAGTGGTTAGGAAACATAAAGCCCCTTTGCACAAGATTATTAGTAGTCAACACTTTACATTGGAAAAATAGCCAAAAGAAAATATTAATTTTAGGAATCAACTTGGGGTTCCAAAGAGAAGCCCAAAAGGGGACATGGCCAATAAAAGAGACTTGCAAGGCAGAAGTTGAGGAAACAAATAATTTACCATTAGAAGAAAACCTCCACACAATCCTATCCATCAGAGCTAAAGAAGGGATGTGAACAAAAGCCAAGGATTTTGAGAGAATTTCAAAACTAGGAATTAAATCATGCAACCTCTTCCATGTACCATTGCTTATGTAATCAACCACAAAGCAGCCAAAATTCTACACACAAAGATCCATCTAGGGAAAAGAGTAGGATTCATCTTTTAGCAGACCATTACAAAACCACTAGTCGTCCTAAAGCAAAATCCTTCTCCCATTCCCCAATGGCCACCTCAAACCTTTGGAAAAAATATGTTTAAATTTCACCATAGCATTCCAAAGAAGAGAGAAAGCAGGAGGAGAAAATCCTGAATCTCATAGGTCTCTAAAAAGATCCACTCCCTTTAGGTATTTACTTGAAATAATATGGGCCCATTCACAATTACTAGAAATGAGATTCCAAAGCTGCTTAGCAAGTAAATCCATATTAAACTCTCTGACTTTTTGAATGCCAAGACCCCCAACCTTCTTGGATTTTCACACTTCATCCCAAAAGGTAAGATGTAACCTCTTTCTTTCTTCCACCCTAGACCAAAGAAAATTATTTGAATGCCTTCAAGTTTATCCACAAATTTCTGAGGCATTTGAAAAAGGCTAAGAGCCTAGATAGGAAGATTTTGAAAAGTTAATTTTATCAATTGAATCTTCCTTAATGGCTACCACTACACGAGGATCAATCCTCAGCATAATCCTCTTCAACTGCTGGTCATTTATGTTCTTGAATATTGTCTGACAAACCTTGTAATCGAGTTGAATGGGATTGTCTTGTATTATTCTCACCACTGCCTCAGATGACACCTCCATGATGAATTTAGAACACTCTACAATGAATAACACTCAATGCACTCTAGAAGACATGCCAAAGACAATGATAAATATTCCCAACTGTTGATATATCATGAAATCCTCCGATAGGCTTTCCTAACTTACCATGTTGTGCATATACCATCATGCTTTGCTAGATTTCCTAATTAGCTTCCACCTATCCTAGATCGTGTTGTATGATTCGTCATTCCTCGACAATTGAGAGATAGGCCTTATCGAGCCCAAATCATTGGTGAAGCTAACATGATTACTTAGAGCCACCAATTTCTTAGGCACATAGCAACATTAAAGCTTTAATTATGATCCTTCAAGCCATCCTTAAGACTCGAGCTGAGTATAAAGGACAATTAATGAAGCTTCTACCAAATGCCAATTCAAAACCATCATGAGTTGATTTCTGTCATTTGCATCAACGTAGAACCCAACCCCCCATGTAGACCTAAAATTATAGTCAATCAAACACATTCACTTTATTTGTAGTCCATACGAAGAGCATTGATAGTCTTGGTCTCTCCACATGCTTATTATGGAGAGGCGCCATCCCAACCACCCATGTTGATAACCTACTTTTAGTAAAAATAAAATATAAAATATAAATAATAATTAAACTATTTAAATAAATATATTTTTATAAACTACACTTATGGGTCTACAAAAGGATATATATATATATATTAAATGTTATTTAAATTAGTAGGATTTATTGAAACTTCAAATTTTTCAATTTTTTAATTTTTTTTTGGTAAATTGGACGTAAAGTGGTGCTCCACATATTTTTAGCCAACAATTTTAGTTGAAAAACTTGTGGAAGTATCTAACTTACCTAGGATAAATCTTACTACATCATATGTTTGACCAAAATTGATTTTTAGTTAGAAATACTTAAATTCAGTTGTGTTGATAAGTTGGTTGAATGTGTGACACAAATTTATTCTTTTACCTATAAATTTTGATAACTTGGAAAAAAATAGTTTAGTTCATGATGTGAGAGATTTACCCAAAATAAAAAAACCTATCAATGTTACATGTGAGAGTTGTTAATTTAGAAAAAAAACAAGGAGTAGCTTTAAGGGAAAGGAAAATTCTCTTATTCAACTGTTGGAATTAGTGCATATAGATATTTGTGGTCCTACAAGGGTGAGAAGTCTACAAGGTGACATGTACTTTATGGTTTTGATTGATGATTATTCTAGAATGTCATGGGTTACTTTTCTTAGAGAGAAATATGATGCATTAGATAAATTCAAGGCATTTAAAGTTATGGTTGAGAATGAAATGGATTTGAAATAAAAAAATTGAGGTTTGATGGAGTTGGTGAATTCACCTCTAATGAGTTTAACATGTTTTGTGAAGTTCATGGAATAAAGAGGCATTTGTTTGCCCCTAGAACTCCTTCAAAGAAAGGATTTGTTGAAGGGAAAAAAATAGCTATTCAAGAAGCTGCAAGGACTATGATGAAATAGAAAAATCTACCACAAGTCTACTAGAGAGAAGCTATTGATACTATTATTTACATACTTAACATAGTTCAAGCTAAATCTAATAGAACTAAGACTCCTTATGAGATATGGTATGGAAGGATTCTTACTATGAAGTAATTTAGAGTGTTTGGAAGAAAATATTACATCAAAAGATAAGATGAAAAATTAAAGGAAAGTTTGATGCAAGGTCCAATGAAGGTATCTTCCTTGGATATTCTATTAGAAGTAAATCTTATAGATGTTACAACAAAAGGTTGAGAAAGAGGTGCAAGGCACCTTGGCCTTCATGGTGCTAAAGGGGTCTAATGTTAGTATTTTGTGATTAAGTCATTTTTTCATTTGTAATAAGGTATTTAAGAGCATTTCTCATGTTTTTAAGTGGTTTGGAGTAATTTTGGAGTCAATAGGGTAAAATTTATAAAAGTTGCAGAAAGTTGTTAAACAACTTTTGCATTTTTGGTTTTTTAGGGAAGTTGAATGGTTATATTTTCAAAAGATAGTTGTAAAGGATTTTTTTTTTTTAAATGGCTTAAATAATCCTTGTGGATTCGAATAAAAGGTTTTGGTGTTCATTTTGAAGATTGAGAAATAAAGAAACACTATTTTCTATGTTTTAGAGGCATAATTTCTGCTACACAACATAGTAAAGCCTGGGAGTGCTCTAATATTGATTGGATTTGATGATTCTCTAAATCCTTGTTCTTTTTTTCTTGGTTTCATTTTATTTCATCAAGTTTGATGAAAGTTAGAGCAGATTTACTAAAAATTGTTTGAAACCCTCACTAGGTGCCTTAACAAAAAATAATGGATTTCTCTGCATTCCATTGATGAATAGGCCTTAAACTTGGTGGAATGCATGGGATTAAGGTATGTTTAATTTCCATAATATTTAAAGAGTAAGGGATGACATTTTGTGCATGTTGGGTGATGCCCTAGCTCATGAATCGTCTTGTTTTAGGCAAATAAGATGCATATGAGTTAGGTTTTGCAGAAAATATCTTGGGAAATAATTTGTAATGGTTGGAAATGTTTGGATAGACATTTTAGGAGATTTATGAGCCTTTTTTATGAATTTTTTAGGTATGGAGTGTGAAAACCCTATTTTGACCTAGTGGAATAAGCCTAAATAGGCCTAGTTTCAAGCGTAGTAGTAATTTTTTGATGTTTATGTTTCAAAACAACCCCACCTAAAAATTTGGTATGTTGTCAAAAAACATAATGGGTATCTAACTCTATAATTATTTTCTAGTTATGAGGTTTGGTTCAAAAATTATTTGGGAAAACCTAATTAAGTAGTGCTACAAGAAGAGTGGGAAGATTGTGAGAGAAACCCGCCAAATTAGGGTTCTAAGTTAGAAAGTCTGATTTGTTGTGTTAGTTTTGAGTTGGTTTGTATTCAACCACTCTAATCTGGATAAAATTGGTATCAGAGCATAGGTAGTTCTGTAAGAGGGAAAGTGTGAAGTGAAAAAGAAAGCAAGATGCCTCCAAAAAGCAGCACTATGGCTAGGGAAATTAATGAGATGAAAGAGAAGACAATAAAGGAGACTATGAAGTTGAAAGAAATACAAGAAATGTTACGAGAAAGGATAGAGGCTATTGAAACCACTCAGAGGAAAGGTATCATTGTAGGTGAAGAGAGTGACAATGAAGATGAAGGGGAAAAGGAAACCCCATAAGAAGAGACTCAAGAAGTAGAGGAATTGGATCCTGATGAGTAGAGGATGGCTAAGCTACTGAGAAAATTCAAGGGAGATAAACACAAGGTAAATATTGATTTACCTATGTATGGATGGAATTTGAATGATGAAGAGCTTTTGGATTGGATTGTAGGACTTGATAATTATTTTGAGTGTGAAGATGTACCTCAGGAGCAAAAGGTCAAGATAGCAAATAAAATTGAAGGCTCATGCCCTATTATGGTGGGATAATGAGAAAACTGAAACGAGGAAGAAAGGTAAGTCAAAAAAAAAATCTTGGGATAGAATGGTGACTAAGCTTAAGGGTGAGTTCTTAACAGTTGATTATGAAATTCAAAATGTACAAGAAACTTCAAGGTTTGAAACAAAGAGAGATGGATGTCAAAGCTTACACTGATGAGTTTTGTAAAATGATTATAAGAGTAGGTCACATGGAGGATGATGTGGAGAAGGTATCTAGATATCTTAGTGGGTTAATATTCAACATTCAATATGAGTTAACTTTGGAAAATCCAAGAACGGTTGAGGAATATTATCAAATGATAGTTAGGGCTAAAGAAAAGGCAAGACAAGTCAAATAGGGGCAGAGGCAGAAATTCTAAAGGAAAGGGATCAATTTATAACCCAAGTTAGTCATATGAGAACCAAGAAGATGCAATAAAAGTTCAAGACCAAGTTTTAGATCAAAGAGGTATATTTAGAGAAGGAAGAGTAGGATTTTGAGGCAGATTTGGAAGTCAAGGAAGAGGATCAAATTCATTAATAGGAAGGTGTTACCAATGCAACAAGTTTGGACATAAAGAATGGTAGTGCAATGAAGGTCAAGCCTTTATTTCACATGGAGGACAAAGAAGAGCTCAAATGGTGCAATAATATGACAATGAGAGTGTAAAATCTCCATCACAACATGTTACTCCAGAGGTTGGTGAATCACTCATGGTAAGAAGAACTCTCATCAAGGAATCAATAGAGAAGGAGTAACCACAAAGGAAGACTCTCTTCAAGACAAATTTCAAGTTCTTGGGTAAGGTATGTAAAGATGTAATTGATTCAGGAAGCACAAATAATATGGTTTGAGTTGAGATGGTTGATAAACTAAAGTTGCTTAAAATACCAAATGATACTCCTTACAAAGTCTCTTGGTTGAATGAGGGTCAATATGTTTTGGTAAATGAAAAAAATTGGGTGGAGTTCAATATAGGAGGGTATAAGGATGGAACTCTATGTGACATATTACCTATGGATGTGTGTCATTTGCTGCTATGGAGGCCTTGGCAATTTGATAGGCATGTTATGTATGATGGAAGGAGGAATACTTATGATATAGAAAAAGATGGGGTCTCCTATAACTTGACACCATTGAAGGAGGAGGCCAAAGGAAAAACCATGAAACCTAATGTGATGATGGTAGGTAGGAAGGTGTTCATAAAGGTAGAGGAAGAAAATCAAATGGAGTTTTCAGCCACTTCTAAACCTAGAGATACTATGACAACAAAAGTGAAGAATGACTTAATTTTGGAGGGAAATGATATTGAGTTGGCATTAATATCTTTTGTGTTGAAGGTCAAGGATGAATTGATTTTGGAGATTCAAGATTTTCTTAAGAAGTATGTTTCTATGATGATGATAGGAGGGGTGTTTCATTCATTACTTTCAAAAGGGTATGTTGGTCATTCTTCCATACCAGGGGTTGGAATACCTGATCAAGCAATAGTTATAGTTAGATGGAAGAGTTGAGAAGCAAAGGTGTAGAGGTCAAAGGTAAAATAAAAGGGAATGTGGGAAAATCCAAGAATACACCAAAAGTGAATAAAATGTTCATTACAAGGATGGATAAGGTATGATTGCAGGTACTGATGCAAGTTCAACAATATTTTTAGATGAAGGAGGAGTCAAGAATAATCTCTTAAACAAGTCTCAGAAGTTGGAATCTATCCTAGGTACTAAGGAACTCACAAAGACAAAGGATGATTCATTTTTCCAGTATTTGGTCCATTGGAAGGCGTTTCCAAATGGATCTATCACTTGCAGGTCCAAGATTGACATAATCAAACATGAATCTACCAATGCAACACTATCCTCAAGGGGACTTGAGTTCATATTTCCCAGGGATTATGGTGCTAAAGTGGTCTAATATTAGTATTTTATGATTAATTTATGTTTTACTTTGTAATAAGGTATTTAAGAACATTTCTCATGTTTGTAAGTGGTTAGTATTCATCTTGGAGTGAATAGGGTAAAATTTGTAAAATCTGCAAAAAGTTGTCAAACAACTTTTACATTTTTGCATTTTTGCATTTTTTGGGAAGTTGAAAGGTTATATTTTCAAAATATGGTTATAAATTATTATTTTTTGTTTTTAATGGCTTAAATAAGCCTTTTGGATTTGAAGACAAGGTTCTAGTGCACATTTTGAAGATTGAGCAATAAAGAAACACTATTTTCTACATTTTAGAAACATAATTTGCTGCTACACAGTATAGTAAGATCTTGTAGGACATAGGAGTGCTCTAATATTTATTGTACTTAATGAATATATGAATCCTTGTTCATTTTCTGCTGATTTCATTTTTTTTTATCAAGTTTGGTGAAAGTTAGAGTAGATTTACTAAAAATTGTTTGAAACCCTCATTAGGGTGTGCCTTGATAGGAAATAATGGATTTATCTCCATTCCACTAATGAATAGGCCTTAAAATTGGTGGAATGGATGGTAATAGGGTAGCTTTACTTTTCATAATTTTGTAGGAGCATGGGATGGCATTTTTTTCAAGTTGAGTGATGCCCTAGCCCATGAAACCTCTTATTTTAGGCAAATAAGATGCATAGGAGTTAGGTTTTGTAGAAAAGATCTTGGGAAATGATTTGTAATATTTGGAAATGTTTGAGAAGATCATTTAGGACATGTATGAGCCATTTGCATGAAATTTTGAGGCCTGGAGTATAAAAACCCTTTTTTGACCTACTGGAATAAGCCTAAATAGGCCTAGTTTCAAGCGTAGCAACAATTTTTTGACCTTTATGTTTGAAGACAACCCCACCTGAAAAATTTGGTACATTGTCAAATGCCATAATGGGTATCTAAATATATAATTATTTTTTGGGTATGAGGTCTGACTCAAAAATTATGTAGGAAAAACTACTTTAGGAGTGTTATAAGGAGAGTGGGAAGATTGTCAGAGAAATCCACCAAATTAGGGTTCTAAGTTAGAAATTTTGATTTGTTGTGTTAGTTTTGAGTTGTTTTATATTCACCTACCCTTCTCTACATAAAAAATATAGTTGAAAGTGAAAATTTTAAAGTTGATTGAAACATACATAATTCTATTATAACTTAGATGGATATGTGTCAAATGAATTTGATTATAGAGAAGTAGAAGACAAATTTGATGAAAAAGAAGTGTAGAATGGAGATGAAGAAGCTATAGAGAAGACCCATAAATCCCCTAAGTATGTGTAAACAAATAATTTTGAAGATTAGAACATTGGAGACAAAAGGAAAGGTGTAATGATAAGAAGCTAAGCTATGAAGTTGAGGTAATTTATGTTTACTTTCTCAAGTTGAACCTAAATTAGTGAGTGAAGTATGTAAGGATGAGCATTGGATGAAGATAATAGAATAAGAGCTTATGAAGATAGAGAAAAATCAAACTTTCTAGTTGGTCCCTAGATCGGAAAACAAAAATATAATTGAAACTAAATGGGTATTCAGGTAAAAGCTAAGTGAGATTGGAGAAGTAGTAAGAAAAAATGAAAGACTTGTGTGTAAGGTTTACTCACAAGTAGAAGGTATATATATTGAGGATAATTTTCTCCTATGGCTAGAATGGAAGCTATTAGAATGTTCTTGGAATTTGTAGCACATAAATATTTTAAGGTTTATCAGATGGATGTGAAGTCTTCTTTCTTGAATGGAGAATTGGAAGAAGAGGTTTACATGGAAAAAATACAAAGATTTTAGTTGTCAGATCAACCGGATATGGTATGTAAGTTGAATAAGGAACTATATGGTTTAAAGAAATCTCCTAGAGCTTGGTATGCAAGATTGGAAAAGTACTTGATACAACAAGGATTCAGTAAGGGCTTCATAGATAATAATCTTTACTTTAAAATTGAAGAAGGAAATATCTTGATAGTAGCTATATATGTGGATGATATTATCTTTTGTATTAATGAGGCTATGTGTAAGAAATTTACTTAAAAAAAGAAGAAATAATTTGAGATGTCAATGTTTGGGGATATGAATTTCTTTCTTGGGCTACAGATCAATCAAACAGATAAATGGATTTTCATTTTATAGTTTAAGTATGTCAAAGAGATGTTGACAAATTTTGGAATGGATGGATCCAAACCAGTATGCACTCCTATGGTGATTGGTTGTAAATTGAGAAAAGATGATGACTCACCAAAGGCTGATTAGAGAAATTAAAAATTATATGGTTGGTGGACTATTGTATTTGACTGCTACTAGACCATATATCATGCATGCAATTTGTCTTGTGGATAGATTCCAAGATTATCCTAAAGAAACACATGTTGTAATAGTAAAAAGAGTATTCATATATTTAAGAGGCACACTAGATTATGGGTTGTGGTAGTATAAATAATATTCAAATATTTAAGAGGCACACCAGATTATGGATTGTGGTAGTAAAAATAATATTCAAATATTTAAGAGGCACACCATATTATGGGTTGTGGTATCCTAAGGATATTGATTTCAAATTCAATGCTTATACAAATTCAGATTGAGTTGGTTGTGTTGATGACATGAAAATTACAAGTGGTGGTGTATTCTTTCTTTGTTGTAGATTGGTGTCATGGCTAAGTAAAAAAGAGGATTCAGTTTCTTTATCCACTACAAAGGCTAAGTATATTGTATCAATATTATGTTGTACATAGGTATTATGGATGGGATAGGCATTGAAGGATATCATAGTTGTATATGACAAATCTATATCTATCTTATATGATAATACAAGTGCAATTAACAATACAAAGAATATAGTGATGCATTCAAGGACAAAGAATATATCTATCAATTATCACTTTTTGAGAGAGAAGGTCATGGAGAATGAAGTGAATCTTGATTATGTTCCTATAAAGGATCAAATTGCTAATATATCTACTAAGGCTCTTCCTGTTGGGTCTCAAAAACACTGGTTTCAATGAACCATGAGAGGTTGTTGAACTCTCAATAAGTTGTTGGTGAACTAACAAGGACAACCTATATGGTTGAACCCTCTACTCTTGAGGCTCTGTTAGACCTAGGTGGGTGCACCTATATGAGTGACACAGATTTTGAATTTTATTTTTCCTACTTGATCTAACTATCCACAATTGGCAATTTGATAGTGGAAAGAATATGATCCTAACTTGGTGTGAATTGTATAAGGTATGAACTAATATGTTTAATTAAAAGATGTCAAATGAAATGGATAGAAATGAGGTAATCTAAATAGTGGTGACTAGTGCCTTTTTGGGTAAAATGGAGTCAAATGAAAGCTTTAAATGAATGGTTTCTATCTGGCAGGGATTCTAATTATTTGGCATATGGTATTTAGTTTATAACTTGTATAAACATGCAAGGGTGTAATTATCAAACTCTTCTTAACGATCCAAATGATAACTTCTAGATTACTGTGAGTGACTTGAAGGAATTAATCTTTGCTTGAAAGAACCAACCAATCACATCACACAAATACAGCAAATGTGTATTGATAAACTGAGAATATACTTGATATGTCAATTTAAATAATAGAGAAACATCAACCTTGGAGACAACTTGATAATATTCCAATTAACTTCACAAATACTTGATACCAGAATAGTGCCACAACATTAAATTTCATTCATCTGATCCTTCAAAAATTTACACATTTATCATAGTCTCTTTGAATATAATTCTGAAAATATTTACAGTAATTTTTTATTTTTCTTGTTTCTGTCCTCTCCCTAAAAAAAAAAACTCTTCCCCTTTCAAAATTCTTACAAGTATTTATACATTTTATCTCAAGGGTTGTAACCCTTCATTTTCGGGTTATGGCCGTTTACATTTTCACAGTTTGAATAAAACATTTAATTTAATTGCCTTGTTAGAAAAATCAAATATTTAGAACTATATTTATGCTTTTGATTTCACTTTAAATAGTTTTTCCACTCGATCTTCACTCTTTATCATGCTACCACAACCTTTATTTCCACTTCCCATGGTATCACGGTCATTGACTTTGGTTGTATTTGTTCCTGTCTACCACATTACCCAAAGCATTGTTTTGCCTAGCTACGGTATCACGGTGTCCATGTCGTTGACTGCTAATGGTTCTACTGTGCTACTATAGTCACTGGCTTAACTCCCATGGTATGGCGATGCCTGGCTCCATATTGATCATCATAGTCATCATCGTCACTTACCGCACTGCTGCGGTCTTTGTATCGACTGTGTGTAGTATAGCAATAACTGCTAACCGCTTATCTTTGACTATTATTGCTACCTCTGTTGCTTACCGCACTACCATGGTTTCTAGGATGACCACCAGCAGTAGCACGGTATCTGCTTTGCCTACCTCCATTCATTGATCAACCGTCACAAAAACTTTTTACTACGCTACCGTGGTCACTGGCTTGTCTGCCAGCGGTACCGCGGTAGACTTCCTTCACTATTTGTTGACTCCTTCATTGATTGTTTTGTTAACCATTATTCTCACTATCTACCATGTTATGGTGATGCCCATTAGATCCCTGTACGGTTGAGCAGTAACAACTCACAGTAACTACGATGATTGTCTCACCACCATCGCAATACTACGGTCAATGAATTGACCGCATGCGATATGGCTGTAAAAAATTTATGCTTGCACCTTAACTGCTACCGCATTACCGTGGTCTATGCTTGGACCCACTATGGTACCATGGTGTCCATGTATACAAACTGCTAGTCATTTACCGTGCTACCGTGGTCACTGGCTTAACTGCCAGTAGTACCGTAGTAGCAATCTTTTGTTGCTACCTCTGTTGTTGACTGTTGACTTACTGCCATCACCACGGTCTATCTAGCCACTTTGTTGTTAACTATTCTCCATCAACCGTTACCGTCGATGCATATTAAAATTCTACTGCTCTACCATGGTCTGTACTTGGACCCTCCACGATATTGCAGTATATGTCCTTGTTACTACTTTCGTCGCCTGTTGACCGTTGCCGCAGCCACTGCGGTCTATGCTTAGACCGTGCACGGTAGCACAGTAGACACATAACACCAGCCTGCTAACCGCCATCACCATACCATAGGCCCCTTTGTGGGAGGCCGCGGTAAAGAGGTAAGGGTATGTATAGTGAAATTTGAAGGGGCAATAAGGGTTATAGATTATTTTGGTCCTTTTAAATGGTGGTAAAGCGAATTTTTTATGAGAAGGTAAAGAAACATAAGAAAATAGACAGGGGTAACATGTAGAAGGAGGTTAATGATTTTTATGGGATATATAATAAGGCATGAGTAAATAAAATATCCTAAGGTTTCAATGGATTGTTATGGAAAATAAATAGGATAATCCTAGGAATTCTAGTGGAAAATTTCAGTTCTAACAATGGCTCCGTCTAGGGATGAATTTTTGGGAGATCATTGCAAGGATCCAGATCTCTGGGAGAGCAAACCAAACATTATTATGAGAGCAAGTGGAGATGATAAATGATCCTAAACTACTACACATGGAAAAAGATTTATATAAGGATTTCCAGGATTGTCCATGTGCTAACAATCTCCTATATCCTTTACTTCCTATACTACTGTGCATGGAAAATTTAATGGGAAAATTTTCTTCAAAAGTTTTCCATGCACTAGCAACCCCTGATCCCCTATGACTTTTAAGAGAAAAAGTTTCTTAGAAACTGCCCATGTACAAGCAACTCTTGCTCTTCACCACTCATATTTTGTAGATAGTATGAATCCTTTCCTTGCTTGCCAATAATAACAAAAGGTCCTAACCATAATGCCTCAAATTTTCCATGTTTTCCTTTCTCTTGGCACCTAGCATTCCACATCAATACCAGATCATCCTTTTCAAATTTTCTATCTTTTGCCATTTTGTCGAACAAATACTTCATTTGTGTTTGTAGTTTCATGTTCTGATTTTGAGCAATTCTCCTTATTTCATCAAGTTCTACAAGTTGCTCCATTCTCTCCTCCATTAGTTCAGGGACATCTATATCTTCTTGAAGGATAAATTTGTAAATAGGCAATAGGTTTTGCAGGGGCATCCTAGCTTGCGTGCCATAGACTAATTCGTATGGGGACTTCCCAATTGCCCTTTTGGTGGTAATTCCATCTGCCCATACAACCAACCTTAACTTTGAATCCCAAGCTTTTTTGTTCTTACCGAGCATCCTCTTTATGATTTTTAAAAGACTCTTGTTGCTAGATTTTGCCTGACCATTAGCTTGTGGATGATATGGGGCAGAATAAGAAACATTGATACCATATGTTTTACAAAACTCTCTGAACTCATCAAACCTGAAACACATGCCATTATCTCTAATCACTCTGAATGGTGTACTGAATCTAGTAATAATGTTGTCCATTAGAAATTTGATCACAACTTTACTTGTTGCTTGCTTGCTTGGGATTTCCTCTACCCATTTGGTGAAGTAATCAGTGGCTACTAGTATCCATCTATGCCCTCCACTTGACTTCTCTTGTATTTCCCCAATGAAATAAATTCCCCATTGGTGAAAAAGGGCTTCAACCTGCATAGGTCTTAGTGGTAGAGCTCCCTCATACTTCATTTTCCCTGAGAACTTTTGGCATGCCTCACACTTCCTTACATATGAATATGAATCATTAAAATTTTTTGGCCAATAATAACCTACCCTAAGGATTTTATGTGCAGTTGTCTTTGTTGAATAGTGTCCTCCTCAGACTCCATGCATTTATTTTAGAACATAATCAACTTGTGATTCATCTAAACATAACAACAACATTCCATTCCTGTTTTTCCAGAATAGATCTCCTTCTATGAATACATAGTTCAAAGCCTTGAAGTTTTAAAGTTCTTTTTTGGTTATCATTAAGTCCCTCTGGGATTTTTGTGTTCCTAAGATAATGCATGATGTCTGTGTACCAGGGTGTATGCTCAATGCTTGCAATTGCATTCTTTTCTTCATGTACATTGCAAATTTGATTTGCCTCAATGTTTGTTTCTGCCATCAACTTGGCCAATCCTTGGCCCCTTACCAATTTGGTAATCTATATTTCCATATTAAATTCCTGAATTTTGTTAATCCATTTACATCTTTTCCCTGTCACTTTTGATTATGTCAAGATGTCTTTGACTGCTGCGTGAGGAACATATGCAATTACTTTGGCTCCAACAAGATACAGCCTGAAAGATTTTGTGGCTTTTACCAGTGCAAAGGCTTATTTTTCCATTATGTCATACTTCAGTTATGATCCTTGTAAAGATTTACTAAAGAAAGATACCGGTTGCTCATGGCCATCCTCATTTTCTGTAACATGACAACAGCTATTGTATGTAGGGAAGAAAATGAAAATATCTGAAAAGGCTTTGTGAAATCAGGAGACTTGAGGAGAGGGGAATCCTTAATGGCTCTTTTAATGGATACAAAGGCTTCTAATGCCTCTGGGGTCCATTCAATTTTTTGTCCCTTTTTTAACATTTTTGATATGGGTTTGACAATCTCAACAAAGTTGGATACAAATCTCTTAACAAAATTAATCTTCCCAAAGAATGACTGGATGGCTTTCACATTTTTAGGGATGGGAACTTTATCTATAGCCTCAACTCTCTCAGGATCTATCCTAACTCCCTCTTTTGATACAATGTGTCCTAGGAGTTTCCCTTTTGTAAAAGAAAAATGACACTTCTTAGGGTTCAAACTAATTCCATATTCTAAAGCTTTAATGAATATTTTTTCAAGGTGTCCTATATGATCTTCAACCCTTTTTGAGTAATTTGTGAGGTCATCCTCATACACCACCACTATAGAATTGATTAGATCAGCAAATGCTAAGTCCATAGCCCTTTGAAATGTTGCTCCTGCATTGGTGAGACCAAAAGGCATTCTCACATATACATATGTTCCCCATGGGGTTGTGAAGGTTGTCTTATACTGCTCACATTCCTTGACCTTAACCTGGTTATAGTGAGAAAAACCATCCATCATAGACATCGACTCACATCTAGTTACCTTATGCAAAATGGCTTCCATGTTAGGCAGTGGGTAGTTATCTTTAAGAGATGCTACATTTAAATTTATGAAATCTACGCATAGTCTTATATCTCCATTTTCCTTTCTAACTAGAACAAGGTTTGATGCCCATGTTGAGTGCCTCACAGGTTTGATAATACCTCCATCTCTAAGCTTGGTCAATTCTTCCTGATTTTTTGGTTCTAGAGTGGGGTTAATGGGCCTTTGTTTCTATCTAAATGGTTTTGCATCTGCTTTCAATGGAATTTCATTCTGAAATAAATCTTCCCTATATGCCTTGAGGTCTTCATAAGACCATGTGAACACATGTTTATACTTTCTTAACAATGAAATCAGCATTCTTCGAACAATAGGGCTTATCTTTTTTCCAATGTATAATTTCCTCGGTGATAATTCGGTCCCCAAGTTTATTTCCTCAATATCTTCCCATCTGACTGGGGTTGGTTTCATAAGGGATCAATCACTTCCATCATATACTCTTTCCAAAGCTACCAACCCTTTGGGAAGTTTATTAGTTTTGAGTTGCAAGACCTTCTTTCCAAACACTGTCTCTTCTCCATTTTTTCTTCTACAAAGGCGTTGAAATCAATTTCTTGAGCCTCATACTGGTCTATACACTGAAGGAATTTCAAAAGGTCAGTGCCATCATTGAAAACCTGCCAACTATATATGTTGTCTGGTACTGCAGGTCTTGTTTTGAATTCTACTTGGGAAACTCCTGCTAATGTAACATCATCTTGTTTTAATGCTATATTTGCCAAAAAATATTCCATTATTTTCTTTGATTTGTCTACCCAATCAATGGAAAAAGCATAAAATAGTTCAATTGTATCCCATATCACATTTCTGTATTGTTTCAGTCTTTTATGTTTTGCCACATACTTTTCTCTAATCTGAGATACAACTAGTTTTGAATCTCCAAAAACTGTTAAGTTTTTAATCTTGTGTTTAACAGCTAAATTTAGACCATTCAGCAAAGCTTCATATTTTGCTACATTGTTTGTACATTCAAATGCTAACAAAAATGAATATTTATAATTCGAACCATCAGGAGATATAAAAACTATACTAGCTCCATTACCCTCTTGGCTGCAAGCTCCATCGAAATACATTTTCCATATTCCTTGTTGATTTTCAAAGATGTTTTGATCAATTAGATCTTTGCTTTCCAATTCAGGCTGAGATAGTTCCACTCTAAAACTTCCCAAATCAACATCACAAAAGCAATTTAGTGACTCTTTAGGAGTATATTCAACAATTTTATTCATTCTAGGTTCTCTATACAATTTTACTTCTTCTCCATTTATTGGTATGGTGGCATATGATAAGTCAAATTGTACATTGCCTTCTACTATAGCAGTCCACTATCTTGATAGAAGCATTCCAAACTGTGGAGGTGTGTCAATTACAGTTATGTCAATAGTGTAACCAGTTTGTGGGTAAGTTGCTAATCTTACCTCCACATTTTTCATTATTCCCACAACTGGAACAGGTCTGCTATCCATAGCATAACATTTACCTCCTTCCACATCTATCCATAAACCAATTTGTTTCATTACCCCCACTAGCATGATATTCATGGAGGCACCTGAGTCTATCATGCAGTTTCTTACTAGCTTGCCACTTATGAGCAAAGTGGTGAAGAATGGGTCGATCTACGGTGTGTTCATTAGGTAGGCCTCTGGGATTTTTACCTCTTTCCTTTTATTACTTATTTTAGAGACCTCTTTATTCCCAAGGCTTATATTTTGATTTCCATTAGAAATAAGTTGTATGGTACTTTCCCTATATTCCTTGATTTTCATCATTTCAATTAAGGGCACATATATTTTTAATTGAGAGAGAGCTTGCATAAAATCAAAAGATGTACCTTCAGCTTTGATTGCCTTTTTAAATTCAGTATATTCTCCTTCTTTTTCTTCTTTCTCCAGCCTCGATGTTTGATTTGGCTTTCATTTTTCACTGGGATGTTTCTTGATTTCCTCCTTAAGGGACCCCTTTTGTTGTCTATTGTCTGATTGTTTATTATCAGTCCCTTTTGATGTCTCATCTGATGCATTTTTCTTTTTTATGAATATCCCCCTTGGGACACCTTCCTCTTTATTTAGTGTTCTATTTCTCAAATGATATTTGCTTCTGGCATTCTCCACTACGGCAATTGTCAACCTTTTAATCTCCTCTTCACTTGGTCTTCTTATATTACATCTATTAGTTTGACTTGATGCAACAGGGGGTCTTGCTCACTTTCATCTTCCTCATGGTCTGAGAAAACATGTTGCTCTGCCATGTGAACATTGTACTTTTGGTGATCAACATTGTATTCATATCCCTCCTCCTCTAAAGAAGCATATTCTTGTCCAAAAAGTCAAGAGTGTGAGAAGTTAAGTAGACATTCTGGTCTTTTCCACCATCATCTTCCTATGTTTCTTCCTCTAGCATTGACTGAGCTGTTACACAATGTTCAAGGGAATGTGGTGTATCACAGGTTGAACACCACAGACTCTTATCCACCATATATGATCCCTTTCTTTTTAGCAGATCTAGTATTTCCTTATTTCTAGGTCTATCATTCACCGGTTTCCCATCTTTCCAATTGGTATTGTAAGGAATGTCCTCCAGCCTTGGTCTTTCATTCCTATACATGTTCTCTTGTCGATTTGGGGGAACATATTAGGGAACTCTAGGTTTTTCCCTTTTAGAAAACATCCCTACAGCTCTCCTATTATTTTCTATAGTTAAGGCTATTTTTTGGGCCTCAGCCAAATTCCTAGGATCTCTATTTCTTAGTACATATCCTGTCTTAGATCGAAGGCCTTCAAATAGACACTCAATGTAGTAGTATCAGTCAATTTGGAAGCTTGAGGTATTTTATTGTGTAATTTAACAAACCTTTGGTTAAAATCAAAGGTTGACTCGTTCTGATGTTTTTGAATTATTACTAACTCATGTAATGCAAAATCTAATGCACAGTGATTTCCATATTGCTGAAGAAACGGGTCATAGAATACTTGAATGGAATGAATGGATGATGTCGGTAGGCTATTAAACTAGTCCTTGGCATCCTCAATCAATGACATCATAAATAATCTCATCTGTGCATCCTCCTATTGCATGCCCAAATCCTGAATGACTATTTTGAAATTTCTCAGACGTTCCTCAGCTGTAACTGCATTACTTCCTATGAATTTAGGGACTAAATTCCTCCAATGGCTATTTGGGGGGTAAGGATAAATCTGAAATCCACCAAGATCAAATTTCCTAATCATAGTTGTGCATTGTGGGAGAGGAGTTTGGTATTGTTGGTGTTGGTAGAGTATTTTATTATTTCCCATGTACTGATGGCCTTGTGGGGGTATATATTGCTGATAAGGAAGTGAATGAATATTTCGATGTTGTGGTGGAGCATTTGTGTTCCTATTATGATTCCTTGGTGGATTTCGCTAGGCTAGTGGGGAATTTGATGGCTTCCTATTGTTGTTTTTATGAGGAGGAGTATATTTGGGTGAATTAGCTGTTGGTATTCTGATCTGAGCTTTGTGTAATTTCATCCTTCTTAATTCTTCTATTGTTTGAATTTCTTGCTCATACTCTACCCTTAATCTTTTTGCATTCCACTCCCTTTGTTCCAATCATGTATCTTCCTCATCTTGTGCCATGAATTCATGATTTTCCTCAAACATTTCATCATACTCAATTCCTTTCTCGCGTTCAAACTCTCTTCTCTTTCTAGCTTCAAATTCAGCCATGCACTCAGTGGCTTTCTCAGGGTCTTCTTGGTGAGAAGCATTTGTCTTCCCTTCAGGAGTGTGAAGTTATTTAGGTGGGCTTTCTTCATTTGTGAACATATCATATGAATTGTTTGTTTCTAGAAATAATTTTGATGCTTTGTTTTTAGTTGTTGCATCCAATACATTGAATACATTCTTGCCCTGATTGCTTTTGTAATTTGAATTTCCTTTATCCTCAGAACCATCATCTCTATACAAATATCTTCTTCCCTGCATGTTGTGAGTCACCGTGATAGTCTGAACTCTAGGTTGATTCCTTTATGATTCTTATTTTATCTTATCAGTCACAATAATTTTATTCATTCAGAGTCGCCACCCACTTTTTCTAAAAGTGAGAAAATATTTTGTGGTTATCTTACCCAGCGGAGTCAATTTCTTTCAAATTTCAGTTATGGTTTTCTATAGTGACTTTATATGGAAAGGTTGTCTATTACCAGACAATTCTTCTAGTTTTTTCCCCAGTGGAGTTACCAATTTATTGGGTCTCAAAAACGCTAGTTTCAATCAACCATGAGAGGCTATCGAACTCTCAATACATTGTTGGTCAACTAACAAGGCCAACCTATATGGTTGAACCCTCTACTCTTAAGGCACTATTAGACCTAGGCAAGTGCACCTATATGAGTGACACAGATTTTGAATTTTATTTTTCCTACCTGATCTAACTATCCACAATTGGCAATTTGATAGTGGAAAGAATATGATCCTAACTTGGTGTGAATTGTATAAGGTATGAATTAATATGTTTAATTAAAAGATGTCAAATGAAATGGATAGAAATGAGGTAATCTAAATAGTGGAGACCAATGCCTTGTTGGGTAAAACAGATTCAAATGAAAACTTTAAATGAATGGTTTCTATCTAGCGGGGATTCTAATTATTTGGCATATGGTATTTAGTTTATAACTTGTATAAACATGCAAGGGTGTAATTATCAAACTCTTCTTAATGATCCAAATGATAACTTCTAGATTACTGTGAGTGACTTGAAGGAATTAATCTTTGCTTGAAAGAACCAACCAATCACATCACACAAATACAACAAATGTGTATTGATAAACTAAGAATATACTTGATATGTCAATTTAAATAATAGAGAAACATCAACCTTGGAGACAACTTGATAATATTCCAATTAACCTCACAAATAATTGATACCAGAATAGTGCCACAACATTAAATTTCATTCATCTAATCCTTCAAAAATTTACACATGCATCATAGTCTCTTTGAATATCATTTTGAAAATATTTACAGTAATTTTTTATTTTTCCTGTTTCTGTCCTCTCCCTAAAAAAAAAAATTCTTCCCCTTTCAAAAATTCTTACAAGTATTTATACATTTTATCTCAAGGGTCGTAACCCTTCATTTTCTAGTTATGGCCATTTACATTTTCATAGTTTGAATAAAACATTTAATTTAATTGTCTTGTCGGCAAAATCAAATATTTAGAACTATAGTTATGCTTTTGATTTCACTTTAAATAGTTTTCCCGCTCGGTCTTCACTCTTTACCACGCTACTGCGGCCTTTATTTCCACTTCCCATGGTATCACGGTCATTGAATTTGACTATATCGGCTCCCGTTTACCGCATTACCGCAAGCACTGTTCTGCCTAGCTATGGTATCACGGTGTCCATGTCGTTGACTGCTAACGGTTCTACCACGCTACCGCAGTCACTGGCTTAACTCTCATAGTATAGCAATGCCTGTCTCCATACTGATCATTGTAGTCATCATCGTCACTTACTGTGCTACCGCGGTCTTTGTATAGACTGTGTGCAGTATAGCGATAACCGCTAACTGCTTATCTTTGACTGTTATTGCTACCTCTTTTGCTTATTGTGCTACCATGGTTTCTAGGATGACCACCAGTGGTAGCACGGTATCCACTTCGCTTACCTCCGTTCATTGATCAACCGTCACTGCAACTTTTTACCGCACTACCACGGTCACTGGCTTGTCTGCCAGCGGTACCGCGGTAGACTTCCTTCACAGTCTGTTGACTGCTTCGTTGACTGTTTTGCTAACATTTATCCTCACCGTCTACCATGATGCCCATTAGATCCTTGTATGGTTGAGTGGTAACAGCTCACACTGACTGCGATGATTGTCTCACCGCCATCACGATACCACAGTCAATAAATTGACCGTGCACGGTATGGTGGTAAAAAAATTATGCTTGCACCTTAACTGCCACCGCATTACCATGGTCTATGCTTGGACCCAATGTGGTACCACGGTGTCTATGTATACAAACCGTTAGTCATTTACCATGCTACCACGGTCATTGGCATAACTGTCAGCGGTACCGTTGTAGCAATCATTTGTTGCTACCTCCGTTGTTGACTGTTGACTTACTGCCATCACTGCGGTCTATCCAGCCACTTTGCTATTAACTGTTCTCCGTTAGCCATTATCGCCGATGCATATTAAAATTCTACCACTCTACCGTGGTCTGTACTCGGACCCTCCACGGTATCGTAGTATATGTCCTTGCTGCTAGTTTTGCCACTTGTTGATCGCTACCGCGGCCATCGCGGTCTATGCTTAGACCGTGCGCTGTAGCACGATAGACACATAACACCAGTCTGCTAACTGCCACCGCCATACTACAGGCCCCTTTGTGGGAGGCTGTGGTAAAGTGGTAATGGTATGTATAGTGAAATTTGAAGGGGCAATAAGGGTTGAAGATTATTTTGGTCCTTTTAAATGGCGGTAAACCCGAATTTTTTATGAGAAGGTAAAGAAACATAAGAAAATAGACGGGGGTAACGTGTAGAAGGCAATTAATGATTTTTATGGGATAGATAATAAGGCATGAGTAAATAAAATATCCTAAGGTTTCGATGGATTTTTATGGAAAATAAATAGGATAATCCTAGGAATTCTAGTGGAAATTTTTAGTTCTAACACTTCCTAAGGATGATTTGGAGTATCTTTAGGATAATTTGGGGGTTATTTCGCCTCTGTTAAACTAGATGCATATGGAGATACATCAGTTTAGTGGATCTATGGATCTATCTCTTTCTGGATTGATGTTGGTTGCTACCTCTCAGGGGGAGTAGGTAGTGTCATGTGTTTTCATATGTTGATGATTTAGTTGGGTGTAATCTTAAGTGGAAGAATTCAAACCAAGTATTCGTGGTTCAGTGTTAAAGATAGAGAAAAATGCAAAATATTTTATCCTTTTCCATTGATGTCAAAAGGGGGGAGAGAATCATGTGAAAAGGAGCTTATCTACTGAAGGGGAGAGATAATAGTTTTATGTATTAGGAGAGAGTGTTCAAATTTGTTGTGTGGTATTTGGTGGCTTTTCACATCTTCGGTTGTCATCAATGATAAAGGGGAAATTTTCTGCAAGAATGATGGTATTTTCATTGATGTCAACAAGAGGTCTACTAGCTAGTGTTGTCATTGATGTCATCTATGGGGTTAAGATGTTGAGAATATTGAGAAAATTGTGAAAAGGAGGAAAACATATTGTGGATGTGTAGTTGAGACCTTGAGCAAGTTTTGTGAGAACATGGAGGCATTATTTTGATGCAGAGTTTGAAGATGCATTTGAATGAAGTAATGAGCTAAGATGATGTATTTGGTACTTGCTTTCCAAGTGATTTTGATAAAATTTAATAAAAAAATTAAACCATGTTGTGCAATGTTCATAGTGTGCTCCTATATTGTGCTCTACGCTATTTTTGTGTTTATGCTATGCATATGCAAATATTATAGGTTATTCAAGGTTGTGAAAGGTTGCTATACTCAAAATTTAGGTTTTTGGATCATTCTATAGTGCAATATATTTTCACTAGTGTGTGAACCAGTTGTTTAGTGATGTTTTCTTTGGTCTGGAAGAAATGTACTTGATCTACATTTCAAAATTCTTTTACTTCAGGTCATGTAGATTTGGGAATTTTCTTATAAAGCTTTTATCTTTTTGTTTTCAAGTTTTTACTTGATTTGGTGTAGTACACTTTCAGTTTCATTTATCAACATGCAAATAAGGGTTACCAGTTGTTTTGAATTGAAGTATTTGTTGATGCAAGATTGAATGAAGTTTGTTATGAATCTTAAATATTTCATGGATTATTCTGGATTGAGTTCAAGTGAATTATGTTGTCTAGAACTTTTCACTTGATTAAAGGAAGACTATGCTTAATGATTATGGTGTGTTACATGGGTGTTGGTTGACCTTGTGTTTAACACTACATGTGAGGCTTGTGGAAGTCGGTTGAAGTATGTTGAGATCTATTTGGGCCATATTTAAGGATTTATGTAGGTCACCTTTCATTCCTTTCCATCGTTGGAATGCTTAGGTTTGGACCTATTTTGAATTTGAATGTATAATGACTAGTGGCCAATATTGGAAAAAAAAATTGAGGTAGAGATTGATATAAATATGTATGGTGTTGATGCAATAGGGAGGATGAAAGAGTGAGAAGATAGATGAAATATTGTTGTGAGTAATGTATGTGAAGTGAAATTGAGTACAACAATGTGAATTTCATCTTAGGGTTCTTGAAGGTAGTGAGATGAAGTCATCTGAAATCTTCCATGTGAGATTGAGAAAGTGTGTGAGAAATTATGGTGGACTCCTTGTTGCGAAATTAAAATGAATTATTGTTTATCATTCCCAAAAAATATCTTAAGTGCAAGAAGATTGGATATAAAGTTAATCCATGTGAAGATAAATTGGATAAAATAAAATATGGAAGGAAGAATGATGTCTAATCTAAGTACAACATGTTGGCATATTACTTCTAGTGTTGTCATTGATGGCAACATAAATTCATTCATTTGGTCCATAATTTAGTATTGGTTCATACTGGTAGAATACAGTGAAGACTAGGGCATCTAGTTAAACCTAATTCTATCGATCAATGTGCATTATCTTCTTATCAATTCATGTTGCGCATCTTAGGTAAGATCTTCGGATATCTAGAATAATTTATTCTAGAGTTTTGTTCCTACACATTCACTGGTGTACGATCTAGGAGATTTGGTGCACTAATTTTTTGGTTATTTGTGCTAGAAGGCTGACTTGACGAAATTAGTCATTGTGGGTGTTTAAGAAGTAATTGGTTAATTTTTTTTGTCTTCGAACATGTTTATTTGGGTCCTCGGTATGCTTTGACTGACTATGGGTGGTGTGCCTAAATAACTAGTTGTGGATTTAGCTAACAATTGGAAAGTATTTTATGTTTAATGAAATATGACATATGAATGATCAAATCTTTGGTAGCAGATATATATATGAGATCGGTTGTATCATTTTGTAGAATTGAATTTGTGTGATGTGAAGTATATTAGTGTGTTGTGTGAAATTTAGAAGGATAGCGGTGTGAATTCATCTATGCATGGATTTGTGATGTGAATTGCAGAGCAGAGTAAAGCGCAGAGCATAATCAGACAGAAGGTCCAAAATCTTATCTATGAGCCTAACTGAAACTATAACCTAGCATAAGCAGATGCTACTACTTCAGTTCAATACTTCAAATGGTTTTAATATGAACATTTTTTAAGGAAGTGAGCCTTTCTATTTTGAGTAGTGAGCTCTAGGCGGTGAGCCTGAATTCAAGTGCATTCCCGTTTTATAGAACTTATATTTGAGTAAACAAATTGTAGATTGACCTCCACTGTGGTTTTTCCCCTAACAGGGTTTCCACATAAAATTCCTTGTGTTATGGTGTTGTGGATGATTACTTGGTGTGTTTTCATCTTTCCTTTGGTTTAATGCTGAAATGGTTTAAATATCAGTTTAATAAAGTTCAGATTTGCAGAACACTGATTCACCCCCCCTCTCAGTGTTCCCTTGAGTCCATTTGTGTGAAGACAAATTGGATAAAAGAAAGTATGAAGGAGGAATGATAGCTGATGTAAGTACAACAATCCTGAACACCTTGGTAATAATTGCAGAAGAAGAAAAAATAATTATCTGGCAAAGGAGAATAATCAAATCATTAATCTAGAAGAAGCAAGAAATGAAATGAAAAAGATTTGGAGAAAGGAAGGAGAATTCAAGCAAGTTGAACCAAAATCACCAGTCTTATCTGTGTCGACCTCTGGTGCAAATACTCCTATCAATTTTGAAGTAAAGTAGTGGTTAAGGGGGAAAAAAAATCATAAAATCTAATAAAGCCCCTCATTGATACTTGTGTCACATCATGAAAGAATTATATTTAATGTGGTACAATGAAATTAAGGAATTTTCTCAATCGCATGTGTGAAGGATAAATTCTATATATCATTTGAAAGAATGGAGGCATACACAATTTTCAAGGTAATCTACTTGCAAGTTGAAGAATTTATTGCAAAATCATTTAGAATGAATGAAATGAATTGAAATAATTCAAGAGGCTTATGTATTTTAGGAGAAGTGTACAAAGGAATCTTAGACAGAAATTTAGAGTTTTAGGGTTTGAAGAAGAAATCGAGTAGATTTGAAGTGAACTCCAAAAGCAGGATATCGATACATTTCTTATTCACATTTACAGAGGTATTCCTATTTGCACAATCTTTCATTTTTATTGCTATGGATAATTTAAACGTTGTGAATAGAGTGGATAAAGTGCAAGTTAATTTGAAGAATGTTTCGGAAGAGTGTGTTGGTGTGCTTTCTTTCATCCCTTTGAGACTGTTTCCCATAGAATATATCTATGCATTTTTTTACAATAAGATGGAAGAAAAATTCACCAGTTCAGCTGAGCATGCTATGGACTTGAATGTACTGGAAAATATTCATGATGCCTACTGTGTGTTAGTTGAGAAAAATTTGGAAATTTGGAGGAAATTCCCTTTATTTGAATTTGAGAAGAAGTATATTTGAATAGTATTGAGAAAAATTCACAATGAATCTCTATGGATTGATGAGACACATTTGATTACCAGAGAAGCAATCAAAGATGTAACTGGTTTGTGTTCCTCTGAACCAGTTCCCAAACGAAAGACTACGGATGACAAAGAGATAATTTAGGTTACCAAGGTGAATCTTTAAGGGAAATAAATTGATTTGAGATCAATTAGGGATCCTGTAATAAGGTATGTTGCTATGGTCATCGGTCACAAAGTCTATATTCCTAGCAATTAAATTATAGTTTCTATTGTTGTTGTACATATTTCTATTGTTGTTGTAGAAATTTCTATTGATTTGGTTGTCTATTTAATTTTCCACTTTTTGAGAGAATTACCAGTAATAGGAAGGATAGAATGGTAAAATACAGAGCCTATTTCCCATCAAATCAGGAACTTCATGATAAATATTGGTAGCTCAAATGCACAAGAGACCTCCCTTGCTGCATTCTTTAGAACATTTCATATTAGGATTCCCGTAAGTGTTGTTGAAAGGTACTTCAGAAGCATCAATTTTATTGTGTCTATAGATTTCTATCACATGGAAGAAGTTGAATCAAGGTTGGTTTGGATATCAGAATCATATTATGAAATGTCAGAGGTTGATGTTGATAATTATGCTAATTTTTTTTTGGAAAGCCCTAAGAATTTCAGTGTAGAAGGTACATCTGGTAGCATAACCGAAACAGAGAAGAAAAGAAAGAGTGTTGTTAAGAAAGAAGTTGTAGAAGGAAGTGAGTTTGAAAGAGCTCGACATGAGAATGAAAGAATAAATATTCAAAGAGATTTAGAAGGATTGTAGAAGGTTATTCTCAATGATAATTTTGATTCATCTATTTCTATTGTGGAGAATCTTCATGGCGTGATTGATTCTTTGAAGGTCTACATCTTAAAACTTGAAGTGAATGTTGGAATTAGGTTTGATGAAGTGAATTTGGAAGATATCAATTTAAAATGTGCAAATTCACACAGTATAGTGATGAAGGAATTGGAGAGTGTACAAGTTTTTTAAGAAGAGGCATATGACCTAATTTATTTTTTCCTAGATTGGTCTGGCAATACATAGGATATAAGAAATTAGATAAGGATGAGTGAATCTCAGATGAACACTCAGGAAGATACATATAGGTTAGTAGAAGGTAGAGATAATCAGAGGTGGTCCTTCATTGTGCAGCTTCATGGAAAATTATTTTCTCTATAGGATCAAAGGAAAAATATTATCAAGAATTTTGTGGCACTCAGAGACATGATTAAACTCAGGCACATTTTTGTTTCTAGTGCTCATGGTTGTATTGGTGAATTATCATAGATTAATCTTAGTCCCAATACTCTTGCAGATGGTGTAGATTCCTTAACTAAGACTGAGCTATTACACAAGACTCTTATAACTGCAAAAGGTTCATGGGAAGAGGGAAAAGCATCATGGGAGGTTATCCTAGAGAGTCTTAGAGTTTCTTCTTTAGGTTAATTCAATTTCCTGTTCATATATTTTTGGTTACATTCTAATGCATATATACATATATATCGAACCCCATCCTTTGTAATTAATATCAAAGGGGGAGAGATAGAGAGATAAAGAGATTGAGAGATAAAGAGACATGATTTTTTTTTGTGAAGAACAATTTTGATAGGGGAGTATTCAAAATATTCAGTTGCAGTATATTGGAAAATATTATTTTCATGCATGTTGTCATCAATACCAAAGGGGGAGATTGTTGGGATTATAATTCCTTAAAACATCAACATGAAGTATGGATGGTTTGTGTTGGTTGTCCCTATGTTTTTATTGATGTAAACATGGTGATAAATATATGGGAAGTCTAGTTGGTTTATCAGAAGTTGTTCTCTATTGGTAATACTCTTCCCTAATGGATCAGTGTGTTGGTATTTGAGTCCAAAATTCACTGCAAGATTTGATATGACTCTAATATTTTAACCATGTTATCATGACTCATTCAAAAAAATGTATCTTGAATCTTGAGATGCTTTTGGTTGTGAGAATTTTTTTATCTTTGATAGATTCCAACTCTATATTCTACTACTATTCTATGCTTGGCATACTATGTGGGAGTCTCTGAATTTTATTAAGGTGAACATACTTATGTTGTTGTTTTTTTGGTAGTCTCTATGTTGGTGGTATGATGAGAAATTAGATCTGAAAGGTTTTTTCTTTGAGGTTTATTTGTTGGTTTGGAGAATTGTGTTCTAGCCTTGGCCAACTTAGCGTATGCAATGCATTATGGAGACTAGTTATGTTTTATGGATGTTAGACAACTTGGTATAATTCACTACATGGGTTGAATGTTTAATTATACATGGTGTTGACAAAGAGAGTTTTGGTTTTTTTCATCTAATTAGACTTAGGTAATTGATGAATAAGATATACTTATATATATAAGATGTTTTGAGGAATGAGAAAAGGGGAGGAGCGTGAAGAGTGGTGCATGTGAAAGAAGAGGTGTGAAAAGGATTAAAAGGTGTGTGAAGATTTGAGCCTAAATTCTTTATCTATTGTGGATTAGTGCAGATTAGTTGAGAGATTATTGTGTGAGGCAGTACTTCATATTCTAAGCTTCATTGGAACTAAACCTTGCACATTGAAGGTGTATTATATCAGTTCAATCTTTTTGCAGTGAGCCACTATCTCTATATCTTGGTAGTTAGCCATCTTTTGTACTCAGGGAATGAGCCTTTTTAAGGACAATGAGTCATGGAAATGAGCCTTGTAATATTTTGTATCTGGATATAATATATTGTGAGTTAATCATCATCATGGTTTTTCCCTTTTTGGGTTTTCAACATAAAAATCTTTGTGTTCATGTGTATGGTTGCACTGATTTTTTTTTATGTTCATTCTTGTTGATTCAATCAGAATTGTGATAATGATAAGATGGATTTTACCATGGGTTTATGGAATACTGATCCACCCCCACTCTTAGTATTCTAGATGTTCAACAAATATTTGAAGTCCATATCCAACAATATTAGATCCATGCAATAAAAAAAAAAATTGTAGGCACAAATACAATTAGTAGGCCTGAACTCAACCTTTATTTAGACATAAATATTTTGTTAAGTTTGAGGAAAAACACATATAATGAAGATCTATTTGGAAATCTTGAGATAATCTAGATTTCAAAATTACAACAAATTTATTCATCATAAAATGTAAGAAGTATATTTTAACAAGTGCAAAGATTCGGCCAGTCGTAACCCCTGTGATCTCCCACCGCGCCTGCTCCATCAGGGGCTTATCCTTAAACTGTATCACTTTCATCTTGCTCTTTGTCCGCCTAAAGCCATCACCATTGTCTGCATTGAGAACATTGAACCCCTTTCAACTGTGCATATTTCCCTTGCCAAATCCAAGAGCCCTCCTCGAAAGTCCAATTCAGACAATGTGGGGAATACTAAAGCCAAATTTTCCAACAAAAAAACTTAAGGGTGGGTTGGGCAAGGCCCATGCCAGCATGACGGAAGGACTGTGTGAGCTAAAATCCACTCATGCTGACTCGGCCTATAGGGCCACTTCAACCAAAAAAGGTAAGCATAAATGCATGTTGGCTCCAACTACTAAGGATGGCAAGGGAAAGAATGATGTTAGGAAAGAATTATTTTATATTCATAATTATACGATATAAAATGTTAACCTATTGAGTAAGGTCAAGCTTGTTAAAATATATAAATGCTAGGATAGCTAACATACAAAGGTCCTTTTTCATAAGGTGATGTTAAATCAACTATGATGATACCTCAAGATACAACTCCCATTCTCATAGATGTATTGTATTATTAATGAGAGATCAAAAGCTTTAAGTAAAACCATGTAGAATAAACTCCAATGTGAAACTAAAAATGAAGCCAAAGCTTAGGGCTTCTTCCTAAGCATCAAGTTTCCTTTCACCATTGTATCAAAAATATTTTCATAAAAGTTGACTCCATGATTATCATTAACATCATTTGAAAAAGATTATCTTCAAACTGGTAAACCAATAGTATTATGAGACAAGAAAGGAGTGTTCTAGAGGCTTTTGAAATTCTCCCAGTTGAACATTTCTATAGGGAAGCTAATGACATTACACACTTCCTTGCAAACGTTAGATTTTGATCATCGATGCCTCTATTGATCGATGGGATGGACTACAAAGACTCTTGGAGTTGTACTTCCTTAGCTCAAATTCTCTCTTAATACCATTATATTAATGTTTCCCTTATTATTTCATGTTTTTCTTCCCTTTCAGTTTTATCATTGTAAATTAAGCTCCATGGGTGTGAAACTTATGCGACTCATGAAGCATTGAAGATACATCATCCTTCATACACATTTCAAATTTGCTTCAGAGGCCCATTTTTTATGCTTGGTTGGGAATAATATTCATCATACATGTTGTTATGATCATGGTTGCCATCAAATAAATTTTGGGTGATGGCTATCTTTAGACAAATATTAGGAGTAGAGTTTACTCAGAAGTTAATTCTTTGTTTTTGTCTGATCTGTTGAATCTTGACCAGATGCAGTAGGGAAATAGGAAAGGTGGTGGGTTGTTCTATCAAGTCAAGTTTCAGAGGTGGGTTGGGGGAAATTTTGTGTTTTCATAGGGTTTTTCCTTTCAAGAAGTTCATATCTTTAGACTTGGAATTTTCTAGTGTAATATCCTCTCCATTTTTTTTGAAACAATTTTTTTTTTTTTTTATGATCACATGGAAAAAACCCAGACTCTTAGGGCACGGTGGAAGGAAATATTATATTGTTCAATTTTCATATTATGAAGGATAGATTTCATTTTTATGGTATTTTATAATTTTAATTCTAATTTTAGTTAATGAAAAACTATTTCTAAACATAGATGTGTATAGAAAAATTGATTAGGTAATTGATGTTGAAATTGGAAATGACTTTATTCATTCCTTCACTCCCTTCCCTTTCACTAGTGTTGTTATTGCTCAAGTAGGGGCAACATTGACAATTATAAGTTGGGATGAATCTAGTTGTCTTGCCCTGGTTCAGATCAATCATTCACAAATTTAGGCTACTACAGGGGTTGGCTATGGCTTATCATCAGGGGCTCCAGACTCGCCATCTTCTTGACCACAATTCTATGGGTCTTTAGAAATAGGATCCATCATAGCCCACCCCACACAGGTTTTCATCCATTCCTTCTATCTTGACCCAGTTATATTTGTGAATGAAGGTTCAGGGGCGGAGGCCCTCTCCCCAATTTGGTCAGCTTGAACTCCCACATGTTCACCCCTTAGATTGACTTGTCTGAACTTACATAGCCTTGAACATGACAATATGTTGGTTATTCACTTGATTAATTTGTATCCTTCCCTTATTTTGGCTAAAGGAGATGGTGGGAGTAGTAAGGAGGCGGATCTTTCCCTTTCAATGTATTTGGGTGGTTTTAATTGAAGAATAGTTCTATAGTTTGTGTTTTCTTCTTGAATTTTATTTACTACGAGTTATTGTCAATTAATCTATTAATGTTAGTTTCAAAACTTGATTACATGACATAAATCATTTTCAAAATCATATATTCTCTTGGAAGAAGGCAATTTTTGAAAAACTTTGAAAAATTATGTTTCAAAGTTAATATAGAGAATAAGGGACCTAGTACCATACTTATTCTTAAATAATACATATTGCATTCAAAAGATAATATTATTATCTTATATAGCATGTTAAAATAATTACAATATAATAAATAATATATACTATACATTTTACATCTTAGCTTTTTTTAAATTATTTATGTTTTTGTATTGAATTTCTATATTTTGAAGTTTTCAAGTAATATGAAATAAACAAAGTAAATATAAATGTGTGTTTATTTCTTAAACAAATTAAATATTTTCTATTTATATGTCTACCGCTTGAAACCTACTCCTAGTCGGAGTGGGGGACATCATGTCACTTGGGTGACTAATTGAAACACTATTTCTTCATGGGTTAGATATAGTTGATGGAGATGTATTCTTCGTATAACCATGTTTAGCTAGTTAGTCACTCCACTTCACCAATTCTTCCATGATTTCAAGTTAGTTATCTTTTATTCACATCCTCTCTTCACCACCATGACTCTCCTTCACTTGGACATCAACACCAAATGATGCTCACTCAAAGATGACACTTATTTATTCTTTGTACACCTTAAATTTTTGCATTAAAAGAAAATGATAATCTAATTTAAATGATTTTATCTATATAATTTAATAGACATTACAATATTTAATATCTAAAATAATAAAAAAATTAAACTTTCAAAACTTTGAAAAAGATTTATATTAAAAAAATAATAAAATAAATAAACTATATAAATTAATATAAATAATATGGTCTTATACTTATTTTTTATATTGACAAAATTCGAATTTAAAAGATCGAGGCCCTATTTAACAAGACAACCCATGAGATAGAGAATTCAAACCTCACAAGATATGGGACAAAAGTCTTATCTTTGTTAATACAACTTTACCTTCTAAAAATGTTTCTAAATTGCAATTAATGCTTCAAAACAAGAATAGGGATCCTTGACTTCTCTCGACAATAATAAATCCCTTGGAAGAGTAAACTGCTGCACTCACCCAAACGTACAAAGTAGCGAATATGATGTCATGATAAAATCACAATAAAATAATGATAAGAAAAAAATAATATGCGACCTTGTGAACACAAGAATGCATAAATAAGTCTCCCTCACAAATTTCATTTAAAAAAGGAAAACTATATACAATAAGACAAATTGCTTTGCGAGAACCATTGACAAATGCTTTGGATAAGCCTCAAGACTGGTTTTTCAGTTGAACATGGAACAAAACTTGGCGTCATGTGTGAAGTTAATATTCCCGTTTACACTACATTTTATAAATGTTTTGGGTATAACCAACTCCTTGGAATAGAAATGGCCCAAAAAAATAAACGAATTAAATATTAATTTTATATTTGAATTTTTAAAAAAAAATTGGCTATGAAGGTATTTAAGATTTTTTTGTTTTAAAATAAAAGGCATTAAGCCGATTAAATATATTTATATAATTATAAAAGATTAGAATAGTATTGTTGCTGACTGAAAATATACTTGCATATCCATCATATCTACTTCACCCATATGCAGTAGTTACAAAATTCTCTGTTATGATAGAGAATATCTAGATATTTAGAAATTAAAACCTAAATATGTAGAGAATTCAAAATTTCACTTTGTCTGATACAAAAAATAGCTAACTATAAGGTGACTGTATGCATCTACCCATTATCATATATGCAAACTTATATTATAATCATGCATTTCCTACAGACGAGCTTGCCACATTTACTTAATTGTGCATAATATGATGTGAAGGCGGATTGAATGAGAGTTTGATGTAATTTTCATATTAAGAATCTGTCGTTGTGGGTTGAATGGATGTGCATTGCAGTTACTTTGCTCAACTTGTGATTCTATAGATTCCATCACTTCTTTCTACTTTGCAATTTGTTTCCTGGCAATATTTGCTTGATGACATTGATGAGCTAGGAAAAATGACATAGCATGATATTTTTCTTTGAAGCTCCTTTCAATATCATCCCCCAGTTCAAAATGATGGTGTGCTACTGCTTTGTACAGGTGGTTTGAAGTATCATACTCCAATGATGTTTTCATTGCAATGTATATATTTATGAAGCAAACCTTGTGATGTAAGTAATGTTTGGGAAATATCCCTCCCACATATGCTTCACCTTTCTAGAAATTATACTTTTGTATGCTCTTAAGTAGAGCATTATCTTGCAAAACAACTTCTCGGATTATTGCATTTGCCAGTTTTTTCATATCTTGATAATTTGGGTTTGAATCCAACACATTTGAGACAAATATTGATACCAAGTCTAAAGGAAATATCAACCTCTGAGTTGCAGGATGTAAGATGTCATTTCCTATCAAGGTTTTCAAGCACTTAAAAATCGATAAGCAATATATCTTGAAGATATGTGATAGCTATTCTCTATCCAATCCTTTGGAAAAGGGGCTCTATGATTTCTTGGAATAAATTCCACGAGCCAATGGTTTTAATGCAATAAAGTGATAGTGATATCAAATAATCTCTAGAAAACAAAAGCCACCTAATGAAAGCTCTAGCTAGATTTGAGTATTATATATATTCTTACCAGATGCCTACTTTTTGGAAACAAGCTACACTGAGAGGAGAGGTGAATCAGTGTTGTGAAAAATTACATTTTTAATCTTTATCTTCAAAGCACTTGTAGCATTCAACCAAAATGCATGAATAAGAAGAAGAAAACACTCACAACACCATAAGACAAGATTTTTTACATGGAAACCCTGTTAGGGGAAAAACCACGGTGGATGGCCAATCCACAATATGATCTGAGTATACTCAAATAAATTTTACAATATGTGGAATACACTTGCATTCAAGCGCACTGCCTAGAGCTCACTACTCAAAGGGAAGACTCACTGCCTTACAAAGAAAATGAGATTAAAACCATCTAAGAGTTTGAACTGAGAAAAGTAGCATCTACATATGCTTGATTACAATTTTGATTAAGCACAATATTCAATCTTTTGTCCTACAGACTGATTCTGCACTTCTGCTCTATTTTACTCACACTCGCAATACAAATCCTTTATGCACAAGTGGATCTGTGCATAATCTCTCTTCTACTCTGCCCTTATTCGTAATTTGCATCAACACACTTCATACTCTATATAAAATGATATGCATGATCTCTTATATATATATGCAACTTAGAATTCAATTACAATATGTCGGCTTCAATAGAAAAAAAGAATATTTACATATGTTGACTCAAATCATGAGTAAACCTTGATGCACATCCACAATGATCAGCTGCAACATAGCTAGGACCCAAACAAAGATGCACGAACACAAAAATATTGAACTAATTACTTCCCATACATCTGCAAAATGATATACTCATGAAGTCGCCTCCATTACTAATAAAATTGAGAATTAGCTAACCTGATCTTCTATATCGAACAAGGATCAATACGAGGCACTAAGATTTATGGAAAACACTAAACATATACTTCGATCAACTTTCACTAAGGTACGCAACACAAAATATTAACTGAAAATCTGTATGTGAATCGATGAACCCAAAACTACCGGATGCTTTGTTCTTCCTTAAGTGTTTGCAATCTAACTGTCGGTAGGATAAATTTATGATGCACAGATCTATACACAAACTTGGGTTGCCATCAATGACAAAACCAAATGATATTCACAGTGTCTCTTGCCAACAATATCCCCCTTTGGCATTGATGGCAACACTTAGTGAAAAATGACTAAGTGTCAGATCAACATTAACTACACTACCAAAATTTCAAAAACCAAACTCTTCTCCAAAATACAATTCTCCCCCCTGAGTTGATTATGCATTTTTAACTCTTCTCCCCCCCCTTTGACATCAATGGAAAAGGAAAGAATCCATATGCTAAAAAATTAATAAAAATATTATGAACAAGTATATGCAAACAAACATACAAAAACTTGAAAATGTCTAAAAAATATTTCTTCAGCAGAGCTAAATTTGTGTCCCAAACTCTCTTGAGACTCTCCAATATTTTTATATGACCACAAACCAAATAGGATTGCGTCTCTATAGAATCCAGGTTTGTTGGATTACCCACTGCTTTAGCATTTTATGCTTCTTTCAATGCACTTGACATAATTTCTAACTTTGGGCCAATCAGACCTCTCAAATCACATGCTCTTGAAATAATTTTCTCATATTCATGTTTCAGGCTCTTTATTCTATCAAACATAGATAACACTTCTCCTTCTAACTTTCCAATACTATCAGTTAATGGATCAAAAGCATTAGATTAAATAGCTAATTGTTTTTCCAAGTCCTTAACATTTTTCTCATTGTCATCAGTGAATTTTGATAAAGAAAAACAAGACTTGTAAATCTTCACACCTTCAGATAAAGCATTTTGGATATTTTCCACATAGGTGGATAGAAATTTTTTATCCTTATCAATCATTTCCTTGAACCCATTTAATCTTTTAGCATCAAATTCCTTTTGAATTTTGATCAAATCAGATTTCTCAAGTGACTCAAAGTGATTACTCACTAAGTTGATAAGATTTTTTAATTCACCAAAGGAGGAACCGGTTGGATCTTTCACATAAGTAGGAATTATATTTTCCAAGACTCTAGATGCAAGATTTAGAAGTTAACTATCCTCAATGTGGGACTTTAATAGTTCTTGTATGTCTTTTTCTTGTGAAAATGAAGCTACTTTCAATTTCTAAATAGGACTCAGAGTAGATAGGTCAATCGGACCTTCAATCAGTTTAGGATCAAACTCTTCATTCTATTCTAGTAGGAATTTTTTCACTACCTCAGTAGTGTCTCTTGCTTCTACAGGAATTTCCTTTACATCAACCTTCTTCTCTTCAACTATTACTTCCTTAGTTGTTGGTTCTGACTTATCTTTAGGGACTTCTACCTTCTCAATTGATACATTTTATGTAACTTCAAATTCCATACTTGCATATTTGTATTGATCTCTTCAAAATGAATATGAATATCTATAGATACATTTTGTTTCTCTTATTCTTCTTCTTTTCTCGGACTAGATGAGACATCATGAGTTTCTTCAGGTACAACATTAATTCTTCTATTGAACAAAAAATTTCTTAGAATTTGTTCTATTTCTTGTTCAACTTCCTTGGTTTAACCAATCATCAACTTATTCACTCTTGTTTTTATTTTAAACTCCTTGGCTTTATTCAAAATTGGCTTTATTTCTTCCATAAAAGCTACTGGACACAATTTAGCAAGAATCCTTTCAATCATCTATTCTTCTTCTGATCTGGCATTAACTTTTCTCATCTCATAAATGTCATATAAATTTTTGGATAAGTTAGGCATTATCTCAATCAAAACTTTATTGAAAATATTCAAGTGTTTTATTGTTGCCTCTTCAAGAATTCTCTTATCAGATTCACCAAAAGATTCATACCATTTACGAAGTGGTTTGAGATTTCCATCCTTAACCAAATCTTTTTCGACTTCCTCTATTGGCATACCTGGATCAAGTCAGTTTTTGTCTTCTTCTTTGCTTAAACATCTTCACTAGAGGGTTTTTTTTTTATAATAGTTGTTGCCTTGGTGCCTTGATGCTTGATTTCTTTAACAACTTCATCAGACTTAGTTTCTTCATCATCAAAAAATTCTACATAGACTATTTTTCTCTTATCTTTCTTCCTTTTTCCTTCTTTACTGGATCCCTTAGATTCAATTTTCACAGGGATTAATTTTGTAGTAGGGGCTGAATGAGATGTAGAGCTTCTAGTTGATCTAGCTCAGGTAGATGGTGCTGCTAGACCAACTGATTTAGTTTTTGCTACCTCCTTTGCTTCTTTAGCTTCCTCTCTTTTATTTCTAGCTTCCTTTCATTTTTTTTTTGGTATCCCCATACTTTCAGGTAAAACTTCCACGTCTTTTTTAACTCTTTTGGTTAAAAGAGGTTTCCTAAGCTCATTATGTACTTGCATGTTCTTTTCAGCATAGGTACCAAATATTTCCTTAGATGGATCTAGAGGCATGCTCAATAAATGATCTACATACATTATTAGAATGCACTCCTCAACTTCTTATCCCATCAGTATGATCCAGATTGTTCTGGGATCAACAACTTCCATCATACACTAATCAATATCTACCATGAAGAAAATTGTATCTTTGTATTTCTCTACAATGGAAGTGGGAATCCTCTCTCTAGCTTGCATCATAATCTGAAAACTTTTGAAATATCCCCAAATAGTAGCATTCTTTGTCTTAGTGTCTACATATGTGTAAAAGATATCTCTGATCTAAGCAGCTACCGGTTTATCCTTTTTTCGATGAATATTTTTGAATCCCGGAACCTCACCCATGAAATAAAAGAATAGACATAAAAGCAAGTTACCATACTTGAAATAATTCTTCTTATCCTTCTTAATCTTCACAAGATTTTCCCTTAACTGACTCCTTATAAATTCACAAAGATGATTATCTACATTTAATTTCACCATCTGATAGGCAGCATAAATTTTAGTACCGGACATAGAGTTGTACTGGCTGGAATGATAAATATTGTACCCAATAACCATAGATGCAAATTTGACATCTACATAAATAATGTCATAAATTTTCATTGCTCTTATGTCATACCTTGAGCCTGTAGCATCAGTGACCCTTTGATTCATCATTGATTTTAGAATCAATAATCAATCGGAAGAATTTAGACCTGTTACAACACTGATAGCCTCTTTTTTGATTTTAAATTGTATTATTAGCCACATAAATTCATCATGGACTCGACTCAAAATGTAACGAAACCATTCATTTTCCTCGAACATGGGAAATTTGAAAATCCGTGTAAAATTCTTTTCTTCTAGGATTTTATATTTTGGCTTCACACAAAAATCTTCACCTATGATGTGATTATTGTATAAATTCAACAATTGTGAGCTTCCTAGTTCTTAAATATTCACATGAATATAAGCCCTAATATCCTCTATGTGTAACACACGATATGAAATAGATGAAAATTCTCCTAACGGATCAGTCTCAATAGAATTGTAGGAATGCCATGTGAACTTTGGATGGGGTTTATCTTTAACTTCAACTACTAGTGGAGTAGCCATTATCAATTCACAAGTTCACAAAGTCTCACCAAAAAATACTTTTTCATTAGATTGCAGTTTGATTTCTGAAAGCTTCTTCGCACCTAAATTTTTCCTCAATTCGCCTTAGAGCTATCCAAACTTCTTTTCTTCAAAATTCAAAGTGACAAATCAAAGACGGAAATGAATTTTTATCACTTGCATGCTTAACCCTTTTTCTTGCAATAAATGCATTTACCCTAACTCATTCGGTTGCCTTATTTTCATGTACTATGACAGATAAATCTTCAGTGGACCTCCAATAATGCATAATACTTTCTCTATTAGGTTTGATAACATCTGTAGAAAATCTATGCACTTATTGAACTTATCCACATCTCGGTGTCAGTTACCGATAGGGGGTTTCAAATATTTTCTTGATAGCTCACGATAGGCCAAAGGCCTAAGACTAATTAGCAGATGAACTTCCAGAAGCAGGATATGGTGCTGCTGCATTTTCTTCATTAGAGGGACTCTCCTTCACCCATTTATTTTGCATATGTTGTTTGACCACATCTATAGCGAATTTTCCTTTTCCTTTAACATCCTTCTTCATGATTCTTCTTTGATTTACTAGACCTCTCCTGTTCCAATAAACTGTAGCAATGTGACCAAATTTTTTGTAGTTCTAGCACATAATTTTTTTTTGTCTAGATCAGTTGTTCTATTGATTTCCTTTCAATCTGCACTGGTTAGCAGTATGCCCAGATCTATTGCATGTATAACATCTGACATTTTTATGAAAATTGTTCATCACATTTTTTCATTCATTTGACTTGTGACCATACTTATTGCAATTAAAAAACTAACCTGAGAATGATGGACTTCTTTGATTCATCCTACTTCTACACTAGCAGGCCATGTGTCCAAATTTATTGCAATTGAAATAGTATCCATTAAATTTATGAGCATTAGGTTGTCTTACCAGATACCTTCTAGACTTGTTCATTTGATTTCCTTGCCTAAATCTCCTTTGCCCGGATCTATAACTTTCTCCGTCTTCATATCCAAGACCTCGCTTGTCACCATTTGTCCTCTAGCTGCTAATTAGTTCATGAAGCTTGGTTGAGCTAACTTTTAATTTTTATTTATACTCATTTGTAGTAGCAATTTCATCTCTAAGATCATCAATTTTGTTTTCAAGAAATTCCTCATTGTTTTTAGATTGTTACAATTCATTGTCCAAATGGCTGCATACTTTAGATTTTTCTTTCAGAGACTGTGTTAGGTTCTCTTCATTTTTATTCTTGTCTTCAATATCCTTGGTCATCCTCATCATGATGATATATTCCATTTCATGCTTCAGGACTGTATTATCTCTGGTAAGCTTTTCATATTCTTCTTCCTTTTCCTTCTGGGCTTGACTGATTTGTTCTTCTTCAATGCTCTTCTACTTAATCCGATCATAAAGTTCCATTCTCTTCTCTCTAGAATTGTTGATTTTTTCTTTCAAATACTCAATGAATTTCTCAGCATCCATGAGGTTTTCTTGCAATTATTGAACTTCAGACTTTGACTGATCAAGATCATCTAGGGCCACCAAATTTTTTGTTGAAGACTACTTGAATCCATTGAAACAAGATCTCCCCAAGTTGTTAGACTTCTTCTTCTAAGGAACTAGCTCTGATACCAATTGTTGGAAACAAGCTAAATTGAGAGGGGGGGTGAATCGGTGTTGTGCAAAAGTAAACATTATTAATCTTTATCTTCAAAGCACTTGTAACATTCAACCAAAATGCATGAACAAGAAGAAAGAAATCACAACACCATAACACAAGAATTTTTATGTGGAAACCCTGCTAGGGGAAAAATCACAGTGGATAGAAAATCCACAGTATGATCTGAGTATACTCAAATAAAGTTTACAATATGGGGAATGCACTTGCATTCAGATGCACTGCCTAGAGCTCATTGCTCAAAGGGAAGTCTCAGTACCTTATCAATAAAATGAGATTAAAACCATTTGAGAGTTTGAACTAAGAAAAATAACATCTACATATGCTTGATTACAGTTTCGGTTAGGCACAATATTCAATATTCTATCCTACAGACTGATTCTGCACTTCTACTCTATTCTACTCACACTCGCAATACAACTCCTTTATGCATAAGTGGAACTATGCATAATCACTCTTTTTCTCTACCCTTATTCATAATTCACACCAACACACTTCATACTCTATATAAAATGATATAGACGGTATCCTATATATATATGCAACATAGAATTCAATTACAATCTGTTGACTTCAATAAAACAAAACAATATGTACATCTGTCAACTCAAATCATGAGTAAATCTTGATGCACATCCACAATAGTTGGATACAATATAGCTAGGACCCAAACAAAGATGTGCAAACACAAAAATACTTAACTAATTACTTCCCATAAATTCATGAAATGATATACTTACGAAGTCAGTTCGAGTACTGATAAAACTATGAATAAGCTAATCATATATTCTATCTCGAACAAGGATCAATACGAGGCACTGATATTTACAGACAACACTAAACATACTTCGATCAACCTTCACTTAGATACACAACACAAAATATTAATTGAAAATATGTATGTGAATCGATGAACCCAAAACTGTTGAATGCTCTGTTCTTCCTTAAGTGTTTTCAATTTGACTGCCAGTAGGATAAATTTATGATGCGTGGATCTATACATAGACTTGGGTTTCCATCAATGACAACACCAAATTATATTTGTAGTGTCTCTTGCCAACACTACTAAGCACTCATACCCATCAATATGAAAACTATGATATAACTTTGAAAAAATCAGGTCCCTTGATATAGTAGATGAAGCACAAAAAACTATGAGAAAACTCCAGGTCCCTTGACAGAATACAGAAAAAAATTTGTTGAGAATGAAACCCAAAATTTGGCACCTTATAAGAATATTTTCTTACCAGATAGCAACCATATCCACCTTGTATAAATTTGTCAAATAGAGATCATACCCTTCAAAATGACATGTGGGACACAAAATACCCCCCAACTTATTGCTTTGACTACCCACACTTCACTCGCAAGCAAAAGTCTTCCATAAATCCATACTGAGCTTGATTATTGTATCTTATGAGCTGCCATTTTAACAATCACTTTTTAAAATGTGAGTAGCTTGTAAGTTTCCTATGCACTTATAGAAATGGAAGTCAATTTTTTGTAAGAGTTTCATAATCATTTTGAGATACGCCACATGCAAAAATTTCCTAAACCACACTTAAAATTTCTTGATATCATGATGTAGGTTCCAAAAAAGAATCCTCTATCTGGAAACCTACATACACTCGACACTTGTTAGTTAAAAATATAACTTTTTTACGGCCAGTGAGATGAAATATTTGATTTATTTTGAGTACTTCGATCTACATTTCAGCCACTCATGTGAGATATAGTTTCTTCATGTGCTGATTACAATGGCCAAATGTTGTCTCAAATTCTACACATGCCAGTGGGTGATCCCACAAAGCTGGTTTACAATTTCTGAGAGGAATTGATTTTTGCTAAAATCACATATTTTTAGAAAATATAATGATTTAAACCTTTAAAAGTTCCATTTTAAGGATTCCAATTGAAGAGGGTTTGATCAAACCACCTTAGATCAAACCCTCTTGGATAGAACCTCGCTAGTTTTAAACCATACCTATAAATGAGTCTCCTTTACACCTTTCAAAATGTTGATAAAAAATCACTTTTGGGGGATCAAATGAATTCATTTAAAATTTATTTCAAATGATTATTGTAGTCCTCAAAATGATCTATCCCATGAATATAATTTTAATACGTTTTGGTTTTATTATTTATGTGTTTATTTAGTTTTATTAAACATAGGTTTTTCACCGAAAATCAAGCTCTCTATTTTTCACATGTGGAAAAATAGAAAATTATCAAAATAATTTTTTAAAGCATATGCTTGTGCTGGGTATTGATGTCCTTGATCCATTAAAAAATAAAAAATTGAATTTTGATACATACAGAAAAAGTTATGTTGTATACAACCCGCCTATTTCTGAATTGCAATTGGTTTGACTTTGAAAATCTATTAAGGAAAAAACATTCAATAAAAAAGTATGAGACCAAATGAAAGTGCTAGATATCGTAGTTACCAATCTAAATTCAACTTTTTTTGAATTTTATCCTTCATACAAAAAATGTTATGTTGTATACGTTGAGCATCATTTTTTTAAAATGTTGTTTTCTAAAAAAAACAAGTTTTCATGGGAGATGGAAAAATAAGTGCAATCTTATTCCAAAATTTTTGAAAAAATATTTTTAGAATCTAAAGAAAAAATTTGATGAGACTCTAGTTTGCATCATCTTCAAATTCCTCAGGGTTTAGCCACTATAGGTGCCCGAATGTGAAGATTTAGTTATAAATAATAATTTCAATGTCCAGTTTGGCCAAAAATTGTAAACCACTATTTTGGGATCACCCCAGTTCAAGTTTTCATTCTGCAAGGAATGTTTGTTATGTACTTAACAATATTGATTTAGATATAAAATAGGATGTCACACAGATCTAGTGCATGACCTTGGGTAATATTTTTCCAAAAAAACACCCACTTGGCTGCTACAGTACAATTAAATGATGGCCTTTTTTAGAATAAACATGTGTTTGAAAAACTTTTATCCATTAGTGCTGCCCCTATTTTCTTGCCAAATTTAGCATGTCGCGCCTTTGAGCAAAAATGGTAGCATTATCTTAGTAGTCTACATTTTTCTATGGTTATTCTAAGTATGTTTAACATTACTTCCATTCCAATGTGCTGAGATTTAATTATTGTTGATTCAATAGCACTTTTTAATTCTTGTGCTATGTTTTGTAAATTGATACCATAAATCTGCTCATCCTAAAATTGATAACACCCAACATTAGCAAATTTAACTGCCACTAGGTTTTCTTCCCTATATGTATTTTTTATTTGCATAGACTTAAAATTTTCCAAAAGAGTCCATACCTACTGCATCACATATCTAATTTTCCAAAAAAAATCATTTTTTCCTTATAGGCATTTATAATAATTAATGAATCACCTTCAATTTGCAATTTTTTTAGATTCAAGGTATATGTTAAATGCAAGCCATGAAGTAAGGATTGTGCTTCTACAACATTATTTGTTCCTTTCAAAAAATTTATTGACTTTGTAGAAACTAACAAACCTTTGTGATCCCTTATTACAACTCCTGCTCCTAACAAACCTAGGTTCCCATGTGAAGCACCATCAAAGTTTAACTTAAAATACCCTTCTTTAGGTGGAGAACAATAAATTTTTCTCTTCTTTAATTTGTGACTTGGATTTTGTAGACTTCCTTTGAAAGGCAATACTATCTTCCCCCACCTCTACATAAGTTTAGAATCCCAATATGTGAATAATGATCCATCATGTTCTATCTTTAAAAAATATGCATTTGTTATCTCTGAGATTGAGGACTCCAATTTCTCTGATACCTTCTCTACCTTAATTTTTTCCTTTCTAAATATCCTTCTATTTCGTTCCTACCAAATGGTCCATAATACTACATAAGGTATCACTTGCCATATGCAAGAAAATAATGCAGATTTATATAGTACTGGCTAGCTTGTAAATAAGTCCTGATTTTTTTTTTCCATCGGTGCATTCCAACTTAATTTGTTTTAAATAAATGACCAACATTGAAAAGCAAAGGGACAATGTATAAATAGATGATTTACCTCTTCCAGATCATTATCACATAAAACATAGATAAATTGGGCAGCTATCCCGAGTTTGACCAGCCTATCACTTGTCAAAATTATTTATTTTTAATGGTGAGCCATGGAAAACAACATGCCTTTGGTAGTACTAAGGAATCCCAACAAAATGTTAAGGCTCCTTGTGGCTCTATACTTTCCCCTTGACTCCTTATTTCCTTATATCCCATTTTTACTATATAATTTCCATTTTTAGATGGAGTCCATAATAGCTTATCCTTCTTTCCTAATACATATAGGATCCTTTCACCTATTATTCTCATAAATTCCTCTTTCTATCTTTGTGGACAGTTAATAACAAATACATCTTTCCACTTTACCTTCCCAATACACTCATCTATGCTTTCAAAACAACCACTGACTTTATGACCCAAAATTTTAGTGAGAAGAGTTTGAATATATTTTAGGTTGAGTTACTTTAAAAGGTGTATGACCTCCCCACGAATCTTCCCAAAACTTTTATTTTGAACCATCTTGAATTTCCCAAGTGAGAAATGGTATGATTACCTTTCTATAGGAAACCAATAAATTCCACATTGTTGAACCTTGTGGTGGATTTGAAACTGTAAAAATTATTTTTGGATCCATGTTTTCTAAATACTTGTTTTGCATGAGCCCGCATCATTTGGAATGTGATTTAGCATACATGTACCACACTAAATTTAATGCTCATGCTTAATTTTGGGTTGTCAAATTGTGTATTCTAGCACCCCCTTTAATTTCCTCAACACAGAGGTTTTCTAAAGAGATAAGAGAGATCTTCTCTTTGTTATCAATGTTTCCCTTCCATAGAAACCCCTTGATTATATTTTCAATCAATAAAATTATAGATTTTGGGGCTTTTTAACGTTGCCATATAGTAATTTGGAATAGTAGAGATAACTGATTTTATCAATAATATTCGGCCTAATAATGACAACCATCTACCCTTCCATGAAGCTATTCTCATTTGAATACTTTGGATGATGTTAGACCGATAAGAAATTTTGTTTTCCCATGTAAAGAGCAGAATCCCAAGATATTGACAAGGTAATAATATTGATTGGAACCCAAGAAGATTAACAATTTTCTTTTGTAAACCTAGCTTAATATGAAAAGTGTAAATATTTGATGTTTCAGCATTTATTTGTTGACCAAAAGCAAGTGAATATTTATTTAATACATGTTTGATATGCTCGGTTTCTTGAATCTGAGTTGCACCAAATAATAATGTGCCATCTGAAAATAAAGAATGAGTCACTAACAGATCAATAACTAGTATTGTAATGCGTTTCCACAACCCCAGCGAATGAGATTGTTTGACTTCCCTACTAAGAGCTTCAACCCATATAATAAACAGAAAAGGCGATAATGGATCACCTTGCCTCACACCTTGAGTTGAACTAAAGAAACCCGATGATGTACCATTAATTATTATTGAAAATTTGGAACTCTTTAAGCAAGATAAGACCCATTTACACCATCTATTGGTAAAGACAAATTTCATTAATATCTGAAAAAGAAAAGTCAAGTGCACTTTATCATAAGATTTTATCATTTTAAGTTTAATGATAAATGAATGAATTTTGTGCAAAGAAATAGAATGCAAAACTTCATGTGTCACCAAAGCACCCTCTATTGTCTCTCCACCTAGAACAAAATCACCTTACTCCTCTAAGATTAATTCTGGAATAATAGACACCAAGCAAAGATAGATTTCTTTTGTAAAAATCTTATAAACAATATTGCAAAGGGATATAGGATGAAATTTTGAAAAAGACTTAGGATCCTTAACCTTTGGAACTAATAAAATATGTGTAACATTAAACTACTTGAGCATGGAACAAGACATTTGAGATTCTTCCAGAGCCTTCAAAAGATCATTTCCAATGAAATCCCAACATTTTTGAAAGAAAAGTGCTATAAATTATCCATCTGAACCTAGAGCTTTATCTGCCTTAAGTTAAAAGACAACAACCTTCACTTCATCTAGAGTAAAAGGATTATTGAGTTCCACATTATCTTGCTTACTTACTAGTTTAGGTTTTTTTCTTGTTGCATGTCCTCTATTATAGCCCCAATCTGATATTATTGTTGTGTTGGAGTAGATAAAATATTAGAAAATAATTTAACTCCTTCATTTTGTATGTCAACTTCATTATTTAACCATTTTCCCAATGAATTTTCTTGAACGCGCAACATTGCATTTTTAAATTTCTTAACCTGAGTAGACATATGGATTAATTTAGTGTTCTTATCTTCTTTAAGCGACAATCCCCTAGATTTCTGACACCAATATATTTCCTCACGAACCACTAATTCTTCCCATTTTGATTGAAGACTTCTCTAAATTTCAAAAGACTATGGAGTTAACCCTTGACTTATAATTTGTTCATTCACATATGATAACTAATTTGAAACTAAATCCTTTTGATGAAATATAGTTTTGAGTACATGTATATTTCATTGTTTAATTTTTCCTTTCAAAAACTACATTTTCTTACAAAATCTATACATGATAGAACCTATTTCATATGGAGCTTGCATCCACCATGTTTTCAGTAATGAAAGAAATTTATTATGTTTGAACCACATTGATTCAAATTTAAAAGATGATGCCCACTTTTGAGGTGAGTTAGAAGCTTCAATACTTAAGGAAGGAGGGAAGTGATCAAATCCCAACCAAGGCAAAATTTATGACAATTGAACATAATTGCCTACTACCTAGTAAGAATAAATTAAAAATCTATCCAATCGTACAACAATTTGCAAAAAATCACTTCTCTTATTTGTCCAAGTGAACATACCTTTTTTAGGTTCCACGTCCATAAGTGAATTATCATGAACAAAATTGTTACAATCTTCTACTATCTTATGGGGTGACCTGATGCCTCCTATATTTTCTTGAAGTTACAATATTGCATTAAAGTCTATTGTAAGTATTATGTTGTCAACCCTTGATTGCTCAAAACTTAATTCAAGATCTTTCCAAATATTTTTCTTTCCTACTATTGAATTTGGTGCATATAAATTGACCAACAAGAAAGACAAATAAAAATGTGTAACATGCAACAATTGGAAATGAGGGGTACTAGTAATGGATTCCATTTGTACTGATTTAGTCTTCAATAAAGTCAGCAGTTCCCTAGATGCTCCTTAAGCAACAAAATGACATGATTTCCACATAGTCCACTTGACAATTAAATTTTCATAACTTTCTTTAGATAGATTAGTCTTTTGTAATAAAAAAATATCAGCCCTCGATGCATTGATTTGTTGTTTGACCTGGGCTCCTTTGTTAGGGGCATTGATACCCTTAACATTCCAAGAGACGATATTCATATCAATCGAGGAGAGCATTCTGCTCTCCTCAATATTTTTTTATGTTGCCATCTAAGGTCAACTATATTTTGAAAGAAATTTCCTCCTACATTTTTACTACATTTTAATTTCTACCTCTCTTACCACGTGATTTAATTGTAGGAGTAGAAAGAGGAGTTTGACTGACAGATAAGTGATTTGAAAAATAAAAATCAGCACCAAACACTCTGTTGCACTCTTTATCTTCTATGAAATTACTCATTAATGTCCGCATGCATGTTTCTTGAGTGCACTCATTAGATTCTATGACATTACTCATTAATGTTTGCATGCTTGTTTCTTGAGCAGCTTCTTCAATGATTGTTAGAGAAGTTGCTAAAATAATATCACATTTTTGTGATGAGACTTCCCCTTCTTCCTTGATTAATTTCTCTACAATTTCATCAAAGGGTTTTGAGCCAACCATATTGGCAAGATGATTTTCCCAAATCTCCAAGCCATCATGATCATCCATATAATGTATATCATGAGGGTCCAAACCATCCAACTAAGAATTTATGATTGGAAAATGTGACTCTTAGTTTTCAATGTGACTAACAAAATTAGGTAACAACGATTTATTCCACATAAGCTTAGAGATTATACCATATAGTTTATGTTCATTATATATAGAAATTATTGGTCTATATAAACCCAAGGTGCTTACCCTGGATGCAAATACTAGATTTTTTTGCCAATTTTTTAGAAAATTTACAACAAATTTTAGAGCTCTCTCTTTTTTGAATGGCCTTATTGGGTCTCAAAAATGTAGGTTACAAATCCTAAGAGGATGTAAGGTTCTATGATCATGCTTTCAACATTTTTGAACAAACAAATGGAGTTAACCTATATGGTTGATGACTCCTTGCAATTCAAGCTCTACAAAACCTAGGTGGGTGGACCTCGATAGCTGAAGAAAATCTAAGGGTTGTGTGAATTAATTGGATTTAATGATCTATCCACAGTGGCATAAAGTTTGGAATAGATGAAGGCTTCTCAACTACTACTCCTAATGTAATAATTAGAAATTTAGAACATGAAAGTAAATAAGTAATGTATAATGAAATGTGAAGTGTACCAATGCCTTATTGGGTAAGTAGAGTCAATGAAGTTTTATAATAAGTGATTAGTATTGGTTGCAATTCTAATAGTTTGGAACTTGGGTTTGTTTATACCTTTTATAAATGTGCAAGAATGTAACTGACAAACTCTACTTATTGATCCAATCGATCATATCAAATTACTATGACTTATTTTAAGAGGATTTTAATCCTTCTCTAAAGGAACCAATTAAAAGGAATCACACAATGAAAAAAAATGTGTGTTGAAAAATGAATTAAATCCTTAATTTGAATAATAGGATAATATCAAGTTGGAGAGAGTATGGAAGTCTTATAAATTATAGGGATCTTATTACCGATCCAAATGTTACTTCCAAGATACTACAATAAATTAAAAGGATTTTAATTCTTTGATAGAAACCAATTAAATTGATTACACAATAACAACAAATGATTATGATGAAACTGAATATCAACTTGGATACAAAAGTTCAAATAATAGAAAAATAATAGTGTGGAGACAACCAAATAATTATTCAAATCAACAAACAATAGACATCAATGTGAAGTCACACAAAATTAAAGATCTATTGATTTCTGCCAAAATTTATGCATGCATCATGGTCCCTTACAATATATTCTACATGATAAGTATTATGAAAGTCTCTTCTTTTTCACATCTCTCTCTTCTCTCCCCTTTGTTTCAATCATCACATATTCAACCTATATAGCAATATCTTGAAGAGTGTATACCTCTTCGTAAGTGTCTTTTGGGATTTTAACCACATAAAATATTAACATTAAGCTCTAATGAGCCACAAATGAAGTTGTGTAAGATGATTTAGGTACTCCTGATTTCAAGTAATTATCAACATCATGCACAATATTCCTCGCTACAATCTCCATAGCAATCATCTTTTCTAAATTCTCACAAGCCTCATCTAATGTGGGATCTTCATCCTTAGCTGCTTCCAAGGCTCTTCACAATATTAGTCGACATTATTTTATCCATTCATTCTAACTTTTAAGTTATCCATTATAACTAAACAATGAAAACACACCTTCTTTTGAAGCGTCGATAAAATCTTTGGCATTTTCTTGAAGTTCCTCATAATAGTGTTTATGCTTCCTTATCAAGTCTTCGAAAACTGTAATGGCCCTACTATAAGAAGTGTTTCTATTTTTTATCTCTTGGAGATTCTCTCGAAGCCTGTCATTTATCATTTTATGTTCATGAATGGTAGTGTGACTCTTAGAGTGAGTTACCTAGAACTTGTCCATCCAGATCATCATATTAGTGTACCTCTTTTGGAGTATTGTAGAAAGTGTGGAAAATGTGACCTTGATCACTTGAGTGTGCATCTACTAATTATTCATCTGCACTTTATCACACTTGTCCTTTAATTGGGAGCCTTCACCTTGAGTAAACATTTTAGTAGATTATTTGAATGTATCCTTGATAGTGTCTCTTAGAAAATTACTTTCTTTAAGCATCATTTCATTGTTCAATTTGTACATATCTCGTTCTTTAATCCACATTTGAATAGGTGCCTTGTTCAATTTGGCTACATTTATGCCAATATCAGCTGTGACCATAGGATCAGTTTCACCCACTTTTAATGTCATCACATGACCAAATGCTTTCTCTGTATCAATAATTAGAGGCTTCTTATATGGGGGTATAGAGTCAAGATCATAAGAGAACTCTCATCAAGATTGTATCTTGACCTAGAGTATACCTATGTTACCCCTTCTAGACTGAGCTTGTGTTTGGAATCATTATTGTGCAAAAATCTATCAAAAAATAAAACAAAGCTTAAGTCCAAATCATGAAAGGTCATCACACTAGACTCCTCTAATAATTGTATTTAGTTATCTAGAGCAATTTTCTTCATTTCATTCTCCACATCCATTTTCAATGTGTTCAACAACTAGCTTTCATTGTTGGGTGTGATGTCGACAACTAATTCCCTTATTGTTTTTCCCTTTTTTTTATACTTGAAATATTTTAACTCAAATGATTTAATAAACTATTCATATGAGACAAAATATTTATAAGCCAATTTCCTAGCATCTATGTCAAATGGTTCCCCAAATTCTTGTTCTCTGTTTGGAGGTCTATACTCTTCAATCCTTAGTTTGAGGATCTTATCAGGTTGGATTTGGGGTTCATTTTCTTCAAAATATTCCTCACTACAAGAGGAAAAAATTTATACTTTTTGTATCTGCTTCATCTTCTATTAAATTTATCTATTGTAATTATCAATTGCCAATTTAGACTCCGTTTCTTCCATGTTTCTAATAATATCATCATGAGGAAATGGTACATGAACATATCCACTTAATTTTTATTTTTATTTCTAGAAAAATCAATAAATCCTTTAGGATGAAATCATTTCCTTGCTACAACCTTCTTCATATTGAAATGTGACAATTTATCCAAAATGAGATCATATCCTTCTTTTGATACTACAGTAAAATCTCCAAAACATAATGTACTAGGCATGAATGAGTTGTTTTTATATGCACTCAAGTTCATGAAATTGGAATAATCTAGTTGCTTGACAATCTCTAGATATACAATTATGTCTAGCACAGTCTTGGGTAATAGGAGAGGTGTGTCTTAAAAACCATAAACCCTAATCATAGTGGAATCAACAAAGCAATACCAATCACCCCAATTATGACTTATAGTCGGTGGTCCATTGAAATCCTTAGGCCTTAAGAATCTTTTTATCTCATTAGACAATGAATAATTACAAGGGTGACCATAAAACTTGTACAATGTCTTGACAAAGTGTTCTTCAAAATAAACATAATAAGAATTGACAAATTTGTTATCCCAAATGGAGTTCAATAGTTGTATCGATAATGGCTAACCCCCTTTATCCAACGATGTGATTCTTGATTCCTCTAGCTATATTCCTAAATCTTGTCCATAGTACAATATCATGTGCATGAGAGGGGAATAATGCTTAAAGTGCATTATAGGAGAACCATTCTTGATGGGTTTTAGCCCTAAGTCAATCCCTCTAGCAACGTGTGAAGCATAATCAAAAGGTCTTGCATTGTGACATTGCATGTCTACAATGATCACCATTGGTTCTACAGACATAAATTCAGAGACCTTTATTCCCATTATTTGACCCACTAAGAAGTAAGTATATTTTAAATAGGGCTCAAAAAAATCAACATGAAAGGGAGGTCCATCGCCATCCTCAAGTGGTACTAGGTTTCCATCTTCTCTAGGCCGATGTAATGGTAACCTCCATCCTTTGTAGGTAGTGTCCGTCCTCCAGTATTCCTTTTCTAAATCCTCATGCACTATAGGATGATCACATGTGTGATCTAGGCTGAAAACTTCATAAAGTGTAGTTTTGGATACATATATGAAAGTTTCTCCTTGCGGGTTACAAATGGCTTTAAGGTCTGGGTTATAATAGTTGGCTAGAATTTTAATAAGGTATATATTCACAAATATGTTGGGAACAACTAGCTTTCCCAAATTAAAATTCCAAAGGTTACAAACTGGTTCAAATCTACTTCTCCGACAATAATGAAACATGAACAATTTGTATCCCCTAATGGGGGTCCACACATCACCTACATGTTTGCATTTATCTTCTAATATTTCTACAATAGACCTTAATTATGTAGAACTTCTAGCTTTTGGCCCTGAACCAAGCAATTGATCAATGAGGTCTTGTTTTAGTTTACATTCATTTTTTTTCAATTCCTGCCACATTTCAATTTTCTATTTCTTATTTTTAGACTAGATAATTTCACCTTGTTTCTTCTTATTTTTTATTTTTGCAGATCTTTCCATCTTATTTATCTACAAGATGAAAATATTGAATTATAATCTATCAATTGTAGGTATATTTTGTATTCTTACTTGTATTTTTTTGGGTGCATTGAATTCCTTGACTTCTGCTCAATCTCTTTTCCTTGCTCGGTACAACTTCTGAAAATTATTTTGATCCAATCTCTTTTCAATCAAAAATGTTCATATAAGGTCTATTTGAATGCAACCATTAATGTCCACCACTAGAAATGAAAGCAACAAGTTTTTTGAATTTTAAAATGTTAGAGCGATACAGTAATATTGCATCAGTGGAACCCCTCTAGTCTCAGGCCGATCTATGTGCTTTATTCATTGCCATATTTGTTTACATGCTCATAATTGATCACGAAGACTAACTAAATTTCCTTTTGATATGAAGTGTCCCTTTGGTTCTCTTGTTCAGTTGGGAAGATAATTAATACTCTCACCAATATTGTACAACTTCATATTCTCTTGCTTTTCAATTCCTGATGTTTCAGAGAGAACATTATGAAGTATACCAGATATCATGATGGTCTGGATCATTAGAAATCCTTTTAAGCATTGCCCGGTGTCTTTCGAAAAAATAGTGGTCATTCCATATTATCGTCGGGCTGAAATATATCATCACTAAGAGAATAAAATTCCTTTTTGATATAATTATTCTCCTTGATATGTTTCCTCCATTGCTTTGTTCATCGAGATAAGTTAGTGGGACTTTCCCAAAAAACATTTTTAGTTTCCCTCATCGGAGTAACCCTGATAGTTAGAGAGATCTGAGGAACCCTCTCTAATCATACATGTATCTCTGATACAATTTTTCTCCTATTTTTTCAGTGAAAGTATGTATGTTTCTCCCTGATAAGGTCTCCATCGGTATGATGCACTAGCTCAGTGTGATTTGACAATTTCCCTCTAATTAGCTTGCTTTTGCTAACAAGTTTTTCGTCGATGAAATGTAATGTGTTGTCTTCCCAATTATGCACACCTATTATCTTTGGGATCTTTGATCACTATAAATTTATTCATCTCTTCCCAATATGAAGAAAATATTCAATAAAGGGTCATGACTTTGTTGATCAGAAAGACATACACATGATCTTCCCGATTAGGATGAATTACTTGTAAAGTTTTTTCTCAACTATGATGAGGGAGATGCTTATATGCAGAATTCCATACTAATTAAAATGGATTTGGTCACACAAATTTCTACAATTTAAGAAATTGAATGTAACAAATAGTGAATAGGATTTTTAGTCCTAATAGGCCTAATATTCTTGAAAGAATTAACCTCATGGTGAATAGTACACATAGAAATCCTCGAGTTTTATACTAAAAGAAGGGTAGAGACATTAGAATTATCTTATAGAGATTCTATCACTGAGGGTTTTCCCTTCCTAGAAAAACCCATATCCAATTCATCATTAAAAACTACAGGAAATATATTGTCTTGTATTTGGTGCTTAATAAAACTGAATTCACCTAAAGCAGAAGATTCTTTCTCCTTTGTAAAAACTTCTAGTTGTTTTTCTAATAGAGGTGAGTCCCCTACATTAGGATTACTCTAACTTTGGGCACACTGATGATCACAATAGAAGAATATGATATGAATTATGTTGAAAATACTTGATAATAACTGAGAATAACAAGCCACTTCAAGGTGGAAACCTCCAAATATATCCAATGAGAACACAGTTCACAATATGATTGGTTGTCGCCCACAAAAGGATATAAAAGTCATGAAAAATCCTAACCTGGGAATTGGACATTTCAGCAGGTGACTAACATCTTGTCATGGTCATTCATTTACTTTGTCAAACCAGGGAAAGTATACTTGAAATGGAGTGGCACTGTATGTGCACTAGGAACCAACTTTAGCCACAACCTACTAGAAATAAATGCATGAAAGGAATTCTACTTCTGATGCAGGAACGTAAGGAAAAGTTTTATCAACTTAAGCATAACTTAGTTAAAGCAGAAATCATAACAACTATTACTAAGAAACAAACCATGAACTGGTCTTATGCTGCAGGAATAGACACAAGGATGGATTCCTTATGCTACAGGAACAATATAAGATTGATTTTTTATTGAAACTTCCTAGAATGAAATTCTAACTGATAAACAATAGGAAATAAACAACTAACTACAGATACTTACTAAGTGGTCCCCCTTAGCAAGCATCAACCAAACTATGCAAGAACTGAACTCAAAACTTCATCAACTTTTTATTCATAATCTTGAATCATACACATGGTTGTTCTACTTGTATGAAAACTAATACAAAACGCTGTCTTTCATTATGATGCTAACTCGAACATACTCGGTTCTATTCTCTTATTTCTAATCTAGTCTTTTTCTTCTCTACTTTTTCACTCACGTAGGAGGAACATTTATTTATAGAAGAGCAACTAACTAACTAACTTAACAGAGAAATATGTGGACATAGATGCTTCCTAATTCTGAGGAACAGACTTCCATAAATGAAAGTATATCTATTCAACTAATTCAGAGAGAATCTACCATTCCACTCTACCTATATTGATGACCATTTAGATCTCCTCCCAATGACCCAGACAAAGAGTCCTCGCCGGAACAACCTCCTCGATGTTGTGCTAGAAATGGGCTTTTTTGCAAGGCCGAGTTTTGTTGTTCATTGACTCATTCATACTAACTTGAACAACCTATGGAACACATGGCAACAAAGGAAAAAGAAAGCATGCATATAATAGCACGATACTCATCATTAATCACACACATTAAATTCATCTCATTTATCTAGAAACCACATGTATCCAATCAGTCAATTGGGAAGGTCAAATAGGATGAAGAATAAAGTCATACAAAGATATTAGGCTACAGAAATATAGGAATACTTGCCATAGGATACTACCCATTTTTAATTAAAAAGTTTATAATCACAAAGTTCAAAAACAACCATTAAAAAGTGTAAGGGTATTTCAAAAATACATTATGATATTCAAATTACGAGAATATTTTTGGCTCATCAATGATGACATAAAACTCACTACCTCCTATATATACCTATTTATGCCTAGGATATCACCTTGGCCAACTTAGACAACCCTATATAAGCCTTAAACCAAACTAAATAACTAAATATCAATATAATAGTGATAATATGACTTAATTAAGAGTTAAGATAACCACAAGCCAACTATTCATAAGCCAATGTACACCAATAATAAGGGTGTAGTATGCCTTCCCTCTTCAAAGAATAATTTTACTCAATATTAATCAAGTGTGGATTCTTCTGAATGAACTCCTTATCCTCCCATGTGGCATCTTCAACTAGTAAATTCCTCCATTGGATGAGATACTTAGTGAGATTTATACTCCCTAGCTTCTTTGCATGTGTTTGACGAATGCACTTTGGTTCCAATATGATTCTTCCTTCTTCATCGATCTCTAGTAGTACTGTTTGAGTTGGAATATTATCCCCAATTAACTTCTTCAAACAAGAAACATGAAAAGCTATATGTATGTTGTTGGTCACAACTCTAGCTTATAGGAAACACTACAGATCTTTTTCATGATTTATTATTGGCCATAATATCTTGGAGAAAACTTATTGTTCTTTTTCTGTTACTTAAATGAGATTTTATTTCTATATTGGTTGCAATCTCAATAAGACCTAATCCCCAACTTTAAAACTTCTTTCACTATGATGTTGGTCTACATACTACTTCATTTGATTTTGTTCCATGGTTTAATTCTCCTTGAGTCTTGAAAGTACCTATTTTTGATGAAGAAAGTAGTCCTCTATATCCTTAACTCTTGGTGATACCTTCAATGATGATGTGATGGAATGAGGATGATATCCATATAGTGCCAAAAATGGAGACATTTTTGATGAGCTGTGAAGAGAAGTGTTATACCACCATTCTACTAGTGGTAGCTAGTCTACCCATTGAGACTATTTCTCTAAAGTGAAACAACATAGATATCCTTCCAAACACTTATTAACAGCCTCAATTTTCCCATTTGATTGGGGTGGTATGAAGAGCTATGAGCCAATTAAGTACCCAAACATGAGAATAAATCTTTCCAAAAGTGACTAGTAAAGATACGATCATGATTACTGACAATAACCTTAGGTGTACCATTTAGATTTTGTATATTCTCCAAAAAATATTTTTCCATTGCTCTTGTTGTAAAAGAACGTGATAATCCAATGAAATGTGCATATTTGGTGAGGCGTTCAACTACTACCATGATGAGATTATGACCTTTAGGTTTATGAGTCCCTATGATGAACTCCATGGATACCTCTTCCCAACGTTGGCTAGGAATAACTAAGGGTTACAAGAGACTCGAGGTCTTAATTTTCTCTCCTTTATTTCTTTGACAAACCAAACATTTAGCCACAATTTTTTTCACATTATCTTTTATCCCTTTCCAAATAAATCTTGCTTGAGCCAATGATATGTCTCAAAAAATCCTTAATGATCACCAACTAGAGACTCATGAAGCTTTGTGAGAATATTGTATTTAGGAGTCGAATTCTTGTAGAGATACAAATTCTCATTATACCAAAGAGTATCTCCCTTGCAACAAAACTTATCTGAACTACTATGATAAATTTTTAATTGTTGGATGAGATTATGTCTAGCAACATCATTCTACAACTCTACTTTGTATTTTTCCACCCAATTTGATTATAATATTAAAAGGGCACACAATAAGGCTTCATATTTCTCATCCTTCCTTGAAAGTGCATCTACCATAATATTTTCCTTCCATTTCTTATATAAAATCCCAAAGTCATATCCCAACATATTAGTGAACCATTTTTGTTTCTCTTCAGAAGATAATATTTGTTCCAAAAAATATTTTAGGCTATGATGATCTATCTTAACTTTGAATTTTCTACCCATTAGATAAGACCTTCATTGTTTAACTACAAGAAGAATAGCTAGACTTTCCTTCTCATAAATAGGTTTAGTTGATTCTTACCCTTTAATTGATGACTCTCAAAATAAATTGGATGATCCTCCTACATGAGTACTACTCATATACCATTTATTGAAGCATCACATTCCACAATAAATTATTTGGTGAAGTCTGGAGTGGCAAGCACTATAGATATACACATAGCCTCCTTCAATCTCTCAAATGCTACATTAGGGAAGTCATTCTAATGAAAATAACCCTTCTTGAATAAAGTTGTGAGAGGTGTTTCTATACAAGCGTAATTATTCACAAAATTCTATAGTATCCTATCAATCCAAAGAAACCCGTCAATTTATTAATGGTTTTTGGAATAGGAAAATCTATGATAGCCTTAATTTTATTAGGATCCACCTTCACTCTGTTGTGCATTTTTTGCACTCACACCCTACTAAAAGTTGGGACCCTCATTTTATTTTATTTTTGGTGTCTTGGCCTTTCTATTTTGGAATTTTTCTTTCTTGGGCATGTGCTTTTATGTTCATCCTGTTGGTTGTAATGGCCCATTTATGATTTATATTGTCAATCTTGAGTTTTGAGTATGGTTCGGGTTTTTCGTTGAGTTCGGGAAAATTCGCTCTGTCCAGACTTTCCCGGTTTCTCTTTGGAATTTGGATTGGCTACCTTTCTATTCGAGTACGAGGAAATCCATCGTGTCCGGATTTATCCGAAATCCATGGCTTTATCAGATTTCTAGATTTTTGTCTCGGTCGTCTTGTCAATTGCATTAATGGCGATTGCTTAACCTTTCAGGAGCAATGATATATTGAATTTTGTGAAGTGATTTTCCATTTGAGTTTGGTTAATTGCTTGTAATTTGAGTTTGGAGTGCTTGAGCTTGAGGAGTGTCGCTAGATTTTTCATTTGAGGAGATCTTGAGTCCTACATTTGAATTTCTGGGGCATTCCTTGTTTTCTGCTCATGCTTGGAAGTTGTTTGTTGGCATACCAGGTTTCAGTTTCTTCTACTCTCATGGTATGTGGATATTCCCTCTTCCTTTTCTAGTTTTGTTTCTTTTTTGTGTGCTTTCATTTTATTCGTTTCTTCATCTTTTTCTTGTGTGTGTGTGCTATGTCTGGGCATTTGGAGTTTCCATTGTTTTGTCAGTCCATCCGGTTGATCACTAAATAGTTTCTTTGGATGGTCTTTTGTTGATGTTTTTGGGGATTTCTAGCCTTTTCCACAAACTTCCTATCCTTTGTTGCAAGCAAGTTGTGCTTGAGCTTCTTCGTGCTTTCATGGCAGAGGTTCTTAGGGTTCTTGACCTAGGGCATAGCCAATCCCTTTCAAATTGTTGAGAGAAGAGTTTTAAATTCATGCTTGATCCATTTAGGATGTCAGTTAGATGGTTTCCAAGCTGCAGGCTCATGGTCCATGATCATTTTGGTCTATTTGGGTGAAGACGAGGAAAGCATAGACGTTCGGGTTTTCATTGCCTTTGCGGAATTCAGCCCTTGTTGGATTTTCCCAAGTCTTCCTGTTTTTCCTTATTTCTTTTTAGTTTTTTATTAATCTGAACTTTTGATTGCCTCGTGGAATTTCGTTTTCTCTGGATTTTCCCAGTCTCTGTGGCTAGGTTGTTTTTTCAGATTCATGCTTTCATGGTAAACTTGTCTTACTTCCACTGAAATCTTCCCTGTTGGGATTTTACCGGATGTTCTTGGCCTCGTTCATTTTCTCGAATTGTTGAAACCATTAATTTTTTCGGGGTTTTCTGTCTCTAACAGATTCTTCTGAAGTTTTATGGAAATGAAGAATCTGATCGTTACAAGAGGAATTTACTTATTGATAATGCATTTTCATGATTAAATGAGCTTATGATAAGTGGTTCCAAGTTATTTCTTGATTGTATGGATTTATTGGTTGATATTGTGGGTTTTGTATGTTTGTCCCCCTGGATTCCGCTTGGTCTGTATTTCCCCAAAATTCCTCTCCAGTCTGAATTTTGTGGAGGAGGCTAAATCCTGAACTCTAAAATAATTGATGTTGGCATTTGTATTGGATCTCATTGTGGTTGTTTTACTTGTTTGTAGGTAGGATCAGGACAAGATGTTGTTGGGAAAGGCAAGCGAAAGGCGACAAATCTAGGTGCTAAAAGTTTTGCTATCTCTAATGTAGAAAAGGTGAAAATGGACATAAAGAGTAGGATTCCTGAGAGAAAATTAACTTCCGTCTGGTCAGGGATCACTGATACTAATGTGGGTATGTGGTATTATGAGGAATTCAAGGTTGAGATGGCAGCACCAAACCTCCCTTTTCTAGCTAGAAGAACTGTGGAGTCTGGATTGGCACATGTAGCAGGTTTCCCCTCCACTATACAATGCTATGAGTTGGTGCTTGAGTGTGCCAGAAACTATGACATAGGAACACAAAGGGTTATTGGTCCCTAGGGAAGGGTTGAGGCAAGCTTTAGTCCTATTTCCATTGCTAGGAATTTTTATATACTTGATAGGTCACATGTGGTGGCCTTTGATATGGACACACCAAAGAAATACTATGAGAAAAATGTAATTAAGTCCCGACAGGTGAAAAATTGTTGGTTGGAGAATCCCAAGTCTAATTTCTCCAAATTGCCAAAGTAGCTATTCAAGCTCAAATTCAAAAAGGAATACTACAATGTCATCACTCTCCTTAGCCGGTTGGTAGGGCTGAAGAGTGCAGGGGTGTTTGAGAGCTAGATGTTCAATGTCATTGTTTGGATGGATCAAGGTATATATTACCACTGGGAAGGTGCCATAAGTGCAGTATTCCATGAGCAAATGTGTAATGTCTTCAAAACCAAGACTTTCACCATGACCTCCTACTTGTTGTATGCATTGGAAAGATTTCACCCATATAAGGGATTAATCAATAGGGGTACATTTGGATAGGATGCAATATATGAGGTGTATCCATAGCTATACTTGGCATGAGGAAGCTATAGAAGACAAAATGATTCTTTTACAATGTATATTACTAGGTTGCTATAGGGTGCAAAGCAACTGAGAATTTCCAACAGGGCCAAGTAATTGATAATGAGGTATGGGGCATGGTTCATTAAATTTCCCACCTTCTCCTACATTAGGATTGATGGTTGTCAAAGAGATCCCTACAGGCTCCCAAGGTACCCAACAAACCATATCATACTATTGGAGGTCACTAGGCAGATTTATGACTTTGACATAATTGTGAAAGGAGACAAGCATAAAATAGGGTCTGGGAATGATATCCCCTTGAAGATAGGAACAAGCGAGGTTTGTCCTTCCATCCAGTCAACTCATGCTTCTGAAGAGGATATGAGTACTTTTGGTCTCTCTTTCCATTCTAAGAGAGTGAGGTTTGATATTACTGGAGAGGCACAAAAGAAGGCTAGTAGGGAGTACAACCACAAGGACAATATTGAAGATTATTGGGCTAACCTTGATGATGAATTTGATTTGAGGAAGAAGAAATTCTCTAATCTGCTAGTAGACTTAGTAAGATTATACAACATAAAGGCCATCCCTGACCAAGTGGAAGAGGATGGAAATATGATTCAAGGTCATATCTTCGAGGTTGTGAAAGAAAAACTAGTTGGAGAGATTGAATGGTTGGAAGAAGAGAAAAAAAAATTGGAGAAAATCATGACTCTTGTGATCAAGTACACCAAAATATGGCTGAAGCAAAAAATACTAGATTTATAAAGTGAAGGTGTTCAATGCACCTACGATTTGATGAGAGACTTGGAGTCTCATTCTACTTCTAAGGAATCACATAAATAGGACCCTAAGGGTAAGGCCAAGGTGGACTCTCCCTTCAATATTAAATTTAGGGATGTTCAAACTGAGTAGGTAGCAGAAATAGGTAATCAAAGAAATCCTATTGCCAAAAAGAAGATGCATGTTTCGAGAAGAGAAGACAAAAAGGATAAAGAAGAAAAGAAAGAGGTGGATGTTACTACTCCCTTGACAAAGAGAAGTAAAATTGTGATACTGTCACAAAAATAGGAGGCTCTTAGGACTAATAAGGAAGTTAGGCCACCTGTGGTAGAAGTAGAAAGTTCAGGGGAAAGAACACATGTATATATGAGGAGGTCAAGGAATCCTTCCCCAAAGGATGTACCAATGAAGGAGGATGTTCCTATGACTGATCCTATCATTGGACAGGAAAGCATTCCCCCTCCTCAAGATGCTAGCAGTGTATAAGAAGAACCAAGGAAGGATGAAGATCCTAAAGACTTGGGCGAAAAGGAGTTCCAGGAGGGAGACCTCTACAATGCAAAGGTAGAAATTGATAAGGTGATCCAATCTCCCTTGGTAACCTATGAAGATTCACCTACAGAAGAGAAATTGATAAAATTCCCTCAACGAGAGGAGATACCAGGTAAGATCCCTTCACCAGTGCAAGTTATTAAAGAGGAGTATTTTTTAAACAAGGAGGATCCAATCAAGGAGATCCCTATTATGCCAAGTGTTGATAAGGATGCACCAGGTGTCCAATAGGAGCAGGATAAGAAAGATATAGTGCAAACTAAGTCCACTATTCCAGGTTGGCTGGATAGAGAATTAAAGAGAAAATTGGTGATAGTAGAAGATGCTCCTCCTAATTAGGATGACTTAATGGTCAATATTGAAAAAGAGAAAACCAAGAAGAAATATAGGGTTGTGTTTAGGATTGAGAGGGATGGGTCAAGAAATAGAGTGGCTCACATTGCTACCCCTACTTCAGAAAAAGATAGAGATAGTGTGACTACAAAGGATTATCATGTGCAGACCATCAAATCAGGGCAAGCTTTTGTACAACAAGACATTGAGGAGTATGAAGGATCCAGTGTTGTAATTTTGGGCAGATTGAAGAGGGTGGTACAAACCAGGCATGAGTCGAAAAGAGAGAATGAGAAATTGAAGAATTAATTGCAGGAGTTGATGAAGCCCTTGTAGTGTATTGGCTCCTCTTTCTCTGCTGTAGGTTTCTTGCCCCAGGAGACAATCTCTGAACTAGAAAGAATGAAGGGACTACACATGCCATAGTTAGCTGGTTGCAAGGATTCCAGACCAAAGGAGATGGTGCCATCATGGATATCTTGTCGACTGCAAGGGATGCCATGAGGTTAGTGGACCAGCTGAAGACTATGCTGGCTCAGAACAAAGAGGATATTGATCTCCTGTTGCAGAAAGTAAAAAAATCATGGAGTTTACTAAGAATAAAATGGTTAAGAGTGCGATTCTTCCTTTTTGAAGGGTTTGCAAGCCTTGGGAATGGTTTGAGATCTTGCAGATGAGGCAAAAGGCTTTCAAAAAGATTCACAAACAAGGAAGGTAGATTGAGGACACTTTGACTAGCATTCATGATAAGTGTATCTCATTCTTTGAAATTATGAGAGGGAGGAAGAAGTTCGCTCCAAACCATTTCAATTTGGAACAACTTAGGAAATGGTGGAGAGATGTCTATTCTCCAATTAGTGATGGTCCAGTCACCAAACATTAGCTAGATGATGCTGCAACCTACATTGCAGTTATTGATGGGTATTTAACTAATAGGTTGATTGGGATGGTATAGTGAGGTAGGCAAGGGATGACATTAAGTCTCTTGAGAGAAGAGTTAGGGTTTTTCCTATGCCACCTATTGCTGAATTGGATAGAGTATTGTTGGCCGTGCATGGTGAAGAGGATTGATCTAAGAACAAGGATGGGAAGTAATTATATGGGGCTACATCAAAGTTTGTGCTTCCCATTATCTACATGAATTGGGCCAAATTTTTGAGACCATAGACCGACTTGGATGAAATTGGTGCAAATTGCACATTTCATGTTGTGTTCGAATATCTTTTGAGACTGACCTCTTGTGGGGCATATTTTATTGTAAACTCTTAACTGGGCTGACCTATCTTGGGGGATTCTCTATAAAATGGGCATGTTGCCTCATTTTGGGATATAGGAAAATAGTTGGAGAGACAAGTGATATAAGAATAGGCCTAGAATATATATTTGAGTGAATTAGGGTTTACCTTCAAACAAATATTGTAACTGAAGGCTAGAATTGTTGCCATTTTGGGTGATCTAATATAAGAAAGGATATTTTGATCTCTCTTGCGTTAAGTTTATCTGGCATGGTTCTTGTTGTTCTATCTTTAAAATTGCTTAATTTCTTTGTTAGATAGTTTTTTAATGCTTAGGGATTCATGTTTGGAATGTTTGCAGCGATCTCTAGTCCATACTTTTTGCAGTTAGCTGATTGTTAGCTACTTTGCAAAGTTAGCTTGGACTTAAAATTGTGCTTAGTTTAGTTATAAATTTTTGTTCATTACCAATTGCAATAGGATTGTTTTGAATGAATGTTTATGATTTGAAAATATTTAAATACCTCAAAAGAGTTCACTATTTCTGTGAAATTGCAGATTTATCTAGGTCAAACAAAAAGTAGTTTATGAGAGATCGGTTTATTTTGAGCATCCTATCTTTTGCATTATTGATCTTAGGGCTAGAATTAGTTTTAGAATTATCTTTGAAACCTTTATCTTTTGTTATTTATTTTATTATCCGAGTTCAATTGAGGATTCCAAGTATCAACTCATTGTTTAGATCTAATAAATTCAAAGTCCAGCATTTGCTCATAGTAAGGTCCCTTTGTGATTACCAGTATTTTCACATTATCTTTGAGTTGTTTTGTTACATTTTCAAGACCTGGCATTAGAGACCTTGGGGTTATCTCTTTGTTCATAGATATTTACCTTTCAAGAGAGATAGGATATCATATTTTGTCTGAGTTGTTGTGTAGAAAACACCATCAACACACTCCTTCATGTGAAACTATGTGTCCCACATACTCCACCTCATTATGAACAAAAGCACACTTGGATGGATTAGCATAGATTTGATGATATTTGAGTATTTTTCATGTTTGATCTACATGCACTAAAAGTGTTTTTTTTTTCTATAAATCAATATATCATCAAAGATCAACATACAAACTTCCTCAAGAGTTTATTAAAAATGGAAATCATCAAACTTTTAAAATGTAGATGTTGCATTGGAAGGACCAAATTACATCACCAAAAATTCATATGACCCTCATGAGTTTGAAATTATGCTATCTTTCAAATATCTTGTTCCTTAATTCAAATTTGGTGATAACCATATATAAGATCCAACTTTGTAAAATACAAAGCTCCATTTAATTCATCTAGAAAATCATCAATGATTGGAATAGGAAACTTATCTTTAATGGTGTACATGTCGAGAAATCTATAGTTTGAACGCATTCACCAATTTTCATCCTTGTTACATATCAAGTTACCAAAGGTGAGGATTAAGCACTTTGGCTATGCCTCATAATTCTTGCCTCTAGCATCTCAACATTTTTTTCTATCTCACTTATTTGTGAATATGATAGTTATAAGGCCTAATTTTGGGAGTTTGGATCCATGGAACTAGTTTTATGGCATAATCTATTAGGATTTAGGATAATTGGAGCAATAAACATTAACAATTATATGGAGACTAAATAACCCAGAAATAACAATGAAGAATAACACAAAAGACATCAATACAAAATTTTAGCGTGGTTCACCTAATATGGGATACATCCATAGAAACTCAATCAACCAATGATTTTATTATCTAATGCAAAAAAAATTACAATCTTTTGAATACCATACTGTAACTTACATCCTAGATTCTTATAACAAGATTTTTGAAAGCTTCTAGAATTAGGGTTTTATAGAGTCATTTTTCATTTGTCAGTTAACAAAAATTGACTACCAACCCGTTGATGTGTAAAAAGGGAAAAAAAATTGGGGGCACAGTCAACCCCAAACACCAACAAGGATACGTAAAGAATGTAGAGTGTTTGCATAATCAGTCACCACATACCAACAATAATCATGATCCCTTTTAAGAGGAAGTCCTTTAGGCATACTTCAAAAAACCACTAAGTAACAATCAACTACTATTTGTAAACCTGGATGAGTAGGAGCATTAGACTGAGAGACTTCTAATGAATATAACTTGGACACAAATCCATCAAATCCTTTCTTAAGAAACTTTTGAATTTGATGAGAGCTTACCATTTATGGGGACTTTTCCTTCAATCCTCTTAGCTCTACTACCTTTCCTTTTGATTAAAATATCAGGAATAGTTCTTGGAAGTTCATCTCAATTGTTCTTAATGTAGTAAGCCATTGTACTCCCAAAATAATATCTACTGCATCCATGGAGATAGCATATATTGGGCTATTGAGGTGATAATTTCCCATTGATAACTTAATGCTATGGATTTTTCTAAAGAAACTAATAATACCACTATCTACAATCAAGACTTGAAACTCTGGAGTGAGATATATAAAATAATTTAAATGAGTAGCCAATTTTTTGTTGATAAAATTATGAGTACTACCTAAATCAATCAACACTGTTATTCTCTACTTCTTTAAGAAACCAACTACCTTTAGAGTTTGTGGAGCACTAAAGCCTGAATTTTCACAACAAGAAATGATTAGTTTGAAATCATGTGATTTCTCATCTGACTCCCTTTGACCTTCTAATATTGGTTCCTCCTCATATTCCTCACTCATAATTTCAATATATAGAACTATTTATTTTCACTCCATTTATGTCCTCAACTATATTTTTCATCACAATTAAAAAATTTAACACTTTTTCTCTCTTCTCCTCAATCGTTTGTGGGGTCAACCTACTCTAGGCTTGGGAAGAGAATGTGTTGAATATCCTTTGTCTCTTATCACATTAGCCCCTTGCTCTCTAAGAATAAAATAATTTTCCTCTACCCTCTGTGCTAAGACAAAAGACTTAGAGATAGATCTAGGACAAAAACATGGATACCTCTTATTGAATGTGGTTCTTAAGACAAACCAAGAATAAATAGATCAAGTTTCCTCTGTAATTGTATCCAATATTAAGGAAATATTTTGAAATCAATGAATATAATCCTTAACTAATCCTATTTGTTGAAGTTTAGCTAGCTAGCTGAAGAATATTTTGTGATAGTGTTGATATATTGTGCTTGGAGCTCCCCGATATAATCTAACCATGAAATAGTGAGACCCATTTTCTTTCTATGAGTACTATTGATCATTAAATATTGTGCCTCTTTGAACAACCTTATGGTAAATTAGTGAGTGGGGGACCAGATTGTGCCTAACTGAATAACCTACCTGATTTTTATAAAGGGTGACCTTCTTTGTGTGCTTGGGAAAAGGGAAGGAGAAATGTAGAAAAACAAAAGGGTGGCGATCCACCAAAGTTTTTACAAAATTTCAAATCTTACATCTTTCTATCTCTTATAAAATGGACACAAAATCCTATAGACCCTTAATTGTTGGGAAGAGAATGACCAAATAAGGCCTAAAATAGCACAAATAAATCATTTAGATCTCCCCACAGGAGGCACACATTAAGGTCTAAAAATAATAATAAACTTAAAACTTAAAGGTATATTTCACTTTTACATAGAACTTGCAGCTCTTACAACATAATATGAAAGCCAACACAATCTTCATAGAAAATGAAAGAGTACAATATACATGATTCAATTTACAAAAGACAACATTGAGAAAATATAGAAGCTAATGGAAGATAAAATCATCATCAAAACTATATTAGTATGACGTGATGCAAAGCTTCCAGCATATATAGAATAGCAAAAATAAATTTGTGACAAAGGCCATAAATGCAAAATTTCAAAGATTTCTTCTTGCTAATACTTTTTCTTGAAATAAATCATATAAAATCAAAGGTTGGATGCCAATCTAAATAATAGTATTGCCAATTTAAAAACATGTCATAGAGTGAAAACAATGCTTTGTAAAATTCTTGTATTCCTCCCCTTCTGTAAACTTCCAGAGATAAGAAAAAAATTATTCTTTGATGATGATTTTTGATGATTGATTATCCCTCTCCCTTTTTTCCTCCCTGCAAATACCTTTATATATCCAAAGAGATGAGTCATTTGTAGTTGATAGATATGAAAAATTGATAGGTGTTTGTGTCTAGTAAGTCACAATCTGATCGAGGATCTGATTAGATCACAACAATCTTTGCTAGAAAGGGGTGGGTTATTTCATTAAAGGTCCCAAATATTGTAATGAAGATATGTTGTCAGAGGATGACCAAATCTTATTACAACCTAGAAAAAAATGATCTAATTAGCTATAAGGAAAAATGATGCTAGCTCATAAGACCAAGCTCAGAGACAAGAGTTTCATTGCACTATCTGACAAGCTCCACTGAAAAGAGATACATCTACGAGAGACAACTTTCCTGATGAAGGTGAATGACGTGGCTCACTGGCAAGAATTTTCTAGATCCATGAGAGCAGCATGAGGAAAATCCTTGTCATACAACCATGTGTTACAGTTTGAGCTAGAAGGGAAAGTGATATAAGGAAAATTTGTACAACCACTATGTGGCTCATTGTGCACCTTTGTGTGAGAATAAATTATAACCCTTGGGTCTTGGTGCCATCAAAACATGAAAGTGAAGTAAGCATTGAAAAGAAGACTGCATTGGCCAAAAAATTAAAAGTAGAACATTGAGGGAAAAATTTTATCCACAAGTACAAAACCAACAATACAAAAATAATTGATCTGGTTCTAGATATAGGGAAGCCATTGTGTCCTTTTTTCTATTTGGGACTTTATGTACTTCAAAAAAATCTCCATTTTGTTTATCCATGTTAGAGGATCGTTTCCATCAAACTTGACCATATCCACCTTTGGCATCAAATTACTAGATCCCATAGGAGTATTAACATTTGGGTCAAGAGTATTTGATCTAGAAGTTTCACCTTGATTGCTTGAGACCTCTTTTCTAGGCTCATTCATTTAGGCACTTAACATGATTTGTATATCTAATATATCTCCTCTTCGGCCACACATCTCCATATTCACTAAAAAAATGCCTTCCTTGATTTTATTGATTTCCTCATTGAGATTAATATCCTCTATTGTTACCCCATCCTTATTAGGGGATTTTCCCAGTGTGACAAAATTTTGTTTTCCCCTTGCTGCAAGTCCCATCATGATGGAAACCAATACTTTTGAAATAAATTACACAAATGAAACTTAAATTATCTAATTTTTTTACTGTAACTTACCAAGGCCAAGATACCACTTACCTAGAAAAAAATTCAGGAGATTAGCAGATTTGTAGCCTTGGGAGATATATTTTTGGAAACCCAAATTTTGCAATAACTTGATTATTTTTGCTTCAATTTCTCTAAATTTTGAACTGTAGACTCCTCTCGTATGTCTTCCAAAACTAAATAAAAATAAGGTTCCAATTCTACATGATGTGAGATATGCACCTTTCATATAAATTGTGTAGAAAATCTAATTCTAAAATAATTATCTCAATTCTCCTCTAATTTATTTTATATATGGATTATAGCTTCTTTAACATGGTCTTCAAAAACCCTTGCAAAAATAGAAAACATTTTTCCAAAATTTGAAATATATGCAGCTTCCAAAATTACCTCCAATATTAAGAAGGCACCTTGCCACTATAGTGCCAAGATGATGCTCTAATACCACTTGTAATGAAATAACTTGTACAATAGAAGAATATGATATGAAATATTTTGAAAATACTTGATAATAACTAATAATAACTGATAATAATAAGCCACTTTGAGGGGGAAACCTCCAAATATCTCCATTGATAATTCAATTCATAATATGATGATGAAATGAGACTCACTACCTCCTATATATACCTATTTATGCCTACGATATTACCTAGGCCAACTTAGATAGCCCAATATAAGCCTTAGGCTGACCTAAATAACTAAATATCAATATAATAATGATAATATGAATTAATTAAGATTTAAGATACCCATAAGATGACTATTCATTACCTGATGTACACCAATATTAAGGATGTAGCACCCCTAGATTACGAGACTAAATATCAAAGCATAAAAATTTAGAAACAAATACAATGTTGCTAGGTGGCTAAAGTAGTCATAGAGGAAGGAGTAAGAGAATCCTATTCACATGGTTTCCCCCATAAATTAGCATGGTCCAAGGTTTCCATGAGAGGGTTCCACCAATCATCATCATTATCTTTATATTTTTCTTCCTATTTCATAATATGCGTTGATGAAATAGCAAGATCCAATCAAGGAAACCTGATGGAATCAAAATAGCTAGAAGCATCACTTGTAGGACACCAAGAGGTTCCTCTCATGGGTGAAAAGGAGTTAGAGTGTTGAATATTAGTTTGTATCAAAACCCATTTTCCATAGTCCCTTCTTGTAGTCGAGGGAGAAGCCTAGGAGTGAGTCTCCTACATACCTCAAGTAGAAATAATTCATTCATTGGAACACCAACAAGAAGGTCAAAAACCTCTCAAGGAAGAGGGAGAAAAAGAAAGTTTGGCCACAATACAAGGGGAATTTACCAATTTTTTGAAGAGAATATGTAACTGGGGCCACCTCAAATACATTTTTTTCTTCTTTCACTTGAATTTGTAATGAAATATTAGAACACATCACAAATTTAAAATAAAGTAAAATGCATTGATCAATAATTGACAAAAATAGTTAATTTTCTATATTTTTATAGATTGAATAGAATAGATCTCCACCTTAAAATTATGAAAAATATAGTCCAAATTGTGATGGAATTGAAACATATCCCCTAAAAGATGTTGGAACACATCAATCTATTGAGAGGGGGGTGAATCAATAGATAAATTATAACTTAGATCTTAATAATCAATACTGTAAATTAATTCCTTAAGCCCTTAATGTAGATTTAATAAAAATGTAGAGAGATATAAATGCACACATACAAAGCATCAAATAACACATGATATATGTGGAAAACCCAAGATAGGAAAAACCACAGTGAAAAAAGGTCGCTTGAGTCTACTGCTCAAATCTAGCATCACAAAGCAATCTTCAATTACAATATTTAAGGGCACCAACCCTAAGGAGACACCAATCCCTTGGTTTAGGATCACCAAATCCAAGGAAGCACCAACTCCTTGATTTAGGAACACTAACTCAATTATATGATTGAACCAACCAATCAGATTTATAATGACAAATACAAATGATTCAAATGAATCTAGTTCTCTATTACAAGTTTGATTTGTAACTACTCAATCTTTGTTCTGCAACTATGTAGAATTTATCTTTGTTGTTGATTCTACAATCTTAGCTACACATCCCTATGCTCTTCTCTTCTCTTCTTTCTATACTTTTTACTTTCCCATTTTTCTCCTTTGCACTTAGAACATTCCCTGTTCTATCTTATTGCACTACACCTCTACACCTTGAATGTTAACCCTTGAAAATTTCTCTAATTTGTTTGGGTTCTACACATTCAAGTTAGTGAATTTTTAGTCTAATACACTACACCTTCTCTTCTTATCTTTCATACATCATAACCTCAACACATGCAAACACTACACTTAACTTATTTTATGATTATCTTATTTCTTCATCGACCTGCAATTATTGCCTTGAGATTCTCAGTCATGTCTCAATCAACTAGAATCCTTTGTTAGGGTTTATTTTACACACAATATTATATATAAAGTTATCAGTGCATCGAGATAAACACACTTTGTAGTTGTAGAAACTTAAAAATGTCTCAATGGATCACATTGGCTAACTAACGTCATTTCATCCTAAAACCCACCCTCTTTTCGCTTAATTGATTAAATTATCCTAGCTATTTAATTATTTGTCTCATTTTCATCTATTAATATAATTTAACTAATTAGGTTAATTCATCCCCTTTCATGCTAACATTTCATCTTATTAAATTAAATACATCAAGCTATTTAATTTAAATCCCTAAAGTCTCTTTATTTAATTAAATAACCCTAAGTCATTTAATTAAATACCATATCACCTTCCCCTTTTCATTAAATCATTTTATTTAATGAATGTTGTCTAAATCCCCTAATTTGCATAATTGAAACTTTATTTAATTATCAAATTACTAATAAATCTAATCTCTGCCACTTGCAAGAGAATATTCTTCCCTTGCAAATTCTTTCGAAAGGAATATTCCCATAAAATATTCCTTCTCCTTTTGCACATTAAAACTTTGTTTTAATTTGCTAAAATATCTTTTTCCCTCACCCATTATAATATCCCAAAGAATATTTTTATTCACTCATTTGAAAAAGGGAATATTCTTACAAAGCTTCATGTGCAAGTTAAATTAAAACTTCTTTTGTAAACTAACTTGTGACCTCTTGTACATGTTAAAAGTGTGTTTGTTTGAAGGACTATTAGCACTTGATTAAAATCTCATCTTTCATTATCATTCCTTGATGAGAATCCATGATCCATGCCTCCATATTATTTTCGTTTTGACCATTGATTATCCTTTTTGATCTCAACCCTCCATTTCTGATTTTCTTTCCTATAAATAAAGCACTATTTGGAGACAAATGGATCCATCTTCTAATATCAAAACTTAGGTTGCTAAAACCATTTTCACTTGCACTCACATTTAACATAATTTTAGTTTTATTTACTTGCATATTAGCTTAGCTTCGATTAATGGCTTCCATGGTAACATAGATGCATACATTTTTCTTATTTGTTAATTAGGATTTAATCTTTTGAAGCTTGCATATATTTAGATTTCCATACACCCATATCGATCATCTTATTATAAATCATGTTAAAATAGCTTAGATCATGTTCATTTATCTTTAAATTATGTTTCCATACAAATCTATCAATGGTTTCACTAGTTTTCTTCAATAAAATTGATTGAAACAAGCTCATTTTCCAAGGGATTGGGAAAGGGTCGCCATTCCACATCAATGCGACACCACTCCCCCAATAGGATAAGTTTCAATTTTTTAGATTATAAGTTTTTCAAGCTTTCATGATTTAGAATGTTAGTTTTAATGGCTTATTTGTCTTTGTTTACAATGAATGATCTTATTGGGATTGATGCATAGTGGGTTAAATATTCCTCGAATTCATATGGACCGGGTGTAGTTAACCTATACTATTTCGTTGGTCACATTTTGGTTCTAGAAGGAGAGAAAAGTTTAATGTTTGATTTCTTTGGATAAAAATTTATGGGTTTAATCTCTTAAATGCATGATTTTCCTTAATTTTTAATAAAGTCTATGTGACTAATCTTGGAGAAAGGTTCCTCAGTTTTGAAGATCTCATGTTTGGGTTTCCAAAACATTTTACGATTTAAAAATTGATCAAGATTTGAGGAATTTGTCATTATATAAAGCTACTCTCCATCATTAATTTTTCCATTTTTAATTTTTTTTGGGTTTAATCTATTAAATACATGATTTTCCTTAATTTTTAATGAATTCTATATGACTAATCTTTTAGAAAGGTTGTTGGGTTTTGAATATCTCATGTTTAGATTTCCAAAACATTTTATGATTTCAAAATTGATCAAGATTTGAGAAAGTTGTCATTATCTCAAGTTGTTGTTAGGATCTAATTTTCTAAAAATGTTTCTCAAACACTTGAAAGGATAAAATGAATTAGCTTTCAAAGTTGGATAAAATTGAACCAAACAACCTCACATTTTCTTTAAATTTTGACATGTGCTTTAAATTTTTGATTGCATCTGATTTATAACATGTCTCTAACTTCTTGTTTTGGTTTTTTGAATAGCTGGTTTTTGCAAGTTTGGACAATAAAACTTGAAGAAAAGAAGCATACTATTATCATTTGAACTATAATTGTAACAAGCTTTTTGAAACTTTTGGGGAAATTATAATCCATTTGTAATGATTTTTAATTTCATGCTTTAGGGCCACACTGTCTTTCAATTAGGTTTTAAAATGAATGCTCAAGTTAGTCAAAATTGAACCCTCACATCATTTTGACTTGTCTAGTTAAAATTGAACAAAGGGAACTTAACATTTTGTTTGGTGCATAAAATGAATTCATCTTAGCTTTAGAGGTTAAAATGAATGAGTGTTTTATTTTTTGTTACACACTTGAAGTGCATATCCAATCCCCTTGTGCTTTGTGCGATATTGGGTGAAAATAAATACTTAATTACACCTTTATGCTTGTGTCATCATTAAGAGAGGACTTACTATGAGACACACCCCACAACAGTAAACTCATAGGTAATTTATTCCAAGAACATTTATCGATGGGCTATATTAAAGGTTGGGAAATCATGAAAAAATACCTTCTATCCTATACTGTATAACACAGTGCACCTAGTACCATACCTTAAGTGGCAAAGAGGGTGTGTATATGGCTAGGTGTTCTTAGTTTGTTACTAAGAACCAAATTGTTTAGTTACCAAAAATCCTTAATGCTTGTTGGTGAAAGAATGGTCATTCTAAATCTGCATCACATTTTAACTATTCATTTTTAAAACAAAAAATCCTTTGGATCTTCGAATCTTTAATATTTTGAGATTTGGTGGTCCGAAGAAGTGTATGCCATGGAGGGGAGCTAGTGTCGACAAATTTCAAATTGTTCTCATTGTCTTAGTGTTTGGAGAAACCAAAGTGGGGACTCAAAAAGTATGTCCATTCAGCCTAGGTGGTAAATTATTGTGAGTCATTTTAATACTTTTCTTTGTTCAAAAAAGTTGCAAACAAGCATTCATAATCTTCCTCAAAATTTCAAACCCTTTGGTCTAATTATGGATACCTCTTGAAATAGACTTTATATTAATGTTTGTCCTAATAATTTATATCCTTATATATTTCTAAATATCCCAACTTATATCTCAATCCATATTTTCCAAAATCAACATAGGAAACTACGACTTAAATTTCATCCTTTTCACATAATGGACATTGTGAAAATTAAGATTTTTTTGACATATACATCTAGTTTGAAAAAATAACCAAGACAAGTATTTGTGGTAAAATATACTCACTTAAGCAAGATAACTTGAAAAAATAAATCCCACATGACCATTTGGATATCGATTTCTCCCACTGAACAACCAAACCTTGCACCCATTATCATTCAAAGATAACATTGCAAAACATTGAGTCCAAATTCTATTGTCAAAATTATTGGGTCTTATTTCTAAAATTATCTGAGTTTTATTTTATAAAAATCATTGAGTCCTTAGAGTTTGATCACTTTAGAGTTATAACATGTTTCTCATTACCTTGGTCTTGGAAAACAAAGTTTCATTCTAGGTCAACATTGGGTCAAACATTTCATTCACCCCTTCATCAAATTTCATCCTTCACTTTATCAAACTTTACAAAAAATTTAAATACACCAACACTTTTTGAATTAAACATCTATCAAGTCAACCCCTAGCTTAGGTAATTTTTATGTGAAATGAATCATCTTCCATGTGTTTAGTTAATTTAGTTTTCATCTTTGAACTAGTTTATCTTGAAGGTCACGATTCTACCCTAAAGATTCACAAGTTCATAAACATCCTTTATCCAAACATCAAACAATCAAACTTAAGTCAAAAGTGTCATCCCAAAATTTTTGCAAAGATCACTTCCCATATCACCCACTTTTTCATACCCCATTATCACCATTTCTCAAAAAATACTTAGAGCATCCCTTTTACCTAGATTTTAGTAAGCTAGAGAGTTAAAAAATTATAAATCTCAATATAAATCTCTCATAAGTGACCAAAAAATTATGGTAAAGACGAGATCACAACACAAGAGAATCGTGGAGAAAACCAAAGTCACATTCACCTCAAGTGATCCCAATCCTCAATAATTTGATGAAATAAGTTAAGTTACTCTATCACAACAACCCTCATCTCAATCAGGGCCTTATGAGATAGAAGATGTCTTGAAGAATCCATTTGGACTTACTAGGGAATAAATCATGGGACATCAAGCCTTAGAAAATGTGGCTCCAATTTACTTATATTATTTTTCACAATAACTAACACAAGGCTTTACTTCATCTACAATTCAAACAACTCCAACCCTTGTGCCAATTCATCCCTTATCATCTAGTCTTCCAACTAGGATAGGAACCAACCTTGGTCTCACATCATGTCTAGGAACAAACACAACTATGGGTATTCACAACAAGACCATTCCATTAACTACCAACCTTCCCCAAAACACAAGTGGGACACCAACATTTGGAAAAAAAACTTACATTCCATGATGCCACAACAACCTCAACATTTCAAGATCAACCATCTTCATCCATGGGTAAAAGAAAGAAGTTGGGTCCAAGAATAGGGGAAGTTTCGGCCTCAAAAAAATATTGCAAAAAACATGTATGCATTATTAAAAAACATGTATGTGTTATGCTTCAGGTACTGAAGCCTAAAAAAATTTGTATGCACTAAAAAAAATGTACACGTTATAATGTGTACATGTTATATACCGCATACACATTTTATAACATGTACAAGTCATTTATTTAAAAAAAACAACCTTTTAGAAACACATACACATTTTGTAATGCAAAATGTGTAAACGTTTTAAAATGCATACACATTTTGTAACCCAAAACACGTACGCGTTTTAAAATGCATACACATTTTTTAAAAGTATTTAATTTTTTAAATAATGAAGCAAATAAAGAACACATATGTGTTTTGTAACACATACACATTTTTTAAAACGCGTACACATTTTAAAAAATTTGAATCCCCAACCCACATGCTACCTTGGTTTTATGCTTGGGAAAGGATTGACAATCCAAGCCTTAGCCTTTAACCTACAACTAAAAAACTTAGGCAAGTTGAAGAGAAATGTCCAACTTTGGCAATATGACTGATGGACTTTTTTTCTAAATCAATCTATAAAATCAAAACCCATTAGAGAACATGATGTATAGTTTCCAAATATATATATATATTTTAAGATTGGATTATATTTGTTATTTTTTAATTAATTTCTAAGAAAACTAGTCCATAAACTTGAAATATCTTAACTTTTTTTTGTTTTCTAATAATGTTTTTTGGTTAATTTTCTTGTAAAAAAAATTATATGGCATCAATTATCAAAAAATTCTCTACACAATGAAAAAAATGTTTAGTTTATGTCCAATTATGTTGTTCAAATGTTTGTTTTTAAAAACAATAATTAAGGCCAATAAAAATTCAATAAAATTTATATTCAAAAAAAATATTAAAAAATATCCTCATCAATCTTCATTTTGCTAGCTATCTTTCCCAAAAAGGAATTAGAAAAATAATTTTATTAGGGTCAAAAGATGGTGTCCATACACGTGCATGGTATGGTAAAAAAATGACTTTTAAAAAGTGGTTTTTATACATCCCTATCAAAATTCAATTTATATCATCTAGGTATTTGAATTAATTACATATTTGGAAACTATATTTAGAACTCTAAATTTCATATTCTTGTCTTTTTTAAGATTCATTGTGTAAATGCCTCAAATTTTCAGTCCAAGTGACAAATTATGAAAAACAACTAAAACACTTCCACTTTTTGAGCTTTTTGTGGAACCAACTTCTTGCATCAGCCCCCATCACCACAAATATACCAAGTGTGCCTAATGTTATGTAAGGTAATATGAATGAAGTTCCTCAAGTAAGACAACACATGAAAGATAACACTCTCGAGCAAGGGCAACCCTTAGAAAGTGGTTTCAGCAACCCCATTGACACACCAAAATAAGTGGTTATCTAGGCTACTCAAGTCAATCTAGCATCCACATCAAACCCATCCATCATCAACCCAAATCAAAGAAACCTCTTGTTAACAAACCCCATTTACCAAGGTAAGACCTTTATCACACCTCAAATACAACAAGGGATTCCCCTACACATTAGTCAAGAGAGTTGTTTCAATTAGTTACAAGGTATGAATTTGTCATTACCATCACAATACCAAATGGCACCAATATCATCTTTCTCTTTGGTCCCCCACATCATGAAAAATAAAATGGGACCTCAATCTTACATTCCTCCACCTCAATCCACTATCCTACAAATATTATGAAACCAAGGGAACCCACAACCTCTCATCAACAACCCACAACCTACACAAAACATCAACACCCAAAACCCATTGCAAATGTCCCAACAAGCAATCCTACATTGCAAGCACATGATTTAGCTTTAAAAAAATCACAACAAGCTTATCAACAAGTTGTCCAAAAACAACAACAACAAAAATTAACCTTAGCAACACATCAAGCAACATTAGAAACACATCAACAACAAAAAGCAACCTTAGCAGCACAACAAGTAGCCTTAGCATAGCAACAAAAAAATAAATCTCAACAAGCTACATTAGTAGTGAAACAATAGCAAGTCAAACAAGCCACCTTAGTAGTGAAACAACAAAAACAAGCCCAACAAGCCACCTTAGCCGTGCAACAACAATCTCAACAACAACAAACCCAACAAAAATCATTTCTTGCTCAACAATATGCCCAACAACAATAACTGCTCACACAAAAACAACAACAGGGTCTATACTATAACCCTCAACAAAACATCATCAAGTTGAACATGTTAGGAGCATATACCCCTACACCACCATCACCTTATTCCATACCCCCATGCACACCATACAACACCTCATCATATCAGAATCCCACATACTCTTCATCCACCATCCCATAATATGCAATGTATGTTCCTCCATCAAACCCGCAAGATTATCTAGCATCGCAACTTAAGGCATTACCATAAGAAATGCAAGATCTCTAGATGCACAAGACAAAAAAGCCTTGTGCACAAAAAAACTTATGTCCTTACCCATTTGATAGAAACATCACAATGGTACCTTTCCCTCCTGGTTTTTAGGTCCTTAAATTTGATAGATACAAAGGGAGAGGAAATCCTATGGACCACATCAAAGAATTCAATGTCATGTGCATGGAGGTGGAATATAATGATTCCTAATTAATACTCCTCTTCCCATGAAGTTTAATACGTATTTCCATGGATTAGTTCTTAGAATTGCCTCCAAGTATCAAAAAATTCCAAGAAATTATTGATAAATTCATAGATCACTTCTCCTTTAATCTTGACATGGACATAAGCCTGGAAGAGTTGTACTCTCTCTCTCAAAAAAAGGAGAAGCTTTCACCAATTTATTGCAACGATGGAGGCAAAGAGCTAGTAAAATAACACTAATTCATTTGACCCCAATTTTCAACAAAACCTTCCAACAAAAGCTATATAATCAGATGTATTGTCGGGCACTTGTGTGAATTTTTCTTTTTTTTTTAATTTTTATCCCCGATGTTTGTTGACATTTTGATGAACCGTTTTTTTGTCTACATTTCAACGAATGTCTTTCACCGAAATTTTGACGGACCTGCAAAGTTAAATTGTGGTGAGCATAAATTGAAATGAGCTTGACTATTTATTGTGACAGTGTTTTTCTCGACGATTTTCTTAGGGAAAATTAGAATAAACTCAAGAAGATATTGCCAGGTTGAGGGTAGTCATTGTCTTTTTACGGAATTCAATTTGTGAAGTCATATTTGTACTTCCAAGTTTGAAAATCATATTTTAAAGCAACATCTCATTAGATTTCATTTTTAGTCTTGTGCATTTTTAGAATTTCATTTCCAGATTTTAGACTTGACTTCACAAATTCTTTATAAGGGAATTGTTTATAACTGATGGAAAATTCTTGATGGATTTGGACAACTATTATATTTGCAAGGTTTCAATTTTAACCCTAATGATCAATTTGCAATAGATTTGGGAGCCATAGCTAGATAATATCAAAGGTGTTGGTTTTTTTTTACTGTAACCAAGTTTATCTTCTAGACACATAGCATATAAAATCTCAGATAATACTACCTTATAATACCATCAATCTATATTCTAACCCAATACTACTTATCAAATCCTTATATGAACATAGTCACGTGTAACCTCACTCAAGCATTTTAATTAATTCTTTGAATTAAAGCCAAAATGAGAATTATGCACACCATAACGGTGAGATGAACAGAATAACCCTTGATAATTTTATTCAAAATAATAATATATTCATACAATGGAGATACATGACCTTGAGATGAGTAATTTTAATTCAGATGCTAGTACTGTCTTGAAAATTAAGTACCCATGAAACTAAAATCTACAACAGAATGACACCAAACCTAAGAATAGTATCTTCACTATAATATTAGGCTCTTTACAAATTCGCTCTGCAACTTCAGTTAGACTCGACCTAAAGATATCTAACTTGTTAACCCATATTTCTGGTCCTGAAATCCTTGTTATAGGGAAAATGAAGAAGCAACAAGCATCGGACCAAAAATACACTTGTCAATGGTCACTTGGACTATCTTATGACATTTCAATAATTGTTTACAACAACTGAGTCTCTGGAGAATCTTCTTGTTCATCCTATCCACTGAAGAATAATTGTTGCATTTTCCAAACTTTGAAAACTTGCACCAAAACTTCCACCAAGACATAGCCAAAATTTGTTATAACCATAACTGCTGAGCTATTAACTGTTGGTTGTATACTTTGTCCTATTCTTGTTTAGTTAAGTACTTTTCTACCCATCCTTGATATTCCTCATCCATTGGCCAATTAGAATTTACCACCTCATTTACCTTGTCACTGTAAGGTGTGTACTTTACTACTACTTGATTCGCCTCCCTTTCAAAAGATTCCAAAAATGTGCTAGTGTTAATGATTTTATCCATACTACTCATCAGCATGTCATAATCTGAGTCATCACAAATCAATTTGATTTATGCATTGATGGTTTCATCTACCCTGTCCTGCCATTGTTGTAGTTATCTAACATTTCCTTGGGCATCTACAATATTTGGTAAAGATGTGTCACTCCAGTCATCAAAACTCTTTACCAACTCTTTAATCCTCCTGTTGAAATCATCATGTAAGGCCTGGAAACCTTGCTATGACTTCACAAAGTCTTGAGTAGGCCTTAATTGTTGAGGCCTATTAGCTGCATTTTGAGAATTTCATTTCCATATTTTGTTGTGCAAGTTCAGTATTCTGATTTTAGGAGTCTAACAGTTGGAAATCATAGTAAAATCAAAATTTAATAATTTCTAGAATTAGCATTTGAAAGTTTTTTTTTGGGTCATTAACTTCAGACTATCTTCTTTTTTGTAGAGATGGTTGCATGCCAAATTTTTTTGGTGTAAATATCATAATTATTATATTTTGTTACCTGTGTATGATTAGAAATTATTGGAGTGTGAGTTTGATAATTTTTGAAGATCTAAATATTCAAGCTTGGTAAAGAAAAATCATGTCAGATAATATTAGTCAAGAACAAAATGAAGAGATAGTTGCTAGATTGTGGGCTATATTGAAAATAAAGGGTGATGGGAAATATTATTGTCCCTGCAATAATTGCAAGGGCTTAAAGGTGAGAAGACTTTAAATCACAACAACTGAGAAACATTGTAGGCAACATGGTCACATTGAAGGGGGGCATGATTATCATCCATTGGTAATTTGTTCATTATATGTGTTTATATTGATTGAATTTGTAAATGTTTATATTGTTTTAAAATTTGATATATATATATAAAATCACTTGATCATGATCATGGTTTATTTGTGTCTATCATTATTATAAATGTGGGGTGCCCTAGGGCACCCGATATGAATTATCACGGCCTGCAGAATGTGGTTTTGCAAGCGGAGGAACATGGAGCTGTGAATATCGAAGATGAAGTTAATGATCCTATGGAAGAAGATGATCATGCACTAGAAAACACAATTGAAGATGATGGTACAAATACAGTGATCCATGACACATGTAGTGGCACATCTAATCATGTTGATCGAGATGACTTTGATGATGTTCATGATTTACCTATACTTGAGAAGGCATACAAACCCCTTTATGAAGGCTCCCAAACAACTCTTCTCTTTGTTGTATTGTTGTTGCTGAACTTGGAGGTTATGAATGGTTTATCCAACATAGCAATCTCACAGATGTTAAGGTATGTCATATATGTCATCTTTTTTCATCTATTTTAATTGTTGTTAGTTCATCGCTAGTAAATAAAGGATGAAGTATGTACCATTAATATTCTTTATATTAAGAAATTATTTTTTGTTGTAGATTGATTGTGAATTTTTGTTACCACCATCAAATATTTTACCTCACTCATACCGAGATTTATCTGGCATTATGAAAGATATTGGAATGGAGTATCAAGCAATAGATGCATGTCCCAATGATCATATTATATATCATAAACAACATGAATTTTCAACAGAATGCCCAGAATGTCATATTAGTAGATATCGAAAATAACAAATAACAAAAAAGTGCCTCGCAAGGTTCTTTGTTATATTCCCATTATTCCACATATGCAACAATTATTTAGGTGCGAAATCTTAGTGCAATTTATGGATTACCATGCACAAAATAGAAGTGGAGATGAGATTCTTCAAATTCTTGTGGATGGTACAACATTTAGGGACATGGAGGAAAAATGGCCACACTTTAAAGAATAACCTTGTAATCTTAGGATTTCATTGGTAGTGGATGGTGTCAATCCATTTGGAGAGTTGAGATCTATTTACTCAGTGTGGCCTATTTTTTTTATCAACAATAACATTCCTCCATGGATGTCAATAAAGAAGGAGCACATAATGTTGGCAATGATTGTTCCAGGTATTTGTTTACATCAATTTCCTTTAACGTAGTAGCATCAAATTTGTCTTATTTGTTGCATAATGACTAATATATTTTTTCATTTAATAGTCATGTACATGAATTTATATATATTGCAGTAAAATGGTTCTAATAATTATGTAATATTTATGTTCATTCTACTAGGTAAGTACCAAGTTAAAGATATGAATGTATATATTGAGCCTCTTATCGACGAGTTACTAAATTTATGGAATGGCGTGACTATGTATGATGTATCTAGACCAATAGGATAAAGAAAATTTGAATTCCATGCAATGCTTGTATGGAAAATTCATGATGCCCCAGAGCTAACACATTTTTCTGGTATGTTATAACGTTCGACTACATGACTTTAATGATATTTAATTTTATGAATTAGATATCATGCATGTTTTATAAATAATCTATTCATTATATATAATTATAAAAATTGACATATTTAATCCAATTATATATGATTTGTAGGTCTTCAAACAAAGGGAAAATTTGAATGTCCAATTTGTGGTCCAAAGATGAAATCTCTTCGTTCAACAAGTTTTGGAAAGTAGGTGTTTGATGAGTATAGGCACTTCCTCCACATAAATCATAAGTATCGAACTACTAAAAACATATTTTCAATGGGAAAGAAGAGACTACATCAAAACCACAAAGAATGACACCTCATCTATGGAAGTTGGAATATAATAGAATTAATCATCAAGTTATACATCGGATAAATTTTTTTATCTATCATTTATGATATGTTTTGAATTTATATTTTTATATTGTGTTTTGTTTACTCATGCTGTAATTTTACAATGATTTTCATTGTTAATTTGTTTAACTTATATGCTTCATGAAGGTCGTCAATGCATTAATGGTCAGCTTCCATAGGGATTGAAAAGTTATCCCAGACAATTTAGTAGGTTTCCCTATTATGAGCACCTACAAACTACGCATTTGTTTGATACAATGCATATCAGAGAGAATATGATAGAAACGTTATGGAAAATATTGGATGGAAGGAATGACAAAGATAAAATTGTCAAAATTTGTAGTGACATTCAGGAAGCCACTCATGCAATGAAAAATGTCATTCAATTAAATAGTGGCGACAAAATTAATATAAGTGCCCTTCCTTGGTTATTAATGAAGTAGCAAAGCAATGCTATAAAACAAGTCATACGAAAAATTTGATTTCCCATAGGATTTTTTGCAAACATAAACAATATCATAACAAAGAAAGGTGAATTTGGGTCAGGGATGAAAATGCATGATTGGCATACCTTCACTAAGGTAATTATTCTATTCTATTATATATATATATATATATATGTATACTGCATGTACTTTTCAATGTATTATGTTTACTACTTTTGGAAAAATATTAATGAAAAGATCATTTTATAATTGTTGCAGTAAGTTCTACCTCTATCTCTCCCAGACAACTTCGACAACAATATCAAGCAAGTTATATATGATCTTGAAAAATACATGAGGTAAGTAGCGATATTTGTTCAATTCGTTGTATATTTTTGTTAAATATTTTTAATATATTTGTGCCTTGAATCACTTGTAGATGGCTATCATCTAAAGCAATCCATAAAGAAGATATAAATTATTGGAAGAGAAAAATTCCTCGTCTAATGTGTGAAATGAAAAAGTGTCTACCTTCATCATTTTTCAATGCACAAGAACACTACCTCATACACCAAGTTGAGGAGATTGAATTGTGTGGACCTGTACACACAAGGTCAATGTGGATGGTTGAGAGGCACTTGAAATTTTTGAAGGCTTTGGTTAGACAAAGAGCACATCCCGAGGGTTCTATGGTGGAGGGATACATGGTATACCATACCATGGTGTACATTAATAAATATCTTCCTAAGTTTGCAACAAAGATCCATGTAGATCACATTTGGGATCCCAACTTCATTAAATTTTTTGAAGGGGAGTACCTAATGGGGAAAGGTAGATTGAGGAAAGTGACAGGTAATTATAATATGGTCATGGAGATTATTTAGAATACATTTTACATTTGGTTTTTATGTATATTGTATTTATTTAATTATTAATCTTCAATATTCATCAATTATAAATTAAGGTCATATACTGTGGTAATTAACTAATTACACGTCATTTGTGAATTTCAATTTATTTTGATACAGTTGGTCGAGAGTGGGATGCACTACATTTGTACGTCACAAAAAATCTCAATTGGATGATGGTATGGATTGAATGATGTCAACAATCTGGTCGCACATTAACATGGGAAGGTGTGGCTTCATTGGTTAAAGAAGCTCATTGTAATAGAGATTCCAATGTTACACCAAGGGAAATTGATTTAGCATATGGTTTAAGAGATAAATAGGTACGTATAAATATATTAATCACCCATATTATTTAATTATTTTCAATTATATTGATGTATATATATGTTGAGATTTTTTTTCTTTGCATACATTCGGCCAAAAATAAATATGTTTATCAACTGATGATATTGCAATAAGTTTTACATGTTTGAAATATTGCAGGTGAAACACCACAAGGCTATGTGGTGCAATAGTCATAAATTTTGAATCAAACAGTTGTATGACATGAAGAAAACTTGTGATTTTGGGATAATTACAGTCTTCCAGGTGACTAATCTTTCATCTAGAAGTGACATACATCCAGAAGTCTCAAAAAATCAATACTATGGGATTTTGGATGATATACTTGAGTGTGATTTTAAGTCCTTCAAATTAGTTCTATTTGTTGTCCTATGGTATAGGCTACGATTGAATGAAAATGATCCCGAGAGAACTGTTATTGAACATTAGAATGGATTTGCCATGGTTAATACAAGGTATTTTGAGCGAGCTGGAAATGAGCCCTATTTTCTTCTAAGCCAATGTGAGCAGGTATTTTACTCAGAGGTTCTAGGTAAAGCGGGTTGGTCATATGTTGTTAGACATGACCCAAGAGGAGGGTCAGTAAAGTATAATGTGGTGGAAGAAGAAGATACTAAATAAATAGAAGATGATGTAGATGATGATCAGGATCAATAGTTAGTTGATGATGTGCCTGATGAAGATGTCAAAGAGGAGGAACTAGATCATGATGATGTAGGAGTTAATGTTCATGAAGATGATATCCATGTGGATGATGACATTATTGAAATTGATATTAATGACGATGATGATGATATGACCAATCCTTATAATGTTGAATCTAGATCAGATGATATAGACAAAGAGTTGGATGAAGAAGAAGATCAATGACATTGAAATGTACGAGTTATGTTTTTGTATTATCTATTTGATATTAATTTCTTGATAGAATTATATTTTACTTATGTGGATACATAATTAATTTATGATGTTTTTAATTTTAATTATATTTGAATTATATTAGAATTTGTTCAGTTAACAGAAGTAAAAAATAAAATGGATAAACCAAAAGATGAAAGTGTGAGACCACTGCCTTGTTGGATGTATGGATTCTAATGAAGATCTATAAAATTGTAATCTATGATGGCAATAATTCAAAGTGTTTGGCACATAGATGTAGTTTATAACTTGTATAAATATGCAAGGAAATGATTGAAAAACTCTACTTGAGATAGAATGGTAATCCTAGTTATGTAATTCTTCTTATTGATCCAATTAATGCTCTTCAGTTACTGTGATTTACTAGAGGGGTTTAATATTTATTTGAAAGAACTAAATAATCACATCACACAAATACAACAAATGTGTATCAGTAAACTGAATATATATATATGCTTGATATATCAATTTAGACAACAAAAAAGCATCAAAATGGAGATAACCAGATAACTGTATAATTCCAAAAATAGCTAATACCAAGATTAAGCCACAAGTTCAGACATATTCATTAACTTCATCAAAATTCATACATGCAGATGAGTCTTTTAAAGGAAATTTTAATTGCAAACTATCTACTATATCTTTTTCCTATCCACCTATATATGTGTTACAATATGAAATAGATATAAATATATCAAAATTGTGAAAGGGCACGTCCTTTGAGAAATGTCTTTTGCTTAAAAATAATAGCAAACTAGAATTTATGCTCTATTAAGCCATAAATAGATGTTTGACAGATAATCTTTGTAAGTTGGCTACTTGTGTGTATCAACATCCTCTAGTGCATTCCTTATGGCTATCTCCATTTAGAACATCTTCTCATTCTTTTCACATGCCCTGTCCATTGTTAAATAATTTCCTATGGCTGTCTCCAGAATTGTTTGCATCATCATCTAGCATTCCTTCATCCATCCTGTGGTAATAGATATTGTTTTACTCCTCTTCGGTTAAGTACTTGTCCACCCATCTCTGATACTCTTCATCTGTTGGCAAGCCAAAATTCATGACCTCATTCACCTTAGTATTGTAAGGTGTGTACCTCACTACAAATTGATTGGCTTCCCTTTCAAAAAACTCTAAGAATGTGCTGGTGTTAATTATCTTATCCATACTAATTACCAGAAAATCATAGTTTGAATCATCACAAATCAATTTGATTTGTGAATTGATATCTTCTTCTTCCCCATCCTGCCACTGTTGCAATGTCTTAACATTTCCTTGTGCATCAATAATGTCTAGAAAAAATGTATCATTCTAGTCATTAGAGCTCTTTATCAACTCCCTAATTCTTCTATTGAAATCATTAGGTAGGGATTGGAATCCGTTCAATGATTTTACAAAGTTTTGAGTAGGCTTCAATGCCTGGGGCTTATTGTCTGCATCAAACCTAGAAGCTTTGTACATAACCTAGATCATTGGCCCTAGGGATCCATTTCTCAGCCAAAGGAAAAACTGTTTCCCGATCCCTATTGATATTTTTTATTCCTTTCAAGAATAAATAATACAAAGAATGTACAGATGGTAATTTACCATGAAAATTTTCATTAAGATGCCTCAAAACTATGTCAACCACCTCACTTTTTTTGGAAATTACATCATCCACACTTTCCTTTAAGGCATCCTGCAATTATGTGATCCTATTCAACATTTGCTTCTTGGTGGGATCCATAGAATATTCAACTTGTTCTTCAACTAGCCTTGGTGTAGGAATGAGAGGAGGTGCTTGGATGGGGGACCCCAGAGTTGAAACAATTGGAGTAGTATGGGGGACCAATCTTGCAATAGAAGGTAATGCTCTGATACCATGAGCACTAGAGGATTCTCCCAGTTGCCCATATTCCAACCTATCTACTTCAGATTGCAGCTCAACATTCCTTTGTTGCATCCTACTATATTCTGCAATTATCATATTGTATTTCTCCATCAGACTCTTATTTTCAACCTCTTCTTTCTCAACTATCTTTAGGGCCAATTTGGACACATTTACTGTCAGTCTTGTAGCTTCTATTGTTGAATTTTGAGAAGCTCTCTTGATGATTAGCCCTCCCCTTAGGTGTGGGATAATATCAGTTACATTGGGCTTTCTGCCCTAGGGTGCCAATGACCATATGGCCAGAGTTTCATACTCCTCACTTAAGGCAGAGTCCTGCAAAGCTGCCTTAACCTCTTCTTCAATATTTTGTATAGGGTGCTTGGACTGTGAGATAGCATTGAATGTAACTGCATCAGCTATGTCCCATTCAAGAAAAAGTAAGACACCAGCCTGAGTCACAAGTCTTCTTCCCTCCTCAGGAGTGATGCCTTTGAATTCTTCCATTACTTCAGCCTTGACCTCATCATCATTCTCTTGTTCAAACCTACTAGGTCTCAATTCTCTCCTACTCTTGCATTTTTTCTGGTACTCTTCTAGTTTCATCCTCCAAACTAATTGCAAGAATACAAGAGTCTTTACAAATGCATCATCATATAAGAATTACTAGCATCTTGTACACATTGCCCCTTTACATCCATGTCAGAAAACACCAATTGTGTTGATCTAGGAGGGGAAGCGATACCAACCTGCATGTCTTGATTAGTCACAATTATCTCATCCATCAAAGTTTCTGGAATTTCCTCAACTCTCTCCCTCTTAGGGCTTGGCTCTTATGGTATCACTGCAGGATCACCTCTTGGTGGTGAATCTAGATCCACAATCCTTATCCCTTCGGGTGCTCTAATCCTTAGACCCAGCTATGATGATGCTTGCATGACTTGTTTTCCCTTCTTATCCCCTTCATCCTCATCACTTCTTGCATTCCTCTTTCTCTTGTATAGAGGCCTGTCAACTAGTGGTTGATAAGCTAGCCTTGTTTCTTCAGGCCTCACATCCAATCTTTCTATACCAAAATCTAATTCCAAACTGACCATCTTGGTCTTCAAGGTTCCCATGATTTTTTTGAAATTAGCCATTAAGAAGTCTATTTTCTTGTGAAATGGAGTGAACTCCATTAATCGATCATATTTTGGATCCATTTTATGTATTATAGCTAGCAACTTTTCAGATGCAATCCTTTTTCCTTTATTGAACTCCTGCTTATTCAAATCAAACTCATTTCTGATTAGGTCCTTAGGAAAGTTGAATTCATGTGCAAATTTGCCACCTTTAATTCATTGTCTGAACAATGCAAAGAATCCCTCAAGGTCATGCTGTCTCCTAGAAAAATTCCTCAAATTGAAGTCATCAAAAAACCTTCTGAAGTGGACCCATCCTCCCTTGGAATAAACAAAATCATAAACAATAGTGTAGTCAAGGAACAAAGTCCCTTTTCTTTTCTTTGTTAGGTTGTCCTCATGAATACAACCTAGTTGCCACATTACTTCGGAAAACCCCATCCTTGATGGTACATTAAAGGGGAGGATATGAGGGGTTCCCTGGAAACCATACACCCTCAAGACAGTGCTTACAGGGTATAAGATGATATCACCCCCACTGTGACACTTTTAAATTAGGCTTCCTCACCTTCGGTCGGAGGAATTCATGCAAATATTCAGGGACTCTTGGCACATTTACCACCAACTAAGCCTTGATTCTAGAGGCAAAGTAGTTATCAAACTGCACAAAGCTGGCACCTCCCCTGTTGTAAGACAAATCTGCACTCCACACCTATACTGGTAACCTTTCTCCATTCACCTCCTGCCTCAACTCTATTTTTCCTAGGAAGAAAACAACATTCTTGTACATGAACATATGCATCAATAGGGAGTACTAGAAAAAAGGAGTGCCAGTGTCCCCTACATGCAGCTTCATCAAACCCTCATGCATCTTCTCTGACATGAATGATGTAAATTCATATACCACTGAGAAGTTGGGATGCTGAATCTGGGCTCCCATAAACATGTACACAATTGGCATCACAGTATTAGGGTTGAACCCTAAAATCTGACACAATGAATAAAATGTTTCCAGGAAGTGACTGGAAAAATAGCTCAGCCTGAAAGGCTCTTGGTCATTTGGGCTGATAAGAATTTTTGAACTGCCCGCCCTGGCCAGGTGAAGAGGAAGCAACTTCAATCTGAAAAGAGGCTTTAACCTTTTGTACTCCTCATTCATCTCATCAAAATCTATTTGGACTAAGAAATGGCTATACTCAGTCATAAAAAAATCTGCCAAATCTCATCTACATTTAGGCTTAGCAGAATTCCACCATCATTATCCCTTATGACCCTTGTCATAGGATCATACCATGCTGCCATTGCTCTAAGCAAGTCAACATCAAGGAACACATTTGGAACTATTAGTTTCCCCATGTCATATCTCTAGGCATTAGAGAAGGGGTGAGGTAAGTTTCGTTGTCCATACCACAGCCTAAACATTTCAAGACCAGTCATAGGAATCTTGGCATCCGCAATGTTATAATTTTTGCACAGTAGACCTTCACCTAGGGTCTTTCCATTCATTAAAACCAAACCACTCTTCCCGTCATTTGTTGACAATAGGACATTATCCAGGAAGTCATCATACAAATTCCTCTTCAAATAATCAACATGGCCAGAGTGCTACTTCGGTGGTGCCATCTTAAACAACTAGGGCTTCTTTTGAAAAATCAAATCCTCGAAGAAACTTGGGGTACCTAGAACAAAAAAATACAACACAACTGTGCAATTCGAATAATTCAAATGAACTAGTAACCCTACAACAATAATTAACAAAACCCCTTGACCAGCACAATAGAACCCTTCGCAAAGACATAGTCAAATTAACCTAGCAGTTTAGAAAATAAATCATGGAATTTCACACCTTGCAGAGAACCAAACTTCACAGTGATCACTCGAAAAACTTTATCTCTGGCTCTGAACTACTTGGAAAATACTTGAATTCTTTTGTGATGAAGATAGAAAAAGAGTAGATACTTTATTTCAATTGAATTGAGGCAGTAGACGTCTCATCCACCATTAAATCTCATTTGCATGCCGCCCCAATGGCTCCAACCGCATTTGATGTGAATTTAAACTTCAGTCGTCGATATTTTATTTTTGTCAGATCATCGAATGACCATCTTCAAAAGGACTAATGAAATCTCTATGTCAGCATCGAGGGCCCACCATAGAAGCAACGCTAAAGCAATACACGTGGCGCCCTCCCTTGATATTGCGATCACTAAAGATCCTACATCTTTGGATCATGTGATGGTGGGCAACCGTTGATTCCTACCATTGGCAATCGTGCTCACTCACAGTAGTCAGCAGCACCAAACATAACCGTTGAGAAATTTTTTACCAAGATTATAACATCACCATCGAGCTCGAGCACATGCATCTTGCAGATGTTTTAGTAACCCACTTTATAATGTATTTAAATTTGACACAAATATTAAACACTTTATTGATCCTTTTTCGGCATCGACAGCTTGGGACACGTGGCGCTCGCCCGTGATATGGAAATCACCAAACAATCAATGGTGATGTCATCACAAGATCATGGGGAGTGGTTAGGATCAATCATAGGAAGATCGATGGTCATTAAAAATATAGCAGTCAGCAGCACCAAACATAACCGTCTAGCAACTTTTTACCAAGATTATAACATCATTGTCGATCTCAAGCACGTGCATCTCACAAATTTTTTAGTAACTTAATTTATAATATTTAAGTCCAACACAAATATTAAACACTTTATTAATCCCTTTTTGGCATCAACAACTTGGGACACGTGGCGCTTGCTTGTGATATCGCAATCACCAAACAAACAACGGTGATGTCATCACGAGATCGTGCAGAGCAGTCAGGATCAATCGTAGGAAGATCGATGGTCATTAAAAATACAGTAGTCAATAACACCAAACATAATCATCAAGCAAATTTTTACCAAGATTATAACATCACCATCGATCTCGAGCATGTGCATCTCGTAGCTATTTTAGTAACTCGCTTTATAACATATTTAAGTCTGACACAAATATTAAACACTTTATTAATCCCTTTCTGGCATCGGTAGCTTGGGACACATGGCGATCGCCCATGATATCGCAATCACTAAACAACCAGCGGTGATGTCATCGTGAGATTGCGAGGAGCGATCAGGATCAATCATTAGATGAAGTGATTTCAATCTTGACCGTTGCTCACTGACCTTGCAAGGTTTCTACTAACGTCACAAATATGGTGCGAGGTGTGTGAGATTCTGCCATCTGTCACATTTGATGGTGGGGAATAGTTTTTCTCGCTGATCGATGATGAAGGCTGATGCTGACAACTATTTTTGTACCGACGCATCATGGTCATTCCTGGCTGACCTCGCGTAATTAAAACTATAGTTTCAATAATGTTGCGAGGTGTCCGATTTGGTGATGCGTGGACTCCGATGTTGTGCATTGATAACAAAGTTGGGGCCCATTTCCATGCTGATTTGGTGCTCGGTAGGTGAATATCCTATCCATTTGGTGATTGGAGGGAGAATGTGGCATTTTCAAACTATTTTGACTAAATCTGAGTCGTTCTCTTGGCCAACGATGTGATTGATCAACGACTCCTATTTAAAAATAAACTGATATTGTATGATAGCCGTTTTATCTCGCACAAGTGAATAGTAATGGTCGAGTTCGACTCTACCTGCATAATTAAATGCTAAATTTTGTGAATTACTATTTTCATTATGTATCTCTACATTGAGGAAGAATTACTTGGTATCGAGTGAAGCAAGCTATGGTTACGATTTCACAATTTCGCTACCTTGGATGTTCTGTGATTGAAACTCTATGTAGCACATACGCCATTTCTTGTAAATTTAGAATATTTTATGGTTGCTTGCTGGGCAATTCGTGATTGTTTCCTATTTATGTTCTTGAAGAATTGATTGAATATATTCACTTTTAGAGCTTGTCTAGATAATTTCTAGGGTTTTTTGAATATTGAAGAATTTTCAGTTAAGGCTAAAGGAGAAAATTGTAATTATTTGCTATCTAAAAATAAGCCAACCCTAGTTTGAATTATCATTAGTCTAGTATAAATGGAACTCAAGGCCCAAAGTTCTGGTTCTGAAACCACTACCAAATCTTTATCCCAAGATATTATTAATTTGTTACAACCCTCTACTAGAAAGAAGCAGGAGGGAAAGGTTTTGTTCTGTGGGCCTCGAATCTTGGAAGGATTTATAGACAAGCAATGTGCAATTCAAGATGCTGAGTTACCATACATCGGGTGGCAGTTGTTCTCCAATTGGTTTGGGAATAGGAATTTTTCGGTTCCTTTATGTAACCCCTGGAGGTTCGAATTGGGTAAATTGGTGGTTCCTAATGTTTATATGGATGTAGATCTTTTAAAGGACATTGCTGCTAGATATGGGCCTATGGCCTGAATTGTGAGGACACATGCTGGCGTGCAGATGATCAAGATAACCAAAGAAGAAATTGCAGAGATTTTCAAATTGCAAGAATGGAGTCAGGATATGGTTCCTATCGACTTGGAGGTTTTCAGATAAGAATATAGAAATACTAGGGGTTTGCTCACAACATCCTTGTTAATACCTCATTTGGTAGTCTTAGGAAGAGGAAAAAATCAGAAGAAGATAGTAATTGGCAGGAATGAGCCTGAACCTTTTCCTGTGGAATATTTCTCTAGTTATTTCAAGAAGAGTATTTGTTCTTTATGTCAAGTTCTGGGAGTCAGCTTAAAGAAAACCTTGCCTACCGATATTATGTATATGGCAGTAAATCTCAGCACCCAAGTTTTAATGTAATATATGATTTTGCCACTTATTTGGTAGAGAAGATGCACATAGGTTTGGTAGCCCTAAAGGAGGGGAAGATATGGGTTGGATTCAGATGGTATTCCTTGTTAATCCACATGTTTTTGTATAAGGGTCAGGCTATGTTCAAAAAACATATGGAATTAGAGAAGAAGGATGGAAACATTGAAATGCCTGTCCAATATTGGACTAGGATTCTTGATATGCATGATCATAAGTTTGATTATGTAACTTTTCATAATGTCTTTGGATCTAAATTAAGGGAGGCTCTGGTTCATGACCCCCCAAGGATCCCAAAATAAATTCATGACTTCTTGAGGTCGATGGAGAGAAGGCCTGAATTGAACATAATTCACAATTGGGGAGACATTATCCCCTACCATAATACCACAATTTTTGGGGTTTTTGGCACTAATGTCAATCCAAATGTTCTGCCAAGGGAGGCACCTCCTAGAATTGGATTTTTAGAAATCATGAGGCACTTTGGGGGTGCTCAAGAACTACATTTGTCAGCTGAACAAAAGAAAGGTTCTTTCCTCCCTGAATATACAACATTTTTCGATTTTGTTATGGCAAAGGGAGGATGGACGGATTTGCATCGATTACTTCGTCCTTATAAGCTAAGGACTGTACGCCCCAAGAATCATGATCCAGAGGGTTTTATCTCTCCAATGAAGGAAAAACAATCGGACATGAGCTTTCATCCACAACTTCTACTTTCCTGAGGACATCATGAGGAATATTTTTGATTTGGAATTACAAGATGATAGAAAGACACTATACATTGCCTACTCTAAAATGGTAAAAAGTAAGCAGGAGAAAATACCTAGTTTCAATCCCATACCTGATGCTAAAGATGAGTTTAGCAGGGCAATATATGCTATTGATAATTTTGACAGCTTGGTTCTAGTTTTGAAAGATGAAAGGGTTGTGGAAGAAAGGGGAAAATTGCAAACCATCAAGGAGTACCTTGAGGTAAAGGAAGAGGAGAGGCCTACTTATCAGCCCCAAAAGAAGATAAGGGTTTTTTCTAGAAGAAAGGGAAGTAGGGCTGAAGATGTTACTAAAAATATTGCAACATATTCTTCAAGGCAGTCAGTACCAAATGTTGTTGATTTGGATTCTCCTCCAAGTTTTTTAGAACAAGCTTGCTCACCATCACCAAAGAGGCAGAGGGTTGAAAGGGTAAAGATTGTTGATTGTGATGGTGATGAGGATGATGAAATTATTGTCACTTTGGATGAAATGCATCCTAAGATGCCATTAGACCCAGTTGACATTGCAATAGGTTTAGGTACAATTTCTTTGAGGTTAGGAAAAGATGAAATCAAAGGAATAACAAGCAATGATGACTTGAGAATAGAAGCCTGCAGAGAGTTCATGATGGATGACTCTTTTATTCAAACCAGTGCTTTTAAAGATTTTGTGTGGAGAGCACATACTTCATTATATGCTAAGAAGGTGGCACATGAGAGAAGTCTGCATCAAAAGCTCCCAGAGAAGGTAATTCAAGCTAAGGTCAGGGAAGAGATGAGAGAAAAATTCAAAGCAATAACACAAGAGGAAGGCCGAGAATTGGTATAAAAAAGTGGAGTATTGCTACTCCCTAAATGGGATATCGCTGATGCTATGGTGTTTGACACAATAAGAAGGGATAATAAGCCACTTCCTGCTACTGAAGAGGAGGCTACATTGGCACTCAAGGGATCGGCCTTTACTGAGGAATGGGATGCATTGGCAATCTAGTCCCTATCTACTGGCTCTAAAAAGCCAATTGTTGTAGAACCTTCTAACTTTAGTGGTCACTTGGTTGTGAGGAGAGTTACTGACACCCTAGCATTGGAAGCTGCTGATATGGTTGTGAATGTTGCCAAATTCACCAAAGCAACTGTTGAATATTTGACCAAGGAGCGGGATACTCTGAGAGGCCAATATAATGACATTATTATTGAATATAATAAGAGTCAACAAAACGTAGCAGATTTAGAAACTGAATTGGCTTTATTGAGGCAGCAAATGGATACCATGAGATCTCAAAAGCAAGCCAGTTCTAGCCACACTATTCTTGACCCACTAGTAGAGCAGTTTCAACCTCCTGCACAAGCACATTATTTGTCTATTGTTCCATATAATATGGGACAAGTGCCTATCTCTATTGAGAGGGCTACTAGCCCTAGAGGGGGACTTTCTAGGGAGAAACTAATTCATTAGGTTGAGGAGTATAAGGAGATGGTACGAAAAATCTGGGATGCAACAGGGAGAAGCAATGCAGTAATAGTGGACATTGTTTTGAAACATTTAAACAGAAGGGTCGAGGGTAAGATAAACAGTGTTCATGCAAATTATGCCTTAATGCTGCAAGCACTAAAAATGTTTCCAAAGGATAGAGAATTGGCCATCCCATTGCTGAACAAATGGAGCCCTAGGATGGAGAAGTTTAAATTCATGGCAGTAGGGGGAAAAAAGCATGGGGATAAATATCCTATAGTTATTGCAACGTATCAATTTATCAAAGGAGTTGTTGAGCAAAAGTTTCAAGGATTTGCCACCCATATGGAGTCCAAGATTAAGTTGTTAAAGGATATATATGATGGAAAGGACTTGACCCCACTACCACATATTTTGCATAGTTAGGATGAATTCAAGCCCCTATAGGTTTGGAAAGACTAGATGAATAATATAATGATTTCTCAAACACATGAGATATGCAAAAATGTTGACATCCGCATGCTAGAAAATACATTGGAAAAGTTGTCTTTTGTTATAAGTTTCTTAGAGAACTTTGATGAAAGGCCACATCGATAATGGTAAAGTATGCTCCCTATTGAAACAAGGTTGATCAAGTTGTGGCTTTCCAGTGGCCTTCTAAGGAGGAGTTTGAATTATGGAAAAATGTGTTCACCGATGAACTTGAATTATGAGTGTTATAGTCGAGAATTGCAGCTTGGTCATGTATAATACAGGTCTAGACTTAGATATTATATTCTAAAATTGCATTCTCCTTTTGACTCCAAGTACAGGGTGCTGAGGTGGAGTTAATACTATAACAACTAAGCATGCCTTTGATGTATGGGGAGCAGCCTTTGGAGCAATGCTTTCTTTCCTCCTTATCAACTAATGATGATCTTTGTCTTATGCTCTCCACTCGCATAATAGAATTGTAACCAAATCAGGAGTTAGCAGTCCAATTACAAATGGACATGTGTACTCTCTGACCTATAGCTTGTTGTCTCCCTTGTTTTATAAAAGGGAATTATGGACTGAGAGAGTGGTTGGTTGAAATATTCAAAAGATCAGAAATAAGAGTCTAGTAATATAGAGAGTATGAATTGTAAGTCTAGGTTTTAAAAAAATTTGAGTCAGTTTGGAGAACTTTGTTAATCATGGGGTTTTTGAGCATGTTTGTATCAAACTCATAAATATTTGGAGTTTATTTTGTCTCCTATTGTGTTATGTTACATGGATTATTAATGAAATATCAATCAAAGATGATTTTCATTGATTTTCATTTGTTCTTTACTGTGAATTATGTTTAACTACAACTCTGGTTCAAAGGATCTGTTAAATGCTTTAGTTAACCTATAAATTCATGCAATATAACAAATACGATTCATAAAGGAGTAATAAACTCAGGTATAGATATATGGGTTGTAATGCAATTCATAATAGATCATAATTGTTCAAATTGAAATTTACCCTGTAGTTCAGTTTTTTCTTTTGACTCCTTGTGCTGGGATATGGCACAAGAATTCTGATTATGTTTTATTCTCATATGTTTTGTGTAAGGCATCAGGATATTTTACTCAAACATTTCCTATCAATTTACTTTATGTGAAGTTTGTGATTCTCTGTTAATGGACATGAGTCTTTTTTAAGGAATAGCCAATTTCTTGAAGAATTCGATCCTTTAACATTAATTGGGGATCTATTTGTTGCTTACCTATGTGCAAATTAAATGAATTGTTTAAATCCTGTATGTTAAGAGCACATGTTAGGGAATACCCTCCTGTATTTTATAGAATTTGAAGTGTAGGAGAATTAGCCTTATTGCTATTCTCATTAAGTTGGCCATACTATTCCTAGTCTTTTATTATTGAATGTGGCGAGTTCATAGGAGCTTCTAGGAAACACGTGTGGGTTGTAGTAAAAAAATGCCAACAGGTTCAATTGGAAACATGATCTATTGAGTAATTACAAAGAATTCATAATTTTAAATTCTAGATTTCGACAACATGATCTATTGACAAGTAGGAAGTATTTTTCACATTGTGTCAAATTTTGATATTGTTATCAGGATTCAATTATGTAGGTTTACAAGTAAAACTCATTGACCCATGTTTCATGAGTAGTGTTTCACAAGAACCCATCTCTCATGATAATGAATGGTCCACTTAGCACTCATTGCGTCTAAATGATTCTCAAAGCGATGAAGCACTAGGCCTTCCTAGGAGGTCACCCATCCCAATATTACATGATCCATGATTTTATTAGTAATTGATCATTTTGGATTTTGACAAACTTGACACACAAATGACAATTTGACAATGAATTTAATGTATCACAATTAATTTTCAAATTGAGTAACACAATAGAAACTAGAAAAAATTGAGAGATTGTTATGAGAGTAGTGATGCAACTTTTCTAATTAGAGTGTATTCCAAGAGATTGCAATTCTTTGAGATATTTTATCAAATAGTTCACAAGATTTGTCTGTCCTCCCACATTTTACATTAATTTTGAAAATGGAGTCTACAACCACAACATTTGAGAAAATTAATCTTCATATTATGCTTTGATGGATGTCTATACCTTGATCCAAATCTCCCATATTAAGGAAATCGACAAGGATTTTGTTGAAGGTTGTGAAATTTGTTTATGCATCTACGAATTGCATTTGATTGAAAGTTTCTAAAACCTTTTTAAAAAATCCATTATGTATATTCTACAATCATTATAGTCCACAATTTCACATTTATTTGGTTTTGCATCTACCAATTGTATTTTCTTGAATTTTCCTACCAAATTTTCAATGTAGATCCATTTTGTGTATATCTTACAATTTGTTGGTGTTTTTTCCCACATAGGATTTGCAATTCTGTAAGAGGTAGCCAACCTCCGTTATAAAAAATTGCAAAGGCTAGTGTCCAACTAAGAAGAGTCAGTCAAAGACTAACATCTCCTACACTTTTGGCTCTGTGAAACCAAGGTGGGTAAACCCAAGTGTGTTCATAAGAATGTTTCATGATTGCTAAGAATACTTCTTATAAATGCATTCCCTGCTAACACTAATAGATAGTCATTACCCTTTTTGTGGAAAAACCAAAGAATAATAATAGATATCCCAAAGCAAGGAGACTGAAAATTATCATAAGATCTATATCCCAAAATGAGATAGCAGTTGATATTTATTAAAATGTTCAGGTATTGAATCACCGTGCTTAGAGTCATAGTCCTATACCTGAAAGGAATTTACCAATACTATCCAGTGCTTCATCCATTGTGTGGGAGTCATATAAAACATAATTCATATGAAATTGAACCTATCACCATAGTGCTTTGCTACCATGAGATTTTTTAATATATTAAAACAAAACTCCTTAGTGAATCTTGAGCATATAACCATAAACATCGCAATTTATGTTCAAGCATTTGATTAACTCATTAAGTCAAAGCAAGAGAAAAAAATACACTTTCATTTACACCATTGAAACTGAATGAACAAACCCTTGATAAATCCATTCATAATCCATGGCCCATACACAAGAGAGCAAAATGTCTTATTTTTTTTAGATTTCTTTCGATATCAGTAATTACAAAAGCATAGTATACTTATTTCATAATTTTCCCAGCCCAGCATGATTTACTACATAATACCTTCAAAATCCTACACTACCACTAATTGTACCTATTCTAAGCCCTAAAAATTCATAAACCCTAACTTAACAACCACAAATTCAGAAGAAAATTGCCCCTGTCAGCCCTAGGGCATCAATTCAATGCCAAGTTTCTTGCTTTGAAAGACCCCTTAATGCAATGAACCTATATCATACCATGATGCACACCAATCCACTGAGTTACAGTTCCAAGACAATGGGTGGATTGGTGGATTTCATTTCTATTTACCCCTCAAACCCTTACATAGGCAAAACAGGGCAGTCCCTATAAATCTAGTAAAGACATGCCACTCTAGTCATCAAAATTCTTTACCAGTTCCTTAATCTTCCTACTCAAATCATCACATAAGGCTTGAAAACCTTGCAGTGATTTTACAAAAAACTTGAGTAGGCCTTAATGATTGGGGCCTATTGTCTGCATTGAATCTAGAGGCCTTATACATAACATCTAGGTCATTGGCCCTAGGGATCCACTTCTCAACTAAAGGAAAAACTAATTCCTAATCCCTAGTAGAGTTTCTTATTGAATCTAAGAATAAATAATATAAAGAATAAACTGATGGTAATCTACCATCAAATCCCTAATTCAAATGCCTAAAAATTGTGTCTACAACTTCATTTTGCTTGGCAACTGCTCCATTCTCACTTACTTGTAGAGCTTCCTGTAGCTCTCTAATATTATTAAGAATCTACTATTTGGTGGGATCTACAGAGTACTCAACCTCCTCTTCAACTGGCTCTAATGAAGGACTAGGAGCAGGAGTCTGGATGGGGGACCCAGGAGTAGAAACAATTGGAGAAGTTGGAGGTACTGATCTTGATGTAGAATGTATGGCTAGGGTACCAAGAGCACTAGAAGACTCCCCTACATGTATGTACTTCAACCTGTCTACCTTAGTTTGCAGCTCAACATTCCTTTGCTGCATTCTACTATACTCTCCAATAATGGTGTTATATTTCTCCATCAAACTTTTCTTCTCAGCTTCTTCTCTTTCAGCTGTCTTTTGGGCTAATTTGGCCACATTTACAATCAAGTTTGTAGCTTTTGTAGTTGAAGTTTCAGAAGCTCTTTTGATTATTAACCCTCCCCTTAGGTTTGGGCTAATATCAGAAGCATAGGGCATGAGCCAACCTAAACTTAGGAAGTAATAAAGTTAGGCAAAATATTTAACTCAATTTATAAAAAGGGGCCTGACCTAGATGAAATAATGAGACATAATTCATTTTAATACCCACTCCAAAAAGGTAATGGCTTAATATATCTCACCCAAGGTTTTACATGGAACATTAGGATTTTTATGAAAGCTAAGGTAAAACCCAACCTTAGGTTCCTCCCGAACAATGTAACAAGCGATGACAAGGGAAAAACATAAATGGAATTCAAAGAAAAATATTTAAATCTCCATCAAATCCACCGTGATGCACACCAATCCAATGAGTTACAGTTCCAGGACAGTGGGTGGATTGGTGGATGTCATTTCTATTTAGCCCTCAAACCCTTACATAGGCACAATAGGGCAGTCCCTATATTTGATTGTTTAATCCCACAAAATAGTGATTGAGAACTTCAAAACAAATGCAAATGAAAGGGAACACATATATTTATCTACACCAATGATCTCAGACCATTTCAAGTTTGTATGGATCCATACAACACAAAAGAACTTAAGAAAAATTGTAAAAACACAAAAAATTGCTTCAAGAACGTGGTATCTGATATGAAATTTTGGCATCAACTCCTCCAACAATTGAAATGGAATGGGAATACAATATGATAGAAGTGGGATAAAAAATGCATCGTTTGAAGCATCAAACCAATAAGGAAAGATGAAAGAAAGTGCTAAACCCTTAAACTAAAAAAGTTTCTTTTAACTTTATGTTTGTTGGGTAGCCAATTCTTTTAAGTTATCAAATCCTACCAGCATACATAATCAAATTGTTGTTGTTTCAAATGACTATGAGCACTAACTTTCACTATTTGAAGATTTTGAAACCTTGTCATACAAAATTAGAACATTGATAAAATTATGATGACTTTACCAGGCCTAGTACACACTCCCTCCCCATTAGCCACTTAGACATATGGAAATTAAATGTAAATTTGCTGCTATTTTTAGTCATGTAGGTGTCCAATAAACCACTTGATGGTGTTTCCCTTCAAGTTTATTTACTTGAATGAATCGAAAAATTCATTTGATTACAATTAGAGAATACATTTGATGCCTTGGTTGTGTAACTGGTGGACCATATTCACATTTAACACTTGTTACAAAGTTTGGGAGTTAAAACGTTAAGTAGATTTTATTTGTGATGGACAAATTTTGACGGTAGTAACAATAACTTGCAATCTATCAAGAATTGATTACCTTATAACCTATCAAATTCTAGTGATGAAATGATAGATTAATCATAATGTCACCTTTGGATCACATAACCATGAAATAACTTCATCCAGCATACTTATGAGTGCAAGTACCACCAAATAGGTATTTTTTAGATTTGTCTTCCTTGAGCGAGGGAAATTCAAGAAAAGAAGAGGAAAGTGAGACATGTAGTAGGTCTAAAAGAGGGAGACCAACTAGAGGTCAAAAGATTAGAAGAAAATTTTGTAAGCGCATGGAATTTTTTCTTGCTGGAAGGGGGTCATGTTCTTATGATGATGAGAGCATAGGAAAAATCGAGGTGCCTTTGAGGTACAAAAATCTATGGAAAAAATGGGTACCCAAGGAACTTCCTCCAATAAACATTGATCTTTGTGTCAACAACAGGATATATCATATAGAATCATCGTCATTACATGGGTTGGGCCTATTTTGCATGGACGGCATAAAGGTCTATTTTGAAAAAGTTACTGAGTTGATGGAGTATGTTGGACCCTGTTATAGTTACAAAGATTGAATGCGGCTGGTTTGATATACATGAAGTATGCATAGGTATGCACTATCAACAAATTATATACAACTAAAAGATAAGGATCAAAATAAAGGAGTGGCTAGGTACATTGACGGAAGGCCAAAAGCATCAGGGAATATTGCAGGGTTTATAAATAGTACATGACCTAGGTCAACAGATAAGAAACCCAATTGTATATTTGAGGCACGAGAGGGAAATCATGTATTCATATGTGCGATAAAATCAATAACTACAGGGGAAGAGTTGCTAATCGATTACAATTTGAATTGCTTAGATACAAACACAATTACTAAGGGGGTGGTATATACTATATACCATTTTACCCAACCTCCAATTAATGACTCCAATATACCATTTTATTACTATGTTTTTTTTTGTAAGTCTATTGGTTTCATTTCAGTAATGTTTTTATATTTAATTTTTGTCACAATGGGACATTGGTCATACGAGGAAGGCTCCAACCCAGAGTGCAAATCATGATCCATCTTCAGGTGCTTCTATCTGACAAGTTTACCTCATTATAATTGTACAAATTAGATACAAGCAAAATGTTTTATTATTATGTTTTTTTCACGAGTTTATTGGGTTAATTTCGATAATATTTTTAATATTCTTGTTGCAGTCGGCTGATCGGGGAAAGGAACCAATAGTACAGGAGAACATCCATACGGAGGTGGACTCACTATTATGCAATGATGACATCACATTTTACACAAACCCTGCGGATATGATGAGGAAGGCCCAAACAAATGCACATGAAATCCTTAAGTTGGTATTTGTAGTGCCTCAAACAGATGAGATACGAGAAAGTGTTAAAATATTGTTCGAGAGAGCACAAAACTTGCAACTAAGCTGTCATGAGATCTTTATTTATAACATAAGTTCATTCATGGTCATATATTTTGTACTCTTTTATGTCATGAGCTAAAATATGTGTTGTTTTTATAGGATTATTTGCATCCTCATCATGTTGTTGGCCATGATCAAGGTACTACAAGTGTTTCCCAGGAATTAGGGGATGGTACAAGTGTCAATCCTGATCGTCTTGCGCATACAACACTTTATCCGACCCCATCATCCGTGCCTATATTGTCGACTGAAATGTCAGAAACACATACCATGCAGGAATTCGGTAGTCCACCATCTGGCAGTGAACACATGCCACCACATGTGTCAGTACCTATGGATATAGAGGCCACTATTACTGGTGATGTTTTAGCAGCATTTCCTGGATCTTCCCATATTACTAGTACGAAAACATTTCCAATCACATTGGTGGTGACTGAGGATTTCCTTCCCATAAATATAGAGAAGGTCCCAGGTACTTTAAATTTTTTTAATTATTATTATATATAATCCAATTTAAATTTACTTATTGATCACTCTTTATAGTCTAATTATGCTATGATCATTTTGTAGGAAATAATGTTTTGTATAAACATCTAAGTGATATTACATTGGAGCTCTTTAGGCCCACCATACATACATGGTGGAATGCCCAAAATCAAGATTTAAAAGATGAGCTCATTAACCATTTAGTTGTGTTGTTTGGTGATAAAAAATTCAACCAAACCAAGGTCCTTAAGAAATTTGTTACCTATCTAAAGTATGTGAGGGACCAATATAGGTCACATTTAGAGAAGAACAGAAAGTATGAGCGTACCCCCATGATTCTAGAAAGGGAGTGTAAGGACTTGGTGTCGGATGGAAAGGAGAACGCTAAAAAGAAGAAAGTAAAGACACCATCAAGCCAAGCAAGGTATGTGATACTATTAACAATTTAATTATATACTGATTACACTTTCTTTTTACATAATCTAACATATTTCAATTTTTTCATAGGCTGCCTGACACGTCGAAGGCAACAAAGGAAAGACTAGAAAAACATGGGCAACACAAACCTGGCTCTGGTGGTTATATGAAAACAGCTACATGATTTGTAAGTATCAATAAATGAAATATTTCACAAATAATAAATTGCAAACAATTTTGGTTTTATCACACCATAGAAGAAAAATTCATGACCGCATGCAAAAATGTAGGGCTTTGATTTCAACAGAGTGCCCACAAAAGAGGACCTAAAGATTGCTTTCCACCAATGCTATGGAGCCTTGACTGAACATCTAAGAGTCTCGACTGGGCAAACACAATCCTCCACTGCATCCAACATGCAGGTAAATAAACTCAATAAAGTTTATTTCAAATTGAATACTTGTGCAATTTGTTCAATATTAATTTCCACCATAATAATGTGCCTATTTGTTTTACACAGATAAGAAATGATAATACTGCACATGACACTGGAATGCAACCTAGTGAGGGTAGAGCGCAACTTGTCGATGAAGGCCATGGTGTGCATCCTGGTACTGGATGTATTCATGTGCTATACAAAACGTAGTATGGATTAATATAATTAAACATCTTTAATTGCATTTGGTGTATTAATCAGTGTAACCTTTTGTGTTTCAAATTTAGAGCATGTAGAGCGTGATCAACATGTTGAGCATGATCAGGGTAGACAAGATCAGGAACATGATGTGGCTCCATCAGGTAAAGAGGACCACTCTAATTTTCTTTTAAACATATTTAATTGCAATTGGTGTATTAATTAATGTAATATTTTGTGTTTCAACTCCAGATCAAGATTTAGAGGGTGTTCAACATGTTCAGCATGAGGCTATAAGACAATATCGGGAACATTGTGTGGCCAATTCAGGTAAAGAGCACCACTCTGATGTTCTTTTAATTAATAAAATATGTGTAACAATAATAATAAAACATATCAATTTAACATTTCTTTTCTATTGCAGTACATTCCCCTTTCCAGCCGTGTCTACATTGTGAGTACACGACTAGGCATATATTAAGATCACAAGCAAATCTTGGAACAATTGAAGGGGGAACAAATGATTTTGAAAACAATACTCCACTTCAACTTTTTTTAGTTGCAAAAAAGAAACAAAAAAAGAAGTGATTGTAATCATATTATGACAAGTTGATGACCATATTTTTGATAATATGTAAAAACTGAAAAAATGAATGTTATATGTTAATGAATGAATGTGAATATGTTAATGAATAAATTTTATATGTTAATGAATGAATGTTATATGTTCTTAATGGATGAATGAATGATTAATGTTATATGATCGAGTATGGGGAATTGAGAGTGATGTAAGGGGGGGAAGGGGCCAAATGAGCTTCCACCTTCATGTGGTTGGCCCTATTAAGTAGAGAATATTAAACTATTCTCAAAACAAAGAGAAGCTCAATAAGGTAAGAAATGCACTTTTCAATATAATAAATGCATGCTTTGAAGCATCAAATCAATATGCAAAGATGAAAGAAAGTGCTAGCTTTTCAATATCAACATTGTGTTGTGTGTGGATTTGGATCATAATGTAATGTTTTTTATTTTTATTTTAGTGGTCTCTAAAATTTGACTTTTGTGCATAACAGGTTAGTGGAAAATTTGACAGCTCTGAAGGGTTTAGAGGCTCAATTGAGATAGATACATAGATATTTGGATCTTTGTGTTGAAGAGAGGCTTCCACTTAACCATGAAATTTTGTACCATCTGCAAGTATGGTAATATATCTCTACTTACATTCATTCAAATTACTGTAATATAATATCTGAAAAAAATATCATGTTCATTATACTTACATGGATTTTCATGCCCTCTTCCAAAGCACATGTTTTAAAATAGGAAAGAAGGATGTTGGCAAGGGTTAAGGAATTTGGCTTTACACCTGCCAATTGCATAGTTTACTTCATTCATCCAGCATATTGCCTATGTGTTTCACATTTGTTGGAATCATATACTATAATTACAAAACCAGTAAAATTAGAATATGTAAGTTTCAAATATGGCATTACACATATCTTTCTATGAATTTTTGAAAGAAAATATCAAAATGGAGAAGTATTAACGAAATAATCTGCATAATTTCTAAGAGATTAGGGGAATTCTTTTGCATATTTATCTTGAATATATTTAAGACAAAAGTAACTTATAGAGATTGAAGCAGAATATCGGTAGTCAAAAATCACCAGTCAACACATCTTAGTAGTATCTCAATTCAAGAGGACTAGGTCCACTACCCATTAGCCAGTATAACAAATAAAATCAATTCATAAGATTATTCTATTCTAATAGGGTTGACCGGTTGCTTCTTTCTTTTTGATTGCCTCGTGGCCATAGAGTTTCTACAAAAGGCATCAAAGTAACCTTCAAGATTGACAATGGCAATGAGTACAAGGTTAGTATAACTTAATGCTAATTGGGTATGATTTTATTTTTTCAAGACCAATTTACATTCATTTTTTGCTCATAGTAATTTTATTTACATTTATGTTTTTCTATTATCTATTTTCCTTTACATTCATATTCTTCTATACATATTGTGTTTACAATAATGTTTTCTTTAATTTAATCTAGGGGACAGGACCCAGTACCTGAGCAACTTTCAATGTCATGCTGTTAGGATTTACTATGAAGCTAATCCAAATTTTTCATTGCTCCTCGAAGCCATATTGTAGTGCTTTCTCTACAAAGCCCACATGATGCCCATCAGGTATCTTCTTTTTGTAGTCTCTAAATTTCTTAGAAGAAATCAACAACCAGTTTGTCTAAATGTGGCTCCTTGTTTACACATTAATATGTCTTTTGGCAGCAATGGGTCAAATTGGATTCATGGGGTCTTAAAGAGAAGTCTCTGAAACATGGAGATCAAGAGTGGGACCAGGTAAAACCATTCATAATCATGCTCATATTGTTTTCTTGACTGTCTAAGAGCTAAGTATCCAGGATAACATTCTTTATTTTTCTATTGAATTTCCAGAGTGAGAATAATTTTGGGTTTGCAATCCTATTTTTTAATACACTAGCTAAGTATCCAAGACACACTACAGGTACTCTTTCTCACCAAATTTGTAATTTTCCACAAATTTAGATTCTAGTGTGTAGTTTAATATTCACTAGTTTGATTTTTTTCTTTTTTAGCAAAATTAGAATCCAATTCATAGGTTGTGCTGGTTGTCCATGACAGTCCCCTTGATCTCATGACTCATTATAGGTATTATATTTTTCTCCAATTTTTGATCAACATCGAATGTGGCCATCATAATATCATCCATAGCCTCCATATTCTACATTTATTCATTGCTCATTTGTCATACATAGTAACCAAATAATGCAGGCTTAGAGCTTGGACTGCAAATGAATGCAAAAAATGATAAATCCCTGCCTCTGTAAGCCTAATTAAACACAACAACTGACATGTTGTTTGATATTTTAAATAGTCATATGACTATCCTTTTTCTACCTTGTAAACACTTACTCAATGCATACAATAATTTATTGAAATGCAAAGTTGAATGGCCTCTTAACTCTTGACACTAATGTCAATGTATTTGTCCAAACATGGTTAATCATATTGTGATCTAAATTTTTATAATGAAGTCTTCCAATCTGAGCATTGATGACAATCCATCTTGTCTTTTACTACCCCTATTAAATGCTCATTGTCTTGGCACATCAACTTTCTCTCTTTGATTGACATGTCCTTATGTCCTATCATTATCCCTATGGATGCACTTTGGAGCCTGCTACTACTTCTATATATCGCCCAGAGTCACCCCGATATGCCTAAATTTCAACGAATAGTTTTTATTTAAAAAAAAATTGCATTATTTCATCAAAATTACGACGAACCACAAAAATGCCTGACGACCTTGCTATGAATCCGACAAACTTTCATCGCAATGACTTGCCTATTTTGTCGTGAGTGCGACAAAATTTTGCCTTAATGACTTGCCTATTTCATTGTGCGTTTGATGATCTTTTTTTGTTAATCCGACAGTTTGGCAAAGCTATGCCACCCATGCTCCGAGCACCGTTTGTCGCTACATCGACGAATGTATGTCGTTGCTCCGATGCTTCAGCGACGGTATGCCACATGTGCTCTGGGTACTGTTTGTCAGTAGACCAATGACACTGTTGTATCCATCCCGATGAATGTATGTCGATGCACCAATGCTTCAGGGATGGTATGCCACACGTGGTTCGAGTATTGTTCATTGCTTGTCCGACAACTATATGTTGTTGCTCTGATGCTTTAGGGAAGGTATGCCACCCATGCTCTAGAAAATTTTCATCGCTAGACCAATGACATGGCCATCCCGGTTTCGATGAATGTATGTCGCTATTCCGACACTTCGATGAGGGTATTCCACCCATGGTCCAGCCACTGCTCATCGCGTGATTGACGAAATGGGCGTCATTGTTCCGATGAGATGGCATCGAGAGGGCAACATTTTACTGTTCGTCGAGATATAGACAAAAATTGAGCGACGTCGCTGATTTGTGCAATTCGTCAGTCGGTTGACAATAGATTGTCGAAATTTTGACAAACGGTTGTCGGAAATTAGGGTCAAATTCATTAGTGGAAAGTGACCACTTCTCAATGAACAACAAGTAGGAATTATCATAGAAAATATTGGTCTAGATCTATCCTTCAACTTAAAAATATAGTGCATAACCTCTTACTATGAGCTTTTCCCTAGTTCCCTTAACATTGAGAGATTCCTAATCTCACAAGGGGATACACAAGTGTATAAAGACAACCACCCATCCACTAGTTTTAATGAGAAGCCCCACTATTGGGCCAAGACAAAATTGTTATCAGTGAGGGTGTTTTTGATGCAAAGGTAGTCTTAGCTACTCCTAGAAAAATAAAACACCCAAATCATGAATACACAACAAGAATACACATCACCATCAAACAATCGAATAATGATCAATGCTACAAACACTCAGCATGGACAACAAAGAGCAAATAGTTATCCTAAGTGATAATTCACCACCTTAGGGGAACTTATGGGGGATGTGCTGAATCAATTGATATAGTCTAACCTTATCACACTCTGATATTTATCAAACTATCAAGAGCCACAAGTTAAACCTCATAGCTATAGAGATCACTTTTGTGAATTTCTCTGATACAAAGGTCATAACATACAAAATTGTTTTCGACTAAAAAATATAATAGAAGATCTTATCGAACAAGGAGACATTGATGTCAATCAAAAGTCTGGGAATAAAAATATGAAAAATTGCACAAACCCTATGCTTGACCATACCAAAGCAAAATATTCAATAAAGGAATCAACCTCAAAAAATGTAAACAATACTCGCGATACCATAGTGGGAAATATTTATTTATCACAACATGAGGAATCAGACATGCATCAAGATACTATTTTAAAACAAATTCCAAAACTGTCAATAATATTTATCAATATTTTATACTGTAATATCATCAAGTGGATATTGGATTGTGATATATCTCACACATATGACTTAATTGCTGGGGATATTGAAGAAGTTCCAAACGAGCCAAAAATATCCCTTATTGCACCCATACCCACAAAATGTTATGAAGAGTCTTTTACTAATGATATATCATCCATCTAAGGATCTATGAGAAGAATGAAGAAAAACACATCTATTAATGTAGTGCTTTTGTTGTCACTGATGTCACCATAATATATGAGTTGCAACTATAAATTCAAAGTAAAATTTGATTCGGTATTCTGAACTAGTATGCAAAAATGTCCTTTGGTATTTTGGCTCGCAATTCCCCTCCAGTGATCATCATTTCTCATAGTTTTGGGAAGTGATTTTTTGTTGCTGGAAGCATGCAAGTTCAAAACCTCATGTGTATAGTTTCTTGTATGGCGAGTTGGGATCATTTTATTGATCTCATTATGTCATTAGGTCTATCTCTGGCTGACCTAATAAATAGTTGAAATTGTAATGGATTAAATTTTATATTGAGGATGTATGTGCAATCCAAGCCAAGATGATGTAGCATGCTACACGCTTGAATTTATTTTGAGAAGAATTTTTATATGCCTGAAGCCGACCTAATTGATGCTTGCAGACAAGTTAGATATATATAAAGGATAGTTTGGAGATTAAAAGTGAGTTTTGTTGGTGGATTGAATGTGAATGTGGAAGGAGTGAATATTAGTTCACTAGCATGTGAATTCTTGCACCATTAGACGAACTAAATCTACACTTGTGAGGTGTAACTTCATCACTTCATATTCTGGTTGTAATAAATTTTGTTACTATATATTTTGTAGGTGTATAGGAACAAATTTGCACCCCTAACACAAATTCCCCTTTTACCCCTTTACACTTTAGAAACCCAAACTCAGAGGCTTAATTCCACATAAGCATGTTGATATCATCACACTTTGTGCCTATTTTGCATGTCAGTTGAGGTGTTTCTATCAAGGATGCCCATGCGACGTGTAGACATCTGCATGGTGCACTTACATTCCTCACATATTCCTATGGTTTGAGTCTGCAGAAATGTTACACTTCCTATTGGAAGTCAAAGTGTAAGACTTCCCTTCAGCTGACCAACCTGAATATGGTCATTTCTTCTATTCTTCCTTCATATTCTTCATTCACTCATCCATTTTCATCTTTTGGCCATCTCTAGAGCATCTCTCAACATTCTACCATTCATCCACAAGCTTTGTAGCAACATCTCACACTCCATAGCAGTAATCTATCACTTCATCATTTTGGTAGAGAAAGTGTAGGATGAATCCATTACAATAGAGGCTTAAATTCCTCTCATATTTCTCCTCCACTAGCCTTGAGTTCTTTGGAAAGAGGTGGTAAGCTCCTCTCATCTTCTCTATTGATTGGTTGAATCAAGCACACTGTTTTGTAGTGTACTTTTCTTATATTCTTTCTTTATCGCTTTATTTCTACATCATTACAAACTTGGTTGTCTATGGAGGTGGAAACACCAAAAGGGGGGTTTGATTGAGGCAAACCCCTATACACCCCCCAATATTTTCCCTCTCTACTATGTGTAGGTGGAGATATATTGGAGAAAACTAGTGAAAGGATTGTTGTGTGAGATCATCTTCATCACCCTTGCAGTAATATAATTCCTTTATAACATTCATCTCTACATTTCATAATTTATTGTCTTATCTTGCACCTTTAGAAATTGTTAAACTAGGATGTTATTCCAGCTTTTAGAGGTTAGAACGTGTCTTTATGTTTTTTTGGTCATACGGATGCCATCACACCTAAGAGATGCCATCATGTTGTGTTTTTATCCTAGAACCATTCTTCTATCTTCTAATAGAGAGCTACCCGAGACACAGAGTTGACCTTGAAAATTGACTTGCTTAGTCTCGTTTCAAACTCTTGGGTTTGTAGAGTGATCAATGGACCTTCTAGTTCTCATCATTCTCATCCCATCCATCCTAACACTCCTTTAAACTAAGGTAAGTTAGGTCAGCCATACTGATCTTGGCCTTTCATGACCTAGGGCCTTGTAGTGGTTGATCCCCCTTCTCTTACATTTTTGCTGAGCCCGATGTGAACCAACATAATTTCGTTAGTCAGTGTTCTGGGATTTTTCTCTTATACCCTTTGATCATTGCACTCTTATGTGTTGTGAAGGTTAATGAGAATCACAACCCAATCCACAACCCCTAGGCATATTGTTAGGATAATTATATGAAACCTTCTGATGGAGAAGATGAAGGTCTCTTCTAGTTTCACTACCGGTCTTTTCTCTAGTTCTATGATCAGCCTATCCACACATGAGAATATGTCATGAGGTGAGTCTAGATTCCTTGATGAAATTGATTGCATCCCTACCCCTACTATGTGACTCACCTCATCATCCATAGATGAATATGAATCTATCCACATACCTTCCAAATATGTCACTAGTCTAAGCAAGGGGTTGGGTGCGTTAGAGAATCACCTAGAAATAAACCTGAAGCTAGCTAGGGCTACTAAATTTATTAGTGAAATAAATTACATGGTGGGAAAATATCGAATAGGTGTAGAAGTCTTAGCTAATCTCATTGGTCTGGTTGAAGTGTGCACTCCTTTAAACCATGGTACCATGGTATGAGGTAGCCCCTTTGAAGAACATGAGAGATAGTTGGAGGTAGCAATGCCTTCCACGTCTATGTACATGGCCAACATGATCCCTTCAATCAAGATCCCTACCACTTCAAAAAAAATTGAGACCAGCAAGGTAAATAGAAACCCTTTAGGTTTTCACTTCATCCCTTTTGCCACCTCCGGAGGTGGAGTATATAGCAGGATGATTGGTGGTGGTAACTTTAGTGGTGGAGGTGGTTCCGGTGGAGGTCATGGTAGTGGCTTCAAATGTGGTGGTGGTTCTAGAGGAGGTCACACCAGTGGTAGTGGCATTAGTGGTGGCCCTGGTGGAAGTCAAAGTGGCAGTTTTGGCAGTGGATCCGATAGTGGTTCCACTAGTCCTATGCCTTCTAATGATCTAATTCTAGATACCCTTATTCAGAATATGGGGAAGATACAAAACCAGCTAGAAATCCTTTCTTAGGATTTTGCCTAGCCCATTGTCAATAGCAATTCTGAATACTCCTTTCTTGCAAGGGATGGAGATTCCTAAGTATGAGCAATACAGTGGTAAAGGGGACCCACAAAAACATGTTTTTTCCTTTAATACATTATGTATAAACTTCTTCCATCATGATGCATTGATGGAAAAACTATTCCCTCGATCCCTCAAGGATACATCTCTTGAGTGGTACTGTTCCTTGCCCGAAAAATCCATCTTTTCATTTGATTAGCTTGTGAACTAGTTCCTATGACAGTTCCGAGCCGACATCGGGCCTAATATGACCTTGTTTGACCTTGTTCAATGTAAACAAGGGGATAATAAGAAGATTACTGATTTTACAGTGCGATATCAAGTTCTCTTTTCATAAATATCATACCCATTACCGAACTTCAATGTGCAAAAGGTGTTCATAGAGAAATTAAAAAGGCCTTGGAAAGAGAATTTTTCCCTTATAAAATACCCTTCTTTCACACATTTTTTTGTGGTCCTATGGGAGTACCAACAAATAGTAGTTCAGTTTGGGGGATCTTCCTCGTGCTCTCATCTAGAGGGAAAGTCCATATATCAATCTATGAAAAAGGAAAAGTTGTTGTGAATGTAGTATCCACTGTGGATAACAATGGCCTCAATCACAATTGAAAGTTCATGAAGTTATCTGTATGTTATTCTTTTATCTTACAAAAGTTGTTAAAGGATAAGATCGTTAACTTGCCAACCCCAAAACCAGCTAGGGAGCCATATCCTAGTTGGTATGAAGAAAATACCTATGACCAATACCACTAATTTAATAGACATGATACCAAACCTTGCATGCACTCGAGTCATGAGATACAAGACAACATTGAGGATGGTACTATCAGTCTTGATGGAAGTAAATAAAATGCAAATAAATTAATGGCAAAAGCTAATAGTGAACTACAAATATACATAGACCCATTTCTGTCACATTCTGCTAACATGATTATCGATCTCTCTAATTCTATTTCCCAGCCTAAAGTGTAAGTTAACATGGTTATAGTTACTCATTCTCCACATCTTGCGATCATTTTTCTAGATATAAAATTCACTTCACAAGATGTACCAACAAATGACAAACCTTCTCTGCTCTACATTCTCGCTCGCCTCAATGGCAACATTGTGAAAAGGGTTTTGGTCAATCTTGCAAGTAGAGTGAATTTTATCATAGAGGAGACTCTATTCTTAAACTCCCTGCAAAGTAAGGAATATAAAAAAATGAAATCCATCATCCGTACAAATGATGGTCTTTCTCTAAAACCCTATTGATCGATAAAATTTTCCATCCTGGTTGGACCTAGGAACATAGACATGATTTTTGACATCATTCCTGAGTCAGACCTATTCAGAGTGAAGTTAGGGATACCTTGGTTGGCTTCCATGAATGGGATCATCTCTATAATTGATGAGCGTCTTAAGTTTTCCCATGAAGGTATTGTGCACATGGTGCATGATACTAGATACTAGTCTATGGTGTCTCATGGGGGATATTCATTGGATCACTTTTGGCCCACTCCAGTTGGTCTGCTTCCACCCACAACAAACCTACTTGATAAGAACTATGTGAAGTATAAGACTACAGGAAAGGGACAACCAAATTTTACCCTTCCTGTAGTAGAGAATCTAGTTGTGTCCTCCTCTTGAAGGGTAAAGGAGAAGTTTTCTCCTTGTCGGGTTGCCTCATTTACTCCCCTTTCTTGGGAGGATTATTGGATGAATAAGCCTAGTTTATACCTACTGATTCTGATGGTTCCTTCTTAGTGTACACCCAAGATTAGGATATCGGATCTCCCTAATGGGTCCCCTAGACTTTGGTACTATCTATATGGCAGAAAGAAAGGTTTGTGAAGAGAATTTTCCCTACAACCTCTTACCATTCTTGTGAATGGGGGGATGCCTTCTGCCAAAATGCTAGAGTTAGTTATTTTTTCCATCTCTCAGCTTAATCCTCTTGCTCCCATCTAGGAGTTTGTCCCTCCACTAGAAACAAGTATGAAGGATACTCCTATGGCTAAAAAGGAGCCCTTTGTTCCTTCACAAACTCTGGCTTTTGGTTTGAAGATTCGTAGAAACCACCTTGTGTGTGAGCACAAGTTTTGGTGAAAGGCTCTTCTAGCCAATAAATCATCCTTACAAAAGAAGGAAGAGGAGATGACTGATCCTATATCAGGACCTCCTACTGTTTCCTCCTCCCTCCTCCCTTTTGCTTCTATCCAAACTATCTCTATATCTCTTTCGAATTCTATTGTTAGCACACATACACATGGAACAGTACATGTATTCATTTCTCCTTCCATGGAGCCACCTTTTTTGACATCCATTCCAGATGTCTTTCCTTTCTTGAAGCCTGTAGATATGGTTAACACTTCGGTTGTATCTACTATGGTTCTTTCCTCCTCTCCCTCTATCTGTCTCGCTTCATCTATGGGGAGTTCACCTCCTCTGACTAAGAAAAAGGTAGATAATGGTCCCTCCAACACTAGAGGACATAAGAAGAGCCCACCTTCCCCAAAAGGTGGTCCCACATTAACCTATTATGTCCTAGTAACAAAACCAGTCCCAATGTCTCCTAAGTTCGTCATTGCTCCTGAATCTCTCAGTGAGGCTAACAGTGAACCTTGGGTGCAAACTCCTTCATCCATCAAGGTGAACCATGACACTCCCATTACATATATTTTTAATTCAGTGGATGAAGTTATGACCTTGTCAATGATCTTCACAAATTAGTTGACCTTAGACCCACAAGAGTTGAGTGACAAAGACCTCACAGGTCCCTCTACCTTAGCCCTTATTAAGGGAGGATTGGAATCTCCTCCCCTTAACATTACATCATTTAAGCCTTGAAATATTTCCTCCTAAGATGATCTAGAGTGGGAGTTTGATGAACTCTTGGTTGACCAGTGTTAGGGGGAGACCCCCTTCTTGATCTTTAGATTAGATTTGTGTGTGTGTTGTGATTTTCTTCCCCTATGATCATGGTATGTGTTCCTAGATGACCCTTGTGACCCCTATTGGTGCTTGGATACAAGCATGGTGTTTGTGTTATAAATATTCTTCTATTTGTATCATCATTCTTCCATGTTTGTGATTGACTTTTGGTAAATTAGGGACAATGCAAAGCATTGGGGGCATTTTTGCTTCCTTGAATGTTCACCCAATTTTTTTATTTTACTTTGTATTTTGTGTATTCTTCCTAATCTATTTGGGGATTTATGATATGCCACCTCTCATTATGGTTACCTATTATATATATAAATAAAGGCAAATATTACCCAACAAAACGAGATCCCCATATGCCCTTTGTTCATATTCATTTATCGTTTTTATTTTATTTTCCCTTTATATTTCTCTCTTCTTTGTTTTAGTTGTCCCTTTCATGTGTTACAATGCCCCTTCTACATTAGTTTATCTTTATAAAAATATTTTTTGCCAAAAAATCTTTCCTCAAAGACCCTTCACACTTTTCTTTGTTAGAATTGCATTCTTGAATTGAAACCCTAACAAACATGTTTCCTTCATCATGGGATCGTAAAGAAAGGACTTGGGAAACTTTCTCCAAAGCAAGAAATACTTTGTTTTTCCCCTCGCATAGGGTCATATCCTTCCTTTTGAATTCCTTGATGAAGTGAAAATATCTCAAAAGGATTCCTTGATGATGAATCGATTCAAGAAAGAAGGTGTTGGGTTTTGAATAGTGAATCCATTGAGTGGACCTCCTTTCTTCATGTCAGATTCCTAAGGGACCCCTTTAAAATATTCTATCTCTAATGAGTTATATGGTTTCTAGCTCAGGCGCAACCCGACTAGACCGGTTTCACATCTTGGCATCTAGCTTGGGGGTAGCCTGACTATACCTACTTCATGTTCTTGCATCTAGCTTGGGGGAAACCCGGCTAGACCTTACCTTTCAAACAATGCATCCCTTGAGTGGATTCCTCTTCTTTTTGAATTTCTCTCAAAATACCCCTTTGAAATTCTTCCATGTTGATGATGGTCTGTGTGACTATCCATTCACTAGCCTGTGTTGTTGCTTCCTAACATGTTCTTTCTACAGGTAAACATGTCACCATTTCTAACTCTATGGAGTCCCCTTTACTTAGTCTCCATCATGTGATATTTCTTGGGGGATACCTTCCTTACAAGTCTATAGGTTTTTAATGCACTTTCCTAGATTCCTTCATTTGAGAGTTCTTAAAGGATACCTCCCTTGTAGGTTCATGTGCCTATAAGGCGCTTCTTCTCTTCAACTTTATGGTCCTATGGAACTATGCATTAATTTCCTTCACTTTCAGGTTTTCGAAGCCATGATTTTCTTCCTCGTTAGTACATGTATACATCTCTAACCTTACTACTACTCCTTCAATCTACTTTACCAAAGAACTCACTAGTATTCATGCTCGCTAAAGTGGGGGAAAAATGTATAGGAGAAAATTTCCACCCCTAACACAAATTCCTCTTTTACCCCTTTTCACTTTAGAAAAACAAACTCAGAGGCTTAATTCCACACAAGCCCATTGCTACAATCACACTTGGTGCCTATTTTTCATGTTAGTGGAGGTATTTTTCTTGGGGATGCCCACGTAGTGCATAGACATCTGCATAGCACACTTACATCCCTAGAAGATTCATGTGGCTAGAGTTTGTAGAAATGTTACACTTCCTATTGGAATTCAAGGTCTAACACTTCCCTTTAGTTGGCCAACCCGAATATGGTTGTTTGTTCCATTCTACCTTCATATTCTTCATTCACTCATCCATTTTCATATTTTGGCCATCTTTGGAGCATCTCTCAGCATTCTAGCATTTATCCACAAGCTTTATAGTAGCATCTCATATTCCATAGAAGAAATCTATACTTTCATCACTTCAATAGAGAAAGAACAAGAAGAATCCATTGTAGTAGAGGCTTGAGTTCCTCTCATATTTCTCCTTCACTAGCCTTGAGCGCTTTGGACAGAGGTGGTAAGATCCTCTCATCTTCTCTATTTTTTGGTTGAATCAAGCATGTATTATTTTATAGTGTTTTTGGTATACTTTGCTTGTATTATTTATTTATCAATTTATTTCTACATCATTATACACTTGGTTGTTCATGGAGGTGGAAACACCAAAATGGGGGTTTGACTGAGGTAGACCTCTATACATCCCCCCAACATTTTCCCTCTTTATTGTTTATGGGTGGAGAGATCTTGGAGCAAGCTCACGAAAGGATTATTGTGTGAGATCATCTTCATAACCCTTGTGGTAATATAATCCATTTATCACGTTCATTTTCACATTTCATAGTTTATTGTCTTATTTTGCACCTTTAGAAACTATTAGACCTTGTCTTTGTGGTTTTCTGGTTGTACAGATGCCAGTGTGCCACACTATCATCCCAAAACTATGCTTTTTTCCTCTAATAGAGAGCTACCCGAGACATAAAGTTGACCCTAAAAACTAACTCGCCTAGTCTCCTTTCAAACTCTTAGGTTTGCAGAGTGATCGAAGGACCTTATAGTCCTCATCATTCTCAACTTGTCCATCCTAAAACTCATTTAAACTAAGGTAAGTTAAGGAAGCCATACTGCTCTTTTCCTTTTTTTACCTGGAGCCTTGTAGTGGTTGGTCCCCCTCTCTTACAGTAGGAAATTAGCCTCTCTTTTGGATAGTCAGTCCTGGTAGTGAGCCACCCCTTCTAATATATTATAATCGGTTATACTATATTGTGTCTTAACCCTCACCGTGGTTTTTCCCATTTTGGGTTTTCCATGTAAAAATCCTAGTGTTCATGTGTTGTGTGTTTTTATGTTTTGTTAATGATTCTACTTATCTTCACTATTATATGCATTGGATTAATTGGATGGTATTTATTTAATAATTTTAAGAAGATGTTGATTCACACCCCTCTTAGTGTCTTGGGTATTCAACAATTGGTAGAGAGCTTGGTTCCTCTGAAGAAGCCTAACAACTTGAGGAAGATCTTGAATATTGAACAAATGGATGATAAAGAAGAACTCAAGACAAAACTTGATGATCTTGAAAAATCAGAATATGAAAACAAAGATCTGAAAGAAAATCTTGATGAGGAAAATGAATGCATCCAGAAATTGAAAGAGAAATTCAAGAAATTCAAAGAAAGACATAGAGAAGTTAGTGAGCAATTAAAATAAGAAAATAAAGAGGTTACCAAACTGAAGGTGCAAGTGGAGGAAAAGAAGAGAATTGAAGAGTGTTTGAATGCATTATTGCAAAGAAAGTCTGATGAATTCTCTAGGCTTGAACAAGAAGTGGTGAGCCTGAGAGCCGATCTAGAAAAATAAAAAATTTATGATGAAAATTTTAAGACAAGCTCCACCAAGCTTGATGAATTTATTGCAAGAAAAAAACTATCTAAAGACAAAGGTGGATTGGGATTAGAAGTAGGTAAAATCTCAAAATCTTTGGAAAAACAAAAGATTCAAGATAAAGGAAATCCAAGAAGAAGACCACCTATAAGACAACCAAATGCTCAAAAGTATCCATCCTTCAATGGTGTTTATTTTTCATGCAATAAATTTGGTCACAGGGAAACTAAGTGTAGAAGTAGGATGAATATGTTTTTTGGTTCCTTCTTTAGACAATGCTATGCATGCAAGAGGATTCGACATAGATCTAGTGAATGCATAACTTAGATGATGAATTGGTTTAATGGAGGTAGAATGAATCAATATTTTTTTGGCTACTGCTATACCTACAACATGTTTGGACACAAATAAAATTAGTGCAGATCAAGGATTAGTGGAAGTCAAATAAATCAAAGAAATGTTGTTTACTACAATTGCAACGAACTAGAACATATGTGAAGAATATACAAAAATAAAAAAGGAAAAATAGTCTACTTTGGTAAAGAAGAATGAACCAATGAAGAAGGTAAAAAAAGATGAGGTTAAACAATAAATGAACAAGATATGGAAAAATAAAGAAGATATAGAATCATCCAATGCGACTGTGCCCTCATCTGGTGTAGAAAATTCCTCTGGGAATCAGACCTAGCATGGTCTTAGGGGCAGCTTTAACATAGAATTGTTCAAACCCCATGGATTTTGAGCATGTCAATATTTGGAACAAGGATATGTTTTAAGGAATGAATAGGTAGAGGTTATGCAAAATAAATTGGAAGAAAATGTGTAGCATGTTCTCTTGCAAAGTGAGTTAGGGTTTTTCAATGTACCTAAAAGGTTTTTATCATATTTTCAATTTCAATCACATTTAATGTTAATTAGGGAATCACATTGATCTATAAATTGAAATTTTAAAGGCATTTTAATCACTTGTGCATTTGAAAAAAAGTGGACAGCAATTTGGAGCATTCTTGAGGTGATTTGATGTGTGAGCTATACAAACCCTAGCTTTGGTTTTTCATGAAAGAAAAAAGTATTTATGATATTTTGCTATTGTGAGCTTGTGCAAATCCTCTTTTTGAAATTATTAGAGCTCAACGTATTAAAAAATGGTAAGTCCTATAGTCATGAAAGCATTAGAAAGACCTAGACCTTCCTACATGAAATATTCTATGAAGTTTTTCAAAGATGAACCTTTGGGCACCTTCTCATTGAGTCCTCATGGTTTCATGCCTACTAAAGACACCAAAATTTACATTCGAGTCAAGACTGTGGAATTTGATCACAAAAAATTGATAAAAATGTGGTAGAATGATCTCACCATGGATAATTTCTTGATTAAACCCAAGTATTCGAATATTATGGTGAAGAAGTTGGATTGTTGGAACTACTTCCCTAATTTTAGGTCCATTGTTGATGATAAGTATGTTAAACCTATCCTTAGCAGAATGCATGATCATTTTTTGTGGATTAACAAACCCCACTTGATAACTAAGGAAGCAATCAAGGCAATTACAAGACTCTATGACACCGAACCAATACCAGTGTTGAAATCTGTGAAGAATGAAGTGGTGATGGAACTCACCGATGATACATATGTAAAAGGGCTCTTGAAAAAAACCCTCTTACTAATCCTGGTGTGAATTATGCATCAATAATGATCGGACATAAAATCTACTTCACAAATAGAGAAAAAAATGTGTTTTCTATATGTATCTACATTAGATATGACATGGTAGAAAATGGTGCAGATTACGATTTGTGTGAACTTCTCCAACAACAACTGTTTGAAAATTTGAGGATGTTGAATAAGAATAAATAAGAATTTAAGTTTGGTTCTTTGATTGTTTGTTTTCTATTCTATTTTATCATAAGGCTTCTCGGAAAATATGAAGTAGTGTTTTGGGACCCATCCCGACCGATTTCTCATCAAATTTTTTGATTATTTTTTAAAATTGGGTGATTTACAAAATAGAGATAATTCCCTTGTTGGACTCAAGGGAACATTGAGAGGGGGGGTGAATTAGTGTTCAACAAATATTAGCTTTATTAATCTGATATTAAAACCATTTCAACATTCAACTATAGGAAAGATGCAAACACATACATAAATCAACCACAAGACCATAGCACAAGGATTTTTGCAAGGAAATCCTATTAGGGGAAAAACCATGGTGGAGGTTAATCCATAATTTGAGTACTCAAATACATTTTTTACAAAAGAGAATTCATTTGCATTAAGGCATACTACCTAGAGCTCACTACTCAAAAGGGAAGGCTCACTGCCTTACAAAAGTTCAAATTAAAACCATTTGAAGGTTGAACCGAGATAGTAGCATCTATTCATGCTAGGTTACAATTTCAATGAAGCTTATGGATCAGATTCTTCATCCTCTATCTGACTCTGCACTTCACTCTTCTCTACTCTACTCTACTCTGTTATTCCCTTTTCTTCTCTCTGCATCGTAAATTCATGCACAGATGAATTCACACTATTACCCTTCTAAATTTTCACTACACACTAATTTACTTCACATTCCAAACATTCACTATCTTTGCTATATCAAAATGATAAAAGCGATCTCATATATATACCCACTATCAAGGATTTTATCATTCATATGTTGCCTTCATAAAACATTAAGTGCTTTTCAATTGTCAGCTACATGCTTAATTCAATATTTATGTGTATCCTCCAAAGTAATCCTAAACATAGTAGGGACCCAAAAAACATATTCAAGCACAAATTTTTTTAATTATTTCCTCCTTATACATCCGCAATTACTATATTTGACAAGTCAGCTTACTAGCACAGATAACCAAAAGATTTGTGCACCGGATCTCCTAGATCACATACCAATGAATGTGCATCAATATAATTCTCAAATAAGGTATTGAAAACAATAAAAAACCTTTCTCTAAGATCCATAACCTAAAATAATAGTCCGATGAGGAATTCAAATCAACATTATTGCCTTTAACTGGATGCCTTATTCTTCATTTTGTTCTACCGGTGTAACCAAAACTAAATTCTAGACCCGATGCTTCACCTAGGTTTCTATCAATGACAATACTAGAAGACATTCCAAAAATATCCCCCTTTGGCTTTGATGGCAGCACTTAGTGAAAAATGACTAAGTGTTAGAATCATTATAAGTACGCTACCATACTGCTCTCTCTTCCTTACACTTTTAAAAATTTTAAAAACATAGCTCCCCCTAAGATTGATGAGACATTTTTCACTGCACTCTCTCCCCCTTTTACATCAATGACAAAGCATAAAAACCATATTCCAAAATTGACAAAACATGTGTTCAAAATCTCCAAAAACTACAAAACTAATTCAAAAAATTTGAAAAAGAGTTAGAAAATTATCTTATGATTTTCCTTCATTTCTGAAAGTAATTTCTTCCAAGCATCTATTCTGATCCCAATGATAATAATCATTCTATTATTCTTGGATGTCTTGTTGACAATTTCAGTGAGGGATTCTAAAATTGTAATTAATTCCTCTAGTTTTTCACCTTTCCTCAGAGTCTCAACCATCTATTCCAATCTGCTTTCAGTTAGATCCTCCACCTTCCAAACAGTGTCCAAAAGTGTGTTCTTGGTGAGTTGAAATTTTGTGTGGTCAGATTGCAACTCTCAAATATTTTTCTTGATGGTGCCATCCTGATCCTAAAACATGTCAAATTTTTCCAATCCCATTCAACTCTATTTCAATCTACTCCACTTTATCTTTGAATTTCCCAATTGCATGAGGCCAATAGATGCAATAGTTGTAGATGTTATTAGCTGAATTTATGTCTTGCCTCAACTCATTCATTTTCTTCTTCAATTTGGTAAGTGATAGCCTAAACTATCCCTTCAAATGAGAGATAACTTCACCTTCTTTGTCTTGAAACTCATAGTTCATTGTTTCTTTACTGCATTCAATCATTTCTTCAGGTAGAATATTATGCAAAATTTCCACTTTGATCTTGTAGTGCTCAACATGAGCATTTAATACACTTAGAATCATATCCTGATCATATGATGGTCTAACAGACCATAAATTAACAATTTTTTTCATTCCACCTTCTTCCTAAATAAGTTGTTGTAGCTTCTCTTTTATCAGGTCATCTTCTTCTTCACTTCTCTGACATTTAATTTTTTGGTTCTTGTTCATTTCCCTATGGGTCCTCAGTTTCTTCATTAGATTCTTCATCTAGAGTATCCATAATTTCCTATTCCTTTCCTTTTCCTTCAATTCTAGGAATCTTGCATTCCAGAGGGCTATATTCAACAGTCTTTTTTTCTCTTTTCTTCTTTTTCTCCATGTCACTAGAAGAGGAACCAACTTCAATTATTCTTACTAAAATGGAAATATCGGTCGATCCATACTTTCCAAGAAAAATCTTAAATAAATTTTCAAACTTTTTATCACAATTAGCCAAATTATTGAAGTATGTGTAGATTTGTTTGCATATCAGCTCATTTGCTTTCCACACCATATTGTCAATATTTGGTAAAAAAGTAAAGAAATACATTACTAAAAATATAATCAGAGTACCGAACCTGAAAGGGTAGCCTGTCTATTTTATTAGTTGCACATTCTCCATTAATGGTTCCTTTATCAATCCACACAAGTCAGAGTCCTGACCTTCAACTATCATCTTGTGAGAAATGTAGACTGCGCCAGCCAAGATCGCTCCTTCTCAGTTTTTGAAAAAGACTATATATGAAATTTTATGCACAATGTACTTTGTAACATGATTCTTTATTTTCATAATTATCAGTGCCATTTGATCTCAAATTATTTTGATTAGGGTTTCAACTTCTTTGTTCTGGATGGATTTCTTCCTTGGTATGTCTCCAACTTTACATAATCCAACCAAATTTTTGATTGCCTCCTTTGAAATGATGTAGGATTTTTCCAGAGTCAAATTTTTATCATGCAATCTTCTCAAGATGATTTTAATGAATTTTGAGTTCTCAAAGTACCAAAACTTGTTCCAGATATCCAAATTATTGTGTTTGGCTTCTCTCAATTGCTTCAATTCATTGGGTAACAACAACTTTCTCACTGACCTAATATTTTCATTGTTGTATTCATCCAAAATGATTGACCATTTGGTTTTTTCCATTCTTTCTTATGTATTTCATGTTTATCGACCTCACACCAAATTATATGAAAATTCTAAAAATAATTGAAATACCTAATGAGTTTCAAGAATCACCGACAAATCAATTTCACTGCTTCAAAATTCTTCTACCGAGTGTTCTCCTTCTTTTCTTCTTCGATGCAAAGTGAAAAATGAGGGTTTCAACTTGAATTTTATAGTTCACACACTTGCAATAGATGCATTTTCCCTAAGTTTTTTGGATACTCTATTTTCTAAGACAACGAGAGAGAAATTATTCTACAGATCTATAATTTATTTAATTTTCTTGTGAGATTTTTCCAAATCTTTTGCATATCATTAATACACCTTTTTAACCATCCTTCATGTTCTGGCACCATCTACAAACAAGGGAGGAAATATTTTCTTGTACAACACCCCCTAGGCCAATGGCCTAAATTAATTTTTGGAAGAATTGCCGGAAGTAGGTGTCAGTGCAAAACCATTTCTAGCATCTGACTTGTCCTTCCTTAACCATGTCTTCTTCATCTGATATCTTATCTCCTCTGCAGTCACTTTTCCTTTTCCTTTGTCATATTTCTTTATATTTTTGCCTCTATATACCAGACATCTTCTATCCATATTTTTGTTTCTGCAGAATCTTGCAATGTGACCATATTTGTTAGAATTGTAACATATATTATTTCCTTATCCAAAATAATAATTACATTGATTTCTTCTTGATTTGCATTGATTAGAAATATGTACAAATATTCCACATGTATAACATTCAACATTCCTTCTATTGACAAACTAGTTTGACAAATTTTTGCATTCATTTGATTTATGACCAAGATTTTTTCATTGGAAACGCTGACCATAAAATGTTGAATCTCTTGATTTCATATTTCTTCTACACTAAGTAGCCATATGGAAAAATTTATTGGAAGCAAAATAGTATCCATTAATTTTTTAAGCATTAGGTTGTATTACCAGATACCTTCTACCTTTTCTCATTTGGTTTCCTTGTATGAAATTATTTTGTCCTGAATTGGAACTTTCTCATTTTTCATATACAAGACCTCTCTTATCATTTCCATTATTTTTTCCTTAAGTTAGCTCATCAAGCTTCAGTGAACTGATCTTAAACTTATCCCTATATTTATTTGCAATATTAAGTTCATTTCTGAGAATAACAACATTATGTATTTCAATTTCTTCTCCATTGTTTTTGAATTGTAGCAGTTCACTTTCCATCTAACTGAATTCTCCATTTACTCTTCTGCATTCATCATATTTCTCCTTTAATGACTGCGTAAGGTTCTCCTCATTCTTCTTCCATTCTTCAATCTCTTTAGTCAACTTCATCACCATAGATTCCAATTAATGTTTTAGGGTAGCATTGTCTCTGGCAAGCTTTTCACATTCTTTAATTATTTTCTTCAAATTTTGATTTAGGTGAGCATCATCCATTTTCTTTCTCTCTTGTTGCTTAATCTAGTCACATATATTTTCTCTTCTCCCTAGATTTATCAGTCTCATCCTTCAATTTTTGAATAAATTTGTAAGCATTCATAAGATTTTCTTTCAATTCCTTGACTTTTGCTTTAGTCTAGTGAAGGTATCCAAAGTGCCACCAAAAGCTATTGTTGAATACTACCAAAGTCCATCACATTCCAAGATCCACTTGAAGCTGGTAAACTTCTTCCAAGGAACCAGATACTTTGATACCGATTGTTGGACTCAAGGGAACATTGAGAGGGGGGGTGAATCAGTGTTCAACAAATATTAGCTTATTAATCTGATATTAAAACCATTTCAACATTCAACCAAAGGAAAGATGCAAACACATAAATAAATCAACCACAACACCATAACACAAGGATTTTTGCATGGAAACCCTATTAGGGGAAAAACCACAGTGGAGGTTAATACATAATTTGAGTACTCAAATAAAATTTTAACAAAAGTGAATGCACGTGCATTCAGGAACACTGCCTAGAGCTTACTTCTCAAAAGGGAAGGCTCACCGCCTTACAAAATTTCTGATTAAAACCATCTGAAGGTTGAACTGAGATAGTAGCATTTATTCATGCCAGGTTACAGTTTTGGTGAAGCTCATGGATTAGATTCTAAGTTCTTTTTTTGACTCTACACTTCGCTTTGCTCTGCTCTATTTTTCCCTTTTCTACTCTTTGCATCATAAATGCTTGCACAAATGAATTCACACTATTAACCTTATAAATTTCACACCATACACTAGTATACTTCACATTCCACACATTTTCTAGCTTTTCTATATTAAAATGATAAAACCAATCTCATATATATACCCGTTATCAAGGATTTGATCATTCAATGTCGCCTTCATAAAACATTAAGTGTTTTTCAACTGTTAGCTAGATCCTTAATTAAGTATTTATGTATATCCTCCAAATTCATCCTAAAAATAGTAGGGACCAATAAAAACATATTTGAGCACAAAAAAATTAATTAATTCCTCCTTATACATCCACAATTACTATATTTGACAAGTCGGCTTGCTAGCACAGATAACCAAAAGATTTATGCACTAGATCTCCTAGATCACATACTAGTGAATGACCAACAATATACTTATTGAATAAGGTATTAAAAAAATTAAAAAACCTTTCTTTGAGATCCATAACCCAAAATAATAGTCCGGTGAGGAATTCAGATCGACATTATTGTCTTTAACCGGATGCCCTATTCTTCATTTTGTTATGTTAGTGTAAACAAAAACTAAACTATAGACCAAATTCTTGAGTTAGGTTGCCATCAATGAAAAAACTAGAATCCATATGACAACAAACCTAACAAAATTATTTGTTGTATTTAAAACCAAGATGAATGAGAGAAATAATTCTAAGATAGGTTGTTGAGAAATACAAGGATGATGTCATATTGCATGTCTCTTCTGATGAATGCATGGTTGAAGCGGTTGAACCTCAGACTATATTGATTCAAAACTTTAGGATATGAGATCACAGAGGTTGAAGCCAAAGGCTATGTTCAAGTTTTGTTAAAAATTCTGAAGGATGCTAGGGAACTTTGAATTGGCACATATGTAGAAAAATCCTTGGAAGTTCACTTGGAGCATAACAAGTCTACAATGAGAAATAAGGTGGATAAGGCACTTAGAAAATCCAATTTCACTAATGAAAAAATTAAAAAATGTAGGTATTTGGGAGAGGATAAGACTAGATAATCATCAGGTGTAAGGAGATTCGATAGGATTTCTCCTTCAAAACTAGCTTCTGGCCCTACTATAGTACAGATTGAACCCAATGATTCTAAAAAAGGAAAAGGATTGGCTCCTTCCGGACCTAATACAAGATTAGGTAAGAGAAAAGGTATTCCTAAAGTGGTGACTATCAAGAAAGGAAGGAAGGAAAAAGATACAAGGTAAAATAACCTTTGTATCACTGAAGATCAAAAGGAAGAGGAGGAAGACCCTACTGCAAAATTGATAAGAAAGAAGAGACAAAGTATGTCCTCTAGTGAAGGAACTTCATAGGAAGCTAGTGTTGGATCTAAAATAGTTCACTATGTATCATCCTTAGAGGAAGATGAAGAACATGACTTTGGTGTTCATGAGGCATAAGAAAAGAAGGAAAAAGTTGTAGAAGAGCTTTCTATGGACCAAGAAGAATAAAAAGCTTCTCCAGTAAGACCTAGTGCTCCTCTTAGATTAGAAGCCTTGGTAAATAGGATTTTACACTATGAATATATGCTACAACCAATAATTTTTTTTTTTAGTAAAGTAGGGAAAGATGATAGGAAAACATTAATGATGGCTATCATTAAGTATATCATTATTTTAGAAGTTAATTGAAATCATGTTAAGGATAATGTGCTTGAGAAATTGTGGGAAGCTCTTTGAATCTGAGTGATATGGAAAACTTGAAGAACATTTGTTCTACAATGTTCTAGATGAAGAAAAGAGTAAATGTTTTAATGACAAGAGATAAGAAGCAGATAAAGAAGAAAAAGAAGGAAACTGTAAACACAATCAGAAGCATGGCTAGGAATTATGGCATGCTTTGTGCATTTGGTTCTGCACCTAAATCAAGAGAAGAAGTCTCTACAAAAGCTAAGGAAGATACTCCTTTCGATACACGTGATACAAATATTACTCTAAAAAAGAAAGATATAGATATTCCTTCAAAAATAGGTGGGATAGATGTTCTTCCAGAATTAAATGTTACTGTTGAGCCTCTAGAGATTGAGAAGAAGAATGAAGAAAATGTTGAAGAAAAACTGTACGATGATGCTCCTCCGGTACATACTAAAGAGGAAAATGATAAAGTCAAAGAAGAAAAGGACAAGGATGAAAGTGAGATGAAAGAAGAAGAGAAAATAAAAAAAGAGCAAAAGGGAGAATAAAAGAATGTAGAAGAAGAGAAAGTTGAGGAAAAAGAAAGAAATGAGGAATCTACTAGAGATGCTAGAAATAATGAAGAAGGAACAAGGGAGGTAGTGGAATCACAAAGGTCCTCCAAAGAATCCACCTCTAGTGATGATTTTTTGAAAGGCTTTTTATCCAAGAAAATCATATTCCATTTGGTGATTCCTTCAGAGATTCTACAAATTCCCATGACTCAAGGCTATGCGGATCTATACAATATTTATCGTTTTCATAAAATTGTGTTAGGTGATGCATTGCACACATCCAATAAAAGATAAATCTTGTAAATGCATCAAAAGGGAACTGAGCTTATTGATGATGCCATCAAATCTCTGTAGGAGGCAACACCTGATACCTTAATAGACACATCTCTTACTCTGGTAGAGAGCTTGAAACTTCTATTGGACTCCTTTAAAGAGTATGTAGCTAGAATTTGTGAGAATACAAGGTAGGAAGTTGAAGAGAAATTGGCTAAGAAAATCCTCTTCGCACTTCATGACAAGTTTTCCTTAGCACACACAAATGTAGAAAAGAGACTAGAGTCTGTAAATTCTTGTGAGTCTCAAGAAAACACTTTTTTTTTGTTATTGTATAAGATGGTTGGATGCCACGCAGAGAATTAATGATCTTATTGAATCCATTGAGACTTAGTTGACAACTATTTCTAGTAGATGCGCAACATCTAAGAATAGAGACATGTAAACTTGGAATGCCATCTCTACACATAGAGATAAACTCTTCATGTTATAGAAGCAAAAGGAATATATTATCAAAAAAATTATTCTACTGGGTGATAGTGTAAGAATGGAGTATACTCTGGTAGCCAATTATTTGGCTAATGCAGAAACACTAGATAAGATTAATCTAACCCCGGATACTCCAAATGATGTTGAGGCGATCCCAATTGTGTTTGAGTCTCTGAATAAAATGTTGATATCTTCTAAGTAGCATTGGGAGAATGGTACCTAGCAAGGTATTCTCTAGGAGTTTCGAAACTCACCCTCCTTTGAGTAATTGTTTTTAATTTTACACATTAATTGAGTCAAACTCCTAAGGGATATTTCTAAATTTTGATTATTTTGGTTGTACATTGTTCCAAACCATTTGTGTGCATATGTATATTCATATTTTTGGGTTGCCCTTTGTCCTTGATGTTAAAGGGGGAGATAGAGAAAAGGAGAGAAAAGGGAGAAAATTTATGGAGATAAAAGGGGAGAGTACTATATATAGGAGGCTTGTAAATTATTTTGGCAGATGTTGCAATCAATCACAAAGGGGGATATTGTTGGAAGAATGAAGAATACATCTCTTAATGTGGTGACTGATCATGCTATACTGTACACTCTTTAGTATTGTACACTCTTCATGTATGCTCACTGAATTTGTAAACCCTAATTTCTAGAAGCTTCTAAAAGATTGTTATAAGCAGTTGGGATGGGGAATTGTAGTATGACATTATTCATGAAAATGTAATATGTTTTGCACTAGATAATAAAATCATAGGATGGCTACAGTTTTGTGGATGTAGCCTAGATTGGGTGAACCATGTTAAATTCTTTGTGTTGTCTTGTTTTTTCTATAATTTCCTATATTTTTTATTTCTTTGTTTTATTGATCAAATTTGCATTTAACTTGTTATATATTTTCCTTATAACCATAACAAGTGGTATTAGATCAAGGTTATGTTCAGTTATCAAATATAGGAAGGTCTCATGGCTGAGTGGGAGTCTCATAGTTGAGTGGGAGAAATGGTAGACGAGGGTACGTTGAAGGTTGAGAAGTTCAATGGGAAACACTATTAGTTATGGATTATGATGATAGAGGACTACCTCTATTAGAAGGATTCATGGTGATCACTGGAACGGAAAACCAAGAAACCCTCAGCGATGTCTGATGAGAACTGGGATATTTTGAACATAAAGGCACTTGGCAATATTCGTGTATGCCTTGAAAAATCAGTGGCATTCAATATTACAAAATAAAATACAACTCAAGAGTTGATGGAAACCCTAGAAAAGTTATATGAAAATCATTCCGCTTCAAATAAGTTATTTCTTACAAAGCGTTTATTTAATATGAAAATGGTAGAAGGTAGGTCAGTTGTTGATCATTTAAATGAGTTTAATGTAGTTACCAATCAATTAACTTTTGTAAATGTAAAATTTGATGAAGAATTTAGGGCTCTTTTGATTTTGTGTTCTCTACCTGAAAGCTGGAATAGCTTGGAAATGGTTGTTAGTAATTCTATTTTTGGTTCGAATACATTGAAATTTGCTGATGTTTTTGGTGTTATTTTGAGCAAGGAAATTCATAGGAAAAGCTCAAGTGGAACATCCACATAAGATAGTGTTTTGAATTCAGAAAGCAAGGTCAAAACAAAGGACAGAAGGTCCCAATCTAGAGAGAGGAGGGATTGTTGGTACTATTGTAAGCCTTGTCATTTAAAGAAAGATTGTTGGTCTCAAAAAAATAAAGTTGACAAAAGGGAAGGAAATAAAGAGGAAAATGTGGTAATTAATAAATCTGATGAGGATTCTTTGGTTCTTTCTCTTGACAATGTTGATGATTCTTTGGTGTTAGATTTAGGGGCTTCATTTCATTCTATGCCCCATATAAATTATTTTCTTGATTATGTCCAAGGGGATTTTGGGCTGGTTTATTTGGGAGATAAAAAAACCTTTTAGATTGTTGGAAAGGGAAGAATCAAGATTAAGTTGTAGAATGGAAATCATTGGCTACTACGTGAGGTAAGGCACATTCCAAAGTTAAGAAGAAATTTAATTTCAGCAAGGCAACTAGATGATCAAGGTTGTGTTGTTAGATTTAGTGATAAAAATTGGAAGGTTACAAAAGGTGCTTTAGTAGTAGAGAAAGGTGTGAAAGTAGGCACCTTATTTATTTTTATAGGTCATATTGTTCCTTCTACTTTAGCTATTGTAGATAAAAAACAAAGTTCAAGAACAATTGATGCAGTTTAGTAGGTAGAAAATTAGATAGTTGATGTGGATTCTGAATCAACACTATGGCCTAATAGACTTGGGCATATGAGTGTAAAAGTTATGAAAGTACTTCATTCAAATAATTTTTTACCAGGTCTAAAATTTGTTAATATGGATCTCTATGAAAGTTGTGTGTATGGAAAACAAAAGAAAGATGAGAAATTGAAGCTTGTGCATACAAATGTATGAGGAACAACTCATGTATATTCTCTTGGTGGCTCTTAGTATTATGTTACATTCATTTATTATGCAACTAGGAAGGTATGGATTTATTTTCTTAGGAATAAATATGATGTATTTGAAACTTTTAAAAAATCAAGAAGCTTGGTTGAGAATGAGATGGGTAAAAAGTCAAAATTTCTCAGATCTGATAATGGTGGTGAGTATTACAGCAAATATTTTAAATATTATTGTTCCTCTAATAGTATTCGTAGGTATAAAATGGTTCCAAGGACTCTAGAGGAAAATGGAGTGGTTGAGCACATGAATAGAACAATAATGGAGTGTGCATGGACTATGAGATTGCATGTTGGGTTGCCTTTAAACATTTGGGAAAAGGATGTAAACATTGTTGTTTATTTAATTAATATAGGTCCCTCTAATCCTTTGAGTTGTGGTATTCTAGAGGAAGAATGGATAGGTAAGATGGTGAGTTATTCTTTTCTCAAAACCTTCGGTCGTGAAGCATTTTCACATGTAGATTTTGAAAATAGAACCAAGATTGATGCAAAATCAGAAAAATTTATATTTGTTGGATATAGAATTGATGAATTTGGTTATAGCCTTTGGGATTTCGAAAATAAAAAAAATTGTGAGTAGGGATGTCATATTCAATGAGAAAGTGTTGTACAAAGATTAGTTGCAACAACATGAGAAGAAATAAAATGACTATGAAGTGCTGGATGATACTCCAAACAACATTATTCTAGTAATTCCTCATGCTTCACAACAACAAAAACAACAAATACCACAAACTCTATTGAATTTTAGATGATCTTTAGGGATAAGTAGATCTCCGAAAAGATTTTCTCCCTCTTTGTATTCTATTTTATTAATTGATGTTTTCGAATGAGAATGTTATCATGAAGCTATGCAGGTGGATACCAAGGTTAACTGGGAACATGGAATGGAAGAAGAAATGGAATCCTTGCTGAAAAATCAGACTTTGCAATTATGCAAGTTGCCTATGGGTAAAAAGTCTTTACCAAACAAATGGGTTTATAGGCTGATAGAGGAGGATGGAGGTAAGAAAATATTTAAAGCCAGATTAGTTGTAAAGGGATTTGCACAAAAAAAGGGTATTGATTTTGATGAAATATTTTCTCCAGTTGTTAAAATGACTTCTATTTGTACTATTTTAAGTATTGCGGTTGCTGAAGATTTGCATTTATGACACCTTGATGTTAAAACAGCCTTTCTCCATGGTGATTTGGAAGAGGAAATATATATGGAACAACCACAAGGATTTGATGTCAAAGGTAAGGAGAAACTAGTGTGCAAATTGAATAAAATTTTATATAGCTTGAAGCAAGCACCTCGACACTGGTATATTAAATTTGATAGTTTTATGGTTGAGGAAGGCTACAATAGGTGTAATTCAGACCGTTGTGTTTATTTTAAGAGGTTAGCTGAAGATAGCTACATTATTTTATGTTTATATGTTGATGATATGCTTGTAGAGGGATCTAAAATGGATCACATAAAGGAGTTAAAACAATAGTTAGAAAATTCATTTGATATGAAGGATTTGGGGGCATAAAAAAAATCCTTGGTATGAAGATTACAAGAGATCAAAAAATTAGGAAATTATTTCTATCTCAAGCTAATTATGGTTGAAAGGTGTTGCATAGATTTAATATGGACAATGCAGAAGTTGTCAACACACCTTTTCCTAGTCATGTCAAATTTACTAAGGATATGTGTCCAAAGACAGAAGAGGAGGAAGAAAAAATGTCCAAGGTACCATATGATTCAGTTATAGGTAGTTTAATATACATCATGGTATCCACGATACCAAATATTGCACATTTCATAGAAGTTGTTAGCAAGTATATGATTCATCCTAGAGTTGAGGATTGGAATGTGATAAAATGGATTCTTGGGTACTTGAGAGGTACATCCAATAAATTTTTATGTTTTGGGGGCTCTAATACAGATTTAAAAGGCTATGTTGACTCAAATTTGTTAGGGGATATAGATACCAAGTGGAGTACCACATGTTATGTATTGACAGTTGGTGGGACATAAGTGAGCTAGATTTATTGGTTGCAAATGGTGGTTCCTTTATCCATCATGGAGGCAGAGTATGTTGTTGCAATAGAGGCAAAAAAAGAGATGATATGGCTAAATTTTTTCATGGAAGTGTTGGGAAAACAATAGGCTGAAAATCACTTGTTTACAGATAGCTAGAGTTTTATAAATCTTGTAAATAATTATTCCTTGCACTCTCAGACCAAACACATATAGTTGTGATATCATCTCATTCAATTGTTGTTGGAGGATGGACGTGTAAAGCTGGAAAATATACATACAAATGCCAATCCAACAAATATATCTATCAAGACAGTGACAAGGGAGAAGCTGAGCTCCTATTCAGCTTCAGTTGACCTTCACGGTTAAACGTGTAATAGAGAAGAAAGGTCCAAGGTGCTTATTTATGGTGGGAGCTATAAGTCCAGTGATGTCATCTAGGATCAGTCTCCAAGTGGGAGATTGTGTTGTTGTGGAGCTTGATCAGTCCCCAAGTGGGAGATTATTGGTATGTGGCAATTAATCATGCTATACTATACACTCTTTAGTACTGTACACTCTTCATGTATCCTCACCAGGGTCCAAGGCCAATTTGGGCCCCAGGTGGGGGTTCTAGGGTGACAACCCCCAAAAAGTGGGGGTTCAGGGATGGTAGCCCCCAAGAAAAAAAAATTCACCTTTTTCGCTTCGTCACCAAAAAAGAAAAAAGATGACTTTGTAAACCCTAATTTCTAGAAGCTTCTAAAATATTGTTATAAGCGGTTGGGATGGGGAGTTTTAGTATGTAATTATTCATGATATTGTAATATTTTTTGCACTGGATAATAAAATCATTGGCTAGCTGTGGTTTGTTGATTTAGCGTACATTGGGTGAACCACGTTAAATTCTCTGTGTTGTCTTGGTTCTGCTATAATTTCATGTGTGTTTTATTTCTCTATTTTATTGATCGAATCTGCATTTAACTTGTTAGATATCTGCCTTCTAACCCTAACACAAATTTGATCCAGTATTCTAAATCGGTATGTAGAAATGTCCTCTAGTATTTTTTTCCACAATTCTACTCCATTGATCATCATTGCTCGTAGTTTTGGGAAGTATACAATTTTAGAACCTTGTGTCTACAAGTGCTAGTATGGCGAGTTGGCATCATTCTATTGATTTCATTTTGTAATTAGGCCTATCTCTAGCTGACCTAATAAATAGTTGAATTTGTAATGGATTAAATTTTTTATTGAAGATGTATGTGTGATCCAATCCAACATGATGTAGCATGCTACACACTTGAATTGATTTTGAGAATACTATGTATATTCCTTAAGCTAACCTAATTGATGCTTTCAGACAAGTCAGATATATATAAAAGATAGTTTGGAGATTGAAAGTATGAGTGTGGTTGGTGGATTAAATGTGAATGTGGAAGGATCGAATATTATTCTATTGGAATGTTAATTCTCTAAGCATCAAAGGAATTGAATCTGCACTTGTGAGGTGTAACTTCATCAGTTCATATTATGGTTGTAAGCCATTTTGTTACTGTATCTTTTGTAGTTAGTGAGCCTGTCTTTTGGATAGTGAGTCCTGGGAATGAGCCTCACCTTGTAATATCTTATAGCTGGTTATACTATATTGTGACTTAGCCCTCATCATGGTTTTTCTCATTCTAGGTTTTCTACATAAAAATCTTGGTGTTCATGTTTACGTTTTGTTAATGCTCCTACTTATCTTCACTATTATATGTATTGGATTAATTGCATGGTATTTGTTCAATAAGTTTAAGAAGATATTGATTCACCCCCCTTCACAATATCTTGGGTATTCAACAGGATCATGTCAAGAGGATCCTCTTAAGGATAAAAAAAAGTTACTCTGAATCAAGTCATGACAAAGAACCCCTATCCCTAGAGTTTCATCAAGAGCTAAGAGAAATCTTCCAAACAATTTTAAACTCCAAATATTTCCTCGATATCACTCTTGAGATGTTTCTTCTAGATGGACATAAAAATGTTCTTCATCCAAAACATGAGTCTCCCACTATTTATATTCCTACACAAGAGCAAGCAATAGTTGTGATTATTCATTATTATAATGATTGTGCATCATCATATTTCGAGTCAACATCAACATATTTTGAAGCAATATCAATAGATAATAATGTCATAGAATCAAAGAAAATAGTTCATACTTTTGAACAACAAAAACCCATAGAAATATCATGTTTTCATGAAAATTCATATTCAGTGGATATGGATCAGAGGATACATTATCAAGGAAAAGGATTAGGTATTGATAATACCTTCACAATGTCAAGGAAATCTTTTCTTCAAAAAAAATCAACATATAGGGCACAAAGAATCCTTATGTTGAAATAATTCTCAATGCTACAACTAGCCATGTCATGAGTTGGCATTCACCCATCATCTAATACACAAATTGATAGCAAAGTAAAAAATATTTCTATCAAAGCAAGGAGAATATTATCAAAGAAAATGTAGTAAATCAAAAGGGACATGTCAAGTACAAATGGATACCAAATAAAAATAAAAAAAATCATCCCTCTAAATCTCCATTAGTCAAAGAAACTATGGGGAAAAATAAAAAAGGGAAATGTATCCATCATAAGCATCCTTAATTGCAAAAGTAGGCTTCTCAAGCAAGGAAAAAAGTATATCAAATGGTTGGTCCTAATTCCCCAAAAACCTCCATCCCCAATCATCACCACTCATCTTCCCAAGTTTGGAGAGTTAGAAGTTCCAAACTATTGACCAATCCATCTCATATTATTTCATACATGTTATCGTCCACTCTATTCATGATATCAAATTCCCACATTGACCATCTGTTGGTAGCTATTCTTCATCATAAGGATTTTGAAGGAACATTATCATGATGTGTGGACATCTAGACAAAGTTAATTATGGTATCCACAAGGTAAATTAGAGTTCTTTAAGGTTGCATTCAAATGCTCATATCTTAGAAAAGTAAATTCTTCAAGAAGGATATAATTTTCATGTTATTATAGTGGCCTTTACATCAGTACCACCAAGTGGTTCAACATGAGGCTAAAATCTCCAAGAAAATTAAAAAAATTAAAAATAAAATCAAGAAAATAGTAAAAAATAAAAAACATCCTTTAGTGAGAACCACTATGGTGGTGCTTTGGGCAAGTACTATGAAAAAAACATGGAAAACATGTGTCATCAGTAGAATCGAGTATCTATATGATTTTTCTCAAACATAAGCAGCTTATCATTCTCATGTTAAATCCAATGTTCCCTCCATCCATCTAATCCGGATTTATCTAGATATTCCACTTTATCTTGATCTTGAAAAAGATTTGATGTATACTTCAACTCTACTCATGGAAAAATCTTTATAGTATATTTACCATTTTATCTCATGAATTCCCATAGCCCATATCTAGCATGATAAAACTTTTTCAAATTCTTCACTTATGCATTACCTATATTTGTTTGTCCATTGATCTATGAAACATTGCTAGACACTAGGGGTAGGTTATTGCACTCTTTTTTTCAATTAAGTCTTGATTCATCTATTTTATCTCACAACATGACATTGAAATCATGATATAGATATCATTTACCTCAAAATATCTTAAAAATCCTAAAAAAATCCTAAAATGTTCGTTAGAAAATCCAAAAACATTTACAAAATCCTGTACAGCTAAAAATCGAAAATTATTCAAAAATTGTAAAGTCAAAATCCAAAACATATCAAAAAAACTAAAAAGGTTAAAACATCAAAAATCCAAAAGTGGTACCTTCTAAAACTATGGGTCTCTGATCTTGAACATAGGAAAGGCCATCATTGATGTGCCCCTGAGACACCCTAGGTTGATCCTTTAATATTTCATCATAATAAACTGGAAATCCATCAACTATTTACCTCTAGTTTCTAATAAGTCAAGCCGATCAAAATACATACCAGTCTATGTTTGTATAATGTAGGTGAGTCTTATCTTTGATCAGCCCTTGAGGCCCCAAGGATAGGTCTTTGCGGTTAGGTTCTTGGTTGAACTTCAGAAAATCTCTAAACATTCAAATATCAAAAAAAAATTAAACACTAAAATATCTTTAAAAACATAGCTCTTAGTCAATATTGCACATTAATTCCTTAATCCCTTAATGTAAATTTACTAAACATGCAAAGAGATATAAATGCACAGACACAAAGCATCACATAACACATGATATATGCGGAAAACCCAAGATGAGAAAAACCATAGTGACAAAGGTTGCTTGAGTTGACTGCTCAAATCTAGTTTCACAAAGCAATATTCAATTACAATATTTAAGGGCACCAAGCCTAAGGATACAAAAACTCCAAGGAAGCACCAATTTCATGATTTAGGAGCACTGACTCAATTATATGATGGAACCAGTGAAACAGATTTATAATGACATATACAAATGATTCAAATGAATCTAGTTATTTGTTACACATTTGATATGTAAGTGCTTAATCTTTGGTCCATAACTATGCAAAAATTATCTCTACTATCAATTCTAAAATCTCAGTAACACATCCCTCTAATCTTCTCTTCTCTTCTTTGTCTACTAGGTACTTTCCCCTTTTTCGCCTTTGAACTTAGAACATTTTGTGTTCTATCTTGTTGCACTACACCTCCGCACCTTGAATGTGAACCCTTCTAAATTTCTCTAATTGTTTTTGGGTTCTACTCATTCAAGTTAGTGCATTCTTAGTATGCTAAACTACACCTCTTCTCTTGCAAACATCATAACCATAACACATGCAAAAACCAAACTTAGACAATTTTCTAATTATCTTCTTTCTTTACCGACTTGCAATTACTGCCTTGAGATTTTCACTCATGTCTCAATCAACTTGAATCCTTTGTTAGGGTTTCCTTTACACACAAGCTTATATAGAAAGCTATCAGTGCATCGAGCTACACACAATCTATAGTTGCAGAAACTTAAAAATGTCTCAATGGATCACATTAGCTAACTAACAACATTTCTTTTTAAAACCCATCCTATTTTTGCTTAATTGATTAAATTATTCTAGCTATTTAATTAATTGCCTCAAATTCATCTATTAATCTGATTGACCTAATTAGGTTAATTCATCCCCTTTTATGCTAACAATTCATCTTATTAAATTAAATACATCAAGTTATTTAATTTAAATCTCTAAAGTCCTCTTATTTAATTAAATAACCCTAAGTCATTTAATTAAATATTATATCACCTTCCCCTTTTTATTAAATCATTTAACTTAATGAATATTGTCTTAATCCTCTTATTTTCATAATTGAAACTTTATTTAATTATCAAATTACTAATAAATCTAATCCCCGTAATTGCAAAGGAATATTCCTCCTTTGCACATTCTTCCAAAAGGGATATTCTCGTGGAATATTCCTTCCCCTTTTGCACATTAAAACTTTGTTTTAATTTGCTAAAATATCTATTTCCCTCACCAATGAGAATATCGCAAAGAATATTATCTTCTCTCACTCATTTGAAAAAGGGAATATTCTTACAAAGTTTCATGTGCAACTTAACCTAAAAAAATTTGTGCAAGTTTACTTGTGACCTATTGTATAGGTCAAAAGTACATTTTTTAAAGGAATACTAACCCTTGGTTAAAATATCATCTTTCATTCTCATCTGTTGATGAGAATCCATGATCCATGCCTTTGTCTTCTTTCCATTTTTACCATTGATTATCCTTTTTGATCTCAACCGTCCATTTTTTATTTGATTTCCTATAAATACAACACTATTTATAGATAAATGGATCCATCTTTTAACAAAAAACCTTATGTTGTTAAAATCATCTACACTTGCACTCGCATTTAACATGATTTTAGCTTTATTTACTTGCATATTAGCTTAGCTTCCATTAATGGATTCCATGATAACATAGATGCATACATTTAGCTTATTTGTTAACTAGGATTTTTTTTGAATCTTGAATAAATTTAGAATAGATTTGCATAAAACCATATTGATCATCTTAGAATAAATCATGTTAAAATAGCTTGCCTCGTGTTCATTTAGCTTTAATTTTTTTTTTATTAAACAAGCTCATTATCCAAGGGATTGGGAAAGGTTCACCATTCCACATCAATGCAACACCTCTCCCCCAATAGGATAAGTTTAAATGTCTTAGATTAGAGGTTTATCAAGCTTTAATGCTTTAGAATGTTAGTTTTAATGGATTCTTTGCCTTTTTTTATAGTAAATTATCTTATTGGGATTGATGCTTAGTGGATTAAATATGCCTCAAATTTTAATGGATTGGGTGTAGTTAATTTTGATGGGTGTTTTTGCACTTTCTCAACACAAACAACACATAAGTATTCTACCTCTCTTGAAAGGTAGAAATTTGCAAAAAAGTTACAAATCATTACCCCAAGTTCTCTTGGGTGTCAGGTCATGACAATGCTTGGAATAGTTTTATTCGTTGATGTGATTTTATAGTAATCACAAGGTGGCCTTTAAGTTTTACAAAGCATGGGAAGTTGGGTATACAAATGGAGTTTCAAAGTGTTGGAAGTGAATTAACAATGGATGCCCACTCAAAAGAACAAGCTAAAAATCACCTATTTCACCAAGTTTGACATTGTTATGGTGCTTGGGATCCTACTATAACCAAGTACTAGAAGAAATAGAAAAAGAGAAAGGGTTGAGAGAGACAATATAAATCTAAGCTATTACGGAACAATAACAATGGAGGCTTCTACAGTGGGAAAACATCCTAAACTATGTTTTGCTTGATCAAGAGAAGCCTACAACTACACAAAACCAGTGCAATCTTCTAAGGATTGTATATTTTCAGATTCTACATGCACATCATGAACACACAACTTAACTAAGTTGCATCAATGAGATAAGGAAGCCAAAACTAACTTTACACAAAAAATTGTCATCAACAAGTGGCAAAAGTATAGGCTGAAAATTCATCAAATACCATAACAGCTAACACCATTATCAGAACGATTCAAGAAATTACAAAATAAATCTAACATGGGAGTTGAACCATGCATGCATAATGAACAATATCAAAAGAAACACCCAAATTCATTTAATTTTTCTCTCTATTGCTGCAATATTCCTTTCACACCAATTCCCTAACCATTTACAAATGAGGAGCAAGCCCTTATTTATAGTGTTCCAAAAGTGAAATGAATGGACAAGATTAATTTACATTGTGTGGACCATATTTATTACAAGTTAGGGTTTCACCTACCCCGACTATATGGAAATATAAAATATAGTTTTTTCTTGTAGCCTATTTTTTCATATAGTGACCCTGGCACTATAAAAGTTTTGTCTTGTTGTGGTTGCCTTCTCTATTGCAGCTAAAACTGTCAAAGGTTGCCCTTTGTCTGATATATTTATAACATCATTTCAGAATTTTTAGTGCATCTTGATCACCTATTTATGTCACTGTGAAAAATATAAGTTGCTTCTAATCCTAGTGGACAACTCTTGATAGATCATGATCGTTATTTGGTCAAAGATAAAGAAACCCCTCTCATTCCCTTCAAGGCTGCCCTTTGTAGTTTTTTCACCAACCTCCTTGGCACATGCCTTCTTCTAATGCCAGTTATGTTGATGGGTGTTAGGAGGAGAAGAGAGAATAAAATGAATGGTGACAAGAGTAATATGATTCTTCCCTTTTCAGCTCTCTAAACGGACCTCCCCAGCGAACTAGTAACAGGTTCCATAAATCCTGCATAGACGAAATGCAATAAGTGCATTCACATATAAATTCAAGAGAATATTAATCACATCCTAAAAATCAAGCACTAGATCCATTAATACATTACCAAAAATCATAAAATTCATGTTTGGAGCTCATTTCGACCATAAACATAACTAAGGATTCAAGGGTGCAGGTTTACCCTAGGACGTCGAATAGCTAACGGATGACGAACGAACGATGGATAGACAACAAATGAAAGGTGGATGGAAGATGAAAAGCAGATGGTGAACAAAAGGAAAACAACAAATGAAGGACAACCAACCGATGGAAGGTGGACAATGGGCAGAAGGTAGATGGCAAGTGGAAGACAGATGATAGATGAAAGGAAGATGATAGATGGTAGATGGCCAATAGATAGAATGTGGATGACGGATGATGGATAACATTCTCCAAGGGAAAACTTGTAGATGCTTGAATTAGTGGTCTTACCACCCTAGACCTCAAGCCCGAGATCATCGATAAAATATGCATAATGCACGAATCAAGATGGTCACGAAGGCTTCATCATTTAAATGACATCAAAAGGGGCACAATGGGTGCATATTCCATAATACAAGGGGAAGTTAAGGGTCAATCGCCCTAAAAATGGAAATCCACACATAGAAACTTGCACACAGTGACCCAAACACAAAAAACCATAAAGGAATTCCTGCAGACAACAATGAAGGGATAGTGGCTCGCAAAGCAATTTGCATGGACAAAAATAGAGGGATAATGACCCACAAGAAAATTCTTGCGAATGGTGATGGAGGGGCGGTGACCCACAAATAAATTCCTGCAACTTCTCAAAACTTAACAAAACCTTGGTAGTTTACTTAGGCATCATGAAAACATCCCAAATCCATAGGAAAATTGTCACCAAATTCAAAAATGAAGGAAATAATGAAGCAAGCAAGCAGGGACCAAGTCAGTAGGAGCAAGGAAAAAGTGAAGGGGAGGCCTACAAATAAATACTTAGAAAATTTAGATAAGAAAACTTGGTCAAATGGAACTTTAGTAATTTTAAGGTATATGACCAACCTAGGCTTGGGAATAGGGGAGGCGAGAGAAAAAAAACCCACTGGGAGAAAAAATGATCCATCAGAGAAAAATAAAGGGGTCCCTTCCTTCAATACGATGTGTGCACAAACTATGCACAACAAATGGCGAGTTACTAGGGGAATGATCTAGAGAATTTTGATGAAAAATTGGAATCATGAACACATAATCTATGGTTTCAATGTTCACAATAGGGAAAACAAACTAGATGCTCGACCAAAGGATCAAAAACACTAGTCAACCCAACCCTCAGTATTCTAAAAATCAAAATGTGTGTAAAGATGTGTTCATTCCCATCATTAAGTCACTACAAGAACCTAAGCTCCATCAAGTTAAGCTACATAATTGATTCTAATTTCAAAAGCATCGTGTACATTGTCTCTATGCTAGTCAAGTATCCATAGTCCCAATGAGGTTGTCACTTTGATTCTCTCAAAAATTTCTCTACTGCCAATCAGGCATCCCTAGCCCTATTAGATTTATTTGTATCCTCCCGAAAGTTGAATTTTCTTTCTTTTGTTTCTTTTGATTTTTGTCATTTTTATTTCTTTCTTTTCATTTCTTTTGATTTTATTTTCTCTTCTTCATTTTCAACCCACAAGTAGTGAAGCTTACACTCAAGGCTGAGAATCATAGTGGCATTGAAGCAAAATTTTAGATTTTTTCACTTAACTGGACTTCACAAAGGAACCTATAGGAACTGTCAAATTCTTAAAGTGTGAAAGGTGTAAGATTTCAAAATAAATCTGAGTCAGACTAAACCAATGACTTATCCCCTTCAAATCAAATATCCAGGTCACTTGACACTAACACAAGACCTTGACTATCCACTCTGAAAACTTGATTAGAGCTTCTCAAAGAAAAAGTTAGAAAAAACCCAGTTAAAAATTATTGTTGCATGTGCAAACATACTCAATAGAAAAAAAGGGGAACCCCAAGCAAATAATCAAAGTGGAAGAAAATTAGAAGAAAATAAAAAGAAAACTACTCTAAAGAAAACTAACTTATGAAAAACTAACCAACCTAATGAAAGAAGGAAAGTTGGACCATACACGAGAGCGATATATGTACATGAAACCTACACTACTTAAAAAAAATGAGCTATGTACACAAATATTTACAAAGTACCACATCCAGGTAGGGGAAACCAACATTTATGCCCACTAATTTTTTGTAGAATATGCACAAGAAGAAGGGTAATCATTATAGTTCAAAGCCATGTAAACTCATCCTTATTTTTAGAAAAAAGAAGCTCCATGTTGCAACATTCAAAATTAATAACACATTCAAGTAGAATTAGGAGTTTAGGTGATTTATCAAACCCATGGTCAATCCATAAACAAGTTCATCTCTCCTCATTCCCATAGTCAAAATCATAAATTCAGTTGTGATTATTTATAGAGCAAGGAAAGATAGAACCCGAATGTCGTGATGCAAAGGTAGCAATGTTTGACAGTCAATAATGAGAACTAATTCATTATTTATTGCATCGATAGCCTTGGGTGAATGTGATGGTTGGTTCAACATTCCTCTTGCATTATGAACTTACAAAACACAAACAAACTGATCAGGCAGTATATATTGTGAAGAATTTTTTTTGGATGTAAGGATCCTTGTACCTGATCTTGGGTCTGCATAAGGTTGGGGGAATTGAATAGCTAACATCCCTTCTGAGATTCTAGTGGGACCCACAACCTCCATTGGTTGTTCATCGAGGAGAAATGCTTCATCTAGTTGATATTCCATATTCCAGGACTCTGCTTGATTTTCATTCTCAAAAGGAAACACATCATCCCATTGTATTTCCCTTGTGATGACCTCAATTTTTTTATAGTTCAAGTCATAAAATCATGACATGCACAAATATATCTTCCTACAGTTCTCAGAATGCATAAGAGGGTCATCAATGGATAAGGAGGGAAGAATCCAAATCGAAGCTTGTAAGTGGTAAGGCATATCATCTTCATGGGAAGCTACTAGGACATCCTCGCCTTGGCCCTCTTTTCCTTGCAGTTCATGTGGTGCATCAGGATATTCACTCATTTCCTCTTGTTCACTATCACTATAGATGGAGAAGGAGTCCCTCTCCCAATCTAGGAGCTCTAAAGATTCACCATCTAGGGGCTTAGGTGATATGTCTGCATCACTTCCATCTTCTAAAATGTACTCCTCCTTAGTGTCGTTATAACTTTGTGGCACAATTACAAGTGGGAAGAAATTAGTAAGGGACACTGGCTTATCAAGGGGACCAAAATTTACTCTGTTATTTTCCTCCAAGGATTCCCCATAAAGCCTATCATCACTAGTGTATGAATGACCTTCAAGAGGGAAAGGCTCTTGATAATCAATGGACAACCTTCCCATTTTCTCCACTTCATCAATTGGAGGTTTGGGATCGTGTTGTTCTTCTATTTTTGTCCCGACATCTTCTTGACGACTAATTTTAGCTAAGTTTTCACTTAGTTCCAACCCTTGGTCCTCTAGTTCAATCCTTGAAGCAACCATAGGAGGTAGTGCACTTGGCTGCCCCACTTGTGTTTTAACTTACTCAATGGCCTCTTCACATAGCTCAAATGTGAACTCAGAATGCACTAAATCATGGAGGTTGCACCATCCTTACAACAATAACATTTCCAAATCCACTTGGTTTCTTAGTTCCAACCAATCCCTCATGAGTCTTGAAACAAGTTCATTATATCTTTCCACCACTGAATCCTCACATCACTTAGGAAGGAAGTTTGATGGTAGAAAACCATGACATGTGGTTGTTCCCACTCCTCTAAATCCTCATTTTTCAAATGCTTGATCACTGTAATTCATGAAGGAAAGGTCTTCTAATCTTATTTCACTAATGCTTTCTTCATCATATTTTGTTACCCCAAGGATTTTAGCCTCTTCTTTTTCTATTCTTCTATATTTGCGTTGGTTGTCCTACCACATGATACTATAAACTCTATTAATTCATTGTCAACTACCAACCATTCCTCTTCTTGAGTGGAATACTACCCTTTTCCTATTGAGAGAAGGCCTTTGAACTCATTTCCAAGTGAACCTTCATCAAAAAAAATTTCTATCCTAAGGAATTCAACTCCTTCCACTTGACCTCCAACCTTAGTGTCTGTTGTCTCAACACTAAATTGTGTCAAATTTTTGGGTTCAACTTTAATGTGTTGTCCTCTAGATTTTGACAACTCTTCTTCCTCATAAGACGACTCCTCTTCATTGAGAATTGGTTTCTCTAACTTGTCCAAACAACTCCTAACTTGGGAAATTATGCTTCCACATGATGGAAAAGAAAATTATAAGTGAAGTGCATTATGGAATTTGTGCAAACTAGACATCAGTACCTCCTCTAGTATTAGTCTATCCTTGTTTCTCAAGTTCTCTTGGATCAGCTCTTTGAAGGCCTTGGCTTCCATGTCAATCAATTCTTCTTCTAGGTCTGGTGGAGCTAAGGGTTGGTATATTTCCCAAAAGGGAATCTCTCCTTGCAATACCCTTTCAATTCTTCCAAAGAAAGTTAGGCATTCCAATATTTTGTGTTTGCAAGTACCATGGATTTTGCATTTTTCTGCCAATGCAAATTTCTGCAATGGTCTCCACAATCTCCTATTTAGATCTTATTACAGCTAAGTGATGTTGACTTGAATTTTCTGCTACATCTCAGCTCATATGTTTCCTTTCAATTTTTTTATTCTAAAATTCCAGCATGTGATGAGATCTCCCTATCTCAGATTTTTACTTGAAGGTGCCTTTCAACTCCCAATTTTCAGATTTGTAGCCTCAAGCTTAGCCATGCCCTCCTTCTGGTGCCAATTTTGTTGATGTGTGTTTCTGCACTATCAACACAGTTAGCACACAAGTATGCTACCTCTCTTGAAAGGTAGAAATTTGCAAACAAGTTACAAATCACTACCCCAAGGTCTCTCGAGTGTCAGGTCATAACAATGCTTTGAACAGTTTTGTTGGTTGATGTGATTTTCTAGTAATCATAGGGTAGCCTTTATGGTTTACAAAGCATGGGAAGTTGGGTCTACAAATGGAGTTTCAAAGTGTTGGAAGTGAATGAACAATGGATGCCCACTCAAAATAGCAAGTTGAAACTCACCTCTTTCACCAAGTTTGACAATGTGATGGTGCTTGGGATCCTACTCTAACCAAGGAATACATGAAATAGAAAAATGGAAAGGGTTGAGAGAGCCAATCTAAATCTAAGCTATGAATGAACAGTACCAATGGAGGCTTCTACAATAGACAAACTTCCTAAACTATGTTTTTATTGATCAAGAGAAGCCTACAGCTACACAAAACCAGTGCAATCTTCTAAGGACTGTAGATTTTTAGATTGTACATGCACATAATGAACATACAATTGAACTAATTTGTAGCAATGTGATAAGGAAGCCTAGACTAACTTTACACAGTAGTTTTTCATCAAAAAGTGGCAAAAGTATGGGCTGGAAACTCATAAAATACAATAACAACTAACACCATTATCACATCCATTCAAGAAATACAAACTATATCTAACATGGGAGTTGAACGATGCATGCATAATGAAAAATCTCAAAAGAAACATCCAAATTCATGCAATGCTTCTCTCTATTGCTGCAAAATTATTTTCACACTAGTTCTCCAACCATTTACAAATGAGGAGCAAGCCCCTATTTATAGTTTTCCAAAAGTGAAATGAATGGCTCGAATTAATTTACATTATGTGGCCCATATTTGTTACAAGTTATGGTTTCACCTACACCAAATATATGGTAAAATAAAATACAATTTTGTCTTGTAGTGGCTACCTTCTCTATTGCAACTAAAACTACTAAAGATGGCCCTATGTACAATATATTTATAACATAATTTCAGCCATTCAAGTGCATCTTACTCATAGATTTGTGTCACTATGAAATATATAAGCTACTCTTGATCCTAGTGGACAACTACTAATAGATCATGATCATTATTTGGTCAAAGATAAAGCAGCCCCTCTTGCTCCCTTCAAGGCCGCCCTTTGCAGTTTTTTCACTCAATTCCTTGGCACGAGCCTTATTGTAACACAAAATCTATTTATGGGTGATAGTAGGATAAGCGAGCATAAATTTAATGGTGACTAGAGAAATTTTATTCTTCCCTATTCAACTTTCTCAATGGAAATCCCCAACGGACCCGCAATAGGTTCCATAAATCCTACTTATACAAAACGCAATAAGTGCATTCACATATAAATTCAGGTGAATATTAATCACATCCTACAAATCAAGCATTATATCCATTAATACATTACCATAAGATCATAAAATTTATGTTTGGAGCTCATTTGGGCCATAAACATAAAAGTGGGTTCAAGGGTGTGGGTTTCTCTTGGGATGGTGGAAAACTAGTGCATGGTGGATAGACAGTGGAAGGAAGACTGATGGAGGATGGTGGATAGATGAAGAATGGCCAATGGAAGGAAGATGATGAACAAAAGGTGGATGATGGACAAACAACGACCAATGAATGGAAGGCAGATGACGAATGAAAGGCAGATGATAGATGAAAGGTGAATAACAAATGTAAGGAAAATGACAAATGGCAGATGACCTACAGATAGAAGGAAGATGATGAATGAAAAAAAACCTTCCAAAGTGGTATACCTGAAGAGGCTTAACTCAGTGGTTTTACCACAATTGACCTCAAGCCCAAGATCATCGATACCATTCACATAATGAGAAACTCAGGATGGTCATGAAGGCTTCTTCGTTTGAATGACAAAAAAGGGGTGCAATGGGAGAAAATTCCACAATGCAGAGGGAAGTTAAGGGTCAATCACCCTAAAAATGAAAATCCACACATAGAAACCTACACACGATGACCCAAACATAATGACCCGTAAAGTGATTCTTGTTGATGGTGATGAAGGGATGGCAACCCACAAGGAAATTCCCACGGAGGGGTAGGGACCCATAGAGAAATTCCAACAACTTCCTGAAACTTAACGAAACCTTAACATTTCACTTAGGCATCATGAAAAAATCCTAAATCCATAGGCAACTTGTCCCCGTAAAAGAAAAAGACTTAGCAAATTAAGATAAGTGAACTTGGTCAAATGAAACTTTAGTCATTTTAAGGCATATGACCAACCTAGGCTTAGGAATAGGGGAAGCAAGAGAAAAAAAACCCATTAGGAGAAAAAATCACCCATTAGGAGCAAAAGAAAGGGGGTCCCTACCTTCGATAGGGTGTGTGTGCAAAATATGCACAAAATTTAACCTAAATTGTCATTGTTCATAATAGTGGCTCATTGAATTAGTTAAACATGGAAGCCTGCAAAACCCTAAACCTAGAATGCATTAAATTCATTCACCTAACTATGTAATATGATTCAGATCTTGATCACCTATACAAGCTATGCCACCACTTTCCTAATCAAATCTCCATTCATATTGGTGGTTGGTGGAGTTTGACCAATTAAATTTTTCCTTTATGTTGATTACCAGTCGAAACCCTCGTTTACAAAAAATTAGCCATTGAGATCATTATCTTTGAATCTAGCCCATTGATCTCTTATCTTCATGCCATGATCCTATGGATCTCCATTCATCTCGGTACCTTTAAAATATAATCATTAAATCATCTTCGTTAAACATGAGTCATTGATCTTAGGGCTCTATTAATGACCATCACATTCAAACTTATCTCTCACCTCTAAATCCAGGCTGGTGGATAAATGATGGACATTAAATATTCACCATATATCTTCTTCATATACCAATTTCCATAAGTGTGGTCTACCAAGACACACATCTAAATCTCATTGTCTCGTGAGATTTGACAATGGCCACACTGATTCTTAGTGGGATGGTAGGTTATCTCCATTTGTCATCCACTTCATCGCCATACAATTCACAACAATGATGTAAATTTTTATACTGAGAAATCAACCTTCACCATCTTTCATCACATGCCACCATCCACTGATTTCATATTCCTATTGAGTCTGACCAAAATACACTATGCACCATATGATCATCATAGTTGAATCAAAACCATTAATCTTTCATCACCATGTTGAAGGGACTCTAAAGCCACTCACTTTTATATCCATAAGTCTCTTCGATGAAGTTCTATCAAAATATTGAAGGGACCAATTATTTGTCTCACCAATAGTCATTTTTCTCCTTGATGGAGTGCCTCCATTTTATCATCACTATCTCAATCACAACCATTGATTAAGTTCATTATTAATGTAAAAATTTATTGCCACCTGTCAATGTGACATCACCTTCACTAACTTTATATGCCTCCTTCGTAGGTCCCACCATAAACATATTTCACATCATTCTATAAACCTCATTCAATATGCACTTCCCACTATCCTGCAAGGCTCAGAAAGGACCCACCACATCTCAAATAATTTGGCAGGCACTATTTGATATTCAACACTTTATCTCCACTATTGATCAAGCTTCATCGATATGTCAAAGGGAATCAAAATTACTCACTCTGATATGTTGAGGTATCTTTGATCTATCTTTTAGGTTCTATCAGCATCTGATCAATTCTATTCAAACTCCAAATCTCCCTGCTATCCCATGTGAGTTAGTTGTGACTGACCAAAAGCTCAACAATCTAGCAGGCACCGTTGATCTCCAAGGCCCAATCACAACCATTGATCAAGAAAAACCAAATATTTGGCTCAGGACTTAGGAAAAATTGTAGTTACTAATATATTTGTTGGGTTGGTTATAGCTAGGTGAAGGGGCTAGTCATACCTATTGATAGGTGTTTTGGCATACTTTCTCAATACAAGTAATTCATAGGTGCATCATCTCTCTTGAAAGAGAATATTCCACAATCAAATTGTAGAACACTATCCCAAGGTCTCTAATGTTAGGTCTTGATAGTGCTTGGAATATCTCAGTTGTTTCACATGATTTTCTAGAATCACAAGGTGGACTTATGGATGAGTCACAAAGTGGGGAAGTTGGATATGAAAATGGAGTTCTTAAGATGGGAGAGTAGTTGTGCATTTGTTGTAGGTTCAAACAATAGTATTGAACTCCATTATATCATTGGATTTAGATTTACAATGTGTAATGAACCTTAGCATAGGTTAATTATTAAGAAAAAAGGAAAAAAGGCAAGGAAGAGAAGAGGTTCCTAGACCTAAAACTATGAATGAACAGTGATCCTAGAGAATGCTACAGTAGAAAAACTCCGTAAAATGGGTTTTTCTTGGTCAAGAGGATCCTACGATTACACAAAACCAGTGCAATCTTCTAAGGACAATAGATTTTAAGATTACTCACACAAATCATGCACATACAATTGAACTATGTTGCAACAATAAAGGAAGGAAGCTAAGACTAGATTTATGAAGTTTTTCATCATCAACAAACCACAAAAAGCATGAGCTTTAAATTTATCAAATGCTAAAACAACAATCACCATCAACACTTCCATTGAAGAAACTAACAACTAAATTAAAAGGGAAGTAGGAAAATGCATGCAAGATGAGAAAAATCAAAGAGAACATTTATAAAATCATGCAATGTTATCTTCTATTGCTGCAAATTCTTTTCACACCATCTCTCCAACCCTTTACAAATGAGGGGGAGATCCCTATCTATAGTTTTCCAAAGCCTGAATGAATGGCTAGGATTGATTTGCATTGTGTAACCCAAATTTTATTGCACTAGGGCTTCACCTACCCCACAATATTCAGCAATTTAAAATACATCTTTTGTCTTTTCCCTATTTTGTCTTTTAGTGCCCAGGTACTGTAATAGTTTATCTTCTAGTTAATTCCCTTTTACTATAGCTAAAACTACTTGACAGTTTCCCTATGCTTCATGGAATTGAAATTTTCTTCACTGGATCAAATGGGCCCGTTGACGACTGGCATCCATGGATTGGCTGCCCCTAATTTGGGAAGACAAGTCCTTAAAGATCACCATCATCTAGTGAAAAGTACGACAACTCCCTTATGCTTTCTTCAAGGCCACCCCCTTGAATTTTTTCATTGACTTCCTTGGCACATACATTCTTCTAATGCCAAATTTGTTGATGGGTGCTTTGAAGAGAGGTGGGCATAAAATAAATAGTTTCTCAATGGGTCTCCCCGACAGACCCACGGTAGGCTTCTTGAATCCTCCATACATCAAGTGTCATAAGTGCTTTTGTTAGTCAAATCCTGCAAACTCTTTGTTAGATTCACCCATGCATCATCAAAAGATCATAATATTTAGTCTAAATTTCCATTAGCAGTTTATTGGAGGTATTTTGGACAATTCAGGCCTGAGAGGCCTGATTTCTTTGGCCAAAATGTTGTTTTGAAAGGGTGAATAGGGCAAGGCAACCTGGATGATTTCCCCCACCTTCAAATTTAGGCAATTTGAAAATTCCATGGGGAAGAGCGTCTAATTTCAATATGTGGGTAAAAGAGTGTTTCCATATTGGGAGATGTTTGGATCATTATTAGGGCACCCGAAGTTATGAGGAGGGAAAGTTGTCTAGAGTTTGGCGTTTGGAATAGCCATGGTGAGGAAAAATTTTGAGGACGAAGTTTCAGGATCCAAGACACGGTGATGGCTAAGGGACTTAAGTTTTATCATTTGTTTCTCATACTGTAGTGGAATGCACGAGACCTAGAGGATGGAAGGAAAATGATGAACAAAGGGCAACAATCCAAAAGGGAAGTTTTGAAAATGACTAGGGAAGGACAAAGTTCCCAGAACAACCATGGATGGATGCAGTTCTAGAAACAGTGAGGGAGGGACAAAGTTCCTAGAATAGCCACAGAGGGATGGAGTTCTAGAAACGACCAAGAAGGGACAGAGTTCCCAGAATAGCTGTGGACGGATGAAGTTCCAAAAATAGCCAGGGAGGGACAAAGTTCCTAGAACATCCACAGAGGGATGAAGTTCCTAGAACAACCACAAAGGGACAAAGTTCCAAAAATGGTTAGGGAGGGATGGAGTTCATGGAATAGTTGTAGAGGGAAAAAGTTACAAAAATAGTTGGGGAGGGACGAAAATCCTAGAATAGCCACAGAGGGAAGGAGTTCCACAAATGGACAGGGAGGGATGAAGTCCATAGAACAGCTACTGAGGGATGGAGTTTCAAAAAAAATCAAGAAGGGACAGAGTTCCCAGAAGAGCCACAGAGGGATGAAGTTCCAGAAATAGCTGAGGGATGATGTTCCTAGAACAACCGTTGAAGGACAGATTTCATGATACAACAATAGAAAAAAATGTTCATTAGGAAAGCTATCATCAATTATCTCAGAGGTGGAAGGTGTAGTTGTTTGAATTCTTGACAAGAAATCATTACAACATTTGCCCTGCTTGACTTATCAATAACTGTGATATCAAATTCCTACAACAATAGGATCCACCTTGCTAATCTACCAGATATGGTAGGCTTATTCATGAGGTGCCTTATGGCTACATGATTTGTATGAACAAATATTTGGTAACTAATGACATAATGCTGAAACTTGTTCAGAGCATACACAACTGCTAGCAATTCTTTCTTTGTGAAACTATAGTTTAATTCTAGGCCTCGAAGGTTTTTTCTAATGAAATAGATGGCATGCTCTATGGAATTATCTTTCTTTCCTAACAGTTCCCCTATGGAATAATTAGAAGCATCTGTGTGTATATGAAAGGGCAGACTCCACTTGGGTCCTTGAAGAATAGGTGCTTTAGTAAGTAAGTTCTTAAGTTGCAGGAAATATTTGCCACAGGCCTCAGTCCAATTAAATTCACAATCCTTAGTTAGTAACGCATACAAGGGATTGACTATTTTGCTAAAATCTTTAATAAATATTTTATAATATCCAGCACGCCCTAAGAAGCTTCTAACATCATTTTGTTTCATAGGTGTTTGAAAAGTAAGAATGACTTTTATTTTTGTAGGATCAACTTGAATTTTTGCTGGAGAGATATGATGGCCTAAAACAATTCCTTCTTGCATCATCATAAAACACTTCTCACTATTTAAAGACAAATTGTGCTCCTAACATCTTTTCAACACTTTCTCAAAATTTGCTAATGCTTCTTCATAAGTAACTCCATAAGTGGTGAAGTCATCCATTTAGATCTCCATAGAATCATGAGAAATGTCAGCAAAAAAACTAATTACTACCCTTTGAAATGTTGCAGGTGCGTTACATAGGCCAAAAGGTAGGACAGAGTAAGAAAAAGTCCCTCATGGATAGGTAAAGGTTGTTTTGTCTTGATCCCTAGGGGCAATTTTAATTTGATTATACACACTATATCCATCCAAAAATGAGGAATACTTTTCTCCAGAAAATGAGTCTAGTACTTGATCAACAAATGGCAGTGGAAAGTGATCCTTTTTAGTTGTCATGTTCAGCTCTCTGTAGTCTACACTAACTCTCCATTTTCCACCTTTTTTAGGAATGATCACTAATGGAGATACCCATTGACCATCTGAAATGGGGTAGATAAAACTAGCATCAAGCAATTTTTGGAGCTCATTTTTAACTATTTCCTTGAGTGTTGGGTTTATCCTTCTTTGAGGCTTCCTAATAGGTGAACAATCTTCCTTAATGTAGATCCTATGGGTACAGAGTTGAGGATCTATTCCCTTCATATCCCCATAGTCCCATGCAAAATCTTTATGTTGATCTTGCAGCATTGTGACTAGGGCAGTTTGTTGAGATTGAGGCAAGTTATTATTGATATTTAGGCAGTGTCTTGGAGACAGCTCAATTTTCTTGGTAATATCATTCATGGAGTCTACTGATAAAGGTGGTGTATGTATTTCTTGTTGAAGCAAATGTTGATAAACTGCAATTATTTAAAATGGCAGGCTCTCAGGATTTAGTTGCTGCGTGAAGCACTTTTGAGGACAATTATCTAAAATAGATGGGCTACTCATATTAGAGTTGGACTGCAAAATTTTTAAAAGTAGGTCATCCTCACTCCGAAGTTGGGAAAACAAATTAATTTGCAGCATCATTAAGTGAGACAATGAACTACATTCTTCAATTTCCTCACCTAAATCTAGCCAAATTGGCTGAAAAAAGTCTAGTTGAGGCTGGGAAGGTGGGTATAAGGCCAATTTCTTTGTCGACTGATCATCAAAAATTATCATGTCTCCTTAATGACATCCTATAAAAGCATCAGTTGTGGCTATCCATGGTCTACCTAGGATGATATGATATCCTCCCAAATTTTCTTTAGTGGATAATATGATGACATCTGCTAGGTATTCCCAAGACTCAAGGTTAACAATTATATCTTACACCATGCCATTAGGTGTTACTGTGGAGCTATCATCAAGCTGTAGGATAGTAGGTGTATACCTAATGGTTATGATATTCAAATACTCCATAGTATGCTTGGTCATAACATTAATGGCTGCACCAAGGTCAACCAAAACATTATTTATTATTTGACCATTAATATTTATTTGTACCATAGGACTACTAGGGTTAGCATATTTTGGCATGACTACCTTCCCTAACATAATATCAGTGAAATGTCCTAGAACATGGATAGTTTGGGGATCCTTTTCCTTTCTTCCTAGTTTCTTCAAATAAGCCTCCTTAATGGCTTGAAAGAGAGGATTTGAATGTGTACATTTTTTAGCTGATCCAAAATATCAAAGGTAGGCTCTTTTATAGACTTGGGTGTATTAAATTGCAATCTCTAAGGAAAATGTTGTTTTGTTTGATGCTGCAGGACATGGTCCTTAGAGATAGTATCTGATATAGGTATCTATTTTAAAGGACCAATCAATTGTTTAGAGGCAGGGTCTGGAATCTCAGTAATTATTGGCAGGTGTGGAACAGGTAGAGTGGTTCCAAACCTGAGATGGATATCATTAATATTCAGGGCATAGGTTGGATACTAGTTGGATTTTGCAAAGTACATAGGTTGTTGTTGCTATTATTTATTATTAACATTTGGCAATGGTTGAGCAGGCATAGGCATTGGTTTTGGAGGGCTAGTATTTGCTGTATGTGCCACAGGAGGTGGCATGAGGGCCGGAGGTTATGGTTGCTGAAGCTACAAAAAGCCAGGGGATTGGCTCTACCATTGTTGAGAACCTCTCCATTGAGGATTCTGCTACCAGTTACCTTGGGGTGGAGTCCATTGTCCTTGTGGCTGCTGCCAACCTCCTTGAGGAGATTTCCATTGTGGACTTTGATAGTTAGGCTATTGTGGTTGAGAGGTATTCCATGGTGATTATGGGCCATATGTAGGTTGCCATTGGTTACTATAATTAGACTAAGGATTACCAAAATTCAAAGGGTCTTGAGGCATACCTTGTCTTTGAGCCCATGGGCGCTTTTGTGCAACGTAGAATACTTGGTCATCATCACCTTCTACTACCTTAAAGTTAGTAGGTAATTGCTTAGCCTCAAGGTTAGCCACCATCTTACATCTGTAGTCACGCTTCTTCTGTCGACAATGTGGATAGAACTCGGCCAAGATTGCTTCAACTTCCTCATGTTTCTTTTGAGCTTGCATAGTATCCAACTGTGTAGCCATATTGTTTATGATATCTTGCTTGAAATCAGATAGAAAATTTGAAATCTCCATCCGTGAAACTCCATTTGTAGAATACTTTCCCACCGTGGCTTGATGACCTCTTCCCTTTTTGACATTTTCTCGAGAGTAGTTACAAAATATGGACTTAATATCATCCCAAGGCACTTGGATTATATCTCCTCCTCCCATCAGATCCAAGGCATCAATACAGGAATCATTGATTCCCCTCAGAAAAAGTAATTTCTGAGATTCTTCATTGACAGTATGGTCTGAATTCTTTTTCAAGGACAACAAGAACCTTGAGATATAGTCTTCCAGGCTTTCATCCTCCTTTTTCTAAATTCAAAATATATCATCACCCTTACTACCACTCTTACAATATTCCTTATATTTCTCAAGAAATTTTGTTTGCATGACTGCCTAGCTATGGAAAACATTCCTCCCCAAACTCATGAACCATCTAAGAGCTCCCTCCTCCAAAGTAGCCAGAAACAACTTCAACTTGTGAGCATCTGTAGTGTAATCATAGCTTCGACAGATGATGTCGAACTCAAACAAGAAAGTGTCTGGGTCCTCTGTAACTAATCCATAGAACTTGTGAAGTAATGAAGAAGGAATATTTTTGAGGTTATCATTATCTTGTTGGGGTACGATAGGAAATTCAAAGGCAGGAGGTCGATTAGGTGGATTTTGTGCCATATTTGCTTGATAAAGTATCAAAGCAAATGGATTTTCTTGAGGTTCTTTGTCAACTAGGTCAAAGGGAAATTCAGGAAGTGGGTCTTCAGCAAATGGATTGATATCTTGGTTTCATCCTTCCTCAAATAGATTATAAGCTGGTTCAAAATCGTTATCAACGAAGGAAAGATTTGGGAGGAATCTTCCTAGAGCATCTCTTCTTCTATGCATGTAAGGAACTTAACTAAAAAATTGAAGGATTTGACAATTCTTGAATAAGCACACTAAAAACCTACTAATAATGACTATGATAGGTTCTTAGCTTGACACCATCCCCAACAGTGGTGCCAAAAATGTTTGTAGCCCACAAAAGGATATAGAAGTCACAAAAAATCCTAACCTGGGAATTGGACATTCTAGCAAGTGACTAACATCTTCTTATGGTCGTTCATTTACTTTGTCAAACCAAGGAACGTATACTAGAAATGGAGTGGCATTGTATGTGCACTAAGAACCAATTTTAGCCACAATTTACTATAAATAAATACATGAAAGGAATTCTACTTCTGATGTAGGAAGGTAAGGAAAATTATTAACAACTTAAGCATAACTTAATTAAAGCGGAAATTGTAACAACTATTACTGAGAAACAAACCATGAACTAGTCTTATGCTGTAGGAATAGACATAGGGATGGATTCCTTACGCTGCAGGAACAATATAAGTCTGAGTTTGCACTAAAACTTCCTATAATGAAATTCTAACTGATAAACAATAGGAAATAAACAACTAACTATAAATACTTACTAAGTGGGCCTCGTTAGCAAGCATCAACCAATTTATGCAAGAATTGAACTCAAAACTTCATCAGCTTTTATTCATAAACTTGGAATCATAAACATGGTCATTCTTCTTGTAAGAAAACTAACTCAAAACTTTGTTCATCATTATAATACTAACTCGAACATACTATGTTCTATTCTCTTATTTATAATCTAGTCTTTTTCTCTTCTCTACTTGCTCACTCACATAGGAGGAAAATTTATTTATAGAAAAGCAACTAACTAACTAACTGAATAGAGAAAGATGTAGACATAAATGTTTCTGAATTCTGAGGAACAGACTTCCATAAATGAAAGCATATATGTTCAACTGATTCAGAGAGAATCTAGCATTCCACTCTTCATAGATTGATGACCATTTAGATCTCTTCCCAACGACCTGGACAAAGAGTCTTCACTGAAACAACTTCCTCAATGACGTGCTATAAATGGACTTCACTGCAGGACCGAGATCTGCTGTGCATTGACTCGTTCATGCTAACTTCAACAACCTATGAAACACATGGCAACAGAGGTGAAAGAAGGCATGCATATAATAGCATGATACTCATTCATTAATCACACACATTAAATTCATCTCATTTATCCAAAAACCACATGCATCATATCAGTCAATTGGTAGGTCAAACAAAGCGATGAATATAGACATACGAAGATATAAAGCTACATGCATATAGGAATGTGTTGCCACAGGATACTACCCGATTTTAGATAAAATTTTATAATCAAAGAGTTTAAAACAACCATTAACAAAAGAGTAAGGGTATTTAAAAATACATCATGACATTCAAATTATGACCATATTTTGGGCTCAACAATTGCCCCCTACTTATGCTAATGCTGGTCCTCCAGCATTAATTTTCCCAGTTGTTTCGTTGAAATCAGTTGGAGTAGCATGGCCTTGCATTTATGTTCCAAACTTGTAGTAGAAGCCTTTTTAATTCTTCCATCTTTCGTGTCTTCATTAAAATTTGTAGCCGGATAAGGGTATACTAGTCACATCAAAACAGGAGGTTGAAATTTCAATGGAAACCACAATTCAAACCTTTCCTGGAGACCCAACTGTATATAACTTTATGATCTTTTGATGGCTGCTTTGAAATTCAAAGGACTATGAGGGTCAAATTTTCTTAGACCAATAGTCAGTATCTCCCATCTTGTTTTATTTCTGGAAGTTGAAAGCTTCCAAAACAAATATGGTTGGCCTTTAAATTCATCATTTACCTATTTTCTGAGATCAAATATTTTTATTCTTGCTGCAGGATCATAAAATCCATATGCAACAAAAAACCAAGTTCTCATAACTGATTGAGGATCTGAGCTTTTAGGTCTCAAAGGAATATGTTATTTTTGTTCAACTTCCTCATAATCCTCTAATTTCTTCCCATAGTTAATCTCATTAGCCACCCAAGACATAAGTGACCTCAAATGAATGTCACCAATGTAAAGAAGCAGATTCCATTATGTTTCAAAAGGGACTAACAAACCATGCAAATAAAATTGACACAAAGAATTTCTTAACCAATTGGGTGTTGTCTGCTAGGCATCATAAAACTCATTAACAGAATGAATGACAGGGTCTAGATTTTTGGAAATTCTAATTAATTGGAACCACAAAAACTACTCCTTGAGGCACATTGCATACACCCTGCGTGGTGGTCTACATTCCATGATTTGTCCGGCTACTTTCATCATTTCATTCATTTTCTCCTTTATTTCCTAGATTTTTGATTTTTGGCTTTCAATTTCTTTCTTTAATTTCTTCTTCTCCTCTTCCCATAGACTTTGTTGCATTTCAGTTTTAGCCAGGTGGTGGAAACTCAAAGTCTGAAGTGTAACAGGCCTCCAAGAATTTTGAGATATTCTAAATATTCAATCAGTAATGTTCTTTTATACACAACCAATGCATGACAAGGTTCTGAGGGCAATGGTGTTTCATTGAATATTTTAGTTTGTTTAGGTTCTTCTTCTTGCTATTCAGGAGGGGATTGTGCTTCTCCTAAAATTCTTTCAATTACATCAACGAAATCATTAAGGCTTGGAATCCTCCTTTTATCACTACAACCTTGCTATACTTCCCCAGCTTCCTTTGTTTCAGTTTGTAACTCCTCATGAATCACAAAGGAATTGTGTGGAACATTCTCAGATACACTATGAGAATCCTCATGAATAAGCTCCTTAGATTCCTCTGAAATGACTATAATTTCTGGTTGGATAGAGGTTGAGGTAGTTTTACTTTGTTTTCTTGTTGAGGCTCTTTTAGGTAATGTAGTGGATGTAGGAGGTTCTTTTGCAGCATTCCTCTTCCTAACTTGCCTAGGAGATTCAGACTCAGCAGGAAAGGATAATGATGAAACTGTGGTGGCAACAGGTGTTGCTGTAGGGAAAAGATGGGTAGCACATTTTTACTTTTGTGTTTGAGGGTTTGCTTCTGGGGTATGCTCAGCACTGGCTGATTCTCCTACTTTTGTTTTTCCCTTTTATTTTTCTTGTAGCAGGGCTAATTTTTATCTAGGTAGAGGGCTCAGGCGTGGAGGCTATAGGACTAGGTGCTATAGGAATAGATGATTCTTGCTCAGCTTCTCTACTCGTAGACTCTACTCTCTTTCTCTTTTTCTTGGGTTGAGTAGGTAATTTTCTGGGAGGTTCTGGAGGTTGCAGTCCTTACTAGGCAGAAAATTCGTGCCAAAAAGGGGGTGATACATCCCTTAAAGAATTCTCAATCAACAATTTAATAAGGGCATGATGGGTGATGGAATTATCTTTACCCTTTTGGGTTTCATGGGCACTACACTCCAAAATATTTAATAAGAAATTTGGGACATTGACAGCTAACCCGTGCCTCATATGACTCAATAGTTTAAAATGGTAAGAATGCAAATAATAAAAACATCCTTCACAAGTCAAATACTTGATTATGAAGGAGGCATATTTTGAATATGGATAAGGCAGTGACACCCGTTTGCATCCTTGCTTTGAAACCTCTAAGTGTCCATCAGTTGGCAATGTGAATTCCACCCTAGAAGAGACAACGTCCCTTCTTGAAGGAAATTTTTCTCTTGCTACAAGAAGCCCAGTCACTTCAGCAATCCGTTCTTTAGTAAAGGCTACTATTAAACCCCATATTGTAGCCTCTCCCTCTAAAAGAGTTCTCAGAAATTCACCTGCAGCCTCTTCATTGAAAGAATCTATCCTCAAGAAATAATTTAGCCATCCAAAAATACTGAATGCTTGAACCACCTTAGGATCTTGTGTTAAGGCCTCGTGAGCTACTGGATCATGTCTTACTACCTGACCAGCCATATTCACATCCGCAGAGATATGGAGTTATAGAATCAACTAGGGAAGGACGATGTTCCCAGAACAACTGTGGGTGGATGAAGTTCCAGAAATAGCTAGGGATGGACAAAGATCCCAGAATAGCTGCGGAGGGACGAAGTTCCAAAAATAGTTGGGGAGGAACAAAGTTCTTGGAACAGTCATGGAGGGATGAAATTCTAAAAACTGGCTAGGCAGTGATGGAGTTCCCAATACAACTATAGAGGGACAAAGTTGCTGAAATATCTGGGGAGCAATGGAGTTCTTGGAACAACTATGAAGGGATGAAGTTCCAAAAACAATGAAGGAGGGATGAAGTTCTTAGAACAACTATGGATAGTTGGAGTTTTGGAAATAGCTAGGGAGGAACGAAGTTCCCAGAACAACCATAGAGGGATGATGTTCTAGATACGGCCAGGGAGGGACATATTTCCTGGAACAACCATAAAGGGAAGGAGTTCTCAGAACAGTCATGAAGGAATGCAATTTCAAAAATAGTCAGGGATCAATGGAGTTTTGAAAATAGTTTGGGAGGGACGAAGTTCCCAAAAGAACCATAGAGGGATAAAGTTCTTGAGATTTCCAGGGAGGGACAGAGTTCCCATAAGATTCATGGATGAGAGGAGTTCTAGAAATGGCCAAGGAGGGACGAAGATCCCGAAACAACCATGGAGGGACAAAGTTCCAAAAATGGCCAGGGAAGAATGAAGTTCGTGGAAGACCCATAGAGGAACGAATTTTCATAAATAGCCGGAGAGGGATGAATTTCCCATAATAGTTGGGAAGGGATGGAGTTCTAGAAATAGGCAAGGACAGGCGGAGTTCTCGAAATAGATGGAGATGGACAAAGTTTCAAAAAAAACTAGGGAGGGAAGAATTTCCCAGAATAGCCAGGAAGGGATGGAGTTCTGGAAATGGCTAGGGATGGACGAATTTCTTAGAACAACCACAAAGGGATGGAGTTTCCAAAATGGCCGAGAGGGTCAAAATTTCCAAAATAGCCACGAAGGGACGGAGTTTCGAAAATGGCCAAGGAGGGATAGAGTTCGTAGAATATCCATGGAGGGACGAAGTTCCAAAAACATTCAAGGAGTGATAGAGTTCCCAAAATAGCCATAGAGCGATGGAGTTCAGGAAACAACCAAGGAGCCATGAAGTTCCCAGATCAGCCATGGAGGGATGGAGTTCCAGAAACATCCGGGGAGTACCGAAGTTCTGATTATAGCCATGGACAGACAAAGTTTCAGAAACAACCAAAGAGGGACGAAGTTCCTAGAACAATCATGGTGGGATGGAGTTTCGAAAATAGTGAGGGAGGGACGAAGTTCTCAGAACAGTCGCGGAAGGATGAAGTTCTGAAATAAAATTTTTGCAACGTCTTAAAACTTAATGAAACCTTGGTGATTCACTTAGGCACCACAAAAGCATCCTAAATCCATGGGAAACCTACCCCCGAAGTCAAAAATGAAGGAAAAGAACAAATCGACTGAGTAGGGATGAGGCCTGGAGGATGTCGGGGCAACAAGCAAAGGGAACTTGCAGGGGCACTTGCACAAAAGCAAAAGACTTAGCAAAACTCATGTAGGTGAAGTTGGTTAGGGGAATTTGATCATTTAATGACACATGACCAATTTCGGCTCCAATAAAGATGCACACAAAGTGAGATGGGAGCAAAGCAACCCATCTTGAGCAAAAAGAGAGGGTCCCTAGCCATAGGGGGCGTGTGTGCAAAACATGCACAACAAATGGTGACTCTACTAGGGAAATGCTCTAGAGACTTTTGATGACAAATTGGAATCATGAATGTAGGATCTCTAGTTCTAATTTTCATGCTAGGGAAAGCAAACCATACACTCAACCAAAGCATCAGATCCACTAGTTATTCCAACCTTCAGTATGCTAAAAATTCAAGTGTGTGCAGTTTTGTCAATTCCCATCCTTCAGTCACTACAGGAACCCAAGCTCTGTCAAATTAAGATAAATAGTTTATTCTAACTCTAAAAGCATCTGAGACATTGCCCCACTGCTAGTTAGGCGTCCATAGCCCCAACGAGGTTGTTGCTTTGATTCTCCTGAAAATTGCTTTATTATCAGTCTGGTGTCCATAGCCCTGGTAGAGTTGCTTGGATACCCCTAAAAATGAATTTCTTTTCTTTTGATTTCCAATTTTGAATTCTTTTGATTTCAACCCACAAGCATTGAAGCTCGCGCTCAGGCCAGAGAATCACAGTGGCGCAAAAGTAGAATTTTAGATTTTTCACTTAACTAGACTTCACAAAGGACTTACAATGACCTCTATATTCTTAAAATATGTGAGATATATAATATTCTAGAATACATTAGAATTAGACCAACCAACGACTTATCCTCCTTCAATCAAACACCTAGATCAATTGACACTAATAGAAGATCCTCACCATCCACTCTAAAAACTTGATTAGAGTTTGACGAAGAAATACAAAGAACAACCCCAGGTGACAAGTATGGTTGTTGTGTGCATAGATGTGCCTAGCCAAAATAAGATGAACCTTGAGCAAAGCAAAAACAAAAAATAAGCAAAGAAAAAATAAAGAGAACACTAAAACTAACCCATGCATCATCAAAAGATCATAATATTTAGTCTAAATTGCCATTACCAGTTTACTAGAGGGAGTTTTGATGATCTAGGCTTGAGAGGCCAAATTTCTCTGGCTAGAATGTTGTTTTCAAAGGGCAAATAGGGTAGGTCAGCCCGAATGATTTCTCCCACCTTCAAATTTAGGAAATTTGGAAAGTCCATGGGGAAGAGCAACCAATTTCAATATGTGGGTCAAAGCTTTTTTCTAGATTGGGAGAGCTTTGGATCATTATTGGGGCACCTAGAGTTATGAGGAGGGAAAGTTGTTTTGAGTTTTTTGTTTGGAACAAGCATGGTGGGGCGACATTCCAAGGATGGATCTTTAGGGTCTGGGACCCGGTGATGGCTAAGGCACTTAAGTTTTATCCTTTGTTGCTCATGTGGTATTGGGATGCATGGGAACTAGAGGGCGAAAGGTAGACAATAGACGAAGGGACAACAATTTGAAAGGGAAGTTCCAAAAATGGCCAAGGAGGGACAGAGTTCTTGGAACAGCCATGAAGAGATGGAGTTCTAGAAATGGCTAGGGAGGGATGAAATTACTGGAACAATCGTGGATGGAAAAAGTTCCAAAAACAGCCAGAGAGGGATGAAGTTCCCAAAACAGCCATGGAGGGATGAAGTTCCAGAAATAGCCAAGTAGGGACAAAGTTCCCAGAACAAACATGGAGGGATGGGGTTCTGGAAATGGATAGGGAGGGACGTAGTTCATTGAATAGCTGCGGAAGGATGGAGTTCTAGAAATGCTTGGGGAGGGATGAAATTCCAAGAATGGTCATAGAGGGACAAATTTCTAGAAGTGGCCAGGGAGGGACAGAGTTCATAGAACAACCACCAAGGCACGAAGTTTCCAAAAAAGTCGTGGAGGGATGAAGTTCCCCGAACAGACGTAGATAGATGAACTTCCAGAAATAGCCAAGGAGGGATAAAGTTCTTAGAACAACAATGAAGGGATGGAGTTTCAAAAATAGTTGGAGAGGGATGGAGTTCCTAGAATAGCTGCATAGGGGACAAAGTTCTTGAAACAACCAGGTAGGGACAGAGTTCCAAAAAAACCAAATAGGGATGAGGTTCAAAAAATGGTCGAGGAGGGATGGAGTTCTAATAACGGCCAAGGAGAGATGAAGTTCCCAAAATAGTCACAGAGGGATGGAGTTCTGAAAACAGTTAGGGAGGGATGAAGTTCTTGAAACAATCATCGAGGGACGAAGTTTCGTTAATGGCCATGGAGGGAAGGAGTTCTCAGAATAGCCACGGAGGGATGAAGTTTTGAAATAGGCTAGGGAGGGATGGAGTTCATGGAACAGCCATGGAGGGACCAAGTTCCCAGAAAATCCATGGAGGGATGAAAATCCCAGAACAACCGTAGAGGGACAAACTTCTAGAATCATCCAGGGAGGGATGGAGTTCCTGAAACAGCCACCAAGGGATGACATTTTGAAAATAGTTAGAGAGGGACAAAGTTTCTAGAACAACCATGGAGGGACTTTGTTCCAAAAATATCCGAGGGATGGAGTTCCCAGACCAGCCACAGAGGGACGAAGTTCTAGAAATAGCCAGGGAGGGACACAATTCCTGGAACAGTTGTGGAGGGACAAATTTCTTAGAATAGATGCAAAGGGATAGAGTTATAGAAATAGCTAGGGAGGGATGGAGTTCCCAGAAAAACCACTGAAGGATGGAGTTTCTAGAATAGCTAAGGAGGGACGGAGTTTCGGAAATAGCCAGGGAGGAACAAAGTTCTTAGAACAACTTTAGAGGATAAAGTTTCAAAAAAAGCTAGTGAGGGACAGAGTTCCCAAAATATCCGTGGAGGGATGAAGTTCCAAAAACGGCCAAAGAGGGACGAAGTTTCTGGAGCAGATGAGGAGGGAGGAAGTTATGGAAATAACCAGAGAGGGATGAAGTTCCTAGAATAGCTGCGGAGGGATGATGTTTTGGAAATGGCCAGGGAGGGATGAAGTTCCTAGAACAGTCACAAAGGGATGGAGTTCAAAAAACAGCTAGGGAGGGATGGAGTTCCTAGGACAACCACAGAGTGACAAAGTTCTTGGAATAGTGGTGGAGGAATGGAGGTTTTAAAATATCTAAGGAGGGATGAAGTTCCCAAAATGGCCACGGAGGGATGAAGTTCCAGAAACAATTAGGGAGGGATCAAGCTCCAAAAATAGTCAAGGAAGGAAGAAAGTTCCCAGAATAGCCTTAGAGGGACAGAGTTCTAGAAATAGCCAGGGAGGGATGAAGTTCCTAGAACAACCATGGAGGGATGGAGTTTTGGAAATGATTAGGGAGGGACAGAGTTCCTAGAACAACCGTGAAGGGACAAGGTTTCAGAAACGACTGGGGAGGGACAAAGTCTCAGAAATAGCTAGGGAGGGACGAAGTTCTTGGAATAGTCATGGAGGGACGAAGTTCAAGAAATAGCCATGGAGGGACAAATTTCTTGGAATAGCCATGAAGGGATGGAGTTTGGGAAAGAGCCATAGAGGCACGGAGTTCATAGAACAACTGCAGAGGAACAAAGTTCTAAAAATAGCCAAGGAGGGATGAAGCTCCCAAAACAGCCACAAAGGGACGAAGTTCTAGAAATAGCTAGGGAGGAACAAATTTCCAGGAACAACCGTAGAGGGACAGAGTTCCAGAAATGGCCAGGAAGGGATAGAGTTCTAGAAATGGCCCAGGAGGGATGGAGTTCCCAGAACAACCATGGAGGCATGGAGTTTCAGAAACAGCCAGGGAGGGATGAAGTTCCCAGAACAACCATGGATGGATGAAGTTCTGAAAATAGCTAAGGAGGGATGGAGTTCCTGGAACATATGTGGAGGGACAAAGTTCCAAAAACTGCTAGGGAGGGACGAAGTTCTCAGAATAGCGACAGAGGGATGGAGTTCCGAAATGAAATTTATGCAACCTCCTGAAACTTAACGAAACCTTGGCAATTCACTTAGGCACCATAAAAACATCCCAAATCCATGGGAAGCGTACCCCAAAGTTAAAAATGAAGGACAAAAGTGAATCGAGTGAGTAGGGACGTGGCCTAGAGGACGCCAGGGCAACAGGCAAAGGGAAACCTATAGGGGCACTTCCACAAAAGAAAAACTTAGTGAAACTCATGTAGGTGAATCTGGTCAAGGGAATTTTATTTTTTGATGGCACATGGCCAATTTAGGCTCTAGGAAAGGGGTGCACAAAATGATACGGGAGCAAAGCAGCCCATCTAGAGCAAAAACATGGGGTCCCTCCCCACAGCGGGGCATGTGTGCAAAACATGTACAACAATACCGATGACTTCAAATACATAAGTTGTTCCTTATCTGACCAGTAATTTATAATACGTATTCAACATGAAATTATAAGCTTTGTTTAGTCACCTTGACTGAGAGCATACATAAACCATTTCTAAGCTCATCCTTTAACCTCTGGACTTGCAATTTATACTTCTAAGAAGCTCTCAGAAAACCCACATCGAATCTGTCAATAGATTCTCCTTCAAATGCTTGGAATCCATTGTTCCAAAAAGGTGACAACATTTTGTCAACTATACAACATTTGTAAAATATGTCACTTTGCATATACAACTACTCACAAACTTCTGAAACCATATCCACATCTCTCATAATCATCATCTATCATCATGCCAAAAATATTATTTTCATTATATCCCCTTTAAAATCAATGACAACAATATGACAACAATCTCCCCCTTTTCCATTGATGGAAAAACCAAATTCTCAATCAAACGATACCATTTGAATCTAATACCAATTCATGCTTTATACTAGTTGTTGAGAAGCCTTTCATAATTTAAAGATATTGTAGTCCATGCTTTGTACCAATAACATCTTTACTTTCTTCCCCTTACTCAATTTCTAAAGCATTTGCACAAATTTCTCCCCTTTGACATCAATGGAAAACGGTCACACTCCTAAACATCTTGTCTAAAGTCACCATGTTTTTGTAGCCTCTACTTCTCTTTAGCAAGGAAGTAAGGAACTTTTTCTCCCCCTATTATTGATACCAACTGATACACTTTTTTCTCTCCTTTGATTTCAATGGAAAAACCAAATTCTCCAACTTCTTTGTACCAATTACCCTATCTAATACCAATTGAAGTGCCATTTCATGCTCTAAACCAGTTAGGTCTAATACCAACTGCATATGTTCTAATTAATACTTTGTACCAATTATAACTCTAAACTACACTATACCAAGGATTTCATTGGTTTGATACCAATATTAGCCACCCCTTAGACCTTGCTTCATCTTTACCTTTTGTATACTTTTATCACTTGCTCCAATTCAGGCTCTACATCAACTAAACTATTCTATACCAATTCACGATGGCCAAACACCAATTGGAACTATCCAATACCAATTATAGTAGAATTACTTGTGAGTGTATTTATAGAACAATTGTGCCTAAAAAATCTCTTCTTCTTGAAGACAAGGGGTATTTTTCTGAACAGAGCACTTACACGATTACTTTCTCCCAACTACAAATACACTTTCCTTTTGACAAGCCATACAAAGAGAAATAATGTAACAATAAATATGCAGCCATCAAGTCATTAGAAATTTGTAAAACTTATTTTACCAGACTTGATCTCACTTTTCATTTATAGGGTTGAATGAGATACCAATTAGGCTCCCCTTAGACTAATGTCCTATGAATAAGATTTAGTGATATAAGGTGGGAGCATTCATATTGAGTGTTTCCTATTGACCTTTCACTCTCTATACCTTCTTGGGATTCTTCTCTATCTTGTCATCCTTCTTCTCAAGAATATGTGAATTACTATTCACTCTAGGGGATATATTCTTTCTTTCATTATGTTCTATTGGTCTTACATGATTTTTTCTACAATATTTGGCTTTGTGACCAAAATTATTGCAATTATAAAAAATTACATTCATGTTTACTATAGGAGAAAATGAATTTCTATCCATATATTTTATTCTCCTTCTAGATGTAGCTCTAAATTCACAAGCCTTATGACCAAATAGATTACATGTATAATATTATCCATAAGAGCATGAGAAGTACTTGGTCATATCTTTCTTTTGTGCAAGATGAGGTGGTTTTCTTTGATTTGACACCTTGGCATGTCTTACCCTTGTGAATATTTCTACATCAGCCCCCTTTGTATGTTGCTTCTTCTTCAATTTCTAGGGACTGATTTTTCCACCTTATTTTTTGTAGCCATATTCTCCTCTTTTTCTATCTTCACCTTAGTAATTCCCTCATCTGATTTTCCATCTCCTTAGGTCTTTTCTTTGGAACAACTCATGCAACATTTCTCTTCCTTTGTGCAACATCTTTCTTCTACTCCAAATCTGTCATATAACTTTGCAAATTAACTAGAAGAAGGACTCTTTCCTTTCTTAAAAATAAGGATAGAATTTTCTTTAGGTTTTGATGGATTTTGTGAGCTAACTAGTTCATCAAGTATTTTTGAGCCACCCTTTAGCTTCATGCCTTTATCAATCTACTTCTTAGGATTTTCTAAATATTTTCTTAGGGCCCTTATTTCTACCTCTAACTTCATACACTCATCTAATTTAGGATGTAGTTAATATTTAACTACATATTCTATCATCTTTGCTTCTTCAAATTGTGTCTTCAAGCTAACTATCATTTGTTTATATTCTTCAAGGTTTTTAATTAGCCTCTCTATCTCTTTTTGTGTATGCAATTGTTTTTCTTCATTTTCCTTCCTTAAAATTATAATCTCATCTAGAGCACGAATGATTTTACCTTCTAGATCCATTTATCCTTATTCTTCTTTATCAAACTTGTAATCTCATCTAGCAACACAAATTAGTTTACCTTCTAGATCCACTTATCCTTCTTCTTCTTTATCAGACTTTTCAAATTCTTCATCAAAAGTTGTTCCAAAATCCATAAACAAGGATTCATTTTCCTTACTCTCATAGGAACTTTCATGTTCATCATCTGAGCTGCAACTAACATCATATAACCTATTTTCTCTTCTTGCATGTCGATTCTTCTTCTTCTTCTTTTTACTATCCTCTTCATTGTTAGGGTTATCCTTTTCACTATGAGGGCATTTAGCAGTAAAATGACCTATTCTACCAAAGTTAAATTTTTTAAGCGGTATCTTACCTCTATATTTTTCATATCTTTTCATTAGCCTTATGATGAAATAAACTTCCTCTTTGTTAGTCTCCTTAGATCTAGAAGTAGATGCTTCCATAATCTCTTCTCTAGCTGCACTTTCTCTCATGGATGTATTTTTAATATTTTCATCTTAACTAAGCTTCAAAATTTCAGGCTCTTTCATATTTTTGAATCAAGGCTTACACCTCATCATAATCCTCTTTAACTTGTTCCAAACTTTAGGTTCAGTTTGACAATACATGACTTTGAAAAACACAAAGCTTGACATCCCACAAATAATTACATCCACTGCCTTAGGATTATCCTCACATGCCTTCTTTCCAGCCTCAATAGTTGGAGGTGTAGTAGGAGCTTTATATCCATTTACTATTGAAATCCACACATAAAACCCTAGAGAGCCCAAATATGCCTACATTTCATGGCTCCAAAAAATATATTTTGATCCATCAAAGAGAGATTCACAATATGAAAATAAGTCTTCTTGATAATCCATTTTTGTGTTCACTTATCCAAGATATACCTGAGGTGATTAAGCTTCTCCTAGGGAACCTAGTGCTTTGATGCCAATTATTGAAACAAAACAATCTACTGAGAGGGGGGTGATTTAGTAGATCAATAAAAACTTAGCTCTTAGTCAATACTACAGATTAATTCGTTAAGCCCTTAATGTAGATCTACTAAACATGCAAAGAGATAGAAATGCACACAAAAATAATCACATAACACATGATATACATGAAAAACCCAAGATGGGAAAACCATGGTGACAAAGGCTACTTGAGTCTATTACTCAAATATAGCATCACAAAAAACTCTTCAATTACAATGTTTAAGGGCACCAACCCTAAGGAGACACCAATCCCCTAATTTAGGAGCACCAAATCCAATGAATTACCAACTCCCTACACTAAGAAACAACTCAATTTTTTGATGGCAGTAACTAGTCAGATTTACAATGACCTATACAAATGATTCAAATGGATCTAGTTCTCTATTACAAGTCTAATATATAACTGCTCAATATTTATTTTGAAACTATGAAAAGACATTCTCTCTACTATTGATACTACAATCTCAACAACATATCACTCTTCTCTTCTCTTCTCTTCTCTTCTCTTCATTCTATGCTTTGTAATTTCCCCTTTTCTCCTATACACTTAGAACGTTCTCTATTTAGTCTTGATGAACTACACCTCTACACCTTGAATGTTAACCCTACTAAATTTATCTAATTTTATTTGGGTTCTTTTCATTCAAATTAATTCATTCTTAGTTCTCTACACTACACCTTCTCTTCTCCTCTTACATAAATCATAACTACAACACATGCAAACACCACACTCACCTTTTCTTCTTCCCAGTTTTCTCATGTTCTTTCTTCACTGGCCTACAATTATTGCCTCAAGATCCTCACTCATGTCTCGATTAACTAGAATCCTCTGGTAGGGTTTTTTTTACACACAAGCTTCTCTAGGAAGCTATCAGGGCATTGAGACACACACACTCTATATTATTTTATTGAATCAGTTATGCATGGAAGCCTACAAAACCCTAAAACTAGAATAGATTAAATGCATTATCCTAACTATGTGATTTGATTCTACTCTCAATCACCTCTACAAGCTGTGCCACTACTTTCCCAATCAAATCTCCATTCATATTGGTCACTAGTGTAGTTGGGAAAATTAATTATATCCTTTGTGTCAGTTACAATTCAAAACCCTCATTTACATAGACTTAGCCATTAAGATCATAATATTTGAATCCATGGAATTGATCTCTTATCTTAATTCCATGATCCTTTATCTCTCTGTTCATCTCAAAACCTATAAAAATGATCATATTCTTTAAACACATGCCATTGATCTTAGGGATTTTTTAATAACCATCAAATTCACACTTATCACTCACCTCTAAATCCAGACCATTAGATAAATAGTATATTAAATATTCACCACAAATATTCTTCATATACCACTTTTTGTATGCATGGTCCACCAAGACATGCAACCAAAGCCCACTATCCCATGAGCTCTGACAACATGCCTACTAATTCTCAACAGGTTGGTGGGCTATCACTATTTCTCATCCATATCATCACCATATAGTTTACAATACCGATTTGAATTGTTATATCGATCAATCATCCTCCACTATTTTTCATCACACGTCACCATCCACTGACTTTGTCTTCCTATCAGTTCCCACTGAAGCACACCATGCACTTTATGTTCATCATAATTGAATTGACATTAGTAATCTATCATCGTTGTGTCGAAGGGACTCTAAAGCCACTCACTTTGATATCCAAAATTTTCTTAGATAAAGTTCTATCGAAATGTCAAAGGGACCAATTATTTATCTCACTGATATTTATATGTCTCCTTGATGAAATTCCTTCGTTCGATCATCACAAGATCAATAAAAACCATTGATTAATTTTAGTGCTAATGCAATCATTTCATGCCACCTATCAATGTGAAATTACCTTCCACTAACTTTGTATGTCACCTTGGTAGGTACCACCATAAAAAAATCTCGCACCGTTCGACCACCCTTGTTAAATCTATACCATTCCTCGCTATCCTGCAAGGCCCAAAAATGACCCACCACATCTCGAGAAGGTTGGTGGGCACTATCTGATCTCCAAGGATTGATCTACATCATTGATCAAGATTCATTGCTATGTCGAAGGGAGTCAAAATTATTTACACCAATATGTTGAGGTCTCTTCGATATATCTTGCAACTTCGATCACATCCAATCAAAATTATTCCATCTCCACCACTCCATGCTATCCCATGGGACTTAGTTGAAATCCACAAAAATATTATCAAGATGGAAGGCACCATTGATATCCAAGGCTTGATCACAACCATCGATCAAGCAAAAAAATATATTTGGCTCAAGACTTAGGAAACATTGTAGTTACTAAATTTTTTTGGGTTGGTAATAACTAAGTGAAGGGGTCGATCATAACCATGACTTCAAATACAAAAGTTGTAACTTATGTGACTTGCAACTATCAATACATAGTCAACATGAAATTATAAGCTTTGTTCACTTGCCATGACTACAACCCTAGGGTTTAAGCAGTAAACCCTAATTTTGACTAAGAGTAGACATAAACCATTTTTGAGCTCATCCTTCAACCTTTGGACCTGCAAATTATACTTCTGGGAAGCTCTCAAAAAACCCACATCAAATCTATCAATAGATTCTCATTCAAATTCCTAGAAGCCATTGTTACAAAAAGGTGACAACATTTTGTCAACTATGCAACATTTGAAAAATATGTTCCTTTGCATATACATCTACTCACACACTTCCAGAACTAGATCCACATCTCCCATAATTATCCTTTGTCATCATGCCAACAATATTCTTTGCATGATATCCCTTTTTGACATCAATGACAACAACATGCCAACGAAAGAACCATGTGTCATGATTTTTTTTCCTGAAGAGCTTGAGAAAATTATAGATCTAAACTATCTAGGCTCTACAATAGAACTAAAATAGGTGGTTAAAATAATCCAACTACCAAAAATATTGTCAATGAGGGTCTAGAACACCCAAATGAGATAACCTAGAGATAATATGAAGGCCTTGGAAATGAATACACCAAGAAAATTGAGCTAATTTGGCATCCAAAATAGCTAATCAAATAGTGTGAAATTTATGTTTCCAAACTAAGATTGGTGATTACAAATTCCATCATTGGTTGAAAGTGGGAACTATGGACATGTGTTAATGGATCCAAAAATATCTTTGGTATGTATTTTAGTTCCAAAAAGCCATATTTTTGTCATAGGGGGAATATGAGTGATGGTTATAAAATATATTTCAAGCCATTAGAGTTAGAAAAAACTAAAAAATAAAAATATTAAGATCATTATAATTGATCTAGAGTATTATGGAGGTGACAAAGCTAGGAAAAACTGAAAAATTCATTTTTTTAGAATTTGGAGTATTTTCTAGGCTCTAGTAAATCACAATTTTGGAGGTCTTCAGAGTGAAATTTGGGTTTGAAAATTTTGTTAGTCTATTAAATTGAATAGCTAAGCATTGGGTTTAAGGGAATAAAATTAGTCCTCTTGGATACCTTTCTGATGAGGTAAATAAGTTGTACAAATTTGATCAACAGGTAGCAAGTTAGACCACACCAAGTTGGGGTACCTAAATTTAATATTTTTTTGAAATTTTGTAATTTTGTGTTTTTCTTTACATTGGAAAAATCTTCATTTAGGATTTGTTGGATTCTAGAGACTATTGGAATTCTAGATAGATGTATAAAACCCATTTTTAGATAAGTTAATGGAACTTTTGGATGCAAAAATCTCTTTTCACAAGCTCTAGAATTGTATCCATTTCTCTACAATACTTACAATTTTTCGCTTACCTAGTATTGCAATTACGAATTCACTATTGAATTAAGATCAATAACCCATAATCAATGGAATTAGTTTTCAAATACTTTGAATATTAAAATTAAAGTAAATGAAATACAACTCAAAATTATTAAATCAAAGAAATATCATGCAAACCTCCAATTCCGTTGTGCATTGATGACAATTTATGATGTGGATTGCTCAAATTATGCATGATCCATGATTGTGAAATCTCAATTGAAGATGTGATTCACAAAATTATGCTCAAATTTCTCAAGATTTCTTGAGAATTCAAGAATTCCCAAGCTTATGAATTTTTTTGAATGAATTTGATGGATGAATGACTTGTTCTATAGATTTCAAGATTTCTAATCATTGGTGGAGATTGATTTGAAGATCAACGGATGAGAGGAGATCAAGGAGATCAAGGGACGAGATTTCATGAGAGCGAAAAATATCCCTATTTTCATAAAAAATTGGTTGAAGATATTTTTAATTGGAGGGAATAAGATATTTGAATCAAGGAATATTTTCTTTTTGAAAAAATAATATTCTTTATGCAAGTTGGAGGAAAATAGGTAAATTATATAATTATAAAAATTATTTAATTGTGAGGATGAGAGAGAATTAAGATTTTTAGTTAAATAATTGGAAATTATTTAATCAAGTAGGATTGAAGAAAAAATGAATTTATTTAAATAATTAGAAATGATTTAATCAAGGGGAAAGTAGTGAGAAATTATAAAAATGATGAATTGATCAATAGCGTTAACTATTCAATTAATAGAAGAAAATAATGAATTTAATAAAAAATAGAAATTATTTAATTAAAATTAAGAAAATAGGTGATAATGAAGAAAATGATTAATGATATCAAGTTTCCACAATCCATAATTTTATTTTTGTAATGATTTTTGGATTTGATTGTGTGAGAGTTTTTTCATCAACGTTTTGTATCACACTTAGTGATCCATCATTACGATGAGAGATGATGGATCATGGAGTGTGATACAAAATTTTGACAAAAAAATCTCACACAATCAAATTTAAAAATCATTGCAAAAAGAATAAAATAATGTTAAAAGGTGAAATTGAGATGTATGATATGTTTAGATAATTTTAGGTGTCTATAGTTTGGAAACCATTTCCAATATTTCCACTAGGGATTGTAAAATTGATACCAATTTTATGAACCATATAAGTTGAAACCACCCTCATTATTGTATGGAAAATTTCCATGATCTTGACTATAAAGGTGAAACTTGTATTTAGTTTCATTCTATAATAGGAGACTTATTCAAAGTTTGGATAAGAGGTCTCATAGAGTTTTAAACTATTGTGAAATATTAAGGCACACACCCAATGAAACCTTGCCAAAGGATGATCACGATCTTGAAAAATTGGGGACCACTTGATATTATATTAATTAATAGAAGGCAAATCACATAATTTATAAAAATTATAGAGAATCCAAGGCTTCAAGGCCTCCCAAGATCTCCAAAAAATATTATCGAAAAATTCCCTTGGACTTACATTGCATTCTTCTTGGTGATAATGGTTTGTAACTCAATCCCCTTCCAAGAAGGTCATCTAAAAGGATGGTGAAAGAAAATTTAATGTCAAATAAGGATTTTTCAAGCTCCATCACCACAAAGGGCATATATGATCCACTTAGTGCAAAGATCCAAACTGTGGTGCTAGGTGGATAAAAGACACAAACATCTAGAATCCTAGGGAAGATAGTAGAACTCTTAAGACACCCTATAGATCCCTTGTGATTTTATAAAGAAGGTCAAATACTTTCATGAATAAGCTTGTCCATTTTTATGTAAGAAACTATATAAGGAGACCAAAACTAGGAATAATAAATATCAGTGGCCACAAGAAATTTGGAGCATACTTAAAATGTACTAGACAAAGAAAGGAGTTTGGTGACCTAGTAGACTAGTTCTTTTTCAAATCTATTAAGGAAAACTGGCCATAAGGATACTTTTTGAATGTGAATGGGATTTCCAATAATTTTAAATCTATACATGACTAATTGATTTCATACCATACATTTTTAGCTATGAAGATGCAAGGAGGAATGCTTTTTTATAGTATTGAATCTTATTCTATTAAATGAAAGAACTAAAAACTTTACAAGAAAAAATATAAGCCCTTAAGATCCTAGATTTCATATTTTTCTCATCTTTTAAGTGTGTGAGGAAAAAATCATACACAAAGTTCCCATTAACAAGAGGAGTTAAATGTTTAAATTTTATTAACGTTTTCATAGCATGGAGCAGTGGTTTCATGAAGCCTCGAATGATCATTTTTTAAAATTCAAACAATAAAAACCCAAGATCATATGCACAAGCTATATGAAAACCTAGAAAAAGTAGGTAGACTGACAAGAATCAAATAGAAAATAGGCTCAATAATTCTCTTCAAGAACACAATTACCAAACAAGTAGGTTTCTGAAAGATGGCATGCATCCAAATGACAAGCATAAACATTATTTAAAGGAAAAGGAAGTTGTTGGATGACAACTCAAGCTGCATCATGATCCCACCTTTCTTATTTGCTATGTGGGGCCTTGAAAAAATACCTTTCTAAACTAGAAGTGGTGCATGACAAAGCACCATTCTCTAAAAAGAAAAAAATATTCATATAGAAAATAGTCATGTCTCAAGACACCACTCCAAAGGAAAAAAGGGCCCCAATCAAAAAAACAAAAGATCAACAATCAAATATCAACCACACCTCAGTGCAAGAATGGCCAAAAACATTAGGAAAAAAATCAAAATGAAATGTGATGTTGTTAGAAGAAACCCTAGTGCCTTAAATCCAAGATCTATGCCAAAGAGCTCTCATATGTCAATTCTAGAACTTAACTACTGACATTACTATTTTACCAAACTAGATTTATGAATGTTGGGAAGGCACAAACAAATTATTCACATAGATAAGGGTGATGGTTTTTTTAGTCATTTTCTCCCAAAAAGGAATTTAGATATTATGTCTACAAGATAAAAATGTGAAAATTAGAGGGCATTGGACTCTACATGTAGTCTTGGTGCCCTAATTTTAACCTAGCTACAATGGCCATAAAATTCCTTTCCTTTTGGGTCTTTTTTACATTTGATTCCTTTGGAATATCGAGAGTTATAGGTTATAGAAATTCAGGGAAACTAGATGGGGATTTTCCTCTAACATGATAAAACCTTCTTTCACAATCTTGAACTTCTAATCCAACTTTGTGTCCTCCTAAACATAATAATTTGGACCTCTCAAAACACTTTGATCTCCACTCAAATCATGGGGTATGGACGCAACCCATTTTACTTGAAGCCCTAAAGAATGTTTGTTTTGAATGCCACCTCTTAGGGAATTTTAAAATATAATTCCCCAATCCTAAACCCCACAAATTTGGAGACCTAGAGGATGTGTCCCCTTTCTTGGCCTTTTTCTCTATTTCTTCACATCAAGAGTGGTTAGTAGCAGATTTGCAACAAAACACCTCATTATTTCCAGAGCTAAGTCTCTAGAATATTGTAAATTACCTTCATGTTAGGGTTTGTGAGGGTCTAGAAGTGGAATGTGCATAATAAGAGAGAGCTCTCTTGGATTTCAAAAAGAAAGACCCTAGAGAAGATTCCACAACCTCATATGTCACAACCAAGAAAATATTGTTTAATCATAAAATGCTCATTTTCATTCATATAGTAGAATCCCAACCTTTGGGAACCCTAGAACCCCTTCATCTAGTCTCATATACAAAATTTCTTGGGGATGAAATTAATACCCCCAACTTTTGAGGAGTCTATCAACCAATCACAAAAGGAAAAGGAAAAAAATCAAGAATCAGACTACAACACAGAGGTTGTTGAGATGGCTAACACTCCATTCCATAGATTGTAGGAAAAGTAGCTTGAAGTACTAGTAACCTTTTAGATAATTCAATATGGAGCCTCTTTCAGTCAAGTGTATTTGGAAAAATATAATACTGCCTTTTGTCTAGAGACACCACATGTCATATCTCGGCCCCTAAGGGAAACTAACTAATAAGCTCCAATATAAGAAACAAAGGATCTTGAATCAATGGTAAATGAAATTCTCAAAAAATTTAGGGGACCTAATAGATCAAATAGCCTAGAAAGAAGTAGAAGAAGAAAATCCATTTCGTTTCTCACAATATTTGGCTATTTCACAAATTGAATATGTAACCAAATATCCAGAAATGTCCTCACCTCCAAAATAGGGCAACAAATATAAAATTAGAAAGCTTCAAGAAGAAATAGGATTAGGCATCCAAACTAATCTAGAAAAATCAATGTTGAGACCAAGGAGAGTGTGTTCCTCTCTAAAAAAAAATGAGAATCATATCATGGAACATTAGGGGCATCAATGTCCCTAAAAAATGATGAATCATTAAACATAAAATAGATTGAAGAAACATTGATATTTTCCTCCTATAGGAAACAAAATTCTCATAGGATCAAAACACACAAATCTTCCCGAAATGGCTAAAATGGGGCTTCATGCATGCCCCCTCAGAGGGGGCATCAAGGGGATTGGAAATATTATGGAACCATTCAGTAGCTCAACTTACAATTGTAGCCTCTAATCATAAATGGATTCTAGAGAAAGTCACATAGTTTAATTCATTTTTCTGGATATTCAACATTTATGGACCTACCTCATTATTGGGAAAGAAGGCTATATGTGACTCCCTATCAGATATCTTGGATATTTTAAAAGAAGAGAAGGTTGTGTTGGGTGGGGATTTCAATGCAATAACAAGCACATAAGAAAAGAAAGGTGTAATACCTCCCCCACAAGAAACCATGGAGGATTTCACTTCATTTATAAATTCTAGCATCCTTCTGGATTGTCCCACAACTAACAACATAAAAACTTGGTCTAATAGGTGAAAATATTTTTGTATGATTTTAGAAAGGTTAGATAGGCTTCTTATCTTTGTAGATTGGTTTCCCTTAGATCAATCCTTCAGATCTTCAATTCTATCTTTCTTGGGCTTAGATCGTTTCCCCATATCATTGGAATTCCTTAATCCATAGAAAGGCCATAAATCCTCATTCAAATTCAATCAAGGATTGGAATGCAAACCATTTTAAAAATATCTTAAAACAAAAAGAACCGATCAAAGAAGATTTGGATCTTTTGAATGAAACAATTATTCACAATGGAATGGATAGTGTTAATTTTTCAAAAGCCAAAATACCTACATTTAGAATTAGAAGAGGTTCTAGCAAGATAGGAGGCTTATTGGTGGTATAAGTCGAGAGAAACCTGGCTCAAAGATGGATACCAAAACACAAATTTTTTCCATGTGTCAACAAAACTAAGGTGTTAGGAAAATTCAATGTTTGAAATCAAATTTGAGTCTCAAGGAATCATCCAAGAGGAGTCCAAAATCAAAAATGAAGAAGTATCTTATTTTACATCTTCCTCTCTCTCTAGCATGATGGTACATAGGCCTAAAAGTAGGGGATATAAAACTAGATCATGGATCAAATTCCTCCCCTAGTATATATATATATGATAAAAAGGAACTATTGAAACCTTTCACCATAGAAGTTCAAAATGCAGTCTTCTCCCTCCCCTCAAAAAAATCTCCTAGATCAAATGGTCTAACATCATAATTTTTTCAAAAAAATTGGGCCTTCTTGGGTACTAACATATGGCATGCCCTCAAAGAATCAAAAAGGAATGCTAGTATTCTCAAGGCTTTCAACACAATACTTATTTCCCTAATCCCAAAGAAACAAGACCCATCTTCATTTGCAAAATTTAGACCAATATCCCTATGCAATATAATATATAAAATATTCACAAAAACAATATTCCTCCGCCTGCCAAGAATAATACCAAGGCTTATTTTTGAAGAACATGGTGGCTTTGTCTCTAGAAATTAAATAATAGAAGATGCAATGTTAGCTCACAAGGTACTTGATTAGATAAATTTTGATAAAATACCAACCATGGTAATAAAAATTTATATGATGAAGGCCTATGACAAAGTCAACTTAAGTAGAATATCACCAATCTTGGGATTTAGGGATTTCCTTCTTCGTGAACTCTCACAAAAATATAATTTTGGGACAAAATAGTTAAAGCCATTGAAAAAAAGGTAACAACTTGAAAAGGTAAATGGTTGTCACTTCCACCTAGATTGGTACTAATAAGATCAGTACTATCAACAATCTCTAACAATATATTATTAGTAATAAAGATTCCAAGATTGATCCAAGAATCAATAGAGAAACACATCAATAAATTATTATGGCAATCATTTAATTAAAGGGATAAAAAATGAAAGATTCACCTCATGTCATGGAAAAATATATGCAAAGAAAAATACTATAGTGGAACTATCTTGCATAATCTAATAGAAAGGGACAAGGAACTCAAGGAAAAACTATCTTGGAAAATGTACACTAAACCTGAAGCCAAATGGTACAAGTTAATGTAGGAAAAATATATAGATTCTCTAGAATTTGAAAAGATTTTCACAATTCAAAACCCATAGAAAGGCTCTAAAATGTGGAATTTTATAATATAATTTAGGTACATAATAATCCCACATTTATCATGGCTCATAGGTAAGGGTGACAAGGCTCCCTTCTAGGAAGACTCATCTAATTTCCTTTCACCCCTAGATCAAATTCAAGGATTGCAGATGCAAAAATATTCCTAAAGAAAAATTGGGGTTATTGAACAAGACAAATGAGAGGGGGGTTGAATTAGTTGTGAAAAAATATAAAAATTTTGCTGGAAATTAGATCAATCACAAATCCTTTAATCTTCTAGTATGATTAATCATTAAGTGCAAAGGTAGAAATTAAAAAACATCACACATACACAATAACTCCAGATTTGCATGGAAAATCAAATAACAAAAAAACCATGGTGAGGATTAGCTCACAATATAGAGAATATCAAAATAAATTGCAAAGCCTCACTGCTAGAGAAGGCTCACTACCAAAACAAGACTTACTTTCCAGATCAAGATTCACTATCCAACAAGGGTTAACCACTCAGAGGGATCACTACCATAGAGTTATAGTGAAGATAAAAGAGATTTTTTCTAGAGAGAAAAAAATCTCAATCCAATGGATATTTCCACCACAATTCTCTCAAAAAATTACAAACATGCATGAATGATAGAGTACAACATCAACTCACTGCTTCCAAAAACTCAACAATTAGATTTCACACTGATCTGTCTAAACTCACATCACAAACACACTGTTTCAAATCTATATTGCATATATTTTTTTTGCACTTCCTTTTTGCCTCTTCACAAAAATTTCAACCTATATTTATACCATCTTCAACTTTGAAACTCATCTGCAGTGGGCTACACACCATTTTCATTTACAAATTCAAATTACATCGACGCCAAAACATTCTACACTAGAATTAGAATGAGGGTAACCCAAACATAGACTTCAACATGCTTCCATAAGCTTTGAAAGTAGTGTTAAACATAAGGTTAGTAAAACCAACGTAAAACACATAAATCAATTAAACACATGCAAAATTAGTGTTGACACAGGATTTTTGCAAGTAGCAGCAGTCTTATGGGAAACTTAGCTATTGTGGGACATAGTGCGCTAGCTAAGTGACCTCCAAGGTTTTATCAAAGTCGGCTCTTCTTTTAGTGGGGGAGGTAAAGAGTTAGAAAGATAGAAAAACATGAAATATAAACTATAGGTGATGCACCAAAATCATAATTTTTTTTACCAGAGCACAGTGTAGGATGCAAAGGCCTGAACCACCAAAATGTTCTTTATTAGGTAAATTTTCTCAAAACCACTTTAAAACATAAAAAACACCCTTAAATTGCATAGCATAATCTGATATAAAATTTAGCCAACACAAAGGAGTAGAGAAACATGATCTGTACATATTTAGCTATGAAAGATCACAAAAGCTGAAGAACAAACATTCATACATTATAGGAAAATAACAACACAGACTAACAATCTTACTAAATACATGAAAATAAGAAAGGCTGAATTGATTGGCATAGTCTACAATCTTCAAGTTTAAAAAAAATATTACAAAGGCTTTTCCTAGTGCTCGAGAGCTTTCAGAAACTTAACAACCACCTCATAAAATAGAAAAATGGCTGCATATATAGGCCAGTCCACTGCTTGAATCACCAAAGAGAAAGAAATTCATGAGAAAACATCGATGCCTCAGATCATCTTGAGCTGCCATTGAAAACAATGATCACCCAAGAACATGCCTACAATGTCATTGTAGGGAATAGAAAACAATGCAGTAGTAGAAAAAAACAAGCAGAAGTGTAGAAGAAAATGCAACAACAAGCGGGTACAAACGGTGCAATAACAACTCTCAGATAACTAGCACACAAAGAACTGCAATGCATTGAGCAAACGGGGCCTAGCAAAAAGACAAAGAGATGCCCATCGATAAGCTTCAAGTGGGAGCCACCTGGAACATGTCAAGTGATAGAAATTGTATTGTGGGCTAAGTTTGGAAAGTGGCCAGAGAAAGCCACGTGTCATGCAGACGGAGCCCAGAAAAGGAAAAGCAATATGCAAAAACAAAAAGCCTCGAGAGGAAGCCAAAGGGAAAATGTTGAAAGTTGTGAGCAATTTAAAGGTAGGCACAACCGCAAAGATAAAAAAAAAACCACGAAGGTTGATGGTTTTTTGTGAAATAGTTGGGCGACTCATAAGGAAATTTCTCTCATGGAATGAAGAACCCTAGAAACCTTAGTTCAACATCCTATAATTGCTCACAACCTTGAGAGGGTAGCCTATAGACTAGTCCAAACTTCATTTGATGGCATAGAGAGAGCTCACAGATTTTCATGTGCCAACTTGAGATCGATAATTTCCTTGAAAGGCAATCCGCCAGATATTTTTGTCTCTGATTCTAGCTAGAAGAAGAGTTGTGGTAACTGATGCACGATCCCTTCAATCTTCTTGGTGGTCAAAGACTGATCAAAATATTGGAAAATAGAAAGTCCTGCTTTTTCTCTTCGATATTTGTAACAATGTATTCAACACCTGCTACCGCCTGATCTGCAATGAAGGGCGAAGGGAGGCCTCTCTGAGTTAAGCGCGAAATTTTTTCCCGCATATCTCTGGTAACCTGGTTCAACCAGGCCCTGCATTCCACCACTTGCTAAACAACCTCATGCATAGAAATGAGGATGCTTACACCCATGGCCATTATTTTTGGTCCTTGATACCTATGCCGCTTAGAGCTTCATTAGAAACTCTATACAATTTTTCCAACAAAATCCTAGCCTTCAGAACCTTATCAGAAGTTACCTCCTATATCTGTTGAATTGTTTCACCTATTGTTCCACATAGGCTAGTCGCCTATGCCATAAATTTTAGGGTGGGCTGCAGAGTGAGGCATAACACTTTGAATTTATCCCAGTATGATGCATATAACTCCTTGGCGATCTCTAATGAGCTCATCTATGGTGCAAGAGGTTGGGTCCTCAAAATATCCAACTCCACTTCTTTGCTGCTCAAGTCTGCCTTTAGCTTTGATAAGCTTATGTCTAATGTGAACACTTGTTCTCTTAGAGTGGAAATTTCCTTTTCTTTTTCCTCAAGGGCCGATTCTACCTTCTTTGTTTTTTGAATCTCTGACTATAAAGTGGCATTCATTTCATTTATTTCATCATCTGTGCTCTACTGGAGCTTCTTCATACCTTCACTCAATTATGAAGACTCAGCGCAGAGCTTTTCTTCATCCTCTCGACTCTGCTCAACCTCATGCTAGAGGGTTGGGAAAATTTTGGTACTCACAATTTGCAGCTCCTTGATTTGGCTTTCAAATGAACTCATCTCCCTTTCTAGGCAACTTATCTCATTTTCTTGGGCTTTATACTTGTTCAGCTAGATATCAACCTTTCCCTTTAGCTCTGATATCTGCTCCTCCCTTTTCCTTGCCTGATGATTGAGCTTGAGGTAATCAGTGGTTACAATCTTTGGAGTCTCCTCCATCAGCTCGACCTTATCTTATGGATGAGCCCTCTACAAGTATAGCCCAATGGAATTGATAGAGTAATCACTTGGTAGCATTTCTCCTACCGGTTTAATCACGTTGGGAGTGATCTTTGCAAACATCAATGAATTATGGCTCTCATTGAACACAGTTTGCAAGAGAGGCTCTACCTACCTGCCCACATCCTTTTGTCTCCTCTTTTGCAATTCAACTAGCTTAGGTGCTCTTGTTTGCCTCCACCTATGAGAAATATTCTTGGGAAGTGATACCTAGTCCACCAACAAAAGGAAACTCTTGAGGGATTGCTAAGGGGAAAGATAGTGTACTCAGTGCATTAGTGGTTTTGCTAGGCCTTGTAATAATGGCCAAGGAGAATGGTGGAATTAATGGGCCACTCAGAGAGGATGATAATATGGTATAAGGAAAGGCTAGGGAGGCACCAACTAAAGGGCTGGGCCTCAGAGATAAGAATTTTTGGCTCAGTAGCCCAACACTGACGCCAAATTATGGTTTGGGTAAAGGATGAAAAGAAGAGGATGAAAGTGGGAAACCAGGAAGGGAAAAACTCAACTGCCCAAGATATCTAGCGATAGAGAAAGCTGGTGTAGATGCAAAATCTGGGGTAGATGAAGAAGAGACTACAGACATAGTAGAAAGAGAAGAGGAATAAATGATACCCGAGGCACATGAGGAGCTGTAGACAATACAACCGCTTCTCCAACTGCTGCTCTTCCTCTTCACTAGATTCTCTTGTTCGTGGTTGCTTTTAATCCGAAGAATCCTCAAGGTTTACAATGACCTTCCCTCTACTACTGGTAGTCCTTGGTTGCTTCTTGGTTGATTTAGAGGAGCTGTATGGCTTTGACGTTTGTGTGTTTGATGAATCATCTTGTTGTGCAGGCTGTTTAGCGACATCTTCTTCATTCATTGGATCCTCCTCAATGGTAGGGGCATTCTGAGTTACTTCTTCTCCAAGCTCCATGGAAATCCCCTCCCTCCTATATTGTTGCTTTGATGTTGAAGGGTTCAAATACCTTTCTACATCTGGATGCACGTTCTACTAGATGTTGTCAAATTTTTCATTGGGAGCCACCTCTTCGTAAAGCTTGGTGGTTGCCTTAATCTCTTGCTGAAAAATACAGAAGTCTTGAATTTTTTCAAGACACCATTCAAAATTATGCAATTGGCTACACAAGGACTTGTTGATCTTCTAATTTGGGTTGGGCTTCCCTGCTTGTCTTTAGTAGGCAAATATTCAATTCCTACATATAATCTTAAATTCCCCTCTTCAACATTTCTCTGAGGGTCCCAGAATAACCGAGGTTGATGTGGGATTCTTATGCCAACCTCTGATAGATTATTTTTGGGGTTGTATTGTCAGGTGTCATTTATCACCACCAACCCAAGATGACCCAACTTTGAATACAAAATCTTTGAAGTCCTTTTTTTTAACCAGTGATATGAAACCAAACATGACCGACAATATCAAATAGGAGGTTAAATACTTTCCTCCCCAGTGATCATTATCAATATTACATAGCTACCTCATTGTTTCCAGGGCTAAAACTCTATCAAAAAGAAAGTGTGGGAGCTGGAAAGGTTCCTGGGTGAAACCTCGCATGTGGAGCATAGTGAAATCTATGCCAAAGAACCAATCGCAGGGTGGCACAAGATTTTTGAACAAGGATTTATGTCTTAGCGATAGGCGTGCAGACATGTTGATAACAAATCCATCCAAAGCCCACAAATTTGGGGCTAAGAATGAATCTGCAAATGATTAGTAATCAAAATTTTTCAATAGGACAAGAGTCCATGTCAAAACTAGCTTCTTCTTACCAATCTCGTCGAAAACAGTCAGAGACATAAATATCATGAAATAGTCTGGATTCTGATGCAATATTACTCAGGCTAGGAAAAAGGGATACTCGAATGTAGAACTAACCTGGAAGTCTTGCAGTTGCTGCTTCATCCCATCACTAATAACCCTCACAAAGTCCAGAAGTGGAGCCACATTGTTCTTTCTCAACATAAAGCTAAGACACACCTGAAACTCAATGACCCACTTTTCTGTATCTAGACCACACACCAGCACCAACATAGAACATATAGAAGAAGACCCAGCTCTCAAAGAACCCATACTAAATGGGAATTTGGGTGGTGTTGAGATATTTGTCGGCTAAGCAATTTCAGTGTGGTAAAAATGCGGCACTATTCTGAGCATTCCCCACTTATCATGCATCCTTTTTATGTCAAATATTTGAACATTATGGGTCAAGGGGAGTGGGATCATTAACATATCATGAATAGCTTCAGGGCTGATGATTACCCTGAAATTAGTGCCACTTATCACTCTGGTCTCTGGGTTGAATCCTATTGCGCATGCTGCTACAATTTCTGGGCAATGATGTACTAGGGGAACCATTTATTGGGGAAGCCCACAGTCCCATAGACGTTTGTAGAAGGGGTCTGTTAATTTCTTCATTCTCTCACATGTAGCTTCCCTAAGGCTCTTGGTTTTCTACGATAACTCAGGATCAAAGACATTATCCCAATCCTCTGAAACCAAAGCTTCGTTTCTAGGAGGAACCACACTCGGTTTTCTCTGGTCCACTTGACTGGTGAAGGGTTAGCATGGCTTTATTGGGATTCCTGGGGTAGCATAAGAATCCTAGCTATAGATATCTAAACAAGGCACCTTTAATCTTAGCTCGTCCATCCTCACTAGAGCCAGGGCCTATGTTGAAATTTCTGCAATCTTAGCCATTTTTCTGTATTCGTAAGAACCTTTCACAGACTTTCGTAAATGACTTAGCTTCTAAAAAAATCTTTCTCTCTTGTGAATGACTTAGCCATTTTATCTTTTGATAAATTTTAGAATAAATGTGCTTTGCATGCTCAGCCTACTTTTTGATTTTCATGAAAAATGGCTGAGCAAGTGTACATGCCAGCCTTTCACACTTGGTTGCTATATGCATCACTAGCTTTTCATGTATGCGAAAATATTGCCAACCTACCAAATTGCTCTCCATATTTAAGAGAAATGACTTTGCGTGAGGTGGCACCTATTTTTTCTTGAACAATAGACCAAGAGAAGCTTGCCATATCTTTCGCAAGCTCTTTTGCATTTACTAATTTTCCTGATTGTACTTGGGTGCATCACCCAACAACCTACTTTAAATATTTTCCTTTATTCAGATGGGATGGTCACTCCTTGTGCTGACACCTGGCCAATCTTTATTGAATTCGACAACTTGAGTAGAGAAAGTTGCAACTGTACCTGATTATTATATTAACTTTACACACCGCAACACTAAAAATTGAGGCTTGGCAACACACTTTTCCTCTGTCGTAATTATGGCTTGCCTCATCTAGTGAACCCTGGCCAGTCTATCAATATGGCCATTAGCAGCATTGCAAATCACAATTATTCCTAAAATTCTTAGTTTAGCAAGATTTAGTTATTTTAGTAATTTTCATTTGCTAGCTAGAGTAGTAAGCAACATGGAGACAACAAGTAGACTAGTCTGTAAAAAGACCCAATCCACTTTCCTAGGAAAAATTAGGTGTAGGCACTTGAAGAGGATGATAGGCGTGAAAAACATGTTATATGTGAAAGCAATTAAATGGGTTCTTGGCAAGGACTGTGTGGAATATGAGGAACAATACCGGGTCAACACAAGCATTTTTTCCCACTTCGTCACCTCGCTAATAGATATTAGTGTCTCCAAATGCAAGATCCTGAAGCTGACAAAGAGTGTGTTTCCTCAAAGGAATGGAGAAAATAGTGAGTGCTATCGAATTTGATTGTGGGGTCCCCTTAGTTTCCAATCTGTGCTTTTTGTAGGTGCATGGAGGACCTGTGCCAACTAGGCCCTTCCTATTTGGTTTCAATTTGGAGACTCATGAGGAGCATCACGTCAAGGTCTGTGTTGGCTGCTTTTTCCTCATGCGGGTACATTACATCGAACCTTTCTGAAACCTCTAGTAGTATGAGGTATTCAAAAGAATGGTGTTCCCTTATCTTGTGCCACCAGTTGTTGCCATTGCTGGTCCATCTAATGCTTGATAATCTCAGAACCAAGATAATCCCTAATTTTTCTTTTTCCCTTTTTCCAGCCTCCGCTCCACAGTGGATATATGTATATATTTTGATACAAGGCCATTGGCCCCTATCTTTTATAATGTAAATGTTCCAACCATAATATAATACTTATGTTTTTTTTTCACAAATCTTGGCTCATTTACAATGTTCTTCAATTTATTGCACTATTGTTGTTATTTCAAAAAGCACTGAGAAAACCCAAAACTTAAAATAGGGAAAAATAATTACATATTTACAATTTACAAAGCCCTCACATAGGTAGAATTAAATAAATTTCTTAAGATGTATTGCATTAACTGGAATACTTAAGGCATTACCTTCCATGTCTTCCAGCTTGAAAGAGTTGAACTATCTACACTGGACAATTTTGAAAGGCCCTTCCCAAAGACTATCAAATTTTTCATGCTGGCTAGGCTTTGCTCCGTGCTCATTGAACTTGAGCACCAAGTCCCTACGTTGTAGCTCTTGATCTGATGCCTTTTTATCAAACCACTTCTTTACCACCTATTAGCAGTTGTTCATCACCTCAAGGGTGTGGTCTCTCTTCTCCTGAACCTTGAGTAGCTCAGAAAACCATACCTCCATTGCTCCATTTTGTTCAATCTCCAAAGATTTAAGCAACTGCAAGGGAAGGATTTTTATGGTGATAGGTAGAAATGCCTCCTTCCTATACAACATCTCATAAGGAGATGTCTTTATTATTTTCTTTGGCATGATTCAATCTTCCCACAACATTGTCTAGAGGTTCTTATGCCACTCCCTTTGGTGTTTTGAGCCTATCCTCTTAATTAACCTGATGAGGTTTTTATTTGTATACTCCGCGAGGCCATTCCCCTGGGAATAATAGTTGGAAGATTTTTTCAAGAAAAGTCCATACTTTAATGAAAACTGGCTCATCTTCAAGTCAAGGAAAGCTTTGGCATTGTTGGAAATTATTTTTTTGGTGGGCCAAATCTGGCTACCAACTCCTCCAGGAAGTTACCAATCTCTACTTTCATTGTATTCTTCAATGGCACTGGTTCTGCCCATCTGATGAAGTGGTCCATTGCTATCAATATCCACCTATGTCTAACTAAGGAGAAAGGGTTAATAATTCCAATGAAGTCTAGACCCCATTGAGCAAAGGGTTCCTCTACTACTATAGGCCTTAATGGAATAGCAAAATTCTTTCTCTTTCTGACATAAAACTGACATTCATTGCAAGACTTAATTAATGAAAATACATCATTGAAAAGTGTTGGCCAAAAATAACCAACACATATATTTTTAATTGTTGCAGTTCTTGCAGAAAAATGTCCTCTAGTTGGGCCATTGTGGTTTTGATCCAATATTCTCTTGGCCTTTTCTTCATTTACACACTTTAGCAAGATGCCAATAAAATTTCTTTTGAACAGGACACCCTCCAAGAGAACATAATTTATATTTTGTAAATGATAGAAATGCCTCTTAAAAGAAGGGAGATTGATCAGATAGCTTCCTATTTGCATGAAGCTCATTCTATCCTCCAGCCAGTCACCCTGAGAGTTTTCTTCATTTAGTAACACAGGTTTTGGAGCTTCAAACTCTATCACTGGTTCAATTTTTTCAATGAGGTACTCGCATAGTCCCTTTCCTTTGACAGTCTTGATAGGCCTAACTTCAATATCATACTTTAGGATCTTGGGGATCCAATTAGCTCTTTTCTCTGTGATTTTTCCTTCCATGATATACTCTTGCACACTAAGATGCGGTACACAGACAGTCACCTTATTATATGATATCAAGTTTTGGAACTTCTTAAGCCCCTTCACAATGGAAAATGCCTACTTTTCTACAAAATTGTACTTTACCTCATACTCTTTAAGGTTTGTGAGTAGAAAGCAACAAGAGACTCCCTTTTATCTTTGTCATCTTTTTGCATAAGTACAGTAGCAATACTGTTGCCACCACCAAAAACATACATAATAAAATATTTTCATAGGTCCGAGTTGAATAATACAGGGGCAGAAGAAATAGCCTCCTTTATAAGCTCAAAATCTTTTCTAGCCTTCATCATCCATTTAAAAGTCTAGTCTTTTTTAAGCATCAATGTAATAGGCCAAACGATCCCTACAAAATCTGTAATGAATCAGCTAATGAAGTTGACCTTACCTAGAAATGATTGCACTCCCTTCTTGTTTACGGGTAACAGAAGTTCTCGGATTGCATCAACTCTTTCAGGATCATTGGAAATGCCCTCCTTTGACACAACATACCCCAATAGCTTCCCCTAAGGAACTCTGAACACACATTTCTTCGGGTTTAAATAAATCTTGAATTCCTAGCACTTCTAGAAGACAAGCTCTAAATGATCAAAGTGATCATCAGTAGATTTTGAAAATACTGTCAAATCATCCAGATAGATAAGTATAATTTTATGGATTAAATCCTTAAAGGCAATATCCATGCATCTCTAATAGGTGGCTCCGCCATTCGAGAGTCCAAAAGGAATTTTGGCATATGCATATGTTCCCCACTTTATGGTGAACGTTGTTTTGTGTTGGTCTTCTTCTTTTACCTGAATTTGATTGTTGCCCGAAAAGCAATCCAACATTCAAAACATTTCAGAACCAACTACGGTTTGTAGAATTACCTTTATTGAAGGAAGCGGGTAATGATCCTTTAAGGATGTTCTATTCAAGTCTCGAAAGTCTAAACACAGTCGTATGTCTCCATTCTTTTTCCAGACTAGTACTAGGTTTGACACCCAAGTGTTGTGTTAAATCAGAAATAATATTTGAGATGTAATCAATTTATTCAATTCCTATGACATAAGAGATTCTATCTTTGGGTTCATAGGCCTTTGTCTTTGACGAACCGACTTCACCCCTTTTGACAACTCAATTGTATGCTCAATAATCCTAGGATCGGATCCCTTAAGATCATCATATGACTAGGCTACTACACTCGGATATTATTCACAGAAGTGCCTTAGTCTGTCTTTATTCTTCTGAGTAACTTTCTTCCCTACCTTGAGATTTTTGTCTTCTCCAATATACAAATTTTTATAGTCACCCTTGTCAGCTATGAGCCTTCTTTTGTCTCTTGTCAAATCATCAAAATCAAATAGGCTTTCTAGAGTGACTAGGCCTCTCAGAAGCTTATTGGATTTCAGCTAGATAACTTGATCCCCATAAGCTTTGACGATCTTTGGTTGCAACTGATCAGTGAATTCCCCACATGACTAGAGAAATGATGCAATATGAGCATCGCTATCGAACACTTGCCAATCTTGATTGTTTTTTGGAACAACAGGTCTTACAATTACTCTCACCACATGCTTATTTTTCAATAACTTAGAGGCCAGCTCAAACTGAGCCCCAATAGTCTCCATCCGGTTGGCTTCAGAGTTATTTTCTCTTTGTATAGACTAAAAATTGAATCCCTCAAAGTTGTCAATAAGATCCTAGACTCTATGTCAATAGGATCGCATACGGATATTCTTTGTAGCTGAAATTCCACGGATTTGGTTGACCACCAACTCCAAATCTCCGAACACACTTATCTACTTTGCACCCATTTGTTCTGTAAGGCTCAAACCATGAACAAGACCTTCATACTCTACTTCATTGTTTGAGCATGCAAACTAGAAACAGTAAGACCTCAAGGTATTATCCTTAGACAAAGATGTCTAGCTCCAGCTCCAGCTCTGCATCTCACTCCATCAAAGTGTAAAGTCCATAACTCTGAGGGTGTTTCACCTCCAGACACCTCAATAACTCTAGGCATAAACTGCCCTTCCTTATGTATGACATAAGTCGTAAGTCCAATTGTGTGATAATTCCCAAAAGGGTTTGTATTAATAAAATCATTCAACAAATTTTCTTCATCCTCTGTCCGAGAGCTAGTAGCCTCTTCTTCTTCCAAAAATTCCAAATTGAACCTCTCTTCCTAAGTAATTGAAGTATGTGCTGCCGCAAAGTTGAGCAAAGCCTCATCAGCAAAATGCTCAAAATGCAAAGTTTCCGACATTAGTTTCATATTGGCTCCATGTTTGGTCCTCAAAATCAAGTGTGACCAGTCCAATGCTAGATATCCTTCAAATTTTTTTGTGAACTCTCGAGACAAACAAATCCCAAATAGAGAAGGAATATCAATGAGTACGGTAACCTAATTTACAGTGATACTAGGGTAGGAAAACAATGTCATAGGAAATCCCTTGATTACCCTGATGGTATCCACTTTATTTCCATCTAGCTACATGACTCCCTTGTTAAGAGGCTCATATTTTAAACCCAAAGCATTAGCTACTTTCTTAGGCATGACAGTGGTTCTAGCACCAAAGTCGATCATACAATTATGTAACAACTTGTCACCAATGATAAGTGTTAGAAAGAAAGGATTGGGTTTAGGCTTACTCTCTTTTCTAGTTTCTTTCATTTCCTTCAGTCAATTTGTTAGCACTTTATCTAGGTCCGGCCTGGATATCTTTTCTTCATTGGACTAACTAGGCACCTTCACATATTCCTCTCCCAATAATGCTTTTTGTAATAACACTTTCTACTTTAGAATAACTAGAACATCCCACAAAAAAGCATTGGTAGAGGACTTCTTTAGTTGTTCCATCACATTGAACAACACTCGTGACTGATGAGTCACGGTTTCTTTCTCTTTAGGTTTCACAATTGGTGTTGGCCTTGCAACTGGTGCATCTGGTTGTTTGGTAATAGTTGGGACAATCATAGGAGACTTTGCCTTCGGAAGAGGTGGATTCAGAGAGCTAGGAGGAACCACGTTAGTTTGATGTGGGACTGACAATGGGCCTACCAATAGACTAGGTGTCGGCTGAGATGAAACATTAGTTGGCGGAGATGTGAATTCTCCAATGAATCTTCGCTTAGACCACGTGTTGTAATCAAATTGTACTTGTGGCATCTGAGTTAGAGGAAATTCATTTGGAAATGTTGACTCCTCTCCTTCCATCCATGAAAAGAGTGCTTGATCTGGAACTATATCTAATTCCTGATGAATGGCCATCCCTTGCATTTGAGCAGTGAGGACAACATTTTCCATCTTTTGGGAGGTGTATGATTAGTCCTCGGGATCAGGTGTGTTGCCTTGGCTATGTCCATCTATGATATTTTTTTGCAAATTTCCCCACAGACAATTTCTTGACATGTGTGCATCATTACAAGGAAAACACCATGAATTGGCATCTTCGGCTAAGTTGTTTTGTCTAGAAACTAGCTCTTTATTTTAAGTAGGATGGATGGTCTACACCGGTAGGGTCACTAGAGCAACCTGGTTATTTGGCTAAGCCTAAGTATTTCCATGCGATCTATCTTGCCATTGATTTTGTTGGTATAGAGCTTTTCCACCTTGATAATTTTGGTATGCCGGCTTCTGATAGCTATGTTGTTGTCGCTTCATGGTAGTCAATTCATTATTCATGGCCCACATTTTCTCTCTCATCTCATTCATCTCAATATCGAAGGGATTAGGCACTAGAGCCACAACTGGAGTTGCGCTCGGGGCTGTTTCGAGATATACGTACATAGATTGGGGAGGAGTTGTAGGCGCGCTAGATGAAGGGACTTCTGCTTCCATAGCCTTTCACTCAGGAAACAATGGAATGATAGGTCTCTGTGCCAAGTTTCCACCAGCAATCAAATTATTTTCCATAGTGACAACCAAGGCATAACCATTAGGAAGAGTCTCACCACCAAGAGCTTGTAGCATCATGGAAATATTAGGATTGATGGACTTTAAGTAGAACATGAACGCCAAATATAGGGGCGACCGACTACCAACAGGAACTCTCTGCCAAGTTGAATGGAACCGTGTGTTGAAATTAGGTAGAGCTTTGTGAGGAGCTCACTCTATGCTTGCTATTTGATGATACAGTGAAGACTTGTTGCCAGCGTTCGAAAAATGCTTGTAAAACGGGGTTCCAAGATGGTCCCAAGTAGCAATAGTATTAGCCAACCAGTTCAGCACCTTTACTCGGAAGGAGGCAACAAGCAATATGAGGGCTACATTTTCATTTCACACACCATGTACCAGACATATGTCTACCACATCTTGCAGGTGTTCCGTCGGTGCCTTTGACTCATCCCTAGAATACTTAGGGATAGCTTTTAGAGTGGAAGTAGGGATTGGAGCCCATATTATAAGAGCCATATGTGCAAGAGAAGGAGAAGGTGAAGGACTACCTCGACAGCCTCTCGAATTTAAAGAAACTAAGGGTGGTACGAGCTGGCTAGGGAATCTTCGAGTCTGCGACCTAGTTATAGGCTGATGGCTCATACACTTAAGATCAAGTGAATGTGCTAGTTCACATCCCACCGGGTGTGCCAGAAAAAGAACTATTGACGTAAGATTTTTTGCAAGTAGCAGTAGTCTTATGGGAAACTTAGCTATTTTGGGACATAGTGCGCTAGCTAAGTGACCTCTGGGGTTTTATTGAAGCCAACTCTTTGTTTAGTGGGGGAGGTAATGAGTTAGAAAGATAGAAAAACATGAAATATAAACTATAGGTGATGCGCCAAAATCATAGACAAATTTACCAAAGCATAGTGCAAGATGCAAAGGCCTGAACCACCAAAATGTTGTTTATTAAGTAAATTTTCTAAAAAACACTTTAAAACATAACAAACACCCTCAAATTGCATAGCATAATCTGACATAAAATGTACCCAACACATAGGAGTCAAGAAACATGATCTATATTTATTTAGCTATGAAAGATCACAAAAGATAAAGAACATGCATTCATACATTATAGGAAAATAACAACATAGACTAACAGTCTTACTAAATACATGAAAATCAAAAAGGATGAATTGATTGACACACTCTGCAATCTTCAAGTTTAATAAAAATATTACAAAGTCTTTTCCCAGTGCTCAGGAGCTTTTAGCAACTTAACAACAACCACATAAAAGAGAAAATGGCTGCATATATAGGCCAATCCACCACTTGAATCACCACAGAGAAAGAAAGCCATGAGAAAACATCGACACCTCAGATTATCTCGAGCCACCATTGAAAACAATGATCACCCAAGAGCATGCCAAAAATGTCATTACAGGGAACAAAAAACCATGCAACAACAAAAATGAACACATGACACTGTAGAAGAAAACACAACATCAAGCAAGTACAAACAGCAGAGCAGCAACTCCTAGATAATCGGCACACAAAGAATTGCCATCCGTCGAGCAGACGGGGCCTGGAAAAAAGACAAAGAGATGCCCAACAAAAAGCTCTAAGTGGGAGCCACGTGGCACACACTAAACGATAGAAACTACATAGTGGGCCCAGTTTAAAAAGAGGCCAGAGAAAGCCACATGTCGTGCAAATGGAGCCCAACAAAGGCAAACAAATATGAAAAATAAAAAAGCCTCGAGGGGAAGCCACATGGAACATGCAGAAGGTTGTGAGAGATTTAAAGGTAATACACAATTGCGAAGATAAAAATAAAAACCATGAAGGCTGGCAGTTTTTTGTGAAACACTTAGCGTGATCCAACCTTTCTAGATAAAAAAATTAACTTGAAAACATTCCCAATAGCTTATCCTGAAAACTGTAAGTTATAAGACTTGAACAAGAAGAAATCCAGAGAAACTAAATTTCTCTGGGACCTCAACCAGATACATTGAAAAACATAGTTCACAACTTGTGAACATAATCACACTATACAATTCTCTAGAAGCCTAAAATATGGATATAAATACTTTCAAAAACCATGAATAACATATCTAAACCACACAAACATAGGATTAAAACCCAAAGAAAAAACTAGAGCAACCATTGAATACTTGCAACCATTCTTCATTACAATTTTCTCAATATCCTTAACATATACAACCAATAACCATTATCCATGAAATCAATAAAAACAAAAACTAGTTGAGAATTAGTTAACTAGTTGACATCAATGACAACACCATCATACTTTCTTTGTAATTGCAGCAATCTCCCCCTTTGTCATTAATGGAAACACATGATGTGAAAAAACATGAAAGACAACACAACAACTCTAAACACATTTTCCATGATTTTACCTTTTTGTTTCTCCCCCTTTGTAGATAATATTTTCACATGATACTCTCTCTCCCCCCCTTTGACATAAATAGAAAACGAAAAATATATTTTACATAGATTTCCCCTTTGAAATTAAAAACAAAATACTCTTTCAATGACAACACATGACACTACCTACTCCCCCTAAGAGGTAGCTACCAAAACACCGATCTAAAAGAGAATAAGATCCAAAGACCCACTAGATTGATGCATCTTTATATGCATCTAGCTCAATAAAGGAGGGGTAATAACCCTTAATTTATCTTGGAGATACTTGAAAGTATCTCTAGAAAGAGCGTTTGTAAATATTTCACCAACTTGATCCTTTGTAGGTACATACTCAAGCTTTACTTCATTCTACACAACTTTTTTTCTCAAAAAGTGATACGTAATAGATATATGCTTTTTTCTTTGAGTGCATGACTAGATTCTTTGAAATGTTAATTGCACTTGTGTTATTATAGAAGGTAGAAATAGGATAATCATGAATTACTCTAATATCTTTCAATGTTTGTCTCATCTAGAAAACTTTTGTACAACAAGATGTTGTAGTAATATACTCAGCTTTAGTAGTGGACAAGGAAACTAAATATTTCTTTTTACTTAACCAAACCATCATTATTCAACCAAGAAAGAATGCACAACCACTTTTACTTTTCCTATCATCTACACAACCTTTCCAATATTCATTTTTATAAGCACTTAGTATAGAATCAAGATCCCTAAGATACCACAAACCATAATCTGAAGTTCCATTCAAATATGTGAATATTCTCCTAACAAAAACAACATATGTTTCTCAAGTATCTTTTGTATATCTTGTTAAAAGACAAACTTCATGCACGATATCCAATCTAGCAGTAGTTAAATGCAACAATCCACCAATCATAGATGTGTATTTTCTTTGATCATCCTTAGGTGAATCATCATATTTACTCAAATTTGCAACAAGTCACCATAGGAGTGCATACTCGTTTGGAACCATCCATCCCAAACTTCTTCAATATTTCTCTTACATACATTGACTATGAAATAAAGATCCCTTTATATGTTTCATTAATTTGGATCCTAACAAAGAAATTCATCAAACCAAACATAGACATCTAAAATTATTTTTGAATTTCTTCAACAAACATCTTACACACAGTTTCATTTCCTCCAAAGATAATTTCATCAAAATTTACAATTGTATAGGAGATAATTTGTACCCCTTAGGAAAATTACCCTTTCACACACCGTCACCTTAGAAAATCAAATCCGAAGAAAAAATTACACATCACCAAACAACCTTCCATCCACTTGAAATTTGTCCTTTGTGTCGATGAGAAAATATTTTTTAGGGATGCACATAGAATGTGTAGACATCCGCGTAGTGCACTGTCATCCATAATGAATTCCTATGTTTTAAGTTGGTAGAGGCATTACACACCTGATTGGGGTCAAATTGTAACATCCCTCTTTGACCAAACGACCCCAAAAATGGTAGTTTCTCCCCATTCCACCTTTAAAAACATCCATTCTCATCTCATTTCAATCTCTAAGAAAAAAAATCATTATCTTTTATCAATTCAATCTCACTCTCAAGCATCTCATTCACTCTCACGCAACACTTTCAACACTCTATTATAGTAGCAACAACACTCCATCAGTTCCACATTGTAAGTGTGAATAAATCCATAGAAGCACTTGTTTGGAGTCTTACGAGGCCTCCCTTCATAATAGTTGTGGTTGTGATGACTTTTTCAAGTCCATAACTCCTCCTTTCGCTAGCGAGCTTTTGGCTGGAGGTGGTAACATTTTTATCCTCTCCTTTGTGATTTGATTGGATAGAATAACACTATTTTGTAGTTCTTAATACTTTCTTTCCTTTGTCGCATATTCTACTTCATTACTTTCTAGTTGTTCATAGAGGTGGACAAACTAAAACGAGGGTCTGACTAAGGCAGGCCCCCATACAACCCCAACGATTTTCCCTCTTTCTTGTGTGTAGGAGAAGGTACGCATGGAGATAGCTAGCAAACTAGTACTTCTATGAGATCATCTTCATCACCATAGATTTCATTTTTTTGCTATATCATCTTCGTCTCTATTTCTTATATTTTATAATTTTTTTTTTGTCATTGAAACCAAGTTGCTAGGATGTTAGTTAGTATTGAGGTAGTTTATACTATTTTTACTATTTTCTTACCATACATATGCCAGTGCACTCGAGAGATTCCTATGGACCACATTTTCATCCCAGAACTATGCTACCATCTTGAGACAGAGACCTATCTGTGACATAGTATTGACTCCAAAAACCAAATCTCCTAGCCCAAACCTAACTTTAGGGTCTATAGAGTGATAGAATTTTGTTACAGTACTCATCTTTCTTGATTCTTATACCAAGACATCTTTTAGAGTGAGGTAAGTTAGGGTATCTCTTTGCTCTCAAATCTTCATGACCAGGAGCCTTGGTGTGGTTGGTCCCTCTCTTACATTTTTTTGTGAACTCGACATGAACCATTTTGGTTTCATCATGTGATATTGAAAGCTCCTTTCCCCATTTTCTAGGAGTTTTCTAGGATTGAGTGTTGTGAGGCCCTCACCTGACAACCCAACATACAACCCCTAGTAGGCATAGTTAGAAGGTTCGATAAGTGTTGTGTAGCCAAGCCTTAGTTGGGTCACTCTTTGATTGTGAACCTTTGGGGGCTTTGTGAGAGGGTTGTTTAGTGTACATAATGGAATATTTCCTATATTTACCTATCCACTTTGAGAAGCCTATGAGTAGTGGTCCAAGTATAACCTTCACCTTGCAAGACCTATAGATGGGCTTCAATAGAAAACCATCTCCTCTTTCTATCCCTACACGAATATGTGGGAACATGGTAGTAGGTGCTCTTTTTGACCCGAAATCTCAAGTAAACATCATAAAAAAGAAGATTATGTTAATTAACTTCCTACACAAATATCGGTACAATGCACCTGTGAGAATTATTGATACATATAACAGACTTTTTGTACCTCCCCTTGGGAGTATCATAAACTCAATCCATGTTTGACCTAAGTTCGTAAACCTATTGTTTGACATAATTCTAGGGTTTGAAATCTTTAGAGTAAAGGTGGGTATCCCCTAGTTAGTAGCTATGAATGTGGCTCCCTTGTTTGTGCACAAATGTCTAATTTTTATTCATGGGGGTTCAGTGCATGTGATTCACGATACTGGTTATAAACCACTATTCATGGCTAACAACTATTCCTTAGATCACTTTTTCCTTGCACCTGTTGGTTCTCTAGTGCCTAATAAGGAACTCTTGTACTAGACATACCAAAATTACAAGAAAGGGAAATTGAAACCTAGGGTGAGGTACCCTCCATCTCCTTATGTTGTCTTGCATAGGGACTGCTTAAAATATGGTAGTTATTCCACCAAGGCATGCACAAGAGAATAAGAGAAGCGCTCTCAAGGCCCCTCTCCCTCCTCTTCCACTGTCCATCCTGATGCTTCCTCTCATCCGGCTACAGTACCCTCAATTATATCTCATTCCTATTGGAGAATCCTATGTTTCCCTCTTGGTGAAAGCCCAAGCATCCCCTATTTGAAATTATAGTTCTACCTATGGAGCCTAGGCCCATTCAATATGGTAGAAAAGAGGGTCCCCATGGGGAAGCCTCCACAGTCTCCCGCCACTTCTACTTCAAAATTAGTAAACGAGAAGAGGATAAATAATAAGGAACTAGAGTTTGATCCCCTTTTTATTTCCCAATCTTCTCCTCCTGCTCCCATTCAAGATCATATCCCTCTGCCAAAAATGTCTATAGTGGACACCCCTATGGCTGAGTAGTAGCCTTCCATACCTTCACAACTCTCAACCTCTAGCTCAAAGAGTTGTAGAAAACACCTTGCATGTGAGTGCAAGCGTCAAAAAAAGGATTTGGTGGCTGAGCAAGCCACTTTATAGAAGAAGAGGAAACCATTTCCCTTGTATCAAGGTATCCTATTATTTCCTCCTCTCTCCTCTTCTCTACTTTCGCTCAATCAATTTTAGTCTCACTTTTGAATCCTGCTATGAGTGTGAATGTGCCTATTCCAAAAAGGTCTAGGTGTTTATCACCCCCTCAACTAATCCACCCTTATTTATGTCCCTTCCATACATCCCACCATTTCCTAAACCCATGGACATGTTGAATACCTCAGTGATTTTTTATATAGTTCTCTCCTCCTCCTCTTTTGCACCTATTTCCTTATATGTGGGTAGTTCACATCCCCCAATGAAGCAAAAGGTGTAAGTTGGCCCTTCCAACAATGGAGGGCATAAGAGGTGCCCACTTTCTCCAAAAAAATTTCCTACGCTAGCTTGTTTTGTCTTAGTGATGCAGCTAGCTCCGACTTCCCTTGAGTTTTTCACCACTCCTAGGCCACTCGATGAGCCAAGTGGTCAACCTTGGGCACTTCCCTCTCCATGCATTGAGATACAACATGGAACTCCTATTAATTACATGTTTACATCTCTAGAGGAAGTTTTGGCCTTGTTGATGATCTTTGTGAAATCATTGACCATAGATCAACAAGAGCCGAGTGGGGAAAACCTTGAAGGGGCTTCTTCCTTAGCCCTTGTTATGGGAGGGTCAAAAAATTCTCCCCTTATTATTCCACCACTACAGGCTCATCCTACTTCCCCTTATAATGATCTATATTGGGAAGTGGATGACCTCTTGGTCGATGAGTGTTGGGGGGAGGTCTCTTCTTTATCTCTAGATTAGAAGTGTGTGTGTAATGTGTTTCACTATACATGTGCTATATGTCCATCAATGACCCTTGTCACCCTTGTTAGTGCTTGGATATACGAGTTATTTTTTATCGTTAACCATCTTCTATTTGTATCATCATTCTTCCATGATTTTGTTTGATTTTTAGAAAATTCAGGATGATGCAAAGTGTTGGGGGCATTTAGACTTCCCTTCCATGTTGACCCATTTTTTATTTTTTTATTTTTTTTCAATGCATTCTTCCTAATCTGGTGGGAATTGAAGATCTTTCACCTTACACCATAGCTACCTATTATTTATAAATTCATGAGCAAATTTGACCCCACGACACTAGATCCCCTTGTGTCCCTTTTTTGTGATTACTTCTCTTTTTCTCTTTTCTTATCTTTCTCTCTTCTTTTCTTGAGTTATCCCTCTTATGTGTGACAACATCTGTTTCATGATTCTTTGATTTTCAGAAAATACATTCATTTCCAACAAATATTTTCTTGAAAACCTTTGCAAAAAATTTCAAGCAAATCGCATTCTAGACTTAGACCCCTCATGGAATGTGTTTCCTTCATCATGAGTTCACAAAGAAAGAACTTGAAAACTATCATCCAAGCTGGGAGTAGCTTTGACCTTCCCCTCACAAGAGGGCATTTTATTCATTTTGAATTCCTTAATGAAGTGAACATCTTTCGAAAGGATTCTTTGATGATGAATCAATATTTTTTTCACATTGGGTTCTTGAGGGACCCCTTTGAAAACCTTCCAATTTGTTGATGGTCTACATGAATGTCTGCTTGATTACCTACCTAGTTGCTTTGGTTTTTGTGACATGTTCTATCTACAGATAGACATGTTGGTTCATAGGTGCGCCTTTGAATCTGCTTTCTAGATCTATGAAGTCTCATTACATTTCTAGGTTTCCTCAATGTGAGAGATCTTTTAGGATGCCCCCTTCCAGGTTTGCGGGTTTATAAGGTTCTTACATCTCTAGGATTCCTCCATGTGTGAGATATTGGCGGATGCCTCCTTGAAATTTTGTGATCCTGAAAGGTGCTTACTTCACAAGGATTCCTTCATGTGAGAGATCTTGGGGGTTTCCTCCTTATAGTTTTGTGGGCATATGAGAAACTTTCATCTTGCGGGATTTTTCCATCATTGGTCTAAGGGCCTTCAGTGTACTTTTTGCAGCTTTATAGTTTTGTGGGGCTATGAATTATTTTGTTTAAATCTCCTCAGGGAGAGTACTTAAGGAGTCCTTTGCATGTCATGTGCTTTCGAGATCACCATATCATGGTATGCTTCCTTATGGTTTAGGTATAAATTTATAACCCTACTAACTCTTTGATCTACTTTATTGAAGCACTCATCATTATTCATGCTTGCTAAAGTTGGGGAAAAATGTATAGGAGAAAATTTGCACCCGTTACACAAATTCCCCTTTCACGCACCCTCACCTTAGAATATCAAATCCGAAGGTGAAATTTCACATCACCAAATTTCATTCCATCCACTTGGCATCTATCGTTTTTGTTCGTGAGAGAATATTTATCGAGTATGCATGTGAAAAATGCATATGTCCATGTGGTGCATTATCATCCCAGATAAATTCCTAAGTCTAAAGTTGGCAGAGGCATTACACACCCAATTGGGGTTGAATTGTAACATCCCTCTTCAACCAATCGACCCCAAAAATGGCAGATTCTTCCCATCCCACCTTAAAAAACATACATCCTCATCTCATTTCAATCTCTAAGAAACAAATTCACAATATTTTAGCAATTCAATTTCACTCTCTAGAATCTCATTCACTCTCAAGCAACAATTTTCAACACTCCATTATAGAAATAATATAACTCCATCAAATCCACATTTCAAGTGTGAATAAAGCCATAGAAGCATGTGCTTGGATCATTGCTAGGCCTCCCTTCATCACAGTTGTGACTATGGTGAAATTTCTAAGTTGATAACTCCTCCATTGGCTAGTGAGCTTATGGGTGGAGGTGGTAACGTTTCACTCCTCTCATTTGTGATTTGATTGGATAGCATAAAACTATTTTTTAGTACTTATTACATTCTTTTCTTTATTGTGTATTCTAATTTGCTTCCTTTTGGTTGTTTGTGGAGGTGGAAACACCAAAATGGGGGTCTTATTGAGGCAAGCCCATATACAACCCCAAAAAAATTTCCTCATTCTTATGTGTAGGAGAACATACATATATAGCTAGCTGGAAAACTAGTGTTGTAATACCCATCCATTTTGCTTCTTGTTCGGTTTACTTTATGCTATGTTTGGTTGCAGCTACTATGATACTAGACACACCTTGTTATTTGTGCTTTAATCACTACTATTGAGTGACAACTATTATTGTGTGATGTGTTGATCTAATTATCATTTCATATGCTTTAATGGTTTAATGATGTTTGTGGTTATAACATGAGATTTTATATGAGATTATTGATTATGATGTTAATGTCAATCTTTGATGAGTGTATTAGTGAAGAGGATAGTTTCGCATCACTCTCTTGCGAGTGCCCTATGAATCCATGATTTCTTCTTCATGGTGTGTATTATATGTTGGATATACTATATGATGTTCTTTATTTCATTTTTCAGGTTGCAGGTACATGACATCGACTCCACCTAGTCTCACAGGTTTGAGCGTGTCGATCCAATGGTTAAGTTGAACGGGAGATAGTAGCTAGGTAACATGTGTCAGGTCTACGCCCTAGCCTTAGTGTGTCGTCAGTCCTGATTATTGAGTCATGTTTTACCTTATTTAATGTTATTTGATTCTGTTAAATGCTTTATTATTAAATAAATGTTTAGAATAATTGCATCGGTAAAAGTAATGATTATTTTATATTAAATTAAAATGATGCTTTGATGTTATATTTAAAGTTGATAATGAAATTTAATTTAGTTAAATTTTAATTTATTTAATTAATTAAAATTGATCTCAAAAGGGTTGAATTTAGTTATTAGATAATTAAAATTAATTAACTAAGTTTATTGGATTAAAATAAATTGAAAGAAATTGGAAATTGCATTTTAAATTCAAAGTGTGTTTTCGAAAATGGAATTAGGTTAATATTTAACATTCAATTTTGCATGCAATTAGATTTGGTTGTCTAAGATATTTTTTATTGAGGACAATTGCATGTTCAATGAAGAAAAAGGGTGGATTGAAAATTCATTCATGGAAGAAGAGATTTTGGGGAAGAAATTTTTTCTTGAAGGTAATGAAGAATTTTTGGAAAAATTTGCACAGGGAATTGTTTGAAGCAGTTTTAATTGTAGAATTATTGTGAGGAAAGTCAGTTTGCAATTGTTGAAGTTTTTGGACTGGATTCATTGCACGTTTGAAGAAAATTCAGGAAATCTTTGGAGGAGGCTTGCATTAGAAATTCATCTTCTTCTGTAGCTTCGAATTCCAAGTTTTGATCTCTGTTTTTCTGGTTCTTGTTTTATTTAATATAGTATATATTGTTTATGAATCTGTTGTTGAAATCATTGTGAATTAGGATTTGTTAATTGAATCTAGATTTAAATTAATCTAAAATTTGGGGAAGATTATTTAAATTTATTGTAGGATTTAATTTAGTAAATGGGGAAATTGTTGAAACATTGTTTAATTGAAACCTTATATTGTGCTTCAAACATTTAGGTTGTTGTACGAAGATTTTACTCTTTTGAAAACATTCAAATTTGTTCTTCAAAACAAACTCTCTTAGAAAACCTTCAACAAAAAAATCAAGATCTATTTGTTTTCCTATTTTCAATTATTTGAAAATTGAAGGAATGGTTTAAAAGAAAATAAATTTAAACCTCTTGAATTTAGGAAGATATTCTGGAAAAATTTATCAATTTCCTATAATTGGTTTTTTTTATTATTTTCTCGATTTTACCAATAAATTTATCTATGTAAATATATATATAAATATATATTACATGTATTATATTTTCGAATATAAATACACATAATATATATTTATAAATATATGTATATTTAAGGTCATAGAATAAAGTTATAGTGTTGGGTTTCAAAAAAAACGTCATCTGTACGGCGTGCCTGTGAAACGAATTTCGAAGAAATTCGTTGAAATCTCTTACGAAATTTATTTTTAGTTTTTACCGAATTCTTTTTTATAAACAAATGAATTTTTATTCATTAGATTTTTTGAGGATATTAGTGGTTGGTGGGGAGGTCAACTCCCATAGCCCACATACCTATGTGGGGAAGGGCATTGTCCCATGGGAAGTGCCGACCACCCCACTGCCTTGGTAAGGATGTGACCTGATGGTACAAGGTACTGACCGATGCTCTATCCTAGATTTTTGTGTTCCATCTGCAGTGCAATGGTGAATGGCATCTGAGGGTTCTGCGACCAGTGTATTGTCCTCCTCCCCGGTATTGAATGCATAATTTTATTCCGTCTGAATTTTACATTTAGACTTAATTTAATTAGTATATTTTTTAATTTTAAATGTGTGAGTAATACATATGTTTTAATATATAATATATATTTCCATATTGGAAAATGGATAAATAATTTTGGATTTTATACAAAGTTATTTAATCTTTCAGTCTGGTAATTTTCAGAAATAAAATGAGAGGTTTATAAACAATGCTTTATGCAAGTTGATTTTATATATAGTTTGGTATACAAATGAAAAATATGTAATTAAATATATATGATATGCTCCATTATATTTTAAGTATATTTACATAATTAATATTCTATTTAGACATAAGATTGCATGCAAAGTTTTAGACAACAAGTTAAACTAGATCAAATAGTGTGCATGGCTAGTAAGATAGAGAAAATATATTTATTTTTAATAGAGGGGATTATTAAATGCTTTAATGAAAATTCAGAATGATATTATTTTAATTTCAATTTCTGCGAGAAGCATTAGATAAGAATATGGATTTAAGATATCCAAATATAGTGAAATTCATTGCTAGTGCATTTTAATATCAAATTTCCTTATGTTGTTTGCTTTGGGAATGAGTAATTGTGTTATAAATTGTAAAGTCTTCCAGAGATTATGGGTTGAATTCCTTGTTAAGATAATGTTCATTTTTCCCTTGGGTAGTGTTATAAGTGTTTTGTTGCCTCCTAGTGTTGGAGTGGATTTCCTTAATTGTTGCCTCCTAGAATAGGAGATATTGCGTTGTTCAGTTCTATAGCAATTGAGTTACCCTTGGAGTCTAGATTTGAGCAGCGTGTTATCCATTAGAAGAGTGGATTTTGTTAGGGGCCAAAGCCCAAAGAGGTAAATCGGCCAACCTTCAAAAGTGTTTTTAACAAGTGAAAATTAAAGTAATGTACTTAGATGATTAGGTTGCATTTCACATTAATCAAGATAATTTAACCTCACTCATAGACACAAGGGATTGTTTAGTCTTGGGGTGAGTGAGAAGGCCTGGAATGGCAAGGTCAACTATCTTGTCCTTATGAGAGGTAGTTGATTCCACATGAGTGAGTATGAGGGTCAGGATTCAGTTGAGGTAACTAGGATTACCGGAGCCTATGAAGAATGCCCAGAGGAGATCTCATGATGAACCTTGCGATGACACTTTGTCTAGGATAACATTGCGTTTTGTGTTGTGTGTATGGATTCTTTACAATACTTAATTATTATTATGTCTGGAAGCAATGTGACCATGTTAGTGTTAGACTTATATTGTGCATGTGTTTGGTTGAGTCAGTATGTGTCAGTATGAGTCTGCCTTTGGCTAGAGGTAGTAGATTCTTTTTCCATGTTGTGTTGTTACTATCTCCTAGCATGGGGGGTGGGCTTTGGGTACCACTTGGTTGAGTGGAACATGCACCATAAACCATTGGGTTCCCTGTGATCTTCAGTACTTGGTGGTGAGACATCCAATTGGACAACTTGTGGATCTCGCTTTCCTTTCTTGCACTATTGTATTTCAAAATGTATTAAGATAATTTTACCCCTCTTGTATTTATGAGGTGGATGTATGTAATTGTCACACTTATGTATTTATGACTCATTCTGGGAATGAGTGTTGTAACCAGTTATTCTTGTAATGGATATATGTTATGGATGTATCTTCTTATCTTGTTATTTAATTAGGTTGAATGAATGCTTACTACTTGTGTTATTTATTGCAATGTAATTTAAATGATGGTTGTTAATGGGGATTTAAGTAATCTTAGTTACGTAGCCTTAGGGGATGTTGTCAATTATAGATGAACATGTATGTTTAATTCACTTTAAATAAAATAAAAATTTAGTACGCTTTTATAGTGAATTGAAACTTCCTCTAGGGTTGCATAGCGGGGCATTACAAGTGCTTATGTGAGATCATCTTCATCACTCTAGCTTTCATTTATTTTCTTTATCATCTTCATCTCTATTTCTTATAATTTATCATTCTATTTTTACTGCTGAAACCAACTTGCTAGGTTGTTAGTTAGTTTTTAGGTATTTTGTACTATGTTTACTATTTTTGGACCATACAAATGCCAATGCACCTAAGAGATGCCAACGTGTCACTCTATGGTCCCAAAACTACATTGTCATTCTCAAATAGATAGTTGTTTAACTTTTTCATCCTCGGATAGAGAGTTGTTTGAGACATAGTACCGACTCCAAAAACTAACTCGCCTAGCCCAAACCTAAGTTTAGGCTTTGTAGAGTGATAGAAGTATGCTATAGTACTCATCATTCTCAATCCTTATCCCAATACATATTTTAGAGTGAGGTAAGTTAGAGTAGCCCTCCGCTCTCGACTCTTCCTGACTTAGAGCCTTGGTGTGTTGGTCCCCCTCTCTTACAACAACCACTATCAAGATCTTGTCATTTTCAATTTTAAAATACAGATTACTATCTATCATACCTTTTACGAAACCTTGTTAAGTCAAATATTTATCTAACCTTGCATACCATGATCTAGGAGCTTTCTTCAATCCATATAAAGCCTTCTTCAATCTGCAAACCATATCTAGTTTACCTGACAATTGAAATCCTTCTATTTGTTCCATGGAAACCTCTTCCTCTAAGTCACCATTCAAGAATGCAATATTAACATCCATTTGATAGACCTTGAAATATTTATGAGAAAAAAATGCTAAAACCATTCATATAGTTACCACACTTGCCACCAGAGAAGTTCTCCTTAAAATCTACACCTTCTACTTGTGAGTAACCCTTACACACAACCCTTGCTTTATTTCTAACTATTTCTCTATTCTCATTCAAGTTGTTTCGGAATACTGATTTTGATAAAATTATGTTTTTATCTATCGGTCTAGGGGCCAATTCCCAAGTATGATTCTTCTCAATATTCATAAGTTCTGCTTTCATAGATTTCAACTAATTTTCATCATTGAATTATTCACTCAATATCTTCAGTTTAACCTCAAAATGTAAAACACAAATTTATCTCATGAGTAGCAGCAACTCTGCTTCTTGTGAATACTCATTTCCTCTTATTTCAAATGATTTTATCTTTTGAATTATATTTTTTCACATATTTAGGTGTATTTGGGGACACCACTAGAGATTATTCTTCATTTTATTTTCATTTTCTTCCACAACTTCTTCAACTTCTATGCAATCAAGTTCATCAAATATATAACCATCAATTTCAATTGAATTTTTCATCACTTCATGTACCTTAACATTTTTTCTTTCTACAATATTTCTCACTCTTTTATTGAAAAATATATAAGATTTTATTCTAGTAGAATATCCAAGGAAGATACCTTCATCAAATTTCCCTAAATTTTCTTCATCTCATCTAATATAACATTTGATTCCAAATACCTTTACATACTTAATAGTAGGAATTCTTCCACACAATAGCTCATAGGGGGTCTTAGAAGTGTTATCTTTTTCTTGAACTCGATTGGACACATTAAAAAAAATGTAAGTACCTTCTCTCCAATAAACTTCCAGTAGACCAGCTTCAGTAATCATTGATCTAGTAGCTTCTTGAATTGTTCTATTCCTTCTTTCAACAACTCCATTCTACTGAGGAGTTCTTGGATAAGATGACTATCTTTTTATTCCATTAACTTCACAAAACATATTAAGCTTCTCAGAAGTGAATTCACCACCTCTGTCAAACCTCGAGAATTTTATTCTCAAATTCACTTCATTCTCAACCATAGCCTTAAATGCCTTGAGTATATCTAATGGATTAGATTTCTCTCTAAGAAAAGTAACCCATGTATACCTAGAGTAAGCATCAATCAAAAGCATAAAGTTCCTTTCACCTTGTAGACTTCCAACTCTTGTAGGACCATAGATATTTGTATGAATCAAATCTAGTAGTCTGGTAGTAGATTTTTCCTTTGATATGAAGTTATTTCTCACTTTCTTTCTAAACTAACAATTATTGTAAATAGCATTAGCATTCTTTGTAATCCTTGGTAAGTCTCTCACGTCTTGTACTGCATTGATTATTACCATATTATCAAATTTCATGTGATATATTCTCCAATGCAATAACCAACTGTCAATAATCAGAGTCATAAAGAACCATCCAACAACACCCTTAGGTTGATAAATGTTTCCTTCAGAATTATTTCCTACAACAATGAATGTTCTAGATCCTTTCCTAAGTTCACATATCTCATCTTCAAACACAAGATTATATCCTTTACTACACATTTTTCCAACACTCAAGATATTATGCCTTAAACCCTTAACATAGTAGACATCATAATTATTATGCTTTCCACTAAAACTTACTAAACATATCCCACAAATATTAGAACCAGTATCATATTTGAACATAACTAAGCCTCCATTATATTTTTAAAGTTTAAAAATCTTACTCTTATCACCGGTCATGTGATGTGAACATCCATTATCAGCAAACCAATAGTTATTTTCTTGTTTACCATGAAGAGAAGAAATCACCGTACCTTCACTCTTTTTTGGAGCATTTTCCTTCACCATTCTTTTAGTATTAGCAAAATTAGATTCATCTTTTATAGCCAATAACAAGCATTCATTTTCATCAAAATCTCCATAATTAGATTCTTCATTATAAATACCATTATTCTCATTCACATAGTATGCTCTCTTCGTCGCCTTTCCTTCGTTTTCTTTGCTAAATCTTTATTTATTCTTCTTAGCTCTTTATTTCAACGTCTCAAAGAATAATGACCTATTCCTCAAAAAATAAAGCATTTTAAGGGTAATTTACCTTTATAATTACCAGAGCCTTTCTCCATCCTTCTCACAAAGTTATCTTCTAGTTCATCGAGGTTCTCTTCATCTATATCTTCAACTCTTATAGCCTTGAAAGTAGTTTCTAATTTGGATCAATTTCTTAAATTTAGTTTTCTCATCTCACAAGATGCCATATATTCTAATAACTAATCTTTAGTATAAGTCTTGTAATCTACATATTCTTCAATAGTAAAATACCCTTTCACTGTATGCATTAGGAAGAGTTATAATAATCTTCTTCACAATCCTAGATTCATCTACTGTAGTGCCAAGTCCTCACATTCTACCTACTAGCTCATCCACTCTTTGTACATATGATTTAATGTTCTCATCCTTAGACATATGCAAGATCTCAACCAAATTCTACAACTTTTCTTCTTTGACCCTTTCATCTCCTTCATGCATCTTTTCTAAAGAATCCTAGACTTCTTTAGCAATCATCAGATTTTGAACTTTAATTAACTCAGAATGTGAAATACTATTCTTCAAAATAAAATTTTCCTTATTGTTTGATTCATGTGCCTTGATTTCATCATTTGTACTCAGACCATTAGGAGAAGGAGTGTAAGTAGTCTTATAGATTTTCTCCACATCATATCCATAGTACTCCAAATATCCCTCCATCTTTATTTTTCAGATAGCATAATTAGTTCCATTAAACCTAAGATACTCAAAAGTGATCTTGCTCACCATCCTAGACCTTCCTTAAGTGGTTAATATCTTCTCCAAGGAACCAAGCTCTAATACCAATTATTGGACAAGACAATTTAGAGGGGGGGTCAAATCAGTTGTGAAAACTTTAACCTTTAAAAATTTCACTAGAAATTAGATCAATCACAAATCCTCTACTCTACTAATATGATTAATCATTAAGTGCAAATTAAAAAACTAAAAAACATCACATACACAATAACACCAATTTTATGTGGAAAATCCAATAAGACAAAAACCATAGTGAGGATTAGCTTAAAATATGGAGAATATCAAAACTGATCACAAAGGCTCACTTCCAAAGGAGGATCACTACCAAAATATGACTTACTGTCTAGATCAGGACTCACTGTCCAACAAGGGTTAACCACCCAGAGGGCTCACTGACACAAAGTTGTAAAGAAGATAGAAAAATTGTTACAGAGAAAAAAAATCTCAATGCAATAGATATTTTCACCACAATTCGCTCACACACTTGCAGACATGTATGGATGATAGTGTACACCTTCAACTCACTACTTTCAAAAACTCAACAATTAGATTTCTCATTAATTTTACCAAAATCACATCACATACACACTAGTTCACATCTATCTTGCATCTATATTTCTTAAACATCTCTCTTGCCTCTTCAAAACCATTTCAACCTATATTTATACCATCTTCAACTTTGAAACTCATCCAAAGTCCGCCACACACCATTTGCATTTATAAATTCAAATTAGGTCAGTGCCAAAATATTCTATGATGGAATTAGAGTGAGTGCGGCCCAAACACACATTGTAACATGCTTCCATAAGCTTCAAAAGTAGTGTTAAATACAAGGTCAACCAAAATAGTATAAAACATATAAATCAATTAAGCACACACAACCTTAACATGATCCAATCATTCTAGATAGAAAAAATAACTTGAAAATATTCCCAATATCTTATCTTAAAAACCAAAAGTCATAAGACTCAAACAAGAAGAAATATGGAGCAACTACATTTCTCCTATACCTTAGCTAGATACGCTAAAAAAGAAAATTCACAACTAGTGAATATAACTCGCATTGCAAAATGATCCAAAACCCAAAAATTTGGATATAACAACTTTCAAGAGCCATGATCAACATACCTGAACCACGTGAACATAAGAGAAAAACCTAAAGAAACCATTGAATACCTGCAACCTTTCTTCATTGCAATTTTCTCAAAATCCTCAACATATATAGCCAATAACCATTATCCATTACATCAATGACAATAGCAACTAGTTAACTAGTCGACATCAATGACAACACCTTTATACTTTCTTCATACTTACAACATGGGTAACTACATTTAGGATTACATATCCCCAGATCCATCTTCACTGGGCTCAAATACCAAATGAAAAGAATTCATAACATGTTATTTTCCAAAAAACCAAAAGTATCTTCTCCACAATATCCTAAAAGAGAGTAATTTTCTCTATAGACCAATGTGACAAATTGATTTGGTCTCCGGACAAATCCAAGATCTATAATGTCAAGCAAGGGTATCAATACCAATTAAGGGTTGAAAACCTAGATAGGTCCTCTTAATCCTCTAAATTATGTTGGAGTAAAATGGCCCTCCCAAAAGTAGGTGCTTTTGCATGGTTAGCATTGAACCACCGAATCCTAACAAGTGATCATCTACAGAAACTAAGCATTACAAATTCCTTCCAATGCATCCTATGTTTCACCCATGATGAAAAAATAGATCACCTCCTTATCCAATGTGATTTATTTCAAGAATGTTTGGAAATGGCTCCAAAATCAACTAAATTTGTAGTCTCCCCTAGGCAATACACTATGTTGATTTTTTTTTAAGAACCAAAATTAATCTCAAAAATTGCCTATGAATTTTCCATAATTCAATGATCATCTATGGTGAGGATTGGCCAATGACTAGGTGAAATATTACAAGGCTTTCCCTCTACACTTCAGACTCTACAAGACCCAAGAGGGCGATCCTTAGAATGTGCTTAGTAATACTCTTGTGACATTTACCACAAACATTGTGAATAACATATACATTCTCATAGATTGCAAATTAAATGCAAACCTGGAAGAATATCGAAAATTCTTTAATGAATCTTCATCTAAAGTAGAGAATGGACAACCTCATATGGAATTATAAAAAAATTTAAAATGCATGAAATTTTTTATTTAAGGATTTACTCTTTGAAAGGTAGGGTCAACTCAATCACATCAAAGTTAACCAAATTTATAGAGCATTGTCTTATCCATGGGTGACAAATTCAAATTTGAAATAAACTTTAATAGAACAAAAATTAGACTTAGCATCTATAGACTATTGTTATACCACTTTGCAATAAAATGACACAATATATCTTAGAAAAAAGAACTATTTATCAAATACTTATGCTAAATCACATAAACCTATGATCTCATCAGATAATTTTAATTAATTCCTTGAATTAAAGTAGATATAAAACCATATATTCAACCAAAATGATTGAAGACCAATAAAAATATCCTTGAATATCATTTTATTAATAATTCATGCAAAAAAGTACAAAAGGAGATAAATGATTCCATAATTTACATTTCTCATTCAAATAACATTACTATTGTAAAACCATTATGCCTATTAAAAACTAGAATTCATACCTAAGAGAATTCATACTAAATCTATTCCTTTGTGCTTGATTTACAAAAAATCTCTTACTTGAGTTCAAAACTACCTTCAACCAAAGACTCATGTAATTGGACTTGAATTCCCTTTTATAGGAACAAGGGAGCAACAAGCTTTGGGCCAAATTACACATATAGTCACATTTTACATTTTACATACATTTCAATTTCAATTTCAAAACATCCCCAAGTGGTTATATTTTCATTTCCATGAGGGGGAAATCATATAAGAAAAAAATCATTTCCATCTATTGAAGAATATTTTCCCCACCTTCCAAAAGGCATCTTTCATCATTGTAGTAGCACCAAATAATCTTCTCTTGTAACAAAATTGTCCTCCATGTTATACTAGGTTAATAGAAAACTTAAATAGAACCATAAAAGAAGAACAATAGAAACCATGTCCATGTTAGCACTTTGTCACCAATCTTCATGATTGAGTGGATATAACATTTTGCAATACTTCATCCAAGAATTAATCTATAAATTTTTCAAGCCATGTGTTATATTCCTCCTGAGTAGGCCATTGCATGTCTAGTAACTCTTGCACCTTTTTAATGTGTTTTTTTTACCTAAAATCAATCAATCTCAATGCCTCTTTGACAAACACATCCACTCTCATATCAATTTTTGTAATGCTGTCAATTGCAAGATTCAACATGGTATAGTATATAAGTCTGACTATTTCCTTAAAGTGTGGGAGTAAACCTCCCATCTCATCTTTCCAAGTGGAAAATTCCTTCAGTACACCTAAATTATTTAATACCTTGGGCATACCATGCCCCTCCATGTCCCTAAACATTTTTAATTTATTTTGGAGTTGCACTCCTAACTTACCATGAAAAGTTGAGATTCCTCCTAATAAATCCACTACTTTTAACAAATCTAGTATATTTGTTGGGACCTTGGGATCATCTTTCATGTTATGCATCATCTCTTTGAGTGCCCCAACCCTAGCACTCCATTTTATCTAGTCATTCTAGAAAGAATTTTGAACTTGAACACACCTTTCATGAGTCTCAAGGATTCTCTTGTATGCTCCCCGAACATTTTCAACTTTGTTCACTAACTTGGTAACCCTATTCTTCAAAATTTCCTCAAAAATATCATTAGCCACCTTGGTTGTTTCCACTTTGGATTTCTTGACATTGTCTTTTTATTCTTACACCTCCTTCTTCAAACTTTGAATTCTTAACTGCCAAAGTTTACCTAACTTGACCTGATAAATATAAAGAATATGAGGAAGGAGAAGTCAGTTCACATATTGATTGGATTCCTTGAGAAATTTCGCATTTTGTTACACTAATCCAATATATTTTTTTAGTTATTCAACATTTAATCATCATACTTATTTTGTGATATTTGTGCAGTGTCAACACTTAGCATGAAAATGTGCATAGTCGAATTTGTAGCCTAGATAGGGGTTATGTCAGTGGCTCTTTTTACCATGAATGATCCAATGAATTCCTCAATTGATTTCACAACCTCATGATTTCTTACATTTGAAGAAACTGGCCGAATCACAAGGGTATGCAATTTTGGAGTAAATCCAAAACCAAAGATACAATTATCAAAGTGCTCTTTCAACATAGAGGCTTGAGGTTCCTTTCTTATTGCATGAAGTGAATTAGAAAAATTTAGGTTCCATCCTAGAAGCAACATCATACCACTCTCCTGAAATAAAATTCTTGTCTCAAAAAGAGTTATTGTTGATATCTCAACCATTATCTTATCTTCCTCAGCCTTTTCTACCTCCTCTTGTTGATAAGGGTCTACACTAGCCTTAGCCTCTTCAATTTAAGGCCACAAAAAACCTGCACTCAACATCTTATTAGTAGTTATTTTAGCCATGTAATGGCCACTACATATGCAACTATTCATTTCTTGTAAGATTTCAAATGCTTTCTTTCCATCAACACACTTAAGTAATACACCTTCTTGAATTCTCCACCAAAGTTCATTATCAATAGTGTAATACTTAATGGCATGTAACTTCAGAGTTCTCTCATTATCAACCATACCTTTAGGACACTACATAGTTTTGAAATATTCAACAATCCTGCTATACCAACCACAAGTCTGCATATCATAGATAGGTGGAACATCAACACACTTGACTTGACTTATTTGATTTTCCTTCAAGTTGGTTTTATCCATTAACTTAGCTAGACCTTGTCCTCTTACCAACTTGGTAAACTTCACATCAATGTTAAACTCATAGATCAGGTTGATCCATTTGCACCTTCTTCTTTTGGTTACATGGTGAGTGAAGATATCCTTCATTGCAACCCTTGGCACAAAATCTATCACTATAGCTCCCATTAGGTACGTTCTAAATTTTTTTACATCCTTGAATAAAGAATATTCTTTATTTTTAATCATGTCATACTTAATTTCTATGACCTACAAAGACTTACTAAAGAATGCAATAGGCTGTTCAAATCCCTCATCAATTTTATATAACAACACAATAGCAATAGTATGAAAATATGCAAAAGAAAATAAATGTATAGGATTGGAAAAAATCCATAGATTTCAGCACTAGAGCCTCCTTTATAGCTCGCTTTATACTTTAGAATGCTTGACTAGGCTACTCAATCGAAAGCACTTTCTCTCCCTTCTTTAAAATCTTAGAAATAGGCCTAGTAATCTCAGAAAAATTAGTTACAAACCTTTTTAAGAAGTTTATTTGACTAAAGAATGATTGAATTCGTTTGGCATTCTTGGGTTGTGGAATTTTTTCTATGGCAACTACTCTCTTAGGATCTATCCTTATTCATTCTTTAGACACAATATTCCAAAGTAACTTACCTTACTTCACCCCAAACACACAGTTTTTAGGATTCAATGAGATCCCTTATTCTAATACTTTCTTAAACAATTTCTCAAGATGCGTACAATGATCTTACTTTTTGTTGTATACAGTTAGGTTGTCTTGATAGACAACTAAAAATATGTCTATGAAATCTGTAAATTCGACATCCTTGGATCTCTGGAAAGTAGCCCCTACATTTGTTAATTTGAATAGAGTTCTTACATAGACATATGTGCCCCATGGAGTTGTGAAAGTTGTTGTGTACTACTTAGATTATTTTACTACCACTTAATTGTAGCCATTGAATCCATCCATCATGGATAACAACTCATAGCTAGTCACCTTCTATAACATGGCTTCTATGTTTGGAAAAGGGTAATTATCCTTCAACGAGGAGACATTTAAATTTCTGCAATCAACATAGAGTCTTATGTAACCATTTTTATTCCTAAATGGAACAAGATTTGAAATCCAAGTTCAATGCCTAATAGGCTTAATAATCCCAACATCTATTGATTTCATAAGTTCTTCCTGCATCTTAGGTTGCATAGTGGGATTTATTAGTCTTTAATTCTACTTGAATGGATTTGCATTTGGCTTCAAAGGTATTTCATTCTTAAATAGCTCTTCATTATATGCCTTCGGGTCATCATAAGGCCATGCAAACACATGTCTATACTTTCTCAATAAAGCAATCAACATTGATTTGACTTGTGGTTTTATCTTCTTCCCAATATAAACCTTCTTAGGAGAATTCTCTACCCCAAGATTAACTTCCTCCAAATCCTCTTTGTGAGTGGATGTTTTCTTAGAATTACTTCTATCAAGGCCATCAAAAACCATTTCCAATGATACCAATCCTTTTGGAATTTTTTAGTCTTCAACTAGATAATCTCATTTCCAAATATAGTTTTTGTGCCATCCACTTCCTCCACAAAGGCTCCACAATCAATTTTTTGACCTTCATATCCATAGGAATCTCAAGATTTCATCATCATCACTAAACACCTGCTAGTTATTTATGTTATCTGGAACTAAAGGTTGGACTTGCAATTCAACCTTTGAAATTCCAACAAAAGCTATATCATTTGGTAGGAGACCAATATTAGCAAGTAAATTTTCCACTTTTTATCGCTCCTATCCAACCAATTAATGTCACATGCATCAAACTATTCTATTGAGTCCGAGAATTTTTTTTTATGTTGCCTTAGTCTAGTATTCATTGATGCATAGTTTCCTCTAACTTGAGAAACAAGTTCTAAGTCTCCAATGACTCTTCACTTCTTAATGCCATGTTTTTAATCTAGCTTTAGCCCTTGTAGTAAGGATTCACACTCAGCTACATTTTTTGTGCATGAAAACAATAATTGAAATGAAAAATTGAAGGTCTTAGGACTAGGAGAAATAAAGCATGACTCCTGCACTAGCTCCCTCCTTTGAGCAAGCACCATCAAAAAACATATTCCATAAATCATCATTACTTTCTTGCTGAAATACTTCCTTTTCTAGAGGCGCATGTTATTCTTCCTCTTCTTGTAACTCTTCAACCTTGAATTTGTCCATGTCGGTATCCACAAAATGGATTCTATCTACTTCTTCCATAAATTCAATGATATGTGGATCCCTTGGCTCCCTCACAAGCTTGGTGTCATTCCCCTCAATAGGAAAAGTTGCGAAGAACGTGTCACATTACATGCTACCTCCCATGGAGGAACTCCATTTTCTAGATAATAACATACCATAATTGGGTGGGATGTCCACCACAACTATTCTCATGACAAACCCCTTATCAAGAAAAGTAACTAATCTATATGGAACATCCTTAATAACTCTAACTGGGATCTCTTTGGACTCCATGACATAATACTTTCCATATGCACAATTTATTTTCAAGCACATTTATTTCATTATCTCTACTAGCATGATTTTGGATGAAACTCCTGAATTGATCATGCAATTCTGCAGCATCTAACCGTCAACAATTAGAGTTACATAGAATGGATCAATATTGTCTAAGAAAGCAATGATAGTGATACCTAAATAAATCTTAGGGATCTCACCAATGTCTCCCTCTATTATCTCCTCACTCACTTGATTTCTACCCACTTCAGGCTGAGTAGTCACCCTTTTATCTTCATAGGCCTAAGTGGCACCATTGATAAGGGCCACCGCCTTCTACTTATGCTCATCAATTCTCATCATTTCCATTAATGAAATAGTCAACTTTACTTGAGACAATAGTTGAAACATGTCAACTAGATTATACTTTGATAGTTCATGAGGGACTACATTATGTTCTTCAACTTGAGACTTTTTTTGTTCACTTCTCAATCTCTTTCTTATCTTGTTTCTTTTCTTAATTAACACCTAGCTTTTGATTCTTAACTTTAACAATTGAAACAAAAACTTCATCAAGTTTATTAGTAGCATTGTATTTCTTGGCCCAAATTCTAGGCCCCTTAATCTCTTTGGCTTTGACCTCTCCCTTCTTAAACTTGTCCAATTCTTCTATTTTAATTCCCTTCTTTTCAGCACCTCGCTCTTTCATGAACATACTACCAGGCTTACCTTGATCATAATTAACAACACTACTTCTTAGGTTGTGAGTATTCCTGGCTTGCTCCACCAATTTTGTTGTTATATACTTATACTTATCGTCAGAAGGTATTCTCAAGGACACATCCATTTATTTTATCTCCATAACACAAATATTGTTCTCAATGTCTTCATCTTCATCAAGGAATTTTTTTTGATGATAGGAATCTAATTTATGCCTCTGGTAGTCAACATCAACTTCATGTGATTCTTCCTCTAAAAAGCACTCCTCATCAAAAAAGTTTGATCTATGCATAAACACATGTACTTCAACATCATTTTCATCCATTGGCTCATAATCACTAGATTGAGCTTGTTTTTCTTCAATTTGTCTAGCTAATGAACACATTTGAGAAGCATGTGGCAGCTGGAAAACAAAACACCAAGGTATTTCATCAGCAAAATTTACTAATTTTTATGCAAAGGATTAAGTGGAACTTTATTTTGAGAATTTTTTTATTGTTATGAACTAGTTTACCATTATGCCAATTGGTATTATAGATATGGTCTTGTAACCGAGGTCTTCCATTCTTTTTAAAGTTCAACTTATCATTGGTAAGGCCCTTTTCTTTCCTAGCAAGCCTATAGCTGATATCTTTCATAGAACTAGAAACTTTATAAATCTTGTCTTCCAATGAACCTCCTTTCTCTGCAAAATTCTTATCTTCTTTCTTGGGGTTCTTCAAGATTTTAACGTCATCTCTTCTCCCAAATTTACTAGTTGCTCTTCTAATGTTCTCAATATGGATTTCCCTCTTTAAAGCTTCTCTTAATGTTAGAAGATTATTGTCCAACAAGAGATAGCTCATTTTTTTGCATCAAATGCATTACAATAATTTTCCAAGCATACACTATCATTGAACCTCAAATGAGGAGGTAATCTATTCATTGCCTTCTTAAATCTCACATTGACATCAACAACTACCTCATTTGAACCTTTAGATATATTTTTAAATTGATTCAAGAGGAACCTTGAATCAGTCTTATCCTCGTACTATTCTTTAAATAATCTCTTGAACTCTTCCTAAGAACCAATGATATCAAATGGTAGACCTACATACCATTCTCTTGCATCTTTAGTGAGTGAATACATGAAAAGATTCATCATCACATCCTTCACCTCCACTTCAAAATAATTTTTCACATTTGCAAATGCTTTTAGGTGATCCTGACCACTTATGAAATTGTTACCAACAAAATTAACTAGGGCAGGCTTGATTTCCTCAGGGAATTGATTTGGATATCTAGGAATCCCAACAAAACACAATTGTTGGTACCTATCCAGTTGCATTGGTCTCGTGGTAAACTAATCTCTATGATAATTTTGAGGCTAACCATCTTCTTGATCACCAGATTGGTTATTACCTTTGCCATTTCCACCCCCACCATGGTCAACACCTCCAATTTTCTTTCCACCACAACCACTTCTCCATGTTTATATTATGTGTTCTTACTCTTATGGTTACCTCCACCTCCACCACCTTGATCTCCACTACCACTTCCACCAGGAATATTTCCATTTGACTTGGCCTTATGTGGATCAATATTAGTGTGACCAGAGATTGAAGCTTCAATATTAGGAATAGAGGTCTTGAGGAATAAAATATTCCTTGCTATTTATACATTGGTAGCTTCAATCTCCATTTTATTTATCTCTTGTTGCAACTTCTCTTTTACCAATTGCAACCTCAAGATTTCATGGTTGGGAGGTGCATTTGATGGAACAAAATTGGTCTTAGCATCTTTGGAGGAGGTACTAATAGATGAATTGTTGGTATTAGTACTGGTATTTGTGCTAGGGATGGTTTTCTTGGGTTAACAAATAGGCTTCTTTCCATGGTCTATAGACTATGACTTCTTAGCAGCACTAGAACGGTCTATGACTTTAGTTGTTGTAACAAAGGTAGTATAAGTGCTTGTAGCAGAAGTTTCCATAGGAATGGTCACTTTAGGAGGATCAAGGATTGTCTTAGCAGTGTAATTAGAACAACCTTTAGGAATTGGTTGCTCCTTCATTATTTATTTTATTTTTTCAATCCTTTTCCTCTAGGCATATCTTTCTAGCATTTTAACCTTGATTGTGTCCTCTCTTTCCCTTCCTTTTGTTTCCTCCAACTCCTTGAGTCTAGATTCTACTTCTTCCAAGTCTTGCATAAATTTGTATATATCATCTTTATCTTCTATGGAATCCTTAGACTCACTAGCCTCAACCATTTAGAATGTAATATTTGTTAATTTCGTCTCAAGTGAATGATGTGAGTCTATACTATGGGATCTATCCCTTGGTTTGAAATTATCATTATTAAAGATCTAGAATTATCCATAGGATTGGCCCTTGTGCTTGGGATTTTATTATCCTTTTCCAAAAATTCTCACCTCTCTTCTTCCCTTGACATCTCAAGGTGATTATCAGGAGTTTCATCAATGGGTAGACCTTCCTTACTTGAATTAGGCATACTGGATTCAAATGCTTCCTCATGAACAACTTCATTCTGAAAATTTTCATTTAAATTAGGAGAATTGTTAGAAAGGTTCTTCGTAGGCTTAATTGTTTCCTCATTCTTCTATATCGAGGATGACTTCTTACTTTTAGGCATCTCAGATTCCATCTTCTACTTAAGATTTTTCATCATTTTTCTCCTAGTTCCATGCATGGCTTCAAGCTTCTTTTCACAATTCTTCTTCTCATTATCTGTTTGGAATTATAAATTTACACTGGCACAAGAGATTTTAGAGTTGCCACCCACTATACCAAAAAATAGAAATTGATTATAGTTTGGGCATGCACTCACAATCTTAGAGAAAACTTTGAGAATAACCTAACATGAAATGGAAAATGGAACCAAAACTCGACACATAAAACTAGATCTAAACTATTTATGATAATTTGTGTAAATATTCTCCAAATGATGAAGAACAATGAAAATGGTTGACTCTAACTATACTATATGTGAGCTAGAGACATTGGACTAGCATTGTCCCTAGTAGAGTTGCCAATCTATTGGTTGTTTTTTAAGAACCGAACTTAATATCAATAATTTCCTATGAATTTTCCATAATTCAATGATGATCAATGGTGAGGATTTGTCAACAACTAGGTGAAAGCTATCTAGGCTTTCCCTCTGCACTTCAGGCTCTACAAGACCCAAGAGGGTGATCCTTACAATGTGCTTAGTGATAATCTTGTGCTATTTACCACAAACATTGTGAATAAAAAATGCATTCTCATAGATTGTAAATTAAGTGAAAACCTACAAGAATATAGAAAATTATTCAATGAATCTTCATCTAAAGAAGAGAATGGAAAAAATCATATGGAATTATACAAAAATTTAAAGTGTATGAAAGTTTTTCTCTAAGGATTTGTTCTTTGAAAGGAAGGGCCAACTCAATGGCATCAAATATAACCAAATTTATAGAATAGTGTCTAATCCATGGGTGATATATTCAAATTTAAAATAAAATATGATACAGCAACAATGACTTAGCATCTAAAGACTATTGTGATACTACTTTGTAATAAAAAAACTCAAGATCTCTTAGAACAAGAACTACTTATCAAATCCTTATACTAAATCACATAAACTTATGATTTCATCAAAGCATTTTAATTAATTACTTGAATTAAATTAGAGACAAAACCATACATTCAACCAAAACATTTGAAGACCAATAAAAAAATCCTTGATTATTTTATTAATAATTCATGCAACAAAGTACAGAGGAGAGAAATTATTCTAGAATTTGTATTTCTCATTCAAATTCCATTACTTATAAATGTTGGTGTAATTAAATGTTTTGTACCTTGTCCTAGCTCATAATTACACATTAGTTAAGTTTACTTAGGGACCACATAGGAGTTGTTGGAGAATTTCCACCTTTGGTGGACCTATCTTCTTATTACTTTATCACCTCCACCTTTCATGGATATATCATGTGATTAGGTTTCCACCTTTTGTGGTAGTTATCACATTATCACCTGTCCACATTAGGTGGAGTGATAGCTTTTCATTGTTGTCTCATGTCATAATCTTATGCACTCCTATGTTCTCACCTTGGCTATATAACCAAGGGGTCTCTCATTGTAAAATCAAGCAATTCCATTATCATTGACATTGAATACAATTTATTCTTGTCATATTATTTTCTCTCTTATTTGTACTTTCTATTTGGTCCATAGATCTTGACATCCATCACCAATTCTAACATGGTATCAGAGCGGGTTGGGTGCCATTGGAGAGTCTTTTTCTGAAGAGAGATGCCAAATTTGGGGAGATTCCATTTTTGACTCTTTATTGCAGGTTTATATTGGAGCTTGCAGGTGCAATCTAAGCTCACCATTGCATCCAGAAGGTTTGAGAAAGTCGATTTTCCCTTTTGTTTCATCCAAATCGGACATATGATGCCAAATCTATGAGGGTTTGAAGCTGCATAGTGGCTGCCAGATCCAGAAGGTAGCTGCATTTTTGGAGCATTTTGGGTCAAATCCGACCCTGTCATCGTGTCCAGAAGGGCCAAAAACCCTAAGATCGACTGTCCAATCATCCAAATCAGAGCAAGTCATCAGATGAGGCAAAAAAAATTTTGCTCGAAGAGCCGTACGGCCCCCAGGTCACCATTATTGTGACGGTACGATTTATTTTCGAAAAAATAAAAATAAAAATTGGAAAATTTTCAGATTTTTTTTTGGTATGAAAATTTAAATTTTTGGCAATAAAAATTTATTGTCAAATTTTTATTTCAAAAATAAACAATAAAAAACAAAAAATCAAAAAAATTTAAAGTCTGCGTGTAGGCAGACTACCTACAAGTCGCAAGGTACCACTCGTACTTGCAGGCACCCACGGGCTGCCATGTGGCAAGGGCAAGAGGCCCCACCACCGGTGGACACATTGAAAAATTTGGTGACTTTGAAATTTCGGATGGCAAAATCCTAAAAATCCGGCAGCAAATACAATATTCTGGCATAGGAAAAATCCGATCGCATCTTTGAAGATTCCGGTGAATAAAAGAATATTCCGGCAGTTTTTAAAAAATTTCTGGCAAGGAGGAGTGATGGCCCTTTTGACAGCTAGACGACCATCAAATTTAACCCGTGACTTGATGACATCAGCACCACATCAGCATTCAGTTGAAATTTTTTCACCCCTCACAGATGGGTTTTTGATTTTTGCAGTTCAACTATAGAGACTCATATCTTGCTCAATTTGGCTCCTTTTTTCGGGCAATTTTTTTAATTTGGGCTAATTTTTTGTTCTCTTCACAGTGGTGCAATCAGTGTTTGGTTTTGGCTTCTAGTGTTTTCAGAAATTTCAGATTATCATAGGTGTTGCTGCTTCGTCCTCATTTTGGGAACTTTGGGAGCTCATAACTTGCTCCTATGGTAACATTTTTGAGTGTCGTTTTTTTTTAAAGTGCATAATTTTTCATGTACTTCTCAATGGTATGATCAGATTGATATCATTTTGTACCAAAAATTTTACTTGAATCTATGGCCTATTTTGGCATCTGCATGTACCAAGATCAAAGTCCACCTTGTTGTTTTTGGCAGTGGCAATTTTAAACTCACTAAGTATAAAATGCCATATCAAATATTTCTTGGGGGGTCTCTTGATTGAGTGAATTTGGGGGGGTGTCTTTTGTGTGATTGTGCTTATTTTGTGCTCTTGCATTCCATCATGGGTTCATCTAAAGTTCCACTCTTAACTACACATAATTATGCTACATGGAAAGCACGTGCATGGAGTAAACTAATGGAAAAAGGTTTAATTTACTACATTGATGGAACCATAACTGCACCTACAAATCCTAAGGCAGATCCAACTACATATATGGATTGGCTCACTAAAACTTCTATGGCATTGGGTACACTAAGAAAGTTCATTTCAGATGATCTCATTTTTCATGTTGATAAATGCACTTCAGCTAATGAAGCTTGGGATAAGCTTGCTACTCTGTATGGCAAGGTTGATAAGGTTAAGGGATACAAAGTTGAAAATGATCTCTTAAGCCTTGATCCTAAGAATTTTGACACTATTCAAGATTATGTCACTAAAGCAAATGAGCTAAGAGCACAACTACAAGATTGTGGTATTGAGAAAGAAGATGATCAATTGGTCTCTAACTTGTTGGACAAGCTTCCAGCTAAGTATGTAGCCTTTGTTTCAAGTTTTCAAACTCAACAATTGACAAATAGCAATTTCACATCACCATCTTTTGAGGCTCTCATAGATCTTTTGATTTGAGAGAAAAATAAGCTTATTCAAATGGGTACTTTTAAAGTCTTCAAAATCACATGCCTTGGTTGTAAAAGATGAGAAGTCTTCAACTAGCAAAGAAAAGAATAAGTACAAGCCTAAAAAGAACATACAATCCACATAAGAACATAAAAATTCATTTTCAAAAGAGAAATCATCTAAGAAGGAGAGGTCCTTTTGTGCATATTGCAAAAAGGATGGGCATGAAGAACATTATTGTTATAAGAAGGATATTGATGAGTTGAAACATCTTCTCAAAAGAAATCAAATTGGTTTGCCTTCTAGAATGACAAAATCTTCTTCTTCAAAACAGTCTAAGGGAAAAGGTCTTGCTGATTTTTCATTTACATCAGGAAATCAAGGTCAAGCTCTTTGTCCTTATCAAGTCTAGGATTAGGTAGATGGATTCTAGATTCAAGAGCATCACATCATATGGCATCTTCACAATCTATATTCTCTTCATTTCAGCCTTGTTCTATGTCTCCTATTTTGATGGGAAACAATACATACATGAGTGTAATTGGAAAGGGATCTATTAGTTTTGGGGACAATGCTTTCTAGGATGTTTTGTGTGTTCCTCATTTGACAAACAATCTTCTTTCCATATATCAAATTACACATGGTGGAAATGGGAGAACTATGGAGTTTACACCTGATTCAGTCATCATTCAAGACTTGGAGAGTAGAGTGATCATTGCTACTGGGGTGGTTGATCATTCATCTTGGTTATATACCTTTACAGATTTTTCTTTTGATGGTGACATTGTTCCTTCAGCTGTTGATCACACTTCTAGTGTGAATCATAATTCAGAGGAGACATTTGGCTACTTGAACTTGGGAGTTCTCACATCAGATCCAGTACTTGAGCCATGCATTTCATCTCCTCCATCTACTGTTGGAGTTGATGATGCTTGTGATTCCACAGTTTGGGTTCCTTGTGATTCAATGCAGTAGGACATACATTGTCTTCCAGATATGGCTACTTTGGATGGCTTTTTGACAGGTATTTCAGACTTGTTTGTGGAGACTCATCTTGCAGATTTGGGGGACATCATTGATGGCATTCATCTTCTCTTTGATGAAGATGCTCCTTCTTCAGTTTTTGTGAGGGAACACTCTGACCCTCTTGTTCATTCTCTACATGATCATTCTTTGCAGCTTGACATGAGTCTGGATACTTTTGGACAACATTTGGAGGAGGCTTCTTTTTCTTTAGAGGGGATATCTTTCTCTTTGGATCATGTTCTACATTCTTCTCTACTAGATGTTGAATTGTACTTTTCAGCAGTGTGGCCTAGAATGCCTATTTGGAGTGTGTCATCTTTCGGCATCGACATGGAGCCACTTGAGCATGCTTCAGAGACATCATACATCCTACATACATCCTTGGTTTTGTTTCTTCCTAAGGGGAGGAACGTTGCTCGGTGAGATTGGATCATCTTCAGCATTCAATGTCGAGCTTCTACCATCATTCCAGGAGACTCAACATTGAGGGGGGATTGCCTTGTCTCTCTTCTACTTCTCTCTTATGGGGGGGTCTTTTTCCTCACATGGGGTTTTTACCTTCTCATTCATGATTGAGAGAATTCTCATTATTGTATTTCATCTCTCTTTTGGAGAGGAGTTTTGTCCCATTGGGTTTTCTCCTTTTCTCTGTTTGTGAGAGATTGCATTGCATTTGTACATGGGTACCTAACATGGCCCAGTTGTCGGGACCCATCTTGCATTGTTTGCATTTGTGTACATTCTCCCTAAGTTGCACTTAAGGGGGGGTGTTGGTGTAATTAAATGTTTTGTACCTTGTCCTAGGTCATAATTACACCTTAGTTAAGTTTACTTAGGGACCACATAGGAGTTGTTGGAGAATTTCCACCTTTGGTGGACCTATCTTCTTATTACTTTATCACCTCCACCTTTCATGGACATATCATGTGATTAGGTTTCCACCTTTTGTGGTAGATCCACTATTTGTGGTAGTTATCACATTATCACCTGTCCACTTTAGGTGGAGTGGTAGCTTTTCATTGTTGTCTCATGTCATAAGATTATGACACTTGTCATAATATTATGCACTCCTATGTTCTCACCTTGGCTATATAACCAAGGGGTCTCTCATTGTAAAATCAAGCAATTCCATTATCATTGACATTGAATACAGTTTATTCTTGTCATAGTATTTTCTCTCTTCTTTGTGCTTTCTATTTGGTCCATAGATCTTGGCATCCATAGCAAATTCTAACATGGTATCAGAGCATGTTTGATTCTAACAATAAAAAAACATTATTCCTATTACAAACTAGAAATCATACCTAAGAGTCAATACTAATTCTATTCCTTTGTGCTTGATTTAAAAAATTCTCTTACATGAGTTTAAAAATACATTCTACCATAGACCCTTGCAATCGGCCTTGAATTCCCTTTTATAAAAACAAGGGAACAATAAGCTTCGAGCCAAATTACACATACACTCAAATTTTACATTTAACATACATTTAAATTTCAATTTCAAAGCATCATTAAGTGATTATATTTTCTTTTCCATGTGGGGGAATGCATATAAGATAAAAATCATTTCTATTTGTTGAAGAATATTTTCCCTGCCTTCCAAAATGCATCTTTCATCATTTTAGTAGCACCAAAACACATTCTCCATGAACAAAATTATCCTCCACATGTGTACCAAGTCAGGAGAAAACTAAAACATAAAGAAATAAAAGAAGAACAAAAAAAAGAACGTCCATGTCAACACTTTGTTGGCAATATTAAGGACCAAGGATATAACATCTTGCAATACATCATCTAAGGCTTAATCTATAAAAATTTTGAGCCAGGTGTTATATTCCTACACAGTAGGCCATTGTATGTATATTGACTCTTATAGATCTTTATTATTCTCATTGTACCTAACATCAATAAATGTGTGTGCCTCTTTGAAAAATGCATATGTTCTCATCTTAATTCCTATCATGTTGTGAACTGCATGATTAAACATGGTATAGTCTATAAGGCTGACTATTTTCTTAAATTATGGGAGTAAACCTTTTATCTCATCTTTTCAAGTGGCAATGTCCTTCAGTCCACCTTTATCATTTAATATCTTGGGCATACCATGCCCCTCTATGTCTGTAAACATTTTCAACTTTTTTTTTAGTTAAACTCCCAACTTACCATGAAAATTTGAGATTCCTCCTAATAAATCCACTACTTTTAACACATCTGGTCTATTTGTTGGGGCCTCAAGATCATCTTTCATGTTAGGAATCATCTCTTTGAGTGCCCCAAACCTAGCACTCCATTTTCTCCAGTCATTCAGGAAAGCATTTGGAACTTGCACAAACCTTTAATGAGCCTCATGCATGATCTTTTAGGCTCCCCAAACATTGTCATCTTTGTTCACTAACTTGGTAACCTTGTGCTTTAAAATATTATCAAAAATATCATTTTCCACCTTGGTTGTTTCCTCTTTGGCTTTCTTGATATTATCTTTTTTTTATTAGACCTCCTTCTTCAAACTTCAAATTCTCAGTGCCAAAGTCTCCCTATCTTGAGATGATAAATCTGAAGAAGATAAGGAAGGAGAGGAAAAATCTCATATTGATTGGCTTGCTTGAGAAGTGGCCCTCATTTTGTTACACTCATGCAAGAGAGTGTTGTAATTATTCAAAAAATCATTGTACTTATTTTTTGATATCTATGCAGTGTCAACACTTACCATGACAACATGCACAATTAGCTTTGTAGCTTGTATAGGGGTTACTCCAGTGGCCCTTTTTACTAGGACTGATCTAATGACTTCCTCAATTGATTTCACCACCTCGGGATTTCCTATATTTGGAGCAACTGACCAAATTTCAAGGGTATGCAAGTTAGGACTAAATCTAGAACCAACGATATGATTATCAAATTTCCCTTTTACACAGAGGCTTGAGGGTCTTTTCTTATTGAATCAAGTTCAATAGGATTAGTGAGGTTCCATCTTGGAAGCAACATCATACCACTCTCCTAAAAAAAATTTCTAGCCTCGACAAGAGTAATTGCTGCTATCTCAACCATTATCTTATCTTGCTTTTCCTTTTCTACCTCCTCTTATTGAAAATGGTCTACACTAGCATAAGCCTCTTCAATCCTCTATTTTATATCTTGGCTTCTATGTTGGATCATAAATTCTTTAAACTACTTGGTCTGAACAAAAGCATCAATATCAAGGAATTGATCACAATCCTTAATCCTAGGGTCATCATTAGCCTCCTCATCATACTACCATTTAACAATTATTTTCCGAGGAACATGAGAATCAAGAGCATATTTTATCTAAGGAGATGGGAATCTCATCTCCACCTCTTAGTCATTATGAACATTCTCTACATATTATTGATCCCCAATTATTTTAGTATGTCCTCCTTCAACCTTCACAGGTTGGTCTTAAATATCCATGGCTTCTTCCTGCTACTCCTTGAGGGCTTGTGCTTTCCCAACAGGCTCCATGACCTTTACCTTGAACTCACCATTTTGGTAATCATTCAATTTCATCATGGCCCTTTCATAAGGGCTCTCATTCTCATCATATGGACTTATATGTAATGAATTCCTCTTCATTATATCTTCCTCAATGTTACATATGGAAGTCCATTCCTTTTTTCTTGATGTCACTACACCATCAATCATTAAATTCCTTATTACATCATTAGTATACATGAAATGGTGGGAGAAACTAGATAGACCTTTCCTTCTCTTCATCTCATTCACAAAACCCTCAAGGTCATAATTTATGACGTTATCAACTGAGAACCTAAGGTTATTCTACATTATTCCAAATTTTTCATAGCCTTCCTTGGTAGTAGCCTTGAAATAAGAAAAATTACATTGTGGTGTTATCACCGAACCCTACCTTGGATTCATAAAATGCTCCTTATCCATTCTAGCTATCATATAAGTTCCATAAATTCCAATCTATTAGAAACATACAATAGTACATAGTAAGGTGCAACCTTAGGTCCATAAGCTTTGATCAATGTGTATTGTGAGTGAAAAAACCAATCACCCCAATTGTGAGGTGTTGTTGACCCCTCTTTAAGCTCTTTAGAGTGTATAATCTCTCTCATAACCTTTGAAATTCTGTAAAGAGGCTCCACACCCATACTCTCCAAAACACCAAAGCTCACAACATTGCAAAAAGCCAAATAATTTGAATGCAGATAGTTTTGGTTCCAAATGTGAGTCCACATTTGGATAGGCAGATCATTTCCTTCACATCTTTATGCCTTAGCTTAATATTCTTCTTCCACTTCTCTTTTCCAATTTAAAGAATCATATGCATTAATAAAGAATAGTGGGGGAAGACTAATGGGACACTTCCATCCTTTAACTCAATTAATCCTTTGTGCATATGTTCTGCAATATATGTTGCATAGTCAAATCCCCTATTTGAATTTAATTCTCAATATTGATGATCATTACCAACAAAGCATTTGGTATCCTTGCATCAAATCTTGGAGCCAATACTTGATCCAAGTAGTAGTATGTGTTCTTGAAATAGTTGGAAAACTCTTCACAATCAAAAGGTTCCAAGCCCTTAGGACCAAAACCCACTTTATCATCCTTCTTGTGCCTAGCAAGCATATTCTTTCTATAACCATACTTATTATGATCATATTCATTGCATAAATCAGAAAAAAATATGTTGACTGTGTAATTAGGATTTAACTGAAACACCTCCACAATTATATCTCTGGTGATGTCAAGGAGTTGGGTTCCATTATAACTTTTGATTTTTTTTTCCTTAGGATCATAATGTCTTGCCAACTCTAGCATTAGATCAACTTCAACAAATACATTTGGTACCACCAACCTTCCAAGTTTGAAACCCCAAAGGTGATGGGATGGACATTTTTCATATCTTCTATTGAAAGCATATAGGAATAATTCCCAACAAATTTGAGGTAGAGGAACCTCTCCAATTTCACTAGCATTGTCAATCAATATGCTCCTCACTACAACCTACCCTATGAGTCTTTTCTTGAATTGTACTCCTCCCTCATTAATATCTTGAGATTGACCTTCCATGAATCTATTTTATCTTTATCCCTTTGATTTTGTAGAATTTTCTAAGGTTTCAAGATTGATTTTAGCAACTTTAGTATTTTTCTATTTGGGTTTACCCTCAACCCTAGAGGATTCACTAGGATGACTCATTATCTACAACTAGGGTTTTACAAAATTCAACTCACGAAAGGGGCTTATAGGTTTATGCTCTCAAGAAAAAAGTTTGCAGAACAAAACCCTCGCAAATATTACATAATTCTTACTAAGCTAAGAAAATTTGCACAATATCCAAACCCTTGCAAGCCTTAAACACCCAAAGCTTTCACAAATTTTCACCAACTCCCTAAACTAGCTTAATTCAATCACAATTGACACAAAGAGGTGTAATTTCTTTGCTTACCTAGGAAAAAATTGTCTTCAATGTCTCTACAACTATTTTCCTAAACTCTCCACACCTTCTTCTAAAACTTGACCAATTCTTCTGCTATGAATGGTTTAAATTGTGAGGAAAAATGAGCCAACAACCTTCTTTATGGTCAAGGAATGGAGCATATTCACCATTAATGCCTGAAAGAAATCTCGCACAAGAAAACTGACACTTATCTTCTTAAGTTTAAATTCTGGTCATTGACGAATTTAATTTAAAACTCCATCCATGGCTCTCCATCATTCTCACACTTTCTCTTTTTGCCTTAGTGATGCCCTCAGATGCTGCCATGTTGCTCCTTTTTTCCTTAGTCACCTTTTACTTGAAAACCATTTCCCATCAATATTTTGATCTTTGTTACTTTGGATGGATCTATAATGGTATAGTACCTGAAGATGAGGAGAAAATTCCACTAAATATGTCATTGATCATCACTGATATATTCCTTAGACCTCCATTTGTAGCTGTGATGTCTTTAGGTAGCACGATGGGAGTAAGACTTGACTATCCATCACTCATCACTAGTACTCCACTTCCTTTAGATGCACCATCAGTGATCTAGAATATATTCATGATGAGGTCTCAACCATTATATTTGGTCTTCCTCTTTAGACTTTATACTTCCATCGCACATCACTTATTTGATTTATATAGGTCTAACCACATAAGTGATGGAAAAAAATGGTGATAGGTCAAGATCTAGCCACATGTCCACATTACAAGATCAAGGGTAATGCAAGTTTCACCCTTAGTAGCACTTCAAATTAGTAGTGAAATATTGGAACAATAAACTTCATCATTCATCGCTAACTTGAAAATACAAGTGAGTAGCAATCCATGATGAGCATTGAGACAATAAATGCAAAGGGCCATTAGGTTATCATGCATCACTAATTTAGAACTTAAATCTTTTGAGCAATTAACAATAGTAAGGAAATATTTCACATCATGCATCTCTAATAGTAAACACAAGGGTCAACACCCATCCGTGATGAGCGATACAAAGAAGAACGTTCATCACTCATCGCCAATTCAAGGCAAGCGGTCATGAAACAATCCATAATGAGTGATAAGCTGAGCAATAAGAGATAATTTAAGTGAGGCTAATTATCACGTACTCACAAGTAGTTTTAAAAGGGGGATTGACTAGGTACAATAATACATAAGGACTTAAAAGGGCTTTAAGGCCATTTTTAGCAAAGGATGTAAAGGCCAAACATGTCCAAATTTAAAACTTTATAAAATATTAACCCTGAACCAAGAAATAAGAAGGCAATATTATGCAATGGGTAAATAGGGAATCCTAATCACAAGGGGCCAGACAATACATGAATATAAAAGACTTAATTTGTTTTAAATTGACCAGATACTGACCACACAAAGTCAACAAAGGATTAGACCTAAAGACAGGGATTTAGAAAAGGGTAAAAGATGATAAGTAAACCAACCCCATAATGAAAAACCCTAAACCCTTGTTTCATTTTAGACAAAGAGGCCACCCAAATACATAAATTTAGACCTGTGGAACACAAAAAAATTCAAGGTTCCACCACATTGGTTCAAGTATTTAACAAGTGGCCTGCTCTACAAAACACCTCCCTCTTATCGACTCTTTGTGTTGTCTCCCCCTCGTTGGTCGTGTCAAATATTTCATGGGAGAGGAATAGAAGAATCTTCAGAAAAAAATTAAATCCCCTTCCCTAAGTGTTTCAAAAACTAGAAATTTCCATATTAGAAATAATGATGGAAAGAGTATTAAAACTACAATCAGATGGCAATATTCAACCTTTCTCTTCATGAGATTTTAGGATGCCAGATAAATGGAAGAATATTGTTCTTCTACCCCTGGGTGCAATCTCCATCATGAGACTCAACCCAAAAATTAGGAAAAATGTCCATTAACGTCCACCATAGAAGAACACCTAGAAATTGAACTTAGGTGGGGTATTTAAGGTTAATCTAGGGATCTTTGGAGTAGGTTGTGCAATTAGAGATTGTCAAGGATTAGTCCATTTGACACTTGCTCTGAAATTTCTAGTGGGTTCAATCAATAGAGTAGAGGCTCAAGCATTGTTGTTAAGACTAATCATGGCTAGAAAGGAAAACATGAACAAGCTATGTATTGAAGGTGACTCCCTGAATATAATAAACACATTAAAAGAGAAAGCTACAACTTGGGAACTAAATTAGATAGGTCTTTGGTCTCCTCAATTCATTTGAACACTTTTGCATTACACATTGCTATTAGGAAGGAAATAAACTGGCAGACCATCTTGCAAACATGGCATATAAACAAAATTCTAATCTGATTTTAAAAGGGAATGAATTTGATTGCTACCCCTCACTCAACAAAATTACAAAGAATGATGCCCAAATCCACTAAGCAAGGTAACTAATCTTATCATGTATTTTGTGAATGCAGATTTATTTGGTAGACATATGCATAAAGGGATTGCTTCCATCATTATGCAGCCTTCCAATGATTTTAAATCATACCATCCTTGTAAATTCAATTCTCATTAATGATTTCACTAATAATACAAATACCAAGATTCACCATAGCTTGGATGGTCATATCCAAGCATGCAATTGGCATATTGGTGACACTAGCTAACCTCACCAATATGATCATCACATTATTCCAATGCCTATCTCAAATTGGAAATCATTACATAAAAATGTGGTTCCATCACAACTAATTTTATCTCGAGGATGTATGGCTAATAACACTAGAAGATCTTTAAATATACTACAAATCTCCTCACCTCATTTCCTCGACACTAGCAAAAAGAAGTGGAGAAGGCTCTGCAATATCTAGGAAGCTATCAGGTGTTTATAACTACTCTTTGGTTGTTTAGGCTTTCTTCCAAGGTTCCTGTTACAATCTCTCAATGGTGTCGATTGCAATTGAGCCCATCAAAAAGTGGACAAGTCTCCCAATCCTGAAGTGGGAGTACCTGGAGTAGGATGAATTCACTATCAAAATACTTCGCAAGATATTCAAAATTGATTACGTGCGGGTGGAGATGACCATCAAAATGGTAATAGGGAACAACTCCCATGTTGCCATCCTCACCTCATTTGCCCTTCTTAGGTAGCCTTAGTCTTTCTCTTTAATGCTATAGACCCAGTGCATTACTATGGTTTGGTTGTGCATCTAGCAATAGATTACATGCAAGAGAAAGTTTTGGTAGGTCAAACACTCAACTCGACCATTAGAGGGTATAAATTCCACAATGGTGTGGCTCTGGTTGGTTGTTTATTCACTCACAAACAACTCCGCAAATGAGTGGGATACCTCTGCATCTACGTGGCACTGAAACATGTGCTACATAGGCATATTGAGACAAAGCTTGATGAGGCCTTTCACGTGCATAGGTACAAAGTTGGAGCTCACTTCTATAGTCAAGTCCTAAAATTTTAAAGGGAAATAATCACCCTCACCCATCAGCCCCACACTTTGGACCACCTCCTGTCTCTTGAATCTACTTAGGCCTCGTCGTGAAAAGAGTTAAACATATTTTTGTGTTTTTTCAGTCCATCGTATGGGTATCTATGTAATATTTTAGCACTACTCATTAGGGCCAGTATCAAGTAAAAGTCAGGTTTTGCATGTCCCATGGGAAATTTTGTAAATCCAGATTCCATAGCCCTACCCCACTTGGCACAAAAATATTAAGAGGGGGCTATGTTTTTATCAGTTCACAAGCTGTTACCCATCTATAAATGGGGTATACTATGTAATTCGTAATCCTTTTAATAGTAATATATTTCACGCCAATGTGCCTTTTATAAAAAAAATAAAAAAATTAAAAATTAAGAATTCATGTAAATATATAAATGTTAATTAATCCAAATGAAGTTGAAGTCTTCAAAGGATTGACTAAGAAAGATACCATTCACAAGAAAGTGTTACAACATGAGCTTGCATGAATATTGAGAATTGATATTTATCAATGAACATGAATGAGATGATGTGATACAATATACAAGAACCTTGAATATACAGGCAAGGTGTGATGATGTATGAAAACTACCCTTGATATCATATACAAGTGATAGAAGAAGTGATGTATGTAGTTCTCAACATCAATATCCCCAAGAACTACATGCATCACAAGGATACAATATAATAACCCCTCTAGTGAAGGAAAATATAGAGACTAGATAGACCCCCCTTAATGAAGTATCATCAAAACCACTGAAGTAAGTTTGAAGCCAAAAGAGAATAAAATGATGACAAACCATATGTGTCCCCTTAAGAAGAAATAAATTCAATGGTAGATGCGAAAGATAGTCCAACTCCATGAAGAAATGAGAAGAAAGAAGTTTCACAAATGATGTGAGGCACCACTGATAGATGGGAATTACAACATTTTTTTATATATTATATAATAAAAGTCTTTTGGTGGAATAATTGAATTAACATAATTGATTAGTTGCAGATTGTAGTGATGTTACGAGGAATGGTGTCTATGTCTACTAAGTATGTAGGTCCATCACAGATTAAGGGGTAGACAAATTTTTTGAGGTGCTCAGTGGGAGGAAGGGATATGTATAAAGATAGGGGCACAAATTTGAAGCAATAGAGTTCTTGCAACTCTCAACACACTCAACATAGAACAAACAATTCTGAAAATTTTAAAGGAAACAATTTCAAATCAGCAACACTTATGAATATTTTATTCAACCAATGTTTCTTGAAACTCTTGGAACTCACAACCAAACTATAAATATTACAAGTACAAATTCTAGACTGATGAAAGATTAAAACTGAAATCTTACGATCTATTATAGGAAGGAAGATCATTTATAGGTAAGTCTCTTCAATTCTCCAACTTTTTGCAAATTTTACCTTCTTTGCTTGTAATTATCTTCTGGAAATTAATGCAACAAAGTACCAATGAAATTTCCAAGATTTTTTTTACTTATTTTCACCTTCAACCTGAAAAATCAAATTTGAAAACACTCTCCTAGGAAAATTCATGCCCACACCTACAACTCCCCAAATTCTGGAACCAAAAATCCAAGCAACAAAGTCTAGAATCAATTTTCTTCCTCACCACTAACACCTATAATTGGAAACTTCTTCCACCCATGAATCTACCTAGAAATTTAATTAATTTTAATCAATTACAACTTTTTAACTCCCCAATGCATGCATGCACACTCCTAGGAATACATGCCTGTGCTAGTTGACACATTCATTCTCTCATTTAACAAATAGGAATTCAAATTGAATTTTTTCACTCAAGGACATCATGGGCATCCCATTTCTACTTGAAGTAAGAAATAAAATTAAACAAAATTAAAAATTTCATAACCTCCAAGGATCCCATGCCCAAGTTTGATTTTCAGTCCTGAATTTGATAATTAAATTTCAATTTCTAGCATGCTTCCCAATGCAACTTGCAACCCAAAAATTACCCAATTATTAATTCTATTTTTTGGACAAGAAAATAAATTAAATAGACAAAAAAATCAATAAAAAATGTTACACTCCAAAATTAAATAAATTTTATTGATGCAAGATGATAGACAACCATAAATGTTGCTACGCCAAACACCCATAGTAGAAAAAAAAGTGACCATGTCACTTCTCAAGATGATAACCAAGATTATTAGCCTCAAATTCTAACAACCAAGATGAGTCTTCAATAGGTATTCCAAACCATTTTACCAGGAACTCAAAGTATTGCTTATTCCTTGTTCTCTTACTCACCCTATTGTCCAAAATTTCCTCTATCTTCTCCTTCTCTAAAGTAGGTGCGGGCATATGTAATTATTCACCTATTGTAAATTTATCACTTTCAACTTCATGAAACTTTGTTAGATCAAAAAAATTAAATATAGGTGAAATATTAATATCACTATGCAACTGTACTTCATATGCATTTCCTAAATCACACATGCTTACAATTTTGCAAGGCCCAAACTTCTTCATTTTCAGTTTGTTGCAGGTACCAAATAGAAATATTTATTTTTTCAAATGTACCATTACCTCATCACCAACCTAAAACTCCTTATGTCTCCTCTTCAAATTATTTTTAGACATATACTGAAAATTCATTTTAATGAGGTAATTTCTTACCTCTTCATGTATACTCTTCATGTGATCAACAAACTCCTTTGTCGAACTACACTTTTATTTCCACTTTTTGTCCATCCTTTTTAAATATGAAACACCTCTTTGGTTGATTCCATAAAATCTTTTAAAGGGATATTTACCTATACTCATATTCACTGAGTTGTTATATGAATTTTTTTCTTGAGGTAGAACCAAATCCCACCCCTTTGGCTTGTCTCCAACTAGACATCTCAACAAATTTCCCAAGATTATATTTACCACCTCTATTTTCCCATCCATTTGAGGATGGTAGGCTGAAAAAAACTTCAAACAATTTTCCTTAAATATTCTTCCATAATTTCCTCAAAAATTATCCCACAAAATTTGTGTCTCTATTTAAAAATGCTCTCTGGTAGACCATGTAGCCTCACTACTTCCCTAAAAAACAACTCTACAACATGCACAACATCATTAGTATGTTTACATGGAATGAAATAAGCCATATTATAAAATATATCTACCACCACAAATATTGAATCATATACATTTTGGGTCCTTGGTAAACCAACAACAAATTCCATACTAATCTCTTCCCATGTTCTGACTATTCCCTTTTTCCACTTGACAAATCTTATAAAATTTCACATATTTTTTTATATCTTGTTGTAAATGAGGCCAATAATATATTTTTCCTCAACAAGTTATAAATTTTTATAAAAACCAAAATTCCCTACAAGGGCATGTGCAGGATCATCATGGAAAAAACAGGCCCTTGAGTGGCAATAAAATTTAGAAAAATCAGAGTTAGGCAACTTGACGTAAAAATTTGAATAAGTTAATTATTTCAAAAATATGTAAGAATAGAATATGTTGCAAATTGAATTTAGTTTCTAAATGACTAGGTTTATTTTTATTTAAAAAAAATCTATTTGGTTACAATTTGAAATTTTAATGCAGTAGTACTTAAATTTCAGGGAGAAAATAAGAAGTAGGTGTCTGTCTGACCACCCTAACAACAATAAAATAATAATATTTTTTTTATAATATCTTATATATAAGTATAAGACTCATGTCCCGATGTGATGCATATTTTTTTATAATTTGTTTCCAAATAAATAAATAATTATGATTTTTTTATTACAACTTTTAAAAAATATAAAAACTCATACGTCTGACCACCTTAACTTGGTCAAAACTTTATGAAATTCAATTCTTTCTTTTTTAATCCTATAGTATGTGAAGCACATAATGTGGTACATGTTTTGGATTCAAAAAATGTGCTACCCTTTGAAAGCTATAGATGTTTTTCAATCAGGACTTTAGTCGTAATTCAAATAGAAAATGAATAATAATTTATTAAATTCAAAGTAAAGAATAAATTATATTGGTGGAAAGCTAAGAATCTCCTTCAAAAACCCTTTTCATTTCATCAATTTTGGGTTAAGAAAAATTCATTAGCCACATGGGCCATCATATCACTTACATATCACCACTTTTTGGCCCATCATGATCCTGCACACACCCACATGTCCTACACTATGTTTTTTCTTAACCAAATTGATTCTCATTGAACTTCTAGGAATGCACAGTTTATTATCTATGAATAACATGTATCATATTGGATTACACAATCCAAACACTTTGTCCTATACACTGCAATATGTTCTTTTCAATCTCTCCAAGAATCTCCAAAATCAAGATCCTCTTCATATGTTGAAACTCCTTTAATTCATTGAATCCAACAACTTCAACCTAGATTTCAATTAACCAAAATTGGTCTTCTACTCAATGCATTTGCAACCCTGTTAGACTTCCCAGTTCTACATGCTTCAAAATAAATGCATAATTTTTTTAAAAATTTACCCATTTTAGATGTGTTTGATTTAACCTCCCTTGACTACTCAAATATTAAAGTGCTTAATGATCAATAAATAAAACAAATTCCTTAGGCAATAAATAGTGTCTCCACTTTTTGAATGCTTGAAAAATATTATAAAATTCATAATCATAAATTAAATATTTCTTCTTTACATCATTTAAATTATCACTAAAGTAAGCAATGTGTCTACCTTCTTGACTTAGAACAGCTCCAATGGCATAACCACTTGCATCACAATCCACTTGAAATACCTTACTAAAATCGAGAAGTGCTAAAACTAGCTACTCTATCACTTTAGCCCTCAACAAATCAAAACTCCGTAATACCCTTGTAGTCCATCTAAAATATCTTTTGTCCCCTCTCATGGTCTCAAATAGTGGTGCATAAATACTATTGAAACCTATAATAAAATTTCTTACAAAAAGACTTACCAAATCATGGAATGATCTCACCTATGTAGCACTTCTAGTTGTAGGCCATTCTAAGATAGATTTCACCTTTTTTTGGATCCATATATTCGATCCTAAAATGAAAAATCCCAAGTATACCAACTCCCTCTTCATAAATTTTTACCTCTTCAAGTTAATGAAAAACTTCTCTTCTCTCAACTTTTCAAACAAAAAAATGATATGCATCAAATTTACGTATAATTTCTTACTAAATATTAATATATCATCAAGATAAATAATAAAAAAACTATTTAGCATCACTTTCAATACCTCATTCATCAATATCATAAATGTATAGTTAGGTGCATCGGTTAGTCCAAAAATCATGGCCAACCATTCATATAAACCTTATTTATTTTTGAATGTCATCTTCCATTCATTTCCTTCTCTAATTTGGATTTGATTATAGTCGATCTTTAAGTCAATCCCGGTGAAGTATTAAACCCCACTCAAAAAATCCATGGTATCATCCATTCTTGGCAATGAAAACTAGTATTTGATATTGATCTTGTTTATGGACCTTGAATCCATACAATTTTTTTATTCTCCAACTTTCTTTGGTGCCAAAACAACAATCACTACACATGGGCTTAGGATCTCTAATCAAACCCTTTTGCAACAATTCTTGTTTCTACCTATTCAACTCTTCACTCTTTGTAGGATACATTATGTGGGTTGCCTTGTTAGAAAAACTTTCTCCCAGTATCAAATCAATTTGGTAACTTATCCTTCTCATAGGTGGAAATACCTCTAGCGCATTATCTAAAACAATCTCATGAAATTCATGCAACAATTCTATAACTTCCATAGGAAAATATTCCACTTTTTTTTGTTAGCTTTTGGAATCAAAGAAAAAATAACATGTTTATGGTTCATACCATCTAAAAACTTCCTAGAATCAACTATGCAAATGATTACATTTCTGCAAACCTTACCCATTTCATCTTTTAATGACTTCAATCTATGCCTTACTACATCCTTCATTAGTGAGTATGTGTTAGCATACACAACAATTTTTATTTGTGCATGAATTTTATAAAAATAATTATGAGCAATCAAAAACATGGCTAAAACCTCATCATGGTTTTGCTCACACTACGATAGGTTTGATCACTCTACCACTTAAACTTGGACCAAAATAATTAGATGTTTCATTCACCATCATTTTAATTTTGGATCAATTTCATTTGAACCTAGGCTATCCATGGCTACACTCAATTAATTTTTTCCCATCAATTATCCACAAGTGCATAAATTTAGCCTTTGGAAATGAAATACATATAATTTATCATAGTGTATTTAAATCGTCGACCTCCTCAAGAAATTTTTCATTGGATTATTTTTATCCTACACATTTTGAACCTATAAAATCTTGTGAAGATCACTTTTTAATATCATATAAAAATTTACAGAAAAACATATAGTGAAGTTGTCCCTTAGAAATATCTCACCTAAGGTTCCTCAACCCGCTATGACTTGTATGCATATTTATCCTACCAAAAATTTAATGGAGGAACCTATGTCTAAACTAAGTTTCCTCCCTAGATTAGGTGACATGTACACCATGATTCCACCCCTGCCATATGACAAGAGACCTAGGGATAACTGTATAATCAACTTAATACCTTCAAACGAAATACAAATCTATATGCCTAAAAAATACCAACCCATGGTGGTCCCTTCAATTCCTTCTCCAAAGGATGAAAGGACCCCTATGTTGTGAAATATAATGGTTAATCACTCACAATATGAAACTAATGCTAGAGGAAACAAAAGTGTAAAAGAAAATAAGCATGGATATCATGTGTTGGCTTTCCAACTTGCTAAAAAGAACCAAACTTTATCTAATTATCAACCACACATCCATCTTCATCATCACCTGACTCTGCTCTAACACCCTCTCCAAATCATTAAATTGAACCTTACATGTCTCAACCTAAACAGATAATATAAAATTAACATATGCATGATACCATTCATTAGCCACCTATTCTGATAAACTTTGATAATAAAGATGAAAATATATGATAGAAGAACAATGACATAATGAGCTATCTATATTTTTCTCCACATCTATATATTTAAATGGGGGCAATCATGATACTACTCTTGATGAGATTGATCCACCATGTGTTGACCTATTTATTCTCCTTGTATGATGGTTGTTGTTGTCCCTTTAGATTATTGTCTTCCTTCCATTTATGATGAGAAATATTGGGATGTAGATGATTTTCTTTAGATCAACTTGTATTTATTGTACCCTTTGTGTAAGATATATATTTCCTTGTACATGATGTGATCTCTCATGTTGTGTTTGTGTGTCATTATGTTTTTTGGTTTCCCTTATTATTCTTGTTGGCACAAGGATACAAAGGAAAAATAATATTTTGTAAACATCCATATAATTTTATCTCCATTCTTTTTTATGTCATTAACATTTGTTGTTGTATCATGTCTTTGTGCTAGAGATGATACAAGGTGTTGACTCATTTTGGTATCTTCTATGTTGACCCAAAAGGTTTGTCTTGTCATCTCTATGTGTATTTCTTCCATTGTGTTTATAGATCCATGAGTATTTGGGGGAATGATGTCAATTCCGACCATAATCATGTTACATATTATCAAAATTCTATATTAACCATGGATGTGTCGATCCCTTAGTGATATATTTTTTCTTGTATGTGGATTCATCTTAGGGGAAACCCTTGGTTTTGAGTCAACTTTATTGGGAACATATAACTGGTATAGGTATTTCTAATAATCTCTCATGACCTTATCACATTGCATTTATCATTTTATTCCTACCTTAATGAAATTTATCATAGTTGGGGTTTAGTAATTACTTTAAGGTGGGGGTATGCATTGAATTATGCACTTCACTTTCCTCAAACATGTTGGACTTAGTGATGCATTATATTTTTATTGTTTTTTATAATGCATTATCAGAGTTATGAGGACTATAACTCTTGGTTTGGTCAACATTAGATCACACCTAGTAAAAATAAATTTGCATTCATGAAATGCAAGATTTTTAAAATTTCTTAATGCAATTTTAACAATAAGTTATAAAATTACATCATTCTCAAGAGCATACAAGAAAGTCATAGAATTTCTATATGAAGTCAAGAACTCTCACATATTTAATGAAATTCTATACTCAAGCCTATAGACCAAGGGTACTACACTGAGAGTGGTTAATTTCACTTCTAAGAACAATAAGACAAGGTACATCATCCCTTTTCCTATTAGGTGGGATAAAAATCTAAGAGAATTTTTATTACATGACTGACTTATGCATCATGCGCCAAACACTTTTAGGAGATTCATGAGATCACATGTTGCAACTAATCAAGGTGAACTCAAGGCCCTTGCCTTGAAGCTTAAGCTCTAATATCAAATGTAATGACCTCCATAGATTAAAATTAATTAGTGACACAAATTACACATGAACAATCATAAAAAGAAGACATGTGTCCAATATTAAAGAAAAGAGATGAGAATTATATTAAATGATTAAATTTGGAGTACATGTGCTAATTTATAAGGCAATACATTGGGGAAATTTCATTTACAAAATACCTCTTAGTCATCATCAAGACTATACAACATACTATAAACTTGAGCTCTCCTCACAAGATCCTTTCGATCTTTGAAACTCCTTCAACCAACTCAAGTGTGAGAAAATTGTGGGAGCACATGTCCACCCTACCACAAAGTGAACCACTTCCCCGAAATTCATCCTAAAAGAAGAATGCTTGAACAAATACAAGGAAAACTAGCAAGGTAAAACTAATTGGAGTAATCGAATGTATGAAACAAATCATGTCAACATCTAAACACATCAAGATTTTCAATTACAAGGAAAACACCATAAATACCATCATGCATCGTCACTTGATAATTTACATAAGTCAGCCATGTAGACATCATATCAATTCATCATAATGTTTCTTGGCCCATAATTTCACATAAGCAACAAGGTTCAATCATGCAAGTAAAAGTGGGCTATTATGATAAAATGTCTACACATATGTAGACCATTAACTAAATATTTTCATAGTGCAAAACAATTAATGAAGTGGATCCCATGTAACAATAAGTAAGTATTAGGATGGAAAAAAATTTAAAATGCAATATTCAATAAAGAAGGTGTAACACATATATGTAGCTATAGGTACACATATATATACAAATATGTGTACACATTCTTATCAAATCAAGCACTCATATGATTATTTATGGTATTGTGGAATCAAGAACATAATCATTAGCAACATCCTCAAGGCTAAAATAGAAGGTTCACAAATTAAGCATTCAATACATTTCCATATAGTCAATTAATGAGTATAATATAATTTACTTAAGAAATGAATAGATGATTAGGAGGATATAAACCAAAATATTATATCCAAGTCTACAAGTGATTATATAGCCAATAAAATTATTTTACTACCTAGCTAAGATTCCACTCACAATATTATTACCACCTTATAAATCTTCCAACTTGAGTCATCCAAAATAACCTGACTTGATGGAGTAGAAAAAGATAACTTATAGGAAAATGCCATAATAGAATTTTAAATGATATCTAGATAATTTTTATCCTCAAATTGACATTCTATTTAATAACAAGGACTATCAAAGTCCCATGTAAATAAGTGATATCTTTCATCAAGTCTAAAGAGTAATATTTACTCTTGCCAAATATATGTTCATTTGAAGAACTATTTTTTCTTCATATCCCTGACATCTTGGATACTAATTTTCAAACATTTATCTCTCATACTTCGATCTTTTCAATAATATTTAATATCTTCTATATCCCTTAACCAACATCATTTCACAATCTACTCATCTTATTCACAAGACATCATTATCATACTTATAAGAGTTTTTAACTCCATCATACATGAAGAAGATATATATACATATATATACTTCTCAAGGTTGAAATTCATATTGAAACCTTCATTAACTCTCTAATAATTAATATTATCATATTTTTATGAACATATAATAAGGATAAAAAATAGACTGATTTAATAATATAATACCAACTCAATACACAGTAATCCCAAGAGAACAAATCATAGAAGAATAATATTTAACAATAATATTGTTGGTTCGAAAGGATGGTATTAATACCTGAACATATAGCCCCAAAAAGACTTCACTTTAAGAACAATATAAGTACTAAGTTTCTATGAAGAGAAAGAATACTAAGAAGGATTCCTTATATCACGTGTACAAGTAGACACATGATGAAAAGGGATAAACAAGAAAAGTAACAATGAGAGAATTTCTCTATGGAAACATGTACATAAGACCCTGAAAATATGTTGGTTGATCAAGACTGAGGGCATGGGCTAAAAAATTTCCTCTGCTAACTTTGAAGAGAAAACACGTTACCAAACTTATTGACAAAATAGTAAATTTTCATGAAAATGTTGAATCTGAATACAATAGTCTACAAAAATACATGGTAGAAAGAAAGCACAAATACACTAGATCAACACCTAAAACCTGAAACTACATCCTCTCCTCAATATAAAAGGTCAATTCATTGTTCAAGCTCAAAACTAGAATAAAATAATTACCTAATATAGTTGCAACTTCATGAGAAGACGTGGGAGTATGGGCAAGCTTGTGTGTTATTAGACATAAAGTCCCAAGAAAATAAAGCGGTGTTCAATGCATCGTATCAATTTATTTAAAAGGCTCGATAAATCTTCAAGCAAATGAATTTAGTAGGTATAAGCCGATTTGAAGTGCAAGATGAATCTATTAATTTATTGTAGCTTGGATAACTATTTTTTCCATTCCCAAGAATTATTATTTAATTCTCGAGACTTCTAGAGAGGAGTTAGTTAGAGATAATTAATTAATTCATTCATTCATTCATTGATTCCCTTAGAGACTTTTAGAAAGATTTATAGATGTTAGTTAGGGTTTTTTAGAGTCTAATTAATCTTAGCCATTGATTGAGATTAAATCATGGCCGTTGGTTTTTCAATAAGAATAGTTTAAAAGGGGATCTATGAGCATTTGGAGCACACACACACACTTGAGAAAGATTTGTAGTGATATCAAATAAATTTGCAGTGAGAGAAAATAGTCTTGTAGTGATAGCGTTGGAGGCAACAACAATGGAATTTCAGCAGGAGAAATTGAGGGAAGAATTTCTAGAGAAGAATATTTCCAGAGCTTTGCCAGTAAGAGGCAAGAAGTTTATGTATCTCTTGATTTGATGAAGATTAATAAAATTCCTCAACTGCAGTATTGGGTTTCCCTTTGAGGTTTTTCCAAGGAAAATTTGTCCAAAAATATTGTGTTTATTATTTTGCATGTTTTCTTCTCTATTCATGTGGTTTTTATTTGTGAAGTTGTAGTTGTATTATTTTTCAATATTTCTTGTGAATTAATTTTTGGCATTCAAATAATCTTTATAGATGGGACATTAATAATTAGTAACTACAATATAATTTTCACATGGTATTAGAGAAAAGTTGGGGATAGAAAGAGCTCAACGTATGCACAAGAAGGAAAAATAGAGGGTTTATAAAACCCAATTCTACCTCTTCAGAATTATTTGTTTTTTATTATTATTATATTTGTTTGAGATGGCCTCAACAGGTTTAAGAGATCAAAACAACTGGGATGAAGCCTCAAATTTTGGTGTTTGGAAAGCCAAAAAAAATTTATTGCTAGAAGAGAATGGTATCAAGGAATATTTGACCAATGTTGTAGTTGTACCTAAATATCCAACACAACTATTAGCATATAAGAAGGAATATTCCAAGGTGAGGAGGTTGATTCTTGATGGTGTTAACGATCATATTGTTCCACATATCATAGAGTTGGATACAATGAAGAAGAGGTGGGGTGCTATTATGAATATGTACCAAAATGCTACCACTAACAGGAAGTTGATTCTCAAAGAAAAGCTGAGGAATACCCAGATGAACAAGGGAGAATACATTACAAGTTACCTCACCAAACTTAGACTTGTCAAGGATGAGTTGCCAGTTGTTGGAAATAAACCAGATGATGATGAGATAGTATGAATAGCCTTAAATGGGTTTACTAAGTAGTGGGATGTATTTGTTCAAGTTATTAATGGATGAGACACCTTACTGAGTTGGAATTGACTATGGAGTGACTTCAGCCAGGAGGAGCTTGGACTAAGTCTTGTCAGTGGTACCAACAGTAAGAGTCAGATAAGTGAGGCAGAACAGGAAAACATTTCCCTAGCAGGAAAAGGGAAAGCAAAGAAGGGGTCTAACAAAGGATCAAATCCTAAAGGTGAGAAGAAAAAGGACTTGTCTAAATTCAAGTGTTATGGTTGTCATGAGTTTGGCCACTATGTCAGGGATTTCAAACAAAAGAAGAATGAAAAAGAAAGGCAAGAAGTAGACGACAACTTCACCAAGTGCAGATGAGCTCTCTAGTAGAATGGAGGATGGGTTTACACTCATAGTTTGTATGGTTATCTCAACCTCACAGAGTGTTTGATATATAGACAGTGAGGCATCATTTCATATGATAGGAGTTAGAGAATACTTCTCCATTTATAAGGAGGAGGACATCAGAATCCATATTTCTATGGAGAACATGTCCAAACTAAATCTAGTTGGGAAGGGGACTATTCTATTTTAGAGGGAGAATAGCAAGCCGATTCCCATTCATTATGTGTTGCATGTGTCAGGCTTGTGTATGAACCTGATTTTTGTATCTATCCTTCAAGATAAAGGCTATAATGTACTCTTTAGAGGGGAAAATGTGTTAATCAAGCATAAGGATTGGAAATCACCCATAGATATTGGAGTCAGGAGTGGCTAGCTTTATAGGTTGTAGTTTGATACTCATAAGGCACTGATGAGCAACGGTAATTCTAGAGATCAAGAAGAGCTATGTCATAGAAGGATGGTCCATATACATCATGGAGCACTTAAATTTATTTGTGAGATAGTGATAGGTGTTCCAGAGGTGAGCACAAAGCATGATGATGTAAGGGATATGTGTTGGGGAAGTTTTTGAAAGCAAGTTCTCCAAGGAGTGATACCAAATCCAAGGGTCTTCTTGATCTAGTACATTCAGATATATGTGGACCAATGTCAATGATGTCTCTCAAAAGATATGAGTACTTTGTTACTTTTATTGATGATTTTTCTAGGAAGACTTGGATATACTTCTTGAAGAGAAAGGATGAAGTTTTCAGTAATTTCCAAGAGTTCAAAGCTCTTGTGGAGAATTCGACAGGTAGGAAGATTAAGGTTCTTCGTTCAGACAATGGAGGAAACTACAAAAGGAAAGAGTTCCAATAATTTTGTACCAATGAAGGAATCAAGAGAGAATGGACTATTCCTTACAACCTGCAATACAATGGGGTTGCTGATAGGAAGAATTATTTTATATCGAAGGCAACAAAGGCTATGTTGTACGACCAAGATATGTCGCACTACTTATGGATAGAGGCATGCAATACAACAATATACATACAAAACAGGGTTCCACATAAGGTATTGGGCAAGATGACACCAGAGGAGGTGTTCTCAAAGAAGAATCCAGATGTTAGGCACTTCAAGATATTTGGAATTTTGTCATATTGTCACATTCCAAGGGCTACACATTCTAAGTTAGATCAGACTGCAGAGAGAGGGTACTTTGTGGGGTATAGTGAAACGAGAAAGGCATATGAAATATTTATTCCAGGGGCTAGCAGGAGTATAGTTAAGTGTGATTTCAAGTTCATGGAGGACAAGGCATTTTGGAGGTTCAAATATTTTCTAGCAAATGATCAAAGTGAGCAACCAAAAAAATCTCTAAGGATCTTGCAATCAGATCGCGGGTAGTGAAGCTCGAGTACAGTGACTAGTACAACAAAAGGCTCAAGTGTTGAGAGTTTTCAAATTATGGAGAAACAGATGCAGTAGATCCAAGAGATGCATCAGGAACACATGGAGTTTGATACTTCATCCTCTACAATTGGTAACAAGAACCAACAAACACATAGAGATACTCAGGAGTTTGTGGGAGCTCCTAGGATGGGTAATAGACAATGGAGACAACCAACCATGTATACTGACTATATGTCATTAGATAGTCAGTAGGTAGATAGTGAGCCTTCCATCTATCAGGAGGCCATACAACAATAGGTGTGGTGAGATACGATGGTTGAGGAATATACCCAAATAGTGCATAATGATGTGTGGGAGGTTGTGCCTAGATCGGTAAATAGGGCAATGGTTGGATCATGTTGGATCTATGAGATCAAGCATGGTGAAAATGGTAGCATCAAGAAATACAAGGAAAGGTTTGTGGCCAAGGGGTTCTCTCAGAAGGAGGGAATAGACTATGAGGAGACATTCACTCTAGTTGCTAGGTATACTTCTATATGGGTCGTGATCTCACTTGTAGCACATATGGGATGGAAAACCCATCAGATGGATGTCAAGATGGTGTTTCTTAATGGTGAATTGAAAGAGGAGGTATACATAGAACAAACAAAGGGTTTTGTAGCACACAACAATGAAACCCACATGTGCAGATTGAAGAGAGCTTTGTACAGACTCAAGCTGGCTCCCAGGGCATTCTATGAGCACATTGATAAATAATTGTAGGAAATGCACTTTGTGAAGAGTCAAGTGGATGCTAACCTCTACTACTTGGGGGTTGGGGGTGAGGTTCTCTTTCTTTCTCTATATGTGGATGAATTGTTTTTAACAGGTTCACTGGGGCTCATAGAGGAGTGCAAGAGGGACCTTGTAGTAGAGTTTGATATGAAGGATTTGGGGCTTGTGCACTACTTTCTAGGCATGGAGGTATGGAGGATAGATGGAGAGATTTTCTTTGGACAAGGGAAATACTGTATCAAAATCTTGAGGAGGTTTAAGATGGAGGATTGCAGATCCATGTCTACTCTTATGATCATGAATTGGAAGAATGTATACTCATCTAGGGAGAAGGATGCTGACCCCACCTTATATAGGTAGTTGATTGGGTCTCTCATATATTTGGTCAACACCAAGCTAGATATATCCTTTTTAGTAAACTCTCTTAGTTAGTTCATGGTTGAGCCGAAGAGAGTGTATTGGACAACAACAAAGCATGTGTTGTGGTATTTGTGTGGTATAATTGAGTATGGGATCATATATTCTTGAGGTGATGGTATCAAGTTGATAGGCTATACTAATGTAGATTGTGTAGGTAACATAGAGGACAAGAAAATAATTTCAAGGTGTTGCTTTATCTCGGTATCAAGAGTTGTATCTTGGTACAATAGGAATAAAAAGTCCGTGGCTCTGAGTTCTATAGAGGCAGAATACATAGTAGCTAGCATAGTGACATTTGAGGCGATATGGCTTTGGAAGTTGTTGGTAGCCTTGTTAGGTCAAAGGGTTGATATTACGGTGATACACTATCACAAATAAAGTTATATTAGGTTGTTTGAGAATCCAATGTTTCATTATAGGTCTAAGCATATAGACATCAAGTATCATTTCATCAGGTATTGTGTATAGTGGGGGATTGTTCATCTATAGTATATATCTATAGATTAGCAGGTAGAAGAAATTTTGACAAAGGCATTAGGTAAGATGAAATTCATCTTCTTTAGAGATATGTTGGGTGTCATGCAGAACAGAACACCTTCCTCGCTAAGAGGGAGTGTTAATTTATTATAGCTTAGACAACTATTCTCTCCATTCCCAAGAATTATAATTTAATTCTGGAGACTTCTAGAAAGGAGTTAGTTAGAGATAATTAATTAATTCATTAATTGATTCCGTTAGAGACTTCTAGAAACTAGTTAGTTAGAGTCTAATTAATTTTAGCCATTGATTAAGATTAAATCATGGCCATTGATTTTTCAAGGAGAATAGTTTAAAAGGGGATCAATGGGCATTTGGAGAACACACACACACACACTTGAGAAATATTTGCAATGATAGAAACTAAATTTGCAGTGAGAGAAAATAGTGTTGTAGTGATAGAAAAGGCACAATGATAGCATTGGAGGCAAAAATAATAGAATTTCACTAGGAGAAATTGAGGGAAGAATTTCTAGAGAAGAATATTATAGTAGATTTTCTAGTAAGAGGCAAGCATTTTATGTATCTCTTGATTTACTGAAGATTAATAAAATTCCTCATCTGTAGTACTGGTTTTCCCTTAGGGGTTTTTCCAGGGACAATTTGTCCAAAAATATTGTGTTTATTATTTTCCATGTTTTCTTCTCTATTCTTGTGGTTTTTATTTGTGAATTTGCAGTTGTATTATTTTCTAATATTTGTTGTGAATTAAGTTTTTGCAGTCAAATAATCTTTATAAATAGGAGATTAATAATAAGTAACTGCAATAGAGTTATCATAGAATCATGACAGAACAATTTTTTTTTCCCCTAAAAATGGGGATGGCCTAAAATAATCCCTACTCCCTTGAGGAAACACACACCAGGATTACCCACAATCATGAAAACAAAAGGAGACTTGCTCACTAGAGAAAATCCAGTGCGGGTAATTCCTAAATATAGAAAGTAGACCATAGTGACCTTTTTACCAACAAGATTGGGGCATGAGTTCCCTCCAACGATGAAGATGATGATTGAATAACTGTTTCCTTTTGTGTATTACATATTCCTCAAGCCAAAGAGATGGGGCATCAAACTAGCCTTAAACGATGAGATCATTGGAAACAAAGAGTGTCATCTAGACCTTGATCACCGACATGAACAAGAATATGGGTCTCTGGAATGACTCCTAACTATAGCGTCAATGATAACCATCATCATAGTTGTGGCTTCAACTTCCAATTCTTCTACATCTAGAACCATGACGTCCTCACCCCCTGATCATGGCTTAGAATTCATCTATATTTGTGAATCAAAATCAAGACCGAGAGGATTGTTGGGGCTTCCATAATCATCCCATGATCTGTGGCTTTGCCAAGCGGGCCATGGTATTTGTAAAAATTACCGATTGTTATGGTTTCTTAACTAGTTTTGGCCCCCATTTTCCCCAAATTAATCAACCGTTAAGGCACCACTTATGCCAATACAAACTCAAAGACTCCCTCTCTCGTCAATGACATGCAACCATTATAATATTTAAATAAATTTATCATATATGTATGATGATGCATGGGTTTTGGAGTAGAAAAAGTCTTAATGAATTTCTTTCTTAATTCGACTAAGCCATGTCATCATTATATCAGTTTTAATAAATATTACATAAATTTGTCATAATATTAATAAATTAGTTGATTTTATTTTTAAATTATTTTAATAGTCAAGCTTGAGAAGGAAAACAGGATGTGACATCCTTCCCCACTAGGAAAAGACATCCTCTCAATTTCTTCTCAACTAAACACTTAGGTAGACAAAGTATTATATTATTTTATATAAGTAAATTCATAATTCACTTTCCTTTCTAAATAGAACAATCTTAAAACATAAACATTAGACAACTATTTCATTCAATCAAATAGCAAGAATTAAATTATAGCTTATGTTCAGTCATCACTTAAATTATTGTATGCATACTCAAGCTAGAATAACACACATTTTTCTGAAAATAAATAATGCAACTTCCTTGAAGTGAGTGTGTGTATTCCATTACTACCATTCAATTTTATAGACAAGCTTACCTCTCTCTAACAATATTTCCACCCTTGTGATGAGGTTGATCTTTCTATGGCACTTATGGAAACAACACTACACTATAATTCCATGTTAGTACCTATAATAAGGTTCATATTAAATAATTATTCTAATCATTTCTTCTTATCTTTATAGGATTTAATTATCTCAATGCTTAATGAATATAAATATTTTTTGCATAATTTTATATTTCATAATCATGTTCACAATATGTATACCTATGCTTACCATACCTTAGTGGTTTATTTTGTCATCCACGTTGCTTGTATTTTTCCTCTTCAATGTTCCTATATATTTTACATGTACACTTGTGTTGTTTCTAGCCCATTCAAATATTAGCACTTCATAGGAAATTCAATATTTCAAGGAAAAGATCACAATTCCCAAAATATAATTATCATTGGATGCATCACAACTTGATCACATATATATAAGTGGAAATATGTAAAATTAAGTCACATACCTTCCTTCACAAATGATATTATTGTGCATCTATAGACCACCTATGCACATTCTCAAAGTGTCCAAGATATATTGTACTTAAAAAAATTATTCTCTTATAGAGACTCATTTGTGTTCCAAGATCATCAACTTATATGAGTCAAAAGTAATAATAACCAATCTAGTAGATTTAATCACATGATGAGAAATAACTTCAAACCTATTATATCTTCTTATGTGCAGTTACATCATTCATATATTAGTATGCTTATGTAAAGAACATCACTCATACTAGTGATAGTGTATCATCCAAGTAGTAACAAGTACAAATATGTGAGGACTCTAACTATTACTCCACTCGTGGCTAGTCAAATTAATCTGACTATCACTCCACTCATGGCTAGTAAAAGTAAACAACATAATTTGGATGCTTTTCCACCCAATCATGAGGTTTATACTTCCATGGTGATCTCCCAAAGAATCTATCGACCATGCAATGCCTAACTATCTCAAAATAACTTGAAGTAGGGGGAGTCCTGGTGTGCCTAACATACCCTCATTCATTTCTATTTGATAGAGAATGTTGTGGTCCTATACTAGGGTGTGGCAGTAGGAAATTAATAAATTTCCATCTATTTCAATGATCATACACTTGGCCAATCATTTTTTGTATACAACAATAATGTAGTTCTGGAAAATTAGAAACCAAACCCCTATATTTTAACATTGGGCACCCTTCATAGAGTACAAACCTTCCTTGTTCATTTTCAAGAATTTGAAGCATATACATGAAGGAAATATTTAGCACATATTTCACAAAAGGAAATGAATATATTAAATTCAATCATATAGAGAAATTTTCATATCATTTCATTCATTATATGCATGCCACTCATCACAAGGTTGTAAGACAAATTCAATGATGATATCAATACAAAATCTGCCCATTCTTTGCAATCAAATACCTCATATTATTACTCATGGTGAACTTGATAGATCACAACACTTTACACAATAAAGAACCAACAATTTTGAACATTTGGAATAGTCACCAAGAGATTCTCAAATAAACTCAAAAGAGAGAATAATTAGTAAGTTCAACACTAAGTCAAAAATGTCAACAATTTCAACAATAAATAAAGTATGACCAAGGGTCTCGAAATAGATCATCACAAGAGTTGGTGACTAAATCGGTCATAAGAAAAATAAAAAATACAAATGCTAGTTCTTGTAACTAAAATCATTTTCAAATACACATTCATGTAATATTTCAAATTTCAATACATGCATCCATGCATATACCAACTCGTAAATATTTTCGTTTTTATGCAATGCAACAAGACATGTGGAAGAGGAATTCCCACATTATATGAAAAAGTTAGATTCATTAAAAAAATTTCATTCACTTGAAATAATACTATGTCAAAGACATATTATATATGATCATTTCGATGACATATTCAAAATACAAGTGTTGAAAAAATGGAGAAAGGAATGAAAGTGTTGTCATTGATGTCAAGTAGTCAATTAGTTATCTGCTGGTTGTGATTATCATTAGTTTCATGGTTGGAGGTTATTGGCTGTATATGTTGAGGATATTGAGAAAATTGTATTAAATTAAGTTTATAGGTATTCAATTGTTGCTTCAGGTGATGATCTAGTACTTTCCCCCATGTTTGTGCAGTTTAGATATGTTGGTCATGGTTGTTGGTTCGTTGTGAAGTTCTAGTTTTGTTCACCATTTGTGAACTATGCTTTTATGTGTTCTAGTTGAGGTTTGAGAGAAAATTTGTTGGTATGGATTTCTCTTTAATGAAATCTTGACTTTCGGCTCTAGAGTTAAGATGTTCTAATTGCATTGAATATATTTTTGGTTTCGGGAAGTTTTGAGTTTAATTATTCTATGTTTTTTACAGTGGTTTGTCCAACCTTATGTTAAGCACTATCTTTGTAGTTGATGAAGCATACTGGATCTATTTTGGGTCCTGGTGAAGCATATTTTTAGGTCACCCTCATTCTAATTCCACCCTAGAATTTATGGCACCAACCTAATTTGAATTTGAAATTGGATGGCCAACTTTGGATTTTTTCAAGGTTGGAGATAGTATAAATACAGGACGAGCTAGTAATGAAAAATGTACAAGAGTAAAGAAGGAAGATAAGTGAAAGAGTAGATGCAACATTGATTCTATTCATAAAATATGTGCGATTTGTATGTGGCAAATCAACAAGAAGCTTAATGTTGATTTTTTGGATGTAGTGACCAGAAGGAAAACTCTATCATTCATGCAAGTTCATCAAGTAACTATTGTGGAATCATTTTTTTCACTGGGATTGTAGTCTCTCTATAAAAATTCCTATTTTCATATTTTCATCTCTATGGTATTGAGCCCTTCGGGTTGTAGCCCTATTGAAGAGTGAGTCCTTATTTAAGGTAGTGAGCCTTGTTTCAGGAAGTGAGCCCTGTTTCAGGGAATGAGCCTTTTTGCAATTGATTTTGATATTCTCTATAGTGTGAGTTAATACTAATCATGGTTTTTCGCTCATTGGGATTTCCAAATAAATCTAGTGTTATTGTGTTTATGAGTTGGAATTGAGATTTTGCATTGGCATTTTATGATTAATCATTTAAGTAGTTTTAAGTATTAGTTTTGGAGATTTAATTAAAGGTTAAAATCCATGACAACTGATTCACCCACCCTCTCAGTTGTCCTATTCAAAAATTGGTATTAGATCTTGGTTCCTTGGTGAAGAGCTTAATCGCTTGAGGAAGGTATGGGATAGCTAGCAAGATGGTCTTTGATTATCCGAGGTTTGATGGAACTAATTATGGTATCTGGAAAGTTTTGATGGAGGAATATTTGGAGTCTTGTGGATATGGTGTGGATAAAGCTTACAAGAATCCTTATACTCCTCTTGTTAATGGTTCAAGTACACTTGAAGATATTAGAGCACATGAAGCGAACAATAAGGAAAAGTTCATCTTGAAGAATAGTCTAGTACATTTTGAGTTGAGTAAGGTTCAAAACTAAAGACAACTAAGGAAGTCTGGGATGCTTTAGAAAGAGCACATGATGGGGATGGAAGAGTTAAAAAGGTGAAATTGTAGAATTTGGAAACATAGTTTGATCTTATACATATGTCTAAAAATGAAAATGTTAAACCTTATGTACAAATATTAGATGAGGTAGTGGTTGGAATGCAATCACTTTGCGCTACTATAGATGAAACCAGGATTATAAAGAAGATTCTCAAAAATATTCCTAATTCTTATAGTGAGAAGGTGAGTTCTATTGAGAAAACTATAGATTATAAGACTTGTACTAAGGATCTGCCATTAGGAGTTTTGAAATCTTATGAAATGAGGAAGCTAAGTCTAAGAAATGGATGAAAATTAGAGACTTCTTTTAAAGCTACAATAGTAAGTCCTCTAGAGAAAGAGAAAAATGAAGGTGCAGTTCACTCTGCCCTACATGCTAAACAAGAAAAATAAAATTGGGTAGTTGATAGTGGTTTCTCACATCACATGACTGGTGACAAGAGTATGTTTTTGAAACGTGAGAAATATGATGAAGGTTTGGTTATGTTTGGAGATGATACTAGTGCTAAAATATTTGGGATAGGTTCAGTAAATTGTGATGGAAAGCATCATACTAATGATGTTTACTATGTTAAGGTTTTAAGGCATAATTTGTTGAGCGTTGGTCAAATGTGCAAAAAGGGATATGATCTTGTGTTTAAGGATGAGAAATGTGAGATCTGGAAAGGATCTAGAACATTGATTGCTACAGGAAAGAAATATGAAGGGAATATTAATCAACTTAATGGTGTTTTTGGATGATGCTTTATGACTAAGATAAATGATAGTTGGTTATGGCATAGGAGAATGTCTCAAATGAATTTTGATGAATTGGAAAGGATTAGTGTTGTTCAAGTCATGAGGTATATACCAAGAACTACAAAGCCCATTAATTTTATTTGTAGGAATTTTTAGTTTGGGAAGAAAGCAAAAAATCATTAGAAAATGAAGGAACAATCTACTATCTGACTACTAGATTTAGTTCATACAAATATTTGTGGTCCTATGAGAGTGAGAAGTCTACTTGGTGAAAGGTACTTTATTCTTTTGATTGATAATTATTCTAGATATACATGGGTTACATTTCTTAGAGAGAAATCAGATGTGTTTGATAGATTCAAGACATTCAAGGCTATGGTTGAGAATGAATCGATTTTAAAGATAAAATGCTTGAGATCTGATAGAGGTGGAGAATTCACCTCCCATGAGTTCAATATGTTTTGTGAAGTGAACAGAATAAAGAGATAGTTATCTACCCTAAGAACTCCTTAGTAGAATGGAGTTGTTGTGAAAAAAAAATGGTTCAAGAGGATGCTAGATCAATGATTACTGAGGCCATTTTACCAGAATTTTACTAGAAATAAGCTATTCATACCGTTGTTTATGTATTTAATGAAGTTCAGGCAAGAGAAAATAGTACAAAGACTCCCTATGAACTATGGAATGGAATAATTACTATAGTTAAATATTTCAAGGTATTCGAAAGAAAATTCTATATCAAAAGAGATGAGGAAACTTTGGGAAAGTTTGATGCAAGAACTGATGAAAGCATATTTCTTAGATATTCTACTAAAAGAAATGCATATAGATGTTTCAATAAAAGACTGAGAAAGATTGTAGAGAGCTCGAATGTCAAGGTTGATGATATAATAAATAATTCTATTGATATTGATAGATATATGTCTGATATACATGATTTTGGAAGAATAGAAGAAATTATGGAAGAAAAGGATAAATATGAGCAAGAGAAGTAGGATAAACGGGATGAAAGAGAAGAAGAAAATTCTCTGGTGATGTCCCCTAGGACACCTAAGTATGTATAGAGAAATCATTCATAAAATCAAATGATTGGAAACAAGACAAAAGGTGTGTTAACCACAAGAAAAACTACTGTTGAAGTAAATTTGTGTCTATTCTCTAAGATTGAGCCAAAGACAGTAAGTGAAGCATGTAAAGATGAAATTTAGAAGGAAGAAATTAAACAATAAATTTTGTAGATTGAGAGGAATCAAACTTGGAAATTGGTACCAAGAATGATAGATACAAATATCATTGGATCAAAATGGGTATTCCAAAATAAGTTGAATGAGAATGGAGAAGTTGTCAGAGAAAAAATTAAGGCTTGTGTGTAAAGACTACTCACAAGTAGAAGGTATATATTTTCAAGAAAAAAATTTCCTCGATAACAAGAATGGAATTTGTAAGGATGTTCTTGGCATTGGCCGCTCATAAAGATTTAAAAGTATATCAAATGGATGCCAAGTTATCATTTCTAAATGGTGAGTTGGAAGAATTTTTTATGGAACAACCAAAAGGATTTCAGTTAATAGATCAACCGATTATGGCATGCAGGTTGAACAAAGCTTTATATGGATTGAAACAAGCTCCTAGAGCTTGGTATGCAAGGTTGGACATGTATTTGATTCATCAAGGATTTAACAAAGGTATGACAGATAATAATTTGTACCTTAATCTTGATAATGAAAAAATATTGATTGTAATTGTATATGATGATGAAATTATCTTTGGAGGAAATGAAAAGATGTGCAAGATGTTTGCAGAAGAAATGCTGAAAGAATTTGAAATTTCTATGTTTGGGGAGATGAATTTATTTCTTGGCTAATAGATTAATCAAATAGAGAAAGGATTTTATATTTCACAGTATAAGTATGTGAGAGAGATGTTGAAGAAGTTTTGGATGGATGGTTCCAAAATATTATGTACTCCTAGGGTGACTAGTTGCAAATTGGGTAAACATGATGAATCACCTAAGGTTGATCAGAGCAAGTATATATCTATGATTTGTGGATTACTATATTGACTGCTACTAGACTAGATATTATGCATGTGGTTGATCTTGTTGCTAGATTTCAAGAAGATCTAAAGGAAACACATGTTAAAAGAATATTTAGACATTTGAATGGAACTTTGGATTATGGATTGTGGTATCGTAAATATACTAACTTTACACTTAGTGTCTATATAGATGTAGACTGGGCTAGATGTATAGATGGAAGAAAGAGTACAAGTGGTGGTACATTCTTTCTTGGATGCAAATTGGTGGCATGGTTGAGTAAGAAGCAAGATTTTGTTTAATTGTCTATTGTTGAAGCTGAGTATATTGCTACTGCATCTTATTGTACATAATTTATATGGATGAAACATACATTAAAAGATATCATAGTGTTATATGATGACCCTATTTCTATCTTATATGATTACAAGTGCAATTAACATTTTGAAGAATCTCGTGATGCACTCGAGGATGAAGCATATAGCTATTAGATATTGTTTCTTGAGAGAGAAGGTCATGGATAATGAAGTAAAACTTAAGTATGTTTCGATGAAGGATAAAATTGCTGATATTTTCATGAAGGCACTTCCTAAAGATAATTTTGAGTATCTCTAGGATAAGTTAGGGGTTATTGCCCCTCCTTTCATAAAATAAGATGCATACGGAGATGCATCAGTCTAGTGGATTCATGGTTATATCTTTTTGGACTAATTATTTATGGCCACCTCGCAAGCGGAGGAGGTAGTTTTAGGTGTTGTTATTGTGAGTATTTTGTTTTCGAGTATGTGTAGGATCATGATGGGCCAAAAAGTGGTGATATATAAGCCATATGATGGCCCATGTGGCTGACAACTTTTTTTAACCCAAAATTGATGAAATGAAAAGGGTTTTTAAAGAAGATTTTCAGCTTTTCACCAATATAAATTATTCTTTAATTTGAATTTAATAAATAATTCATATTCATTTTCTATTAGAATTATGAATAAAGTTCTGATTGATAGGCTGATTGAAAAAAATCTATAACTTTCAAATGGTATCACATTTTTTGAATCTAAAACATGCATCACATTCTATTCTTCACATACTATAGGATTAAAAAAACAAAAATTGAATTTCATAATTTTTTGACCAAGTCAAGGTGGTTAGATAGACGAACTTTTATATTTTTTAAAAGTTGTAATAAAAAAATCATAATTTATTATTTACTTGGAAAATAATTATAAAAAAATATGAATCACATTGGGACATGAGTCCTCTACTTATATCTAAAATATTATAAAAATATATTATCATTTTATTGTGGTTAGGGTGGTCAGACAGATGCCTACTTCTTATTTTTACCCTGAAATTTAAATACTATTGCATTGAAATTTCAAATTTTCACCAAATAGGTTTTTTTTTAAATAAAGGTCTAGTAGTTTAGAAACTACATTCAATTTTCTACAGATTCTATTTTTACATTTTTTTGAAATAATATAGATTACTTATTCAAATTTTTATGTCAAATTGTCTAACACTAATTTTGTGTCTTTTTATTGCCATTGAATGGCTTGTTTTTTCCATGATGATCCTGCACATACCCACATATTTTAACCTTTAATTAAATCACCAAAACTAATACTTAAAATTTCTTAAATGATTAAATGATCAAATGCCAATGGAAAAACTAAATTCCAACCCATAAGAACAATAAAACCATATTTACATGGAAAAACTAATGAGGAAAAAGCCACGGTGAGTATTAACTCACACTATAGATAATATTGAAACCAATTACAAAAAGTCTCACTACTTGAAACAAGGCTCACTTTTTGAAACAAGGCTCATTGCCTGAAATAAGGACTCACTATTTGGAACAACGACTCAGTGTCCATCAAGGCTACAACCAAGAGGGATCACTCCCATATAGATACAAAGAAGACAAAAAGGACTTGTTACATAGAAACTACAATCCCAATGCAACAAAGGATTCCACCATAGTTACTTGATCAATTTGCATGAATGATAGAGTTTTCCTTCTGCTCACTACATCTAGTAACTCAACATTAAGCTTTGCACTAATCTTCCACACACAACTCACAAATACCTTTTGAATAGCATCAATTTCACATCTACTCTTTCACTTATTTTCCTTCTTTTCTCTTGCACATTTTTTAATACTAGCTCATCTTGTATTTATACTATCTCCAACCTTGAAAAAGATTGAAAATTGACCATTCAATTTCAAATTCAAATTAGGTCAGCACCAAACATCCTAGGGTGGAATTAGAATGAGGGAAACACAAACACATGCTTCATCGAGACCCAAAATAAATCTAACACACTTCATCAACTTAAAATACAGTGCTTAATAAAAGGTCAGCCAAAATAGTGTAAAAAACATATAAAAATTAAGCTCAAAACTTCTAGAAACCAAAAATATATTCAATGCAGTAAAAAAATATTAACTCTAGAACCACAAGTAAAAAGACTTCATCAAAGATAAATCTGGACCAACTTTTCTCTTGGGCCTCAACTAGAACATAAAAAAACATAGTTCACAATTGGTGAACACAACTCAAAATTCACAAAAAACCAACAACCAAAAATTTGGATATAACAACCTTCAACAACTAGGACCAACATATTTGAACTTCATGAACATAGGGGAAAGTACCGAATTATCACCCGAAGCAACAACTGAATACTTGTAAACTTTCTTCAATACAATTTTCTCAATATCCTCAACATATGTAGCAAATAACCTGTAAGCGTGACACTAATGACAATAAAAGCTAGTAGATAACTATTTCACTAGTTGACATCAATGACAAAACCTTCATTCCTTTCTCCATTCTTGCAACAATCTCCCCTTTTTTCATTGATGGCAACACATGATGTAAAAAACCATCAAAGACACCATACAAGTTCTGAATATACTTCTCATGATTTTTCCTTTCTCTCCCCCATTTTACATCAATGGAAAATGAAAAATATAAGTTCATTGAATCTTCCTTTTACATGAAAGGGTATGTGCAAGATCATGATGGGCCAAAAAGTGGCGATATGTAAGCCATATGATGGCCCATGTGGCTGACAACTTTTTCTTTACCCAAAATTGATGAAATGAAAAGGGTTTTTACAGGAGATTCTCAGCTTTCTACCAATATAAATTATGCTTTACTTTGAATTTAATAAATAATTATTATTCATTTTCTATTAGAATTATGAATAAAGTCCTGATTGATAGGCTGATTGAAAAACATCTATAACTTTCAAATAGTATCACATTTTTTGAAACTGAAACATGCGTCACATTCTATGCTTCACATACTATATGAATAAAAAATAAAAAATTGAATTTCATTAATTTTTGACCAAGTTAAGGTGGTTGGAAAGACGAGATTTTATATTTTTTAAAAGTTGTAATAAAAAATTCATAAGTAATTATTTACTTGGAAAAATATTATACAAAAATATGAATCACATCAGGACATGAGTCCTCTACTTATATATAAAAGCTTATAAAAAAATATTATCATTTTATTGTGGTTAGGGTTATCAGAAAAACGCCTACTTCTTATTTTTACCCTGAAATTTAAATACTACAGCATTGACACCAAATAGATTTTTTTTTTAAATAAGGGTCTAGTAGTTTAAAAACTACATTCAATTTTCTACATATTTTATTTTTACATTTTTTTGAAATAATATAGATAACTTATTCAATTTTTTACGTCAAGTTGTCTAACTCTGATTTTCTATCTTTTTATTGCTACTTAAGGGCCTATTTTTTCCATGATGATCTTGCACATACCCACATATAATATCTTTGATTATATTGCAATACAATATCACCAATTTGTACCTCAACTCAATACTACTTACTAAATTCGTGTACAAAACATATCAACTTGCAATCTCATTTAAGCAGTTTAATTAAATCCTTGAATTAAAGCTAAAACGAGAATTGCACACACCACAACAATGAGATGAACAAAATAACCCTTGATTAATTCATTCAAAATTCAAATACATTTGCACATAGGAGAGACATGAGCCCAAATTTATCAATTAAACTCAAATGCTAGTACTGTTATGAAACACTAAATCCCCATAAACTCAAATCCTACAATAAAACAGACACAAAACCCAACTTGCATTTTCTCAGTTACTACAGATTTTATAATTTGCTATGTGGCTCCACTCCAGATTTTTGACTTGCTAACCTGTTACAATGAGAAAATAAAACATATGTAGAGGGGAAGAAATTCCAAAAGAAACCCTAAAATCGATAAGGAAAAGTCATTTGGAAACATCTTCACCATTGAACAGTAATCTGCAAAATGTCCCTCTTCTCCCTGTAACAAAATTTATTATGTTTCCAAAACAGCATTTGTCCATGTTGTTCTCTAATATAAAAATCCTCATGTGAGAATATTCCCCACTCATTACTTGCAGCTGAAAGAAAAATCTCCACCCCCGTGAAAATCCATTTATCTATGTTTATGCTCTTTGCTACATTTTATTTTCTCATTTGCTTACTGCAACTTCACTTATAATATTTCACCTATGTTTGCATTTATATTGGGGTCACATTAAAATAACCAGCCTCACAAAACATTTACCATTTTATTTTTCACCCCAACACAGTCATGTTATAAAATATTTACCTAATCCTATGCACTTTATTCCTAGCACATAACATTTTAAAAGTTTTTCCCCACACTTTACTAATTAGACATTTATTTAAAATAAAACATTTTAAATAAACATTTTTTGGGCCATCTAATTTTTTCCCATATTAAAAACCCTTTATCCCTCCCGTGAAGAAAAATATTTTTTTAAATATTCGCTTGGAGCCTCCTATTTACATTCCATTTTAAAACCCTTTTCAAAATGGAATTACCCATCGACAATATTAAAAACATTAAAAAATTAATGTTTCAAGCCCACCATTTATATATTCAAAGCCACCACTTCCCTGCGCCATCACAATCAATATTCCGTGAGCATTTTGGGATTGTGAAATGGCAGGGCACGATCTAGATTTGGTTGGAATTCACTTTGCTTCCTGACCGTTGATTATCTCCTATATTCTTTGTTGCCCTAATTCTTGTTTTCTCTATGCTTCACCGTGATTTGCAAATCACAGGTAATGGTGGCCAACTCTATTTAAGGGCTTCATACACTTTTGATACATATTTCTTCAGCCTAAAACTTCCTTCAGGCAACTGGTAATGGCACCCACCTTGTCACTTGCTTGATAGTTTCTAAAACCTTTTCAACAAACCATTTTGTGCCTATCCTACAGTGGCACACCATGAGACCACATTTATCTGAGCCACTATGTCACATAGTTCACATGCCTATCAATGCTTTGATGGATCTCTTTACCTTGCAAAAACCACACCCAATGCATTGGCGAGAGAGTTTCTAAAGCATTTTCAACAAATTTGTATTATTGCACCCTCTGCTCCCTGTGGCCAGCACACCCTTCATTTCATTTGGTCACACCTTCTCACAATCTAACCATGCCCCTCCGATTTCATTTGCTTGAATGTTTCTAAGGAATTTTCAAGAACCTTTAATGTTGTGTCTACACTTTGCTTTAGGGTGCCTCCCCTCACTTGCGTGCAACCTGCAATGATGGCGTTCACTCAAATTTGGTGTGGGTCTACCCCTTTGTGCATTGATGGACCTCTACACCTCTCTCTAGGTCGCACCCCTCCTCACTGTAAATGCATTCATTTTTTTTTTATGGATGACTTGACCTTGTTGCAGGCCATGCCTCCTCCTTGCACTTTCCCGAATACTTCTAAAATCTTATCAACAAATGCATTTTGTGCATATACCACAATCATGGGATTCCCCTATTGGCACAAGTAGGAATGGTAATACCACTTCCATTAGAATTCAAATTAAAATCTCTAAAGACTTCTACAAATGCATTTCCTCAAACAATTTTGATACATTTCCCACTATTGGTGCAAATTGTTCTCTTGTCTATTTTATATGCATTTGGGAAAACACTCTATCCCCCCAAAGTTGTTCCATGTGACATACTGGTTATAATCTCACATTTTATATTGAGGGAGAAAAAGAAGAGCCTCTGTCTCAGACAATTTTTCTCATAATAGTGGCTTTTCTCCTCCTTGCCTCAAGTCACTGCCTTCACAATGGTGATTCAATAAAACATTTTCAAATATAAATTCAGCTTCTTTCCATGGATGTATACAACCGCAATGTCTATCTTAAGCTCGGTTGGAACTCCTTCCAAACCTGCCCCATAACTGCAAACTGTTGATGTTCACCTTCTCAATTTGATTGAAAAGCACATGCCCTGTGCTAGAAAGGACTTTATATATTCTAACACTTGGATGCCAAATTCAATAATTTTCCTTGCATGATGCATTACAAGGTGAAAATCATTTGAAAAAGTCACTGATAGAGACCTATACCCCATTCAACCCATTGCAACATTTACAACATCATAACAGTGCAAAGCATGTCGGGCCCCATGTGGCCTGACTAAAAAAAAATTGTTTTCAAAAAAGATTCAACTCCAAATTGATCAGACATAGCCTCTGAATGCTCCTGAGATGAAAAAGTGAACTGGGTTATCATTAAAAAAATAATTTCAGGTACTTTTGCAAAATGATGAAAACTGGCCAAGTTGGCCTAGGAATCGGCCTGGAAAATAGGTCAAAAGACTTCCTATAATGCCCCGCTAAGTAACCTTAAAAGGAAGTTGCAATTAACATCATAAGCGAACCAATTTTTTTTTTATAAAGTGCATTTAACATACACATTCACTTACTAGTTAACAACAACCTCTAAGGCTACAAGGTTAGGATTACTTAAACCCACACATACATATTACATATAACCATAGCATTATGAACCTTATGATATAAAAATCATACATCATAAGAATACCACATAACATAATAAGATAATCAACCAAGATACAATCTCATAAACATTATCTTAATCCAATAGATACATCTCTCATTCCCAGAATGAGGCAATAGTAAAAAAGATTACAATTACAAAATTCCACCTCATAAACATAAGAGGGATAAAATAACTTATACAAGTTAAAATATTACAATGCAAGATAATACAACAAGAACCACGAGCTATCCATCTGGATGTCTCGCCACCAAGAACTGAAGATTGATGGGTACCCAACGGTTTTGGTGCGTGTTCCACCCTACCAATGTGGTACCCAAAGGCCCACCCCCCATGCTAGGAGATAGTAACAAAGTAACATGGACAAAGATCTACTACCTCTAACCAAAGGCAGACTCATACTGACTCATACTGTTATAACCAACCAAATGAATTAACAAGTACAACTCATTCACCATATAAGTGCGAATCAAGTACAACTCAAGTACAATACAAGTACAAATCAAATACAATACAAGTACAACTCCAACATCACTCACATAGGTCACATTGCTTCCAGACATAAAGTAGATCAAGTATGTTCAAATAAACATACACATAAAATAATTAACAACAGCTGTCATAGATAGAGTGTCATCGCAAGGTTTGTCATGAGATCTCCTCTGGCATTCTTCATAGGCTCCGGCACAAGTAATCCTGGTGGCCTCAACCGAATCCTGGCACTCATACTCAGTCATGCGGAATCAACTACCTCTCGCAAGAACTAGATAGTTGATCTTGCCATTCCAGGCCTTCTCACTCATCCCAAGTCTAAACAAGCCCTTGCGTCTATGAGTGAGGATTAAATTATCTTGATTAGTGAGAAGTTAGTCCTAATCTTCTAAGTACATTATTTTAATTATCACTTGTTTAAATCACTCCTGAAGGTTATCTAGTTTACCTCTTTGGGTTCTGGTGCCTAACAGAAGCCACTCTTCTATTCGACAACACACATCCAAACAATCCACCAAGGGAACCACAAGTGCATACCAACTAGGCATCATAATCCACTCCAACACAAGGAGGATACAAATAATAGAAACTCAGTCCAAACATCTTGGAGGCAACAAACACATAGTCCACTCCTTTCACAGGAGGTACAAAAGATCTCACTCCAAACATCTTGGAGGCAACAACACATAGTCCAATCCTTTCACAAGAGGCACAAGATGAAACCACATACCAATGTCACTCCATACAAGGAGACACAGATCCCATAATCCACTCTTAAACTAAGGAGGTGCAAACATTCCCGTTCGTGAAAACCGGGTAAAACTGAAAAGACGCCATGCACTACCCAAGGGAAAACAACCGGATGACATAAAGATTCAACAACCCTTATCCTCTAAGTTCTTCTGGAAGACTTATAATTTAGGACTAACACTAAATCCCAAAACCAACAATGCAACTTGACGACATAGCAACAAAAGCATTCAAGTCATCAATCAAATCTAATATTTGGATTTCCTAAATCCATACTCATTCAATAGGTAGTGTTGACAAAGTCAAAGACATGATAAGTAGATCATCTAAAATAATCATAACCCCTATTTCCCTTTTCATTATTGGAAATCTAAAACAATTAAACTTACTTCCCTTTACTGAATACAAAGAATTAAATCCTTTAAGATAAGCATGAGGAAGATACTACTTTTGGATATACTAAATCCATATCTCTTTCATAATCCAATCACAATGATTCAATTAATCTAAATAGAAATTAATAAATAACATAATTGATTGCTTCATCAATAAAACAACTTCTTAATTTACTTTTAAATCGACACAAATCCATGCAAGTAAACTCTTTCCATTTCCTAACCAAATCTTACATCTCATTCAATTTTCTATTTAACACATTCAATCACTTTAATATAATAACATATTGTTTCTCTATCCATTTTCCATATACACTAATCAATCCAATTTTAAATCTCTATTCAATAATATATTGCATTCTTTAAATCAAATATTTAACTCTTTCAATTAAACTTTAACAAGCCATTTTAAAATAACAATAATTTCCCATATGTTTATAATTTTAATTCCACTAATCTAATATACAAATTTTATTTAAAATAATATAAATAAATATAATACTTTATATATTATAAATTATAATATAAAATATTATTAAATAATATTTTAATATTATAATAACAATACATAAAATATTAATATTTATAAATATCAATTTATTATTATTTTATTTTCAGAACAGCCATGGGAAAAATAATTTAACAGCAGTCTCATGTTTCAAGCATAACTCAAAAACTACGATCTGGGTATTTGAGATTTTTGGACAAGGGTTAGAAAATTGCAAAATGCAAAAACCCTTTAAATTTACTGAAAACTCAGTTTGTAAAAGTGAAGCTATAGGTGACGCAATCAGACCATTTTACCATGAAAATATAACTATACTGCAGATTTTAAAATCCATTTTTTGATAATAACATAAAGTTTCATTTCTAAATGCATTGTTCAATCTCTATGTTTGATTTCAATAACAATAAAATCAATTTCTCCAAATAATTTAAATTCAACTAAGGTTTTCACAATTTTCACTCAAAAATTTTCATAAGCAAAGGCTGTAAATTTATTTAATTCTTTTCTTCTAATATCAAATTTATTTTCTAAAACAGATTTAACAAACAAATCTTTAATCATTACTATTTTAAAAAAAACAATCAAGAACAATAAAACACAAAGAGGAAAACCTGGTACAAGAAGCTACAGGAAGAGATAAATTTTTTATGCAAGCCTCCTCCAAAGATTTCCTGAATTTTCTTCAATCCTCCAATGAATCCAATCCAAAACCAAACAAATGCAAACAATCTTTTCTTCAATCAATTCTACAATCAAATTTTCTTCAAACCCTTGTGCAAATTTTCCAAAATTTCTTCCCTGCTGTAAAAATGTATTTTTCTAAAAACTTCCTATTCCCTAAAATTAAAACATATATCCTTATAAATCAAAAATACCTAATTCAACCCTATTTCACATTACATGCAAATTAGATATTTCAATTTCAATTTCAATTTCAATATTTACAACCCTAATTCACATTACATGCAAATTAGATATTTCAATTTCAATTTCACTTTCAATTTCAAATTTCAATTTTAATTTCAATTTCACTTTTCAAAAACCCACTTTCAATTTAAAATGCAATTTCAAATAATAAATTAATTTCCAAAGTTGCAACCAATTTCCCAAATAAATATTTAACTACAATTTCAAATTTAATTCTCACATGTTGGAATTAAATTCCAAAATTAATTCTAATTCTTTTATTTCCTTTCATTCTCTTGCATCACGTTTAATTAATTAATTTAATTATTTAATAACTATATTCAACCCCCATGGATTAAATTTAATTACTTAAATAAATTAAATATAATTAATTAATTTAAATATAAACTTTTATCCACATTGCATTATTTAAGTTAAATAACCATCAACATGATTTAAATGCAATTATTCTAAATATCTGTTTCCAAATCAAGAATGCTTCAGAATTAAATAACATCAAAGCAAGACAGACAATGACTCGACACACACAACTGACGACACACTAAAGCTAGGGTGTAAACTTGACACATGTTACCTAGCTACTATCTCCCGTTCAACTTAACCGTTGGATCGACACGCTCAAACCTATGAAACCAGGTGGACTCGATGTCATGTACCTACAATCCTGCAACCAAGTAAACAACATGATACGATATATCCAACATAAATACACGCCGTGAAGAAGGAATTACAGATTCATAGGGTGCTTGCAAATGAGTGATGTGAAACCGTCCTCTTCACCAATACACTCATTGAAACTGACACTTCCATCATAATCCAGTAATCTCATAATAACATCTCATATTAACTCTACAACAACATTAATCTATAATGCATGTGAAACAATAATCAGATAACTATATACCACAATAATAGTTGTCACTCAATAGTAGCGATCAAAACATCATAACAAAATGTATCCAATATCAAAGTAATTGCAACCAAACATAGCATAAAACAGCTTGAACAAGAAACAAAACAGAGGGGTATTACACTTCCTACAGCAATAAAAACTTGCAAACTCGTAGAAATTCATTCCAAGAATGTAGTGCAACAAACGGCTCAGAAAAAAATGTCGTGCTGAAAATATTAATTGGCAAAGTTGCTCAGCTGAACTTCTCTGAAACAATAGCTATTCTGAAATAATTAAGACTCACTCAACTGTCAATTTGTAAAAATAGTGAAAAAACTCATGGCGAGCTGCTATCAAACACATGAGTTCATTAAGGTGCCATGAGCATGTGTGCAAAACAAATTTGTTTGAATCATCATTGATCAAAATTTATTAACGATCAAATTTCACCACTTAGAAAGGCTATCAAGAATGCAGATGTGAAACTAAACAAACTGCATTAGGTTTCAACTTGTTAAAAATAACAAATCAGATCATGAGGCTCTGAAAACTGACACTCAAGATCATTTAGGTATGGAGAACACAAAACAACATTCATTTTTACATGACAATCAACTAGTTGCAAAATCCAAGCTCAAATAGGGGGTTGCTTTACGACACTAACAGCCTGCAAACAACAGAAAAGTGCAAAAACCCTCCAGCTTGACTTTTTGAATCTCTGACAAAACCAATCATGGGAAGCTGAAAAGTGACATGCAAATTCGCATATGTCAATCAAATACATTTGAAAATGGGATTTTCTTGGAAATCAACAGGCCTCAAATTTTGATTCTCCAAAGTGGGTCACTCAAACTGACCCCTCAAGTGCACTTCTGAAAGTGTAGAAGCAAAATTCTCAAAATGGGAAACTCAAATTTGCAAAATCTGAGAGTGCCATCAAGTTGTACTATGTGGGGTAAGTTCATCTCAAATCAAGGTTCACAAAATGAGGTTACACACAAGATATGATATTCTTTATCATAAAATGGATCGATAATAGAGATAGGATTCCAGTAACCATGACCACAAATGCATCACACAACAAACATACTTGATCCATTTAAGCTTCCTCAAGAGGCTACAAGAATTAACCACATAGGTTCTTACTCAAACATCATGAATAATGCAATCTAGAGACATAATTCATCATCCCTACTAATCTACTAGGCTAACCTCAAATATATTTAGAAATTCCATTCATGCATGCAATAACACATCCTTATGAGAATGACATTTAAAGCACAACATGTAGGTACAATAAAGACATTATTCTAATCATCTCAGCTATAGGAGTCCTTTTTTAAATGCATTATGATCATCATGCACAACATAACTTGTATCATCTAAGTTTAGCTTCAATATACATTATTATGTACACTATACAAAAGTGGGGTCAACTCTTAGAATTTAAATACATATTTTACAGGACATGCATATTCTCTTTAAATGAATCTTTTCCATTCATGTAATTGATATCCTCATGATGCCTACATGCATTTATTTTATTTTTATGTGATCATTCATGCATATGTTTATCTCTTATAACAAATAAATTAATAACCAAATAAAAAGCTTTATGATACTATACTAATCTTCAACGAAAAAAAAAAAATTCATTCATGAAATGCAATATTTTTGAAATATCTTAATGCAATTTTAAGAACAAGTTATATAGTTACGTCATTCTGAAGAGTATACAAGAAATTTATAGAATTTCCATGGGAAATCAAGCACTCTCACATATTCAATCAAATTCTATAGTCAAGCCTATAGACCAAGGGTACTACACTAAGAGTGATTAATTTCACTTCTAAGAACTCTAATACAAGGGACATTGTCCCTTTTCCTATCAAATGGGATGAAAATATAAGAGATATTTTATTACACAACTAACTTACTTATGCATCATGCACCAAACAAATTTAGGAGATTCATGCAATCACGTGTCACAACTAAGCAAGGAAAATTCAACACTCTAGCATTGAACCTTAATCTCTAATACCAAATGTAATGACTTCCATAGATTAAAATTAATTAATGACACAAATTACACATCAAGAAGCACTGAAAGAAGACACGTGTCTAATATTAAAGAAAAGAGACAAAAATTATATAAAATTATTAAAGTTGGAACTTACATGTGCTAATTTACAAGGCAATACATATGGGGACATTTCCCTTACAAAAGACCTCTTGTTCATCATCAAGACTATGCAATATATTGCAAAATTGAGCCTTCTTGACTATATCCTTTTGATATTTGAAACTCCTTCGACCAACTCGAGGGTGAGAAGATTGTGGTAGTGTGTGGCTTCCCTACCACAAAGTGAATCACTTCCTTGGAATTCTTCCTAAAAGAATAATGTCTGACCTAGCACAAGGAGAACTACCAAGGTAAAACTTATTGGAGTAATACAATGTGTGAAACAAGTCATGTCAACATCTAAACACATCAAGATATTCAATCACAAGGAAAATACCATAAATAGCACCATGCATCATCACTTGAGAATATAAATAATTCAACCATGTAGACATCATATCAATTCATCATAATGTTTCTTGGCCCATAATTTCACATAAGCAACAATGTTTAATCATGTAAGTAAAAGTAGGCTATTATGATAACATGTATACAAGCATGTGGACCCATCAATAAATATTTTCATAGTGTAAAACAAGTAATGAAGTGGATCCCATGTAATACTAAGCAATTATTAGCATGGAAATGATTTAAAATGTAATATTATATAAAGAAGGTGTAACACATCTATGTAGCTAAAGGGACATATATTTACAAATATGAGTATAGATTCTTATAAAATCAAACACTCATATGATTATTTATGGCATTTTGGATTCAAGAACGCAATCATGCAAACATTATCATTAGCAACACCCTCAAGGCTAAAATAGAAGGTTCACATTAAGCATTCAATACATATCCATATAGTCAATTAATGAGTATAATATAATTTACTGAAGAAATGACAAGATGATTAGCAAGATATAAACCAAAAGATTAGATCCAAGGTAAATCTACACATCTACGAGTGATTATATAACCAATCACATTATTTTACTATCTTGCTAAGATTCTACTCAAAATATTATTACCACCTTATAAATATTCCAACTTGAGTCATCCAAAATATCCTGACTTGATGGAGTAGAAAAAGTTAACTTATAGGAAAATTCCATAATAGAATTTTAAATGATATCTATATAATTTTCATCATCAAATTAACATTATATTTAATAACAAGGATTATCAAAGTTCCATGTAAATAAGTGATATATTTTATCAAGTCTAAAGAATAATATTTACTCTTGCCACATATATGTCTATTTGAAGAACTAGGTTTTCCTCATATATCTGACATCTTGGATACTAATTTTCAAAAAAATATTGCTCATACTTTTATCTTTTCAATAATATGTTATATCTTCTATATCCCTTAATCCACATCATTCCATGATCTACTTGTCTTACTCACAAGACATCCTCATCATATGTATAATAGTTTTGAACTCCATCATATGAACTCAAGGTTGAGATTAAGATTAAAACCTTCATTAAATTTCTAATAATTAATAGGGTATGTGCAGGATCATCATGGAAAAAAATGACCCTTAAGTGGCAATGAAAACTCAAAAAATCAGATCTAGGCAAACTAACATAAAAAAATGAATAATTTATCTATATTATTTAAAAAATATGTAAGAATATAATATGTATCAAATTTAATGTAGTTTCTAAACTACTAGGTTTATTTAAAAAAAATAAAAAATCTATTTGATGAAAATTTCAAATTTCAATGCAGTAGTACTTGAATTTCAAGAAAAAATAAGAAGTAGGTGTTTGTCTAACCACCTTAACCACAATAAAATGATAATATTTTTTTATAATATTTTATATATAAATAGAGGAATCATGTCCCGATGTGATGCATATTTTTTTGTATTTTTTTCCAAGTAAATAATTAATTATGAATTTTTTATTACAACTTTTAAAAAATATAAAAACTCATGTGTCTGACCACCTTAATTTGATTAAAACTTCGTGAAATTCAATTCATTTTTTTTAATCCTATAGTATGTCAAACATATAATGTGACATGTTTTGGTTTCAAAAAATGTGATACCGTTTGAAAGCTATAGATTTTTTCAATTAGCCTATCAATCAAGACTTTAGTTGTAATTCAAATAGAAAATGAATAATAATTATTTATTAAATTTAAAGTAAAACATAATTTATATTGGTGGAAAGCTGAAAATATCTTTTAAAAACCCTTTTCATTTCATCAATTTTGGGTTAAGAAAAGGTCGTTAGCCACATGGTCATCATATCACTTACATATTGCCACTTTTTGGTCTATCATGATCCTGCACATACCCAATATTATAATATTTTTATATTATAAGAAGGATAAACAATAGACACAGTTAATACTATAATACAAACCTAATACATAGTAATCCCAAGAGAAATAATCATAGAAGAATATTATTTAACAATAATATTGTGAGTTCTAAAGGATGGTATTAGTACTTGAACATATAGCCCCAAAAAGGACTTCACTTTAAAAAGAATATAAGGACCAAGCTTCTATGAAGAGCAAGAATACTAAGAAGGATTCCTTATATCATGTGTATAGGTAGACACACACATGATGAAAAGGGATAAACAAGAAAAGTAAGAATGAGAGAATTGCTCCATGGAAACATGAACATAAGACCCTGAAGATATGTCGATGGATTAATGTTGGCTGATCAAGACTGAGGGCATGTGGGGTAGAAGATTTTGTCTCCTAACTTTGAAGAGAAAACATGTTACCAAGTTTTGAAAAAATAGTAAATTCTCATGAAAAAAACTAACGAATCTGAATAGAATAGTCTAAAAATAATGCATGGTGGAAAGAAAGTACAAATACACTGGATCAACACCTCAAACCTACAACTACATCCTCTCCTCAATCTGAAAGATCAATTCAATGTTCAAGGTCAAACAAGAATAAAATAATTAACAAATATAGTTGCATCTTCATGAGCAGACGTGGGAGTATGTGCAGACTTATGTGTTATTAGACATCAAGTCCAAAGAAAATAAAGCCACAATGAATGCATCATATTGATTTGTTTAAAAGTCTTGAGAAACCTTCAAGCAAATGCATTTAGCAGGTATATGCCAGTTTTAAGTGCATAAAGAATCATGACATAACAAAAAGGTTTTCCTCTAGTAATGGGGATGGCCTAAAAGAATGTCTACTCCCTTGAGGAGATGCACACCAGGATTACCCACAATCATGAAAGCAAAAGGAGTCTTGCTCAATAGAGAAAATCTGGTGTAGGTAATTCCTAAATATAGAAAGTAGACTATACTGACCTTTTACTGACAAGCTTGGGGCATGAGCTCCCTCCTACAATGAAGATGGCGATTGAATAATTGCTTCCCTCCACATATTATATCCTCCTCAATTAGAATAGATGGGGCATCGATGATCTGTATAGGATCTAGACTAAATTGTGTTTGAATGCTCAAATAAAATCAACTTAGCGGAAGACTTAATACATTTATACGTTAATGAAATTAAGCATTAAAACTTCAAATGAGAAACAAAATTGAGAAAGAAGAAGATAAGAAGGTGCAAATAGAGTTTGATTACAGAGTTCGCCACAAATGTGACTACATCTCTGGGTCCGCTCCAATAGAGAGATCGATCCGATTAATCTCCAAAAAAGATTAAAAATGCACCAAGACCATTTCTTCAAGCACTTCGGCAACATAACAATACTCCGTCGTACGAAAATGGCTAAAAAATCTCCACAAGAACTCTCTAGCGTATCACCTGTTTCTCACCACCTAACTTCAAAAATTCTCCTTTCTTCGTATCACTTGACACCTATTTCTCTCTAACTTGAAAAGTCTGAAAATTCTCTGTCCACAACTCACTCACACTCTCCCCTTTTATACATAAAAATAACCCAATTTGGCCCTTAACCAAAAGATTCACAATAATCCCCCCTATCTCTATTCTTACATATAAATCCATATTAAAAATCCCTTAATATTTTTTTTGCTTTAATTTAAGCCCCTTAATTTTTTAACTCCTGGGCTTATTTTGTTTGGGAAGGTTTTTGGTTAATCCTTACAAGGATTATTTGTTAAAATTTGGAGGGATTTGCTTTAATTTTAAGCATTTGGTTTCAACTATTCAACAAACACAAATGGTGCCACATGTACACCAAATGCTTCGCATGGTGCAACGGAGGTAAATAGTTTTAACACCCAGGCAGTTCTATGTTCAAATCCAAACGGCTGTTTTTAAGCCTCCAAATCCTGCCACTTATATAACAAAACAAACCAGTCACAACACATGATTAGGCGAGCATTGTTTGGTGCAACGGTGAGCTGACCGATGGTTACAGAGGAGGTTGCGGGTTCGAACCCATCCAAATATTTTGTCCAACAAACTAACAAATTCGACTTGCATACTCATCAAAAGCAACCGGTTACTACTCATAGCAGAGTGCACTGTATTTGGTGTAATGGCTCAGGTTGTAGCTGTTTTGGAGGAGGTTACGTGTTCGAATCCCGCAGGCCATTGAACAACATTTTGTTAACAAACACAAATGAACTAACAAATTTGAATCCGCCAGTAGACATGGGAGACACTTCCTTTTTCAATGAAAATATCCACCAGATCAGGCCTCCCCACTGAAGACCTTTTGGACCTCCAAAAGTGACATTTACTCTAACATTAAGTGAGGACTTGGCCTCCCCACTTGTCTTGTATCCTCTATACATTTGCATACCTGGCTCACAAGCACAATGAAGACTGCAATAACATTTTTGAACATAAACATTATTCTATCACTTCCATAAGCTTCTACATCAACTGTCATAGCCACTAACCAACAAAAAATGACTAGCATGAATCTAAACAATAATGTAGAAATGAAAGAGAACAAATCAACAAGATATCGATCCTTTACAACAGGAACATTTTTACCCAAGGAACCATCAATGCTTTCAATCATCATTCCCTCATGCTATACTGTGGGTGCATCTTGCAACATCTGACCCTGGTTAGCTACTCCAAGTTCAAGTTTAGAACCACCTGTACTGACAGACATAAGAGTTAATTCTTTACTTGCATTAATTACCCTCTTTAACTGCCCTGTGTTTGCAAAAGAACGATCAGTCTTAATCCTATGAGAATGTACAATATATTGTATGCCATCTTTAAACAAGTGATAATGATTCTTTTCCTTGTAGAAAATAGCTTTCCTATCATATAAATAAGGGCTACCAAGCACTATCCCACAGATATCCAGTGGAACCACATCAAACTGTACTTCATCCACAAACTTACGAGTGATTGTGAATCTTAAGGTGCATTGTCTTGTTACTTGCAACTTATCATTTTCACAAATCTAGCCTAGTGGATAAGGTTTCTTATGTTGTGTAGTTTTTAATCCCAAGTTTCTTACAACACTTTCAGAAATTAAGTTAACTTGAGAACCACTATCTATGAGTGGATCAATTTTACTATTCTTAGCAACAACCCTTAAATGAAAAAGCTCATTCCTTTTTTCATCTTCAGAGGCATCATTAACTTTAGAAGTAGAAGCACAACTATCAAAGGAAACATTGGAATTAGGAGCTTTGCCTTTCAAACCCATAGCTGTTATCTTAGTTTCATCATCAGAATCAGAACCAAGATCCATAACAACATTTGTGGATTTCTCCTTACCCTTTTGTTTCTGATTCTGTCTTTGAGCCCACTTAGGCTTCAATTCGGGATGCAACTTTCAACAATGATCTTCATCATGACCCTTCCTGTCACAATGAGAGCAAGAAAGTTTGTCATCCTTCTTAACTATAGCTGCCTTCTTTCCTTTCCCTGTCTTTGCAACTTTAGAAGATTGCTTTACAGAGTTATCATTATCAATGAAAGAACCCTTTCCCCTCGACTCTAAGTGTGTAGCTTGAACAGACAATTCATCCAAATTACAAGGGTTCAATACCAAAATGGAATGTCTAAGATATGAATGAAGACCTCCTATGTACTTTAACAAAGTATCCTGGGTGTACAAAGGTACATTTAATGCAATAGCCTTTTTCCTGAATTCATGGGTGTACTCTTGGATAGTTTGACCTTTCCCTTGCCTAAACATTTGCCAGTCCATCATTAATTGTTGCATATGTCCTAGGGGATAAAACTGCTTCTTAAGAACATTAACAAACTCTGCCCAAGTTAAACTGACTCTACCATGTTGTGAAACTTCTACCTTAGACTTTCTCTCCCACTAGGTTAAGGTTGTACCTCCTAAATGAAGAGTAGCTAATTGGATCCTATCAACATCATCTAATAGGTTTTGGACTCTACATTAGACTTCTACTTGCTGAATCCAATCATCCAATTTTTCAGCATTAAGTTCACCACAATACTTTGGTAAGTCAAATTTTACATCCAATTTAATTTTAGGCTTATGCCCATTCTGGAAAGGATTAAAAGAAGTAGAATGAGGAGAAGATGGATAAGAAGGAGAGGGAGAAGAGGGAGGAGAAGAAAAAAAGGGGTGATCTGGTTGCTTGCCACCATCTCCATGTTTTTTCCCTTTCTTGTCTTCATGAACATCTTTCTTCGACAAACCTCCTTCATGTTCCTTCCGTTCTTGTCTTTCTTGGAAAAGAATTTCCACCTTAGCCTTCATCTCGAGGAATGCTCTTCGAAATTCCGGCTCACTGATTTCTTCAAGAATCTCCATTCCAGACACAGACATCTTCAAAAAACTTCTTCGCTTCCCGATCTCAGGATTAAAGTCTTCAAGCTTGCCTTCACCCTTCTGAATCCTAGATCTCATTAGCATTCAAGAAAACAACTACAATAATAGTCAATTGAGCTCTGGTACCACTTGATCTGTATAGGATCTAGACTAAATTGCATTTGAATGCTCAAATAAAATCAACTTAGCGGAAGACTTAATACATTTATATGTTAATGAAATTAAGCATTAAAACTTCAAATGATAAACAAAATTGAGAGAGAAGAAGATAAGAAGGTGCAAAAAAAGTTTGATTACGGAGTTTGCCACAAATATGACTTCATCTCTGGGTCCACTCCAATAGAGAGATCGATCCGATTAATCTCCAAAAAAGATTACAAATGCACCAATACCATTTCTTCAAGCACTTCGGCAACATAACAATACTCTGTCGTACAAAAATGGCTAAATAATCTCCACAAGAACTCTCTAGTGTATCACCTGTTTCTCACCACCTAACTTCAAAAATTCTCCTTTCTTCGTATCACCTGACACCTGTTTCTCTCTAACTTGAAAAGTCTAAAAATTCTCTGTCCACAACTCACTCACACTCTCCCCTTTTATACATAAAAATAACCCAATTTGGCCCTTAACCAAAAGATTCACAATAATCCCCCCTATCTCTATTTTTACATATAAATCCATATTAAAAATCCCTTAATATTTTTTTTGATTTAATTTAAGCCCCTTAATTTTTTAACTCCCGAGCTTATTTTGTTTGGGAAGGTTTTTGGTTAATCCTTAAAAGGATTATTTGTTGAAATTTGGAGGGATTTGCTTTAATTTTAAGCATTCGGTTTCAACTATTCAACAAACACAAATGGTGCCACATGTACACCAAATGCTTCACATGGTGCAACAGAGGTAAACAGTTTTAACACCCTGGCGGTTTCGGGTTCAAATCCAAACAGTTGTTTTTAAGCCTCCAAATCCCGCCACTTATATAACAAAACAAACCGGCCGCAACACATGATTAGGCGAGCATTGTTTGGTGCAACGGTGAGCCAACCGACGGTTACGGAGGAGGTTGCGGGTTCGAACCCATCCAAAAATTTTGTCCAACAAACTAACAAATTTGACCTGCATACTCATCAAAAGCAACCGATTACTACTCATAGCAGAGTGCGCTGTATTTGGTGTAACGGCTTAGGTTGCAGCCATTTTGGAGGAGGTTACGTGTTCGAATCCCATGGGCCATTGAACAACATTTTGTTAACAAACACAAACCAACTAACAAATTTGAATCCACCGGTAGACATGGGAGACACTTCCTTTTTCAATGAAAATATCCACCGGATCAATCGAACTAGCCTTTAACGATGAGATCATTGGAAATGGAGAGTGTGATCTAGACCTTGATCATGGACGTGAATAAGCATATGGGTATCTGGAATGACTCCCCACTGTAGCCTTGTCGATAACCATCATTTTCATTGTGGCTTCGGCTTCTAATTCTTCTACATATACAACCACGACGTCCTCACCTCACCTGATCATATCTTGGACTTCATCTATATTTGTGAATCGAAATTTGAGATCGAGAGGAAGGTTGGGGCTTCCATAATCATTCCACGATCTTTGGCTTTGCTAATTTAGCCATTTTATTCGTACAAATGATTGATTGTTATGGTTTCTTTAACTAATTTTAGCCCCCGCTTTCCCCAAAATTAATCGACCATTAAGGCATGACTTATGCTGATACAAACATAAAGACTCCTTCTCTCTCTTTAAGAACATGCAACCATTACAATATTTAAACCAGCAGTTGCATGCAGAGGCATGCAACAATCAACTAATAGGGGTAAACCACATAAGGCAATCTAGTGAACAAGGAGCATGGAACTTTTATTGTATGGAGTGGAATGTGAAATATGAAAAATCGATAATGTTTACAATTATATAATTGAGTCACGAAATGGAAATGAATTAATTAGTTAATAGGGAGGAACGTGAGGTTAATTCATATCTCATTGGCTATGGGTGGGAGATTATAAACCTTTCCAACAAATTAGTTAGAATCTATCCATTAATTTTAATTTTAAACAAACAATGATCAATAACCTTTTTTATTAATATGTAATATTTAATAATTTTTGTTACAATAGTTATTAAAAATTGATTTTAATTTAAAATGTTAAGAATATAGTAAATTAATTCTCAACAAAATCAATTGGTTAATAAATTTATTCTTTAAAAATGATAATTGAATAATATAAATTAAATTTTAAATTTTAAAGATTTTTCCCTAACAAGAATAGTTTTGCACCAAATTTTAAGGTACGAGATAATCTAATCTCTATTTTAGTTTTATGTTTATTAGTTGTAGATGCACATGTATATTTTAGCTTTCTTGTCTAGGTTATTGAATCAATTAATTCATTATTATTTAATTATGTTAAGATATATATACATACAAATATGTAAGGCAAATTTTTTAAAGAGTTATTACCCATGTCATTAATTGCTAATATTGCATAAAAAAATATTTTGTTTAACAAAGGTAGTTCATAACTTTGGGTATTGTTTATTTTTGAAGAAAGACAAATCTCTAATATTGGATAATTTTTATAATTACTGTTTAGTGCATAATTTTGTAAATTAAAGCTTTAGTATGCATGTGTTTTTTGGGGTAGTAGTAGTAAAAACAATAGAGATAAGTATAAAAGATTGAAATGTAGTCAATTACAAGGGAATTGGGAATAAAAATATCAATTTTTAATCAATTACTTCATAGTGCAATTGAATCTTTTTAGTGATACCATCTTCATTGAAAGACAAGTTAACAAACCTCACGAAAAGAAGAGTGTGATGATGTAATACAAATTTTCTTGGATTTTTAGAATAAATAAATAAAAAATATGTGTTGCTTTGAGGTGACATGACGAATGTCTCAAGTGATTACCTACCACTTCCCATGACATAAGGAACATGCTATTATAAACTATGTGTTTTTGAAGTGAAGGCACAAATCAACAACATGATTGTAGCTTCTAGTAGTTTAGAAAATTTCAAAATTCAGAAGAGCTAAACCACAGGAATAAACATTGTGTTATAGGGAGCTTGAAACATATGAGGCTAAAAAATATAATGGCACATATTGATACAATACAAAAAACCTATGTGAGAATTAGCTTCTCAATTCTAAATTCAAACTACATTATTTGGCAATAAAGACTATAGAGAAATAGATCAATTATAAAATAACTTAGCCTAGTACTTGCAAATAGAAGAGGGAGGTATATTAGTGGATGAGAAAGAAAGAATGAGAAAGAACCTATGTCACCAAAAAGTGTAACCTTTGACACTTTTCACTCATTTGGACCCTTTCTTATGGATTTTGGGTCTTTTTCAACCTCTTTTTATCCCTTTCCAAACCTTGTGCCAAAGTGTTGTAAGGTGTCGTAAAACATTTTCACACTTTCCTAGGCTTTTCATGACTTAATCAACCCTCTCTTATGCTATAATGACCCATTAATACACATGCATGCCTTACCTCAGTGTGTTTCGTGAGACAATTCTAAAAAACATCAATAACCACATGATAATTCTTGACATACAATCATAAATGTCTAGGTGGACTAGGTCACCACCTTGGGTGACCTAGTCCCATGTGGCATAAAATTTTAAAATAAACTTAAAATTCTTTCAGGATTTTGGTCTCTTAAACCCTAAGGTTAGCCTATATGGTGTTATTTCGAGAAAATTAGGGCATAAATTCTATAAATAAGGGTTTTCCCCCTCATTTTGACCTAATTCCATTCATTCTAAACCCTAATTCCTCTTCTAAATCACTCTTCTCCCCTTATTCTCAAGAAAGCTAGGGTTTGAGCATTCTAAGTCAATAAGACATCTTTTTTTGAAGCATTCAAGGGTCGATTGTTGCAACAACACAAGATCTATCATCATGGAAAGGTATATCACTCTATTACTTCATGTTTCACATTTCATTACATTATTTCTATTCATTTTGGTTTAGTTACCTAGAAGGGGTTTGAATAAGGCAAACCCCTAATTCCTAATAATCAACATTTTCTCTTTCTCTCCATGGGTGTTTGCAGATTTAGGTGATGTGAAGATCATTGAAGACTTTGAAGAATTTTTGAAGACCTCTCCTTTCTTGTAAAGTCCAAAATCCCACCAAAAGTCACTTTCAAACCCAAATATCAGAGTTTCAGAAGCGAAACTTTGTGAAGAACCAATGTGCAAATCAGGGGCTTTTGTTTCCCCTTCAGATATTCCAAAAATATTGAAGAGGAATAAGTCACCAAAAATGGTGAGCTAGTCCCACTAGATAGATATTTATGTGATTTTCACATTTCTAGACACCCATTTGGTAAAAACGGACTTCAAACCCGTTTTCTCAAATCTGGGACTAGGTCGCCCAGATTGGCACAAGTGTCCCTTTCGGCTTCTCCAACAATTTCATCAGCATTCTAGACCTCCATCAATTCCTTCTTCAAATTTCAAGTTCAGACATTCTATTTCTTGCATTTCTGTTTAGTTTAATGTGCATTTCTTAGGTCATTTTGTATATGTTTGCATACAACATTGTGTTTTCCATAATTTGCATTTCAATAGTTTTGAATTCAATAAATCATTATGTTTTCAATTTATTACACTTAGACACATTCACAAACACCACAAAACCCTTCATACTTTGAATGAACTCACCCAAAAAAGATAGCATTCAGTGAAAGAGAGTCCATTTCCTAACTTAGCTTCTAGGTGAAAAACCCTAGAAGCTCATTAGGGAATCCTCTTTCTCTTTTAGCATATTATATTTTTGGTGGTTCATTTTGGTGAACTCGACATTCCTACACCCGTGTTTTCTGATTTATAGTCCTTCTTCATCCTAGTTTTGCATTGGGTATGTGCAGGATCATCGTGGAAAAAGTAGGCCCTTAAGTGGCGATGAAAATTCAAAAAATCAGAGTTAGGCAAATTGACATAAAAATTTGAATAATTTATCTATATTATTTCAAAAGTATGTAAGAATAGAATATGTAGAAAATTTAATGTAGTTTCTAAACTACTAGGTTTATTTAAAAAAGAAAAAAAATTATTTGGTGAAAATTTTAAATTTCAATGGAGTAGTACTTAAATTTCAGGGAAAAAATAAGAAGTAGGTGTCTGTCTGACCACCCTAACCACAATAAAATGGTAATATTTTATTATAAGATTTTATATATAAGGAGAGGACTCATGTATCGATGTGATGCATACTTTTTTGTAATTTTTGTCCATGTAAATAATTAATTATAATTTTTTTATTACAAATTTTAAAAAATATAAAAACTTGTATGTTTGGCCACCTTATCTTGGTCAAAACTTCATGAAATTCAATTTTTTTTTTTAATCCTATATTATGTGAATCATATAATGTGACACATGTTTTAGATTCAAAAAATGTGATATCGTTTCAAAGCTATATATGTTTTTCAGTCAGCCTATCAATGAGGACTTTAGTAATAATTCAAATAGAAAATGAATAATAATTATTTATTAAATTCAATGTAAAGCATATTTTTATTGGTGGAAAGCTAAGAATATCCTTTAAAAACCCTTTTCATTTCATCAATTTTGGGTAGAAAAAAGTCTTCAGCCACATGGGCCATCATATCACTTACATATCTCCACCTTTTGGCCCATCATGATCTTGCACATACCCCATTACATTGCATTCTACATTGTTCAATTTACATTCTAGGGTTTTAAAATTTTGTATTAGTGAAAGTGCATAATAGGTTACATTTTTGCATCTTAGAACATTAGTCATCTTTGAAATTTTGCATTTTATTGTTAGGACTACATCACCCCATAGAGAAACTACCTAAACCAATCTAACACATCTGAAAAATATTAATAAAATCCCTAGGAGGTCTAAGTCGCCACTCTGGGAAACCTAGTCCCTTTAGGCCCCTGAAACTACCCTTTATAGAGAGGAAAAATCTATTTCTATGCTTCTATTTTGTGTCAGTATCTATTTGTATCAATTGGTTGTGTTTCTGTTACATGTATTTTATTATAATTGGCTTAAATTAGCTCATTTCATGCATTCCACATTTTCAAATTTCGCATTCAAAATATTTTATTTTCAAATTATTGCATAGTGTAATCAATGAATTTCTTTGTTTGACATCTGAAAATTGCATTTCATTTTAAGTCTTTACATTGCATTGTAAATTATTCAAACATGTTAGTTTCAATTCTTTCCAAAATTATAAATAAAAAGTTAGTAAATAAGCATGCTAATCATTCATTCAATGCATTCCCTAGTTATGAGAGTGTAGCGAATGAAAATGTTAATAAATGTCTTGAACTTACACTACCTTGTATCTCTCTTATTTGTAAGGATGATGTGTTAGAAGCAAATACAAACATAGATAATCATGATGATCATAATTGTTCCTCTCTTGATACCTCTCCTTCTAGTGATGAAGGTATCTTTCTCAAAGAAGGTACAATCATTGAGCATCATGAAGGTCTTGTTTTTTCTTCTCCTCATCCCCTTTGGGAAGATATTTTAGCACACGAACATGAAATCATAAACACATTTCTAAACATTACCTTAGCTAGTCTCCTTAACCATTAAGATCAAACTTGTCCTTCTAATGTCCCTCCTTGATGCAAAGAGGAAATGTTGGTGTTAGAAGATCCTTCTCCTAAGAGTCATAAGACTCTCAAACCTCCCTACCTATTTGAAACATATAGTGGTTCTTCTCTTGATGCATCCTCCCCTTGTAGTGAAGCATGTGATGAACCTCTTCCAAGCTCTAATACTAGGGTTGATAGTCAAGAACGAAGAGAATGAGACCTTTCACAATCAAATAGAACCCTATCCTAATCCTTCCTCTCCGCATAATCCCATCATTAATGATTTCCTTAATAATATTATTCCCTTACAAGAAGTTGTAGATCCTCTCTTAGGCTCTACTTCCTTAAGAGATGTTAATATTATCCAACCTCAACTCATCCTTTACCCTCCTTCAACCAAACCTAAACCTGAATTTACCCTCTACCCTCCTACATCTAAAGTGTTTCCACAACTCAGTCATAATACTATTGCTCACACACATTACACCTGCAAAAATCCTCAACCATTAACCACCCTCAACTCCTTTACCTTTACCTAATCCTATCTTACCTACTACCCCTCACTTGAATTCACTCTTAGGGAGTATGACCTTGTTGATCAACTAAGAAATAATCCAGCTAAAATATTGTTATGGGATCTTATTCAAGTCTCTCCTCACTATCACCACATGATGTAGAATTCCCTACAACAAGTTCCCATTTCTTCTAATGAGCAATCAAATGACATAGAAACTACTATTCACAAAATAAATGATGATATTTTTTTTCACAAAAGTAAGATCCCTCCTTTGGATGTGCAAACACAAAATGAAGCCTTCGTAATAATATCTAAATACAAAAGAAAAGGGATCAAGAGAACTCTTGTAGATACTAGTTCTTTTAATATGTTTAGTGTGAGCCTTTTGGATAGGCTTGGCATAGATAGATCCCACATCAAACCTGATTCTCTATCTATCAAATGATTGGACAATGTAACTAAGCAACCACTCGGTGTGATCACTATACCTCTTATAGTTGGAATGGCCACATTGGACACTAAAATCCATGTTATGCCTCATGAACTATCATATAATCTTATCATACATAGGACATGAATTCATGCTATGAATGATGTGCCTTCCACTCTTCATCTTAAGATGAATTACATCTACAAGAACAATGTGTACACACTTGATGCCGATCTCGACTCAAAGAGTTGATTAAACATTGAAAAATCCAAAGAGAATCACTTCCACACCTTAACACCAACTACCCAAGTGGAACCTACACAACACATAAATAAATAACATCTTGAGAAAATCACCAAGCTCTTAGATGATGACTGGGGTTCCTTAGACTTCACCCTTCCCTTAATGGGAGAGTACAAGATCATACATAAGGACTCTAAAAATGGAAACATAGTCTTGTCAACACAAGAATCGACTGATCCTTTGCAAGCATGCACCTCAACTACTCTAGAAAAACAAGACAATAAAAAACCCTCACCCAATCCCAAAAAGTTGAAAAATCTCTATGAAATGGATTATGAGCTCCTGAAACAACTTGGCTACAGTGGAAAAGGTTTTGGTGCTAATGAATAAGGTATCTGCAACCCTATCAAGACTCATACAAAAACAACACATCATGGTCTTGGTTATTGTCCTCTAATCGAAATCACCAAGCCTTCACCTCCCATCAACACCATCCCAAATCACCCTTCTAACCCTACCATCAAAATTAGTCCTTTGAAACCAACAAAGGACACTTTGCTTAAGGCCACCATCATCTTGCAACCTACCACTAATTCAGATTTTACACACTCCTCCATGGGAGTATACAAAATCTCACAATCTCAAGTACCTTGCGTAAGTATGACATCCTATACTAAGAAATACATTTCTTTGTCACAAACCAAAGGAGCACCTTCTACCTTCTATCAAGATTATATATTGTTGAGACTTGTCCAAGATCACTTGATCTCCCTTCCTTCGTGAACTTGAAATAAATATTTCCACAAAAATTCCTTTTGTGTTTAATACTGAGTTCATGGTCATCACACTAATGAGTGTAAGGTTTTGAGTAGTAAAATCCAATATCTTATGGAGCTCGATGTTCTTTCTTATGTGGGGACACCTCATTCCTCTAATTGATACTAATTTTCACTATAACTTACATTCCCTCAATCCTTTCAACTCACTCTTGTCTTGCACTAAGTGGGGGCAAGGGGTTAGTTAGCATTTTCCCTCATATGTCACTTGTCATTCAATTTGGACTAGTCATTAACCTTTCATGAACATATAAGAGAAATATTGAGATGTGGATGACATGTCTTAAGTTGACTCACATGTGACATACTCTCCCCTTTTCATGGCATAGCTTATCAAAAACATATTACTTGGCATAGGCATTTCCTAAAAATCTCTCATGTCCTCTTCCTCTTCTTCTACTTTAAAGAAATTTCTCACAATAATGGTGATAGTAACTACTTTAAAGTGGGGGCATACATCACCACTCACAATTCATTGTGCGATTCTCTTTTTCTTGCAATTGCCTCTATTGGAAACATAATGTACAATGTTGTTTAGGATGACACATTTGCATTTTTCCTCTCTTGCATAAAAGATGATTCCATTTGCACTTTTCCTCTCTTGGTGATATTACACATGATGATCCTTAAGATGAGACATCGCATGAACAAAAGAAAAATCCCTTCAAACATTCCTTACACCATCATTTTCAAACATCATTTCATTTTGTGGCTCCTTATTAAATTTATCAGGAGGTATAACTTTAATATGGTTTAAGCAAGAAGCCCAACAAGCGACATGAATTTCCCCATAGCCAGTTATATGTGTGTGAGTACATACCAACCATGTGTATGTTTCTCAACTTTTTGGAAAACTCACCCTGTGGACGGCCTGATGTTCTGTGGCCCCAAAGTGAGCAGATCTTTTCACCTTTCCCTATCTATTTCTTTAAGTTCTTGTCATTGCATGATCATGAATCATGTTTTGCTACATATCATTCACCCTTGAATGTATTTTCTTGAGTTGATGTCTTCATGACTTAGAATCTTGAACCCTAGGGGCTTGACCGCCTCCTTCTTCTTTTTCATTCTTCACCATCTCCATTGAGCTACTTTATTGTGAGTTTAAAGCAAGGTCATACTCTCACTAAAGTGGGGGCTAGATGTGTCTCCAAAATGTGTAGCCTTTGACACTTTTCACTCATTTGAACCCTTGCCTATGGATTTTGGGCCTTTTTTAGCCTCTTTTTACCCCTTTCCAAGCCTTGTGCCAAAGTGTTGTAAGGTGTTGTAGAAAATTTCCACACTTTCCTAGGCTTGTCATCACTTAATCAACCCTTTCTTATTATATAATGACCCCTTAATGCACATGCATGCCTTACCTCAGTGTGTTTCATGAGAAAATCCTGACAAACATCAATAACCACATAATAATTCTTGGCATACAATAAAAAATTCCTAGGTGGACTAGGTCACCACCTTGGGTGACCTAGTCCCATGTGGCATAAAATTTAAAATAAACTTAAAATTCTTTCAGGGTTTTGGTCTCTTAAACCCTAAGGTCAGCTTGTATGGTGTTATTTCAGGAAACTTAGGGCATAATTTCTGTAGATAAAAGTTTCCCCCACTAATTTTGACCTAATTCCATTCATTCTAAACCTTAATTCCTCTTCTCAATCACTCTTCTCCCCTTCTTCTCAAGAAAGATAGGGTTTGAGCATTCTATGTCACCAAGACATCTTTTCTGAAGCATTCAAGGGTTGATAGTTGCAACAAAACAAGATCTCTCATCATTCCAAGGTAACTCACTCCATTACTTCATGTTTTATGTTTCATTACATTATTTTTATTCATTTCGGTTTAGTTACCTAAAAGGGATTTTACTAAGAAAACCCCAAATCCCTAACAATCAACATTTTATCTTTCTCTCCTTATCTGTTTAAAAATTTAGGTGCTTTGAAGATCATTGAAGACTTTGAAGACCTTTCCGTGCTTGTAAAGTCCAAACATCCACCAAAACTTACTTTCAAACCCAAATATCAAAGTTTCAAAAGCGAAACTCTATGAACAACCATGGTGCAAACTAGGGGCTTATGTTTCCCCTTCAGAAATTCCATAAATCTTGAAGAGTTGTAAGTCACCAAAAATGGTGACCTAGTCTGGTTGGATAGGTCTTTCTGTGATATTCACATTTCCAGACACCCATTTGGTAGATATAGGCTATGAGCCCATTTTCTCAAATCTGGGACTAGGTCGCCTAGATTGGCACAAGTGTCCCTTTTGACTTCTACAACATTTTCATAGTATAAGTTGTAAAAGATAGAAATGAAAACTTTCTAATATAGATCTTTTTTTGTCCAAAATTTATATAATAGTAAGGATGAACAAAAATAACACCAAACAATCATGAGAGGCCAGGGAACATACACAGTTCAAAGAAAAAAAGAAACCACTAAAAATATAGACGTCAATCTTATGTTTGATAAATAATAGAACAAGTGTACTACAACAATAAGGACCTTGTTATAGTCAGCTTGAAAGAGAAGAGACAAAGAGAATATCATGAAAAATAGTAATACAAAACAAGCAATCCGTGTAGCAGTTGACATTTAGGTATCATTTATTTGTTTGAAGTTTCTACTAGGATTTCCATGAGAGAAGATGTGGCTAGGATTTCTCGACTTATCTAGATTATTTTTTTGATTGGCTGGAAAGCCAATTCTATGAATGTGGACAAATATAATGTGTGTAGTAGACTATATTTACTATAGTGAACTACATGAAATAATGTGTGCATAAATGTATATATATAGCAACAAATATATCGAGGCTATCTAGACATAAAGGAAGAAAATAATTGAATGTATAAGTCTCAAAAATATAAATCTATGAAACAAACCTTGTTTACATGTACAACTATGGATGTCTTTCAAGTTGGAATTTCCCAACACATGGGCTTCATAGCTCATTCTTCATCTATGTTTTCATTGAGCCGAACAAGATATTACTGCAAAGCAACATTTTATTTGAATAGATTAAAATATATCTATGTGGTTTGATGCATATAGAACAACAACAAAAAATTTGCAAAATGACTTACACTAAGAGAAGTAATAGATGCACTATAGATTATGGATTGGAGTAGTTGGGAGGCTTTGCAATCTTCTATCTAATGGAGGTGCATGGCAGCTTCTTTAGTATCCTTCTATGAAACAAACACAAAAGTGTGTCATTTCATAGTGGAAGAAAAATAGTAGACATCCTCATATTCTAAAAATGAATATTACATGTACTCCCTTTTGTGGCATCGAGCAACAATTCCAAGATGTTTCAACCCCCATGGAAGAAAGAGCCACCATTCTATTTTTGTTGGACAAGGTAGTGAGTTTCACAACCGCCAACCCATGCAGGTACAAAGCCCCATCATTGTTGTAAAAAGGCTCAAGCAACCTGTCGCAAATAGCGTTGAGTTTTACCATATACAAGGAAAAAAAAAAATGTACACAAGACTATATATTTCTAAATGCAATATATAAGAAGAGTGAAATAGTGAAATGGAGAAAAAGAGAATTTTCTAGATCAAAATTTTCAGCTATTTGAATAGAATAAAGCTAATAGAAAAGCTAACAAGAAGACATAAGAATTTTTAGAAGAAAAACATGAAGGACAAATCAGGGTATATAGGTAGAGAAAATAGAAAACACAACATGGTTGCATAATTTTAACTTATTAGTCAAATGGAACATAATTGTTTTTAGAATGTTTCTACAACATGTGTATATCTAGTTTAATATATTAGAATATTCAAAAAACATTATTGGCTTATAGAAATTTTGGGATCTAATTATTGTTGATTCCAATCTCTATGCATCTTTCATAGTTAAAGTTGTTTGTGTTTACATATGTATTAGTTTGTAACAACTGCAACAGTATGTTTAGAGTAATGCATGTTAAAATTGGTTGAAAGAGAATTGCAAGTATGCTAATAAAGAATTGACATGATGGAATTTAAAACCACTTGAAGAAATATGGATAGGTTGAATATACAAAAGAGTGTATATTTTTTAATTCTATATACAAAAAGTATGACACAAAAACCTATTGAAATGAGAAGTCAACAAATTAATATTTATAGGTGCATATTTACATACTGAATTTAATAAAAACTATATTTTTGAAGGTACAAAAGATAGTAAACAGGAAGAAAATTATCTTTAATGTGTAATCCTAGAAAGGATGCAAAGCATTGAATAAAAGGGGGAAATTTAATGTGGCAGTCAAAGACATAGTATATAGGCACAAAAATATGGGAAACAAAGCATAGGTGCATAATTTAAAACCAATTAGTGAAATACAACAAAATATTTTTGAAAACATTTTTCGAATAGTTGAATATATACTTTAATAGAATGGAATGATCAAAACATGGCAGTGTCTTGTACAACATTTTTCCTCTGCTTATTGTTGTCTAGTATCTCTATCCATATTTGGCATTATACCCATTTTGCACAGATTATTGCATGGTATATTTCTATAAAATTTTACTTAGAAATCCTTGAAAAGAGGATGGTATACAATCTAGAAAAAATGCGAGAATAATTGTTCTGAGGCCTTTTCTATAAGCCATAGGACAAGCTGGGGGCATAAGAATTTGGCAAGGGCTAGAGTTGTTCCAAACACATCTCTTCACTGCGACGTCGATCAGTGTATTTGTTGTTGCTAAGTCTAGAGTATCTCTCAAATGAGAATGTTGGATCAATGTAGTCTTTCAATTGATTTAACATGAGAGATGTTTGTAAAATTCAACCCTTGCCTCTCTTTGTTGCCTATGTTTATCATTGCTCTATATATTGTTAACCCTTGTGATTTATGCATTGTAATTCTCCATGCCATGGTGAGTGGAATTTGTGCTCGACTATCCCGAGTTATAATTGGGATGGGGATGTCCCTTAGGCTTTCTGGGTCCCATGGTGGGCCGATGTAATTTTGGAAGTGAACAAAAACATAGTCAAGTGGATTTGGTAGTTTACAATGTCCATTGTACACAATAGATGTAACAAGTCCAAGGGATCCATTCACTAGGCAAGCTTGAATCCACAAATTTGTTGTTAGCATCACCTATTCACCAACACAAATTAGCAGTTCTAGGAGAATTTGTTCATCATCTCCATTATCAGATGTATGTTTTTGTTCTACTCGAGTAATGCTAATGGTTATGGAAAAGTTTAACTATTTAATCATTTTTTTTTGTGGAATAGGACTAAGTCATTTGTGGCAAACAATTGTGTAGCAACATGTGGGTGAGATAATTTTATTTTTTTGTTTCATAAACTCTTCCTAGTCATCATGGAGAGCCTCGCCATTTCTTATATGGAGAAGGATTGTTCAAAACTTTTGTTGGGAAGGGCTATCTCCTTTTTGATGAAAGATAGTGTCCAATGTGATCGAGATTGTGAAAGTATGACATAAGACTATAGTTGATGAGTGTGAAGCATAAATAGGGGTATCCATGATAGGTGGAAATTGGGAAAGGTCACCAATAAGGATAATAGAAACAACTTTGGGCCTAGAAAACTCATTCCATCTATCAAAATGTATTCAATATATTTAAATTATTCTTGGAATATTGTCAATGCTTGACCTTGCAAAGGATTCATATCCTTTATGGGAATTCAGAGGGTTGTATGGATTATGGAGGTGCATATGTTGTACACAGAAACACCTATGGGGGATAGTGTGAGCAAGGAGCTATTGGATCCAGTAGTATATGTGTTTATTTCTTGTCTAATACAATTTATCAAAGAGGATTTTCTAGTGCTAGCTATCCCTTGAACTATCATGTGGAGAGGACCTTTGTGGGAAGGTTTTATGTGATGGGATTGAATGATTTGAAGAGTCAATTTCAGGTTTTTTGAAAGTTGATGGGATGATGTATTTATAGGAGAAAATTGTATCATAGCTTACTCATGCAATGCCCTAGCTAATGGGATGAACTACAAAGAAATATTATGAAGTTGTTCAGACACATGGTTTGTATTCCATGAACGATTCATATCAAAGTATCGCCTACCCAATAGTTAGAGATGATTTATACTGGAGTTAGTAGTTGCACCAATCTGATATAAAATTTCCCGTTCATATTCATCCATAGAAGGTTGATGGTTCAAATCATCAGTATCATTTCCATGTTCTTCTTCAATTGTGGATGCAAGTGGAATCCTAATAACATGCCAAGGATGATAACCAACTATTCTTAAACCTTTCCAATTTTGTATGATCTCTTGTTTGGCAGGACCTATATTTTTCTATATGCTTCAGAAAGGTTTGTATAACATAAGTTCAGTCCAACAAAATGTCTCAAATATTTTTGTATCTTCAATGAGAATAGTCTTGAACAATGGGTACACAAGGACAATTGTAGGCTGCTATCTCAATTTCCATTTGGCCTTTTTGCACCACTTTGAATGGGTATATAAGTGGATCGATTCAACTAGGGATACACCACCTAGCTCTAGAGGCCTTTACATATAGCAGTGAATATAATTTGTTGGCGGGTCTTCATCAACATCATCTTTATTAATATGGAACCATGCTTTTTTTGAACATTTAAATGAACATATTATCATCTTGAGATGAGAAGAGGCAATTTTTGTAAGATATGGAACATATATTGTGTAGAGATGTCATGCTCCATAAGAATATTCATCATAAATTTTTGATATGTAAGAAATGCTCTATCCTCAACTATATTTGTATTTGCAAGTCTTTTCAACATATTAAGATAATTTTTTGATTTCTTCTCAGACTTAGCTACATATTTAGAAATATAATTTAAAACAATTTTCCTAGAAATAACTGGTTGGAAATCAACATTGGCATGCCAGATTTCAATCATGGGTGGGCTATGAATATTTAGGCGATCAACATTTCTAGTTGGATTTTACAATTTTTTAAACTCAACATCAGATGACAATGTAGAGGTAAGTTGTTGTTGCCAAGGTGCTTTATACCAACATTGTAATTCCTCTCCTTTTTTCCTTACACAAGTATATTCAAAGCATTTTGTGTGTCTTTTAACTTTATTTAGCAACTCTTCATAATCTATGATAAGATCATTGGAAATAATTTTCCTCATGGAAAGAAAGCATGAAATTTCTTCAGAACAATGATACATTTTGAGCAATCTTTGTGCAGGGCAACATGGGTTCCAAGCTGACACATATCTATCAAAAAAGTGCCTTACCATTGTAACATTATGGTGATTGGACCAATTAATACTATCCATGTTGGTGGCTTCTAGAAGCCAATGCACATGTGTAGAGCCATGATTCCACCATTCATATCTATACCAATAATATTTTGCATACAATTTTTTTTCAATTACCTCTTCATAGAAAATTGAGAATCTATGATGTAGATATAAAGACGTTATATGTGGATTTTGAGAAATACTATCTATTAGTTCCTTTTTTGAAGGCTACATTGCCAAATGATCCACAAAAGATAATTTTTTTTGCAAATTAGCCCATTTTATGTCTACATAGCTCAAAGTGAAAAAAAGGGTAGGTATGCCATGTTGTTCAATCATTGCAATTAGTATGGCTCAACAAGAGTTTGAAAAAGAATAGGTGTCACGAAACAATGCCCCAAAGTGCATCAATTTCTCAACAATCTATCCATCAAGAGTAGCTTGAAGATGTTCATGCAATGCAAAAAATGACTTGGGGATTTTGTCTTCCAAATCCACTCTAAAAAAGACAAACAATTTACTAGTTGTGATAACTCATTATCGAGTTGTAGAGGAAATATCTGTAAAACCTAATTGTGTTTACCAAATCTATGGTCAAAATATCTCATTAAGTGGAGGGCATATTCATGGAAGTGAATTTTAGCATTCCCTAGTTGGAGGTGAAGTACTTCTCCTGTGGGAAACAATGTTGGGAACACCATTATAAATAAACCTAAAGTGTTGTATTCATTCATAGGAGAAGAGCTAATTTCTAGCAAACACAAAATATTTTTCTCTTTTTTTCAATCTGTAATACTTGTTTGATTTCTTGGAGCTCTCGTCTAGCCTTTGGAAAGGAAGGGATAAATCATCAAAAGTTTGAATAGCCATTTTCATCTTCAGAAGCATATGTTGAGCTGGTTGATGGAATTAGCTCTTCATCATAAACTTGCTCTATTGTATGCAAGAAATTGGAGACATCAACAACAACATCAAGTAACATATTAAAAGCCTCGACATCATTGTAGTATTTTTCATATTGAATTTTGTATTTCAATGCATCCATGACATAATGTTTATAAACATAGAAATCATAATCACCACCTTCAATAGTAGTGCGTTAGATGATAACAACCTCAAGGTCTTGCAATCGGAGCAACAAAAGTTTTTCTATGCTTGAGATATCTTGAGAAAAGCTTATTTTTTGACCACTATATTTAAATTGACCTCCTCTAGCATGGGAAACTTGTAAAACTGGAGCCACTCTAGCAATAATGGTTTCTTCAACCTGTGTCAGGTTTTTTAGCAATAATGGTTGTGGTCCTGGGTCCATTCTATTGGCATAGCCAAAGTGGTGGGTGCCTTTTTCAAAATAGCATCTTACAAACATCATGGCTAGCCCTGATGTATGAATGTGCATCCCTATGTAGCTTTTCATGCATATTTGGCAAAAAAAAAGCTTCAAGAGTGGATCTATGTGTTGCCAGAACAGCTTTACCATAGAAAGGTAGCAATCATTGAACATTTCTTTCAAGTCTTGTTGTTGTCCTGGTGTATCTGGGGGAGTTTTGTGAGATTGTATATAAGGGGTGGCATCCACCATCGCCAATGGGTGTCATGAGGGAAAATTTTCAATAGGTATTCTTGCAACTGTGCTTGATGCAGATAGCCTTTGATGTATGTACATTTTACGATGCTTTCTACAAATTTCCTCTCTATGTTGGCTATAGTACAAATGATTTTGTTGGTTTTTTTCAACCTTTTTAAAATTAGAAATTGATCAGGTTGTGGAACTTGAATGTACTCATACAACCTAGGATTATACACATAAGATCAACCATATTAGTATATATTAATATACATGTATAACCATAGATATATTTAAAGTAGTAATTACACATAAACACATAACAAAATATATATGTATATGCATGTGTATATAAATGTATATCTATGGATGATCACAAAAAAAATAGCATCTAGTTTGAACATTGGAATATATAGAAATATATACAAAATGATTTTATAGATTTTTATGTTAGCCATTTCCAATATTTCACAATTGTTACATCCCCCATTTACAATACAATATTGCATGAATGCACCTAGTCGAAAGTTATGTTTGTGGAGGCCAATTGTATATAAGGATTTGTGTAGGCATATATTTACATAAGAACAAATAAATGGCATTAAAACCAAAACTACACCACCCATGCTATGGGCCCTCCTGACCATATTTTTTGTGTGTTGTAGGGGGCTTGCGGGCTATACCAAAACCTCTAACCAAGAACATTATGAAACATCAACGGGGAATTTCATGTAGTTGCATAACACATCACACAATGGAAAAGTACACAAAAATCTATTGTCTATATATCTGGTCTATCATATTACACTCTTTCAACAATATAACTTAACCAAACTATAGATTCCCACAATAGGACGTTGAATATCGCATTTACTTCAACCACTGACATCACAAAACAATAAAAAGATATAATAACCCTTGCACAAGAAAAAACTTTCCATTTAGCTTCTGCGTATATATATGCATATACATAGACATGCATATACATATACATATACATATACATATACATATGCATATACATATACATCTACATATAGATGAACAACAAATGACAGGGTGCAATAACCCTCATGTGAAAAACACTTTCCATTCAACTTTCATGTATTAGATCCACCAATATCACCACCACCAACCCACGTAACTAGGAAGCTCCATGCCGCCATTAAAAAACTTGGTCTAGTCACCGCCAACGAGAACATCTATATATATATACATATACATACACATAGCCATATACATACACATACATATACATAGACATATACATATACATATACATATACATATGCATATACATATACATATACATATACATATACATACATATACATACATATACATACGTATACAAATACAAATACATATACATACACATATACATTGTTTGTAGTTATTGTGGTCTAAAATCTGTAAGTCATTTTACATGGGTATTTTGTGTAAATAATTAATTTATTGTTCATGTCTTTCGCTATCTATTTATTGTTCCTTGTTATATGTTTGTATCTTTTCCATTATACCCATTTTGGAGACTTCAAAGAGATTATAGTTCTGTGCACACGGCTTTATTGTAGTTAAATCTTCTTTCTCTCATCAAAAAATATGGTTAGGGTTAGTAATTTTTTTGGGCTTCATTTATTGTTTATAGTGATGTTTATGCAAATTTCATGGTATACCCATTAACATAGGAGAAATTGTAGATTAGCATAGGAGTTATTTCCAGAAAGAACATCTATATATGCATATACATATACATGAGCATATACATGTGCATACACATACATATACATATTCATACACATGCACATACATGTACATACACGTATACATATTCATATACATATACATACATATAGATACATAAACATATACACATACATTTGCATGAAAGGGATTTTTTTATATGCAAGAAAATATAAATGTGTATCTCCTTGCATATCTTTAGACTTTTTCAAGTTCACCCATGTGTTTATACACCTTTATGTGAAGTAAAATTGGAAAAAATGACACCAAATGCACAATAGGTATAACAAAAAATAAATTTATACTTACGGAATCAGGATTTGAAGATTGATGGACAATGCCCTTAGAACTAGACCCCACAATGGAAAAAATGGGAGATGTCAAAAAATCAATATTGGGTGGCTCTAAAGACCCATCCACAAAGCCTGCTTCTATAGACATAGTTCTGGGGAATTTTTTTGCAAGGATAAAATATTACAATCTGAGTTGACCAATTAACAACTCTATTTAACAATAAAAAAAACATTAATGTATTGCAAGATCCAAATTCTAATTGGTAGATAACTTATAAATATTAATCTATAACCATTCCACTTTTAATAGTGATCAAACAACATGGGATACAAGAACAAGAATAGAAATCCACTTTTTGTACTATTAAAACACCAAGGGATACATCAACAAGAATAAAAATGATAAATGCATATGTATATACAACTATATGTATATGTTGCTAGCTAGTCCTTTCACCCTTTTTTATCGAAACAATAGGCTATACAACAATAAAAATACAAATGATTAAGTACATATATGCATTAAATTTCCCCTTTCTTTGTACATTTAAAAACACTCACATATAACCAGATATATAAATCCATATGCACACATTTATATATCTATTTATATACACACTACTATATCTAAATAGATGTGTATACCATACTTTTTCCTCACTATGTAACTCCTCCCCTTGAAATTTATGAAGAGAGAAAACATCCAAATTAGATTTTCCATTCATTTATTGGCTAGGAAGGGTACAAATTCAAACCATTTGTTTCCTATAGGATACTGTCTACTTCGGAACAAGGCATTACTATAGGGAACAAAACGTTTGAATTTGTAGCCTTCTCAGCCAGTCAATTGAGAGAAAATCTAGCCTGGATCTTTGTTCTCCTCATAAATTTGAAGGGGAGAAACTGTTAATCTATAGTTGCTCCTATGTTAATGGTTATTACACCAAAGATGCACAAAATGGGCATTATGTAAGACCTACATAAGATGCAAAATGAATAGCAAGAAAAGAGAAAAAAATATCCAAACCAACAACATGTTTTTAACTTTAGAGCTTATTATTAAAATATATATGCGAAAGGGGGACTCCTAGCCACCTTTGAGCACAAAATTGAAATGGGAAATGATTTCCCATGATGCTAGACAATGGAAATAAAGATGGTGGGTCCAAGCAACTACAATCAACAATGTTTACAGTATTTTCAATGTATGCACTTTCAATAGGCACATTAACTGCCAAATTGCAATCAACTTTACAGATTTCTTATGAACATGTGTAACATACTGCACCATTAAATTCTCTATTAATAACATTTTAAAACTATATCATTTAATGTTATGGTTGTATTCTACCAATTTTCTCAGAAGCTAAATACTACTTACACATGCTATTTTTAACTCTTTTTAAATGAAATTCCACTTAAATATAAATAAAGGTAGCAACAACAATTGTGTAAATATACATGTGCATATATAAATTTTTGTTGCATTCTCAAAGGATCCACAATGCTCTTGGTCTGTATATATGGATATATATTTCTTCCTATATGTATTTTTGAAAATATAAAACATGTTATATGTCTTGTATCAATATGTTTCATGATTTTATTTTTTACTAAATAGTTTGAATTTTGTGATAAGAAATTTTTCTTCATGATATTTTTTTCTCAGCTCCCCATAGAAACCTGCTCATTATCCTAGTTTTCCTTTAATATACTCCATATTTTAAATTTAACTTTTTCATCATCGGTTAGTTTCTTGTGGTTCCTATGTATATTGGTAATAGCTCTTTTACAATTAACCTATTTATCTATCAAGCTACATATCCTGGCACTAAATACTATAAACAAATAAATAAATTATAAAAGAAGGAGCCACAATGCTCTTGGTTTGTATATATGGATATATATTTCTTCCTATATGTATTTTTTAAAATATAAAACATGTTATATGTCTTGTATCAATATGTTTCATGATTTTCCTTTCTACTAAATTGTATGAATTTTTTGATAAGAAAGTGTTCTTCATGATATAATTTTTCTCAACTCCCCATAGCAAGTTGCTCATTATCTTAGTTTTCCTTTTCTATACTCCATATTTTAAAGCTGACTTTTTCTTATCATCTATTAGTTTCTTGTGGCTCCCACATATATTGGTAATAGCTCTTTTACAATTTATCTATTTGTCTATTGAGCTACATTTCCAAGCACTAAATATTATAAACAACAAAGAAATTATAAAACAACTATTAGACAACAAATCCTATTCATGGCTAGGCTAATGAAAATCCTAGTGGAAACTTCAAACAAATAGCCTATCAGCTAGAAGTATAAAGCTAAATAGGTAAAAGAGCTTTTAGAATAATAGTTAAGAGCCACCAAACTACTTATCTCCCCACGCTTACACAAATATCTTTTCAATTGGCCAAATCAGCTATTTACTCTTTATGATGATGCCTATTTTCTTTATCCTATGACAATAATTAAATGATACATAAATCTCTAATAAATGAATATAACGCTACAAGATTAATTGTAAATTTGAGCTACATTACTTGGCATTAAATACTATACACTAATCATTTATGCAAAATACCCATGTAAAATGACTTGTAGCAAATAATTATTATTCTAACAGCTCTTATACAATTTCTTTACTTGTCTTCAATATTCGTTAACAAAGAATATAGCTCAACTCCTCTATCAATATTTTTCATAATATTCTTTTTTTCCCGATGTACTTGAAGCTCGCTGAAACAAACTGCATGAGTTTGTTTATGTAAGGGATGGAGCTTGCTAATTACGTAGGATGGAAGTTTCGTATATCAATATGTTTCATTATATTCTTTATTTCTCATATATTTCATCTTCCCCATAAAAAATTGCTCTTCATCATATTCCTTTTTCAATTCCCCATAACAAAGAATTCATTATCGTAGTTTACCTCTTCTGTTATCCATATTTTAAACTTATTTTTAATCTATGTTCTATAGCATCTCTCATTTTCCTATGATTCCTAAGTGTTTTCCTAATATATCTTTTCCAAATTTTCTTCTTCAATATCTTTCATGATATTTTTTTTTTTCAAAACTAAAACTATAATGTTGAACAGATAAAAGAGCTATTAGAATAGCACTTAAAAGCCACAACATCAAGACTAATACACCATCTTGGGTGTCTTAGTCCTCCAAGGCATGTGTTGATAGCCTCTCTACATTTCCAGAATCCTCATTGCATCTCTATACTTCATAGGTACACATATCCTAACATGGTGTTAAATATTTTCAGTATTTGCATCTCTCATTGAGCTCATTTTAGGTCATTTTACATATCACATTGTGTTTTCCAACATTTTTCTTTCCCAAGTATTTGCTTGGTGTTGAACCCCTTAAAGTTGAAAAGAACCTCTTCCTAGGTCCTCCTAATTATGAATTGGCTCACCTTGTGAGGTTGATATTCAATCCAATTAGGGTTATTAGGACATAAATGAATGACCTAGAGAGAATAGGAAGGTTATCCTCACCTCACCTATTTTACCCATGGTTCATTTTGGTGAACCTGAATTCTTTGAGAATTCTTCTTTTTCTGATTTGAAGTCCTTTAGAGTCCTAGATTTAGACTGAATCCGTTCCATTTTGCATCTAGGAGTTCTTGCATCTTGCATTAGTGAAATTACATTCAGGGTTTCTTATTTTTACATTAGTAAAAGTGCATATAGGTTTCATTTTACTTTCTTGCATCATTTCATTTCATTGAAAAACTAGAAAGTGCATGTTCATTCTCTTAATTTCATTTAGAAGCATTCTTATTGCATTCAAATCTTGCATTCAATTGCTTGTTAGTAGTTTCTTTTCTTTGCATCCATTTGCATAGTTTATTGTTTCCAAATATTAGGTCACTAGGTAGGAAACCTAAGAAAGTTGTTATCAAGATAAAATTTGTTGTTTTTCTCAAAAAAACCTCTTTTATGACTAAAACGCGCTTCTTGGCAGGGTATGTGCAGGATCATGATGGGCCAAAAAGTGGCGATATCTAAGTGATATGATGACCCATGTGACTGACGAATTTTTTTAACCCAAAACTGATGAAATGAAAAGGGGTTTTAAAGGAGATTCTCAACTTACCACCAATATAAATTATTCTTTACTTTGAATTTAATATAAAATTATTACTCATTTTCTATTTGAATTACGACTAAAGTCCTGATTGATAGGCTGATTGAAAAACATCTATAACATTCAAACGATATCACATTTTTAAATCCAAAACATGCGTCACATTCTATGCTTTGCATACTATGGGATTATAAATAAATAAATTTAATTTCATGAATTTTTGACCAAGTTAAGGTGGTTAGACATACGAGTTTTTATATTTTTTAAAATTTGTAATAAAAAAATCATAATTAATTATTTACTTGGAAAAAATTACAAAAAATATGCATCACATCAGGCCATGAGTCCCCTACTTATATCTAAAATATTATAAAAAATATTATCTTTTTATTATGGTTAGGGTGGTTAGACAGACACCTACTTCTTCTTTTTTCCCTGAAATTTAAGTACTACTACATTGAAATTTCAAATTTTCACCAAATAGATTTTATTTAAAAAAAATAAACCTAGCAGATTAGAAACTAAATTCAATTTTCTACATATTCTATTCTTACATATTTTGTAAATAATATAGATAACTTATTCAAATTTTTATGTCAAGTTTCCTAACTCTGTTTTTCTGAATTTTATTGCCACTTAAGGGACTATTTTTTCCATGATGATCTTGTACATACCCGACATCTTAGTCCCTCTTAGGTTTTTTTTGTCAAAATTCTCTCTTTGTTGTTTGTAGTCTATTTCAGCCTCTAGAACTTGAGAATCTCAGCAAGAGGACTAAAACACCCTTACTTGCATCTTAGTCAATGTTGAATTTGACTAAGTATTTTTTAGGGTCTAAGATTTCTTTTCTATGTTTTTGTGGGTTGCTTTCAATTTTTGTTTCAACTTCCAAAATTGTTGTTATCATGGTTTCTTTCATTTTCAAGTGAATTTTCCTAATCTTGTATCATGGATATGTGCTTCAAAAAGTTGTGGATGTCCCCGAAATCCTTAGTAGATGTCTCAAATTATGAATTTGGTAATAATCCTAATGACATTAAACTCACTCATGCTCAATCAACTCCTAGTGCATGTACTCCTCATGATGTTGACACCATTGGAGAAGATGACATCATGAATAAGTTCCTAAATAATTTTCTTGATAACCTTGTGGATAATGCATTCTTCTACCTGGATCCATTAAAAAACCAAACCCCCCCTACAATACCATGTGTTGATATGTTTGGTTACTTACATCTTGAAACTAAAGAAAACATTGACCCTAAGTTCCCTACAATAGGTGAACCTAGTAAATATAAATAAATAAACACAAACATTTTATGATAACCAAGTGAAAATCACTCCAATCAATATCGAAGAAACATATGGCAAAGGATTCACAATCTTGAGTAAACAAGGATGTGATACAACAAGAAAACATGAAATTGATCAACTCCTCGATAAAGTTCCAACTACTAAAATCACAAAAGGGTTAAGATATCAAGATCTCCCTAACAATGCAAAAATACCTAGAGAATACCTAAAGCTTCACAGTGATGGTATGGTGATCTCTGATTCACCTCCTTATATGAATGCCCTTCCTACATAGCAACCAATAAATCATAACAATGATAAGGATGATAGGATCTCTTTAGGTCCTCCTCGCCATTATTAACTAGAGAATCTAGCTCGAGCAAAAAATCTCATAAAATAAAGAAATTTCAATACCCTTGTCTGCCATCTTCAACTGAGAAAAAATTGCATATCCTTTTAATTCAAGGACTCATTACATGACCACCCATGCTTTAAAACCAATTTACAAATCCTAAGAACAAAATCACATCTTATTGAAAATATCATATAATTTTTGGTCACCATACTAATGCATGTTGCACATTAAAACAATAATTTAAAAGGCTTTAAATAATAGAAATAGTCCCTTAAAATGGGACCCCTTGTCATGTAATAGTTGTATAATCTTGACATTCTCACTATTACATGACCCTTCACACCACCTATCTCAGCCCATTCTTGTCTTGAACTCAATGAGGACAAGAAGTAGATGGCCTTGTCCTAGTAAAGAATTTGTTGTTGTCCCTTTGGTTCATTATCTACCTTCTGCTTATGCAGATTGAAACTAGGAGGCGAATAACCTTCTTTAGGTTTACTAACTTGTGCCTTACTATTCTTTTTCTTTTTTTCTCTTGCATGTGCATATTATGATCCCCCGTGATGTAGTGTTTTATGTTTCTTTCTCTTTATGCATTCCTCTATTTGTACCTTCATTCTTCTCTATGTCGTAATCTTTTTCCTTTTCATTTATCTTTTTGTTTTTTATCTTGTGCTTTCCTTTTGGGGATGATGCATGGCATCAAGACACTCTATGTCTCTTCCATGTTGACACAAAAGGCTTTTCTTTTTTTTCACTCTCTTTGTGTCATTCTTCTAGTTCTACATGTATTTTGGGAATGATGATAGTTCTGAGCTCTTTAATAGCATTGTAGCAAAGATAGATACTTAACTCAAATCCATAGATCCCTTATTTGTTTCTGGGGAGCAACCCTCTTTTCATTTTTCATATTTTGACTACTTTAAAGTAATTTCTCATAGTATGGTGTTAGTAATTTCTTTAAAGTGGGGGCATACCTAAGCATTATTTTGGCATGATTTCATTTGTATCTTTTTAATATGTTCATTGACGTGATTTTCTTACTTCATATGATGTGTTTTCCTATTTTTGGTGACATTGGGAGTAGTGTCCTTCAAGAGTGTGACCTATCTTAGCATATTATATTCCCCTTGGTGATGATGTGATGCACTACATCCCTTAAGTGGTGAATCTTTTATCCTTTTACTAGTCATCTCTTGGAGACATTATGGTGAGGGTGCTAACCTGAGACATAGAATATCATACACAAAATCCAAATAATATTATTGTATTCAGAATAATGAAATTCTTACATGCAGAGGATCCCAAATCCTCAAGATCTGCAATACATGCCCTTACAAAAAATTATAGAAGTTCCCTTTTCTCAGTATGGCCTTTTTCCCCAAAAAGCTACCCCAAAAATCAGAAACTAGCCCATAAATAAATCCTTTTCAGTTTGGAGCCAAAAAAAATAAAATTGAATTATGAGTTTTAGCAGTTTGGCATCAAAAATTACAATTTGAAATTCAAATTTTAAAACCACATTCAAAAATTAGCAACTTTTTGAAAATGCATGAACTTTCAGGAGCCATAACTTTGATTTGGGACTCTGTTTGATGAACCATTTGAACCATTGGAAAGGTCTCAGAATAAAGAACACTCTAAGGACTAGCTTTTCTAGTTCCAACAATTTTTGGGCCCATAGAAAAACCATCTAGTGCCTCAAACTGGACTCAGAATATTTTTCAAGGCAAAAAGAAAAAACTAAAACTTGAATAACTTTCAAACCAGAAATGATCTTGACCTGATTCTTTTTCCAAAGTGCTTATTTTTCTATCCTGAAGCTTCACTTAAATTTTTTCCTCCCCAAACCTTCAAATTCATACCTGCTAAAAATAGCAATTGAGCAAAAAAAAAAAAACAATTCTAAATGTTGGGAATTCTTATTCAACGAAGGGTAACTAGAAATGCAAAAACATCTATAAAAATCTAAAAGAAAGTAAAGATATTTTTGGGTGATGCAATATTGCACTTACACCACTGGATTCTCCTACATCACATTAAGAATGATATCGCCTAAATGTAATACCTTGCATGAACTAAGAAAAATGCCTTCAAACATTTATCTTTCTTGTTGTGTGCATTTTCCTTTTTTCCTTATTAAATTCATGGAGGTATGGCTTTGATATGGACCCCTTAGGCCTCACTTAGTGAACAACTAGCTTCACTAGCCCATGTGAGTGTGCATTTTCCTTTTTTCTTTATTAAATTCATGGAGGTATGGCTTTGATATGGACCCCTTGGGGCTCACCTAGTGAGAAACTAGCTTCACTAGCCCATGTAAGCATGCATTTTTTGTACCTTATTAAAGTAATGGAGGTATGGCTTTGATATGGTCCCTTAGGGATCATCTAGTGGACAACTAGTTCCCACTAGCCCTCGTCAGCCCGCATTTTGTTTGCATAGTTGATAGCACATTCCACTTATAGACCCTCTACAAGCCTACACCTGATCCATCACATTGGACAACCAATTGAAGCTTGATTTGTTGCAGTTCTTTTCCTTTTTCCTTTTTCTTGTCTTTGATGGTCTGTGTTTTTTATCTAATTTTGGCTTAGTATATCATCCACAAGCGTGTTTCTTTGTGCCTATGTTGGTTTTCCATAGGATCTTGATCTTGGGGGCTTGGCCACCCTCTTGATTATTATCATCCTATATTGCTAACATTTGTACATTTCAACCCCTCTTGATTGCGTGGTTGGCCATTTTAGTGTGAGTTTGAAGAAATTCCATCCTCTCACTAATGTGGGGGCTAAATATAGTGTATTAAAATGCATACCCTTTCATTTTCAAATATTCTTGGGTCCACCTTGCTTTATTTATCCTTTTTTATGGCTTAATTTGTCCCATTTTGTGTCCACAAGCCCTATGAATGACATATTTTTTTGGTTAATCCCGACATTCTCCAATGCATAAATGATCTCCTAATGATTTTTATTAGTGATTCCCTAGTTTATGATCGAGAATAAAACACCACCTAGGGTGTCTTTGTCCACTCGAGGTTTCAAGACCTTGATTTTGAGGTATCTTAATTGCACCCCTTTTTGGTGTATGTTCCCTAAGTTTCATCACTTGGGACTAAGGCACCACCTATGGCATCTTAGTCCTCCTTGAGTCATTTTCAAGATTTAAATTCAAATTCTAGCAAGATTCAACCTCCTTCATTTAATGAATTCATATGTTAGCTTGGTGTGATATGATTTCAAGATATTAAGCATAGATAAGTATAAATACGAGATTCCTTCTCTCATTTTCTCCTAATAAGAAATCTAATCAATCTAAGTCAAGTTTGTGAAAGAATTCATCATAGCATAATTGAGTTCAAAATAACATTCAAGAGAAATTCATCAAGAATTTGGATCCATCATCAAGATTTAAGCATCATATTAAAGGCTATTCTTGCATCATGTGTATTAATGTGTTGATATTTGTCATGTAGGGTTTTGATTCAAGCAAGCAAGAAATTCAAGATCTATCAAGCATTTCAAAATCCATGTCCATTGCAGCAATTTCACACAAGTTTGCAAACTTTACAAGGGTTTGGTGAGTTTTACCATTGTATATTGTTCATTCATGATTTCCCTTAATTTCATTATTTCATTTCAAGGTTTAATTTCCAACAAGGGGTTTTACCAAGTTAAACCCACATTCACTAACAATCAGAAAGTTTTTCCTATCTTGTCTATTTGTTTTTGCAGATCTAGGTTGAAGACTTGAAAATCACTTGGAGTGCAAAGTTGTCATCTTCACAGAAACTCACCTACAGGTCAAATCTGACTGTTTCAAAACCTCAGATCCAAAAGGAAGCAAGTGCAGACCTAGGAGCTCAGGACCACATTCATACTTTTCAAAAATTCAGAGCAAGACTAATACACCACCTTAGGCATCTTAGTTCTCCCAAACATATCTTTTTAAGATTCTTTCAGATCCGGTTTCGACATCCGAAGGTCTTATGTTTGCCCCGAAAAATAACAACAAGACTAATACACTATCTTGGGCCTCTTTGTATTCCAAGGAATATTTTGACAGCTTCTCTATATTTCCATAATCCTCATTGCATCTCATAACTTCCTAGGTACACATATCCTAACTTGGTGTTATATATTTTCAGTATTTGCATCACTCATTTAGCCCATTTTAGGTCATTTTGCATATCACATTATATTTTTCAAAATTTGTCTTTTCCAAGCATTTGCTTGGTGTTGAACCCCTTAAAGCTAAAACTAACCCCTTCCTAGGTACTCTTAATTGTGAATTGGCTCACCTTGTGATGTTGATAGTCAGTCCAATTAGGGTTCTTAGGACATAATTGAATGATCTAGATAGAATAGGAAGGTTATCCACACCTCCCCTATGTTATTTATGATTCAAACATAAAATAATAAAAAATAAATTATTTTTGTGATGATCATTTATCAACACTTCACTTCTCTCATTTGGGCCTCTAGAGTATTCACAAACACATTCACTCTCATTCTAAAGAAAACTAATTATTTAACTAATTTAGAAAGAAAACATGAAAATAAATAAAAAAATTGGATTAGCTAATTGTAAAAACTTATATAATATAAATGAGGTAGTGAAATAATTTAAGCATTATCTTATATTCCCATTTAATCAATGGACATGCCTACCAATGTCAATATGAAATACTTAATGCTATTACAAATTTATTTTTTTGTATGAAATCCCTTGAATCATCTTAAAAATATAAAATCCAAAAAGGGTAAATACATAGAACTAATATTGGCTATATCTACATAAAAAACTAAAAATTAAAGGTTAAAAACCAATAAGATAAATATCAATGAAAAAAAATGGTTATTTCCTATTTTAACCAATATAATATTTTTTAGAAAATATATAATTTTATTTATTGTGAAACAAACTGTCAGGAAGCTAAGGTAGTGGAACAACTTCCTACACTAATCTTGGGAGGATAATGGAAAACTTTATAGATATTTTAAATAGTTATAAAAAATTAAACATAAATAAACATAAATATCATGCATACCACAACACAATGATTTATGCATCGGAAAAACCCTTTTGGGAGATAAAACCCACACTCAAAAAGCCCCCAATATATTATTCAAAAATCAAAAAGATTGCAATATACTTCTAGAGAAAGATTCTCATAGGACTATCACCAACCAAATATCTAGAGGTACCATGACCACAATTAGAATTTAAAAATATATCAAAATTCATAGTTGTAATACAATTCCCTCATAAAATAGGGTTGCCTTCTAAGGAAAGTCAAGCCAACAAAATATTCACCATTAGATTTGAGACCTAATGATGAATGGTTCAGATTTACAATAATAAAATATACATAAAATTTGGCTTTAGGGGGTGCTTCCCCTAAGTCCTTGTCAGGGCACATGGCCCTTAGACCCCCCACTAGGGGGATGATAAACTTAGACCCCTTGCAAGGGGGTATCCCCTTGCATCCCTCGTGCTTACCAACTAGGGTATCCCCTTGCAAGGTTGAGACATGTTTTCCCAACAAATCTCTCACTTGTCAAACACCTTACAAGAGAAACAAGAGTGAATATAAGAAACATCTCTTAATTTCTTGGGTCCGAAAGGCCCATAGACTCTAAAAACCATCTAAACTTCTCTATTCTCATAATTTTAGTTAAATAATCAACAAAATTCATCAAATTCTCTATCTTAAACAGCTTCACTCTATCATCTTCGATCATATCTCTAGAAAAATTATATTGTACATCAATATGATTGGTCTTGGCATGTCGCATTCTTAGCTAGATAGATCACACTTTCAATGTCACAATAAATTATCACTACACCTATTTTTATTCCGATACCTAAACATGGTCTCTTAATCCAAGCAAATTATTTACAAGCATGATTATCTTTGATATACTCAACTTCAGTAGTGGACAAAGAAACAACAACCTATCACTTACTCATCCAATTAATTGCACCACAAAATAAAGTAAGAACATAAAAACTAGTGGATCATATACTATCAGCGTCACTTTCCCAATCTAAATCCACATAACCATGAATATCAAGGGAAATATCATATTGAATCAAATTACTATGATAACACAAAGAATAATTTGAGGTACTACTCAAATATCTGAAGACTCTTTTAACTATATCCCAATGAACTCTACTAGGATTACACATGTATCTAGAAATAACTTCTACTTCTTAGGCAATGTTTTGTCTACTACAAACCATAGCATTCATCAAACCTCTAAATACAATTTGGTAAGGTGTGATGCTCATGTCTTCCATCTTTGATGAGGATGTTGGATAATCTGAAAAAGATAAATTTGTTCTAGTTGAAAAAGGATCACAGAATGGCCTATAATCCTACATGTTAAACCTCTGTAAAACTAAATTGGCATTCTTACTTTGGCCAATTCATAACATTTTTCTCACTCTATCCCTTCTAATTTCCATCCCAAGAATGTGTCTATCTTCACCAAGATCTTTCATTTCAAATTTAGCAGCAAGTTGAGATTTTAGTTCTAAAATCATACCTTTCTCTTTAGCAATAAATAACATAGATCGTCAACATATAATGCAATAAAAAATAAATGATGACCATTAGCTTTATAATAACCACAAAGATCTAATTTACAATGATCAAATCTCAAACTCAACACATGTGTATCAAATTTTTGGTACCACATCCTAGGACTCTATTTTAAGCCATACAAAGATTTCTTTAATTTACAAACAAATTTACTTATACCTTTCACCACATAGTTCTCTAATTGTGTCATATAAATATCCTAGACACCAAGTCACCATGAAGGAAAGTAGTTTTCACATCCTTTTTCTCAACCTCTAAATCATAAGCAAAAACAAATGAAACAAAAATTCTAATGGATGTCATTTTTGCAATAGGAGAAAATATCTCATCATAATCAAAACCCTCAACTTGAGAGTAACCTTTAACAACCAACCTTAATTTTTAATTTTCACTACCTATTATGCCTTGCATAACCACCCCATCTTTTTCTTTGGTTTGATGTGGGTCCCCCTTTTGTTGTTTTTATGTTTTTATCCTTGGTTGTTTTCAAACAAAGTTTGGAATCTTTCTGTTCCAATACTTTTTTTTTCTTTTGTTTGTTCTGGTGGAACCGGAGCCAGAACCAAATTGGGTTTTGGGAACTTCTTTCAAAACTTGTTCCGATTCACATCACGACAGCCTTTCTTTTGATTTATTTTATTCTTTGGCGGAGACGGAGCTAGAGTGGAAGTTAAGACTAAATTTATTTAGAGTTTCAAAATCAAATTCCATCTCGACTCCTGAATTAGCACAACGGTAATGTACCAGTTCCTTCTACAATTTCGACTCCACTCTACTGCATTTATTTCATTAATGACAAGTGCCATGCATGCGTGAAACTCTAAATTTTTAACTTAATTAGGGATTAACCTATACTTTTTACCATTATTGTTAAGAGATTGAAGAGTGAACTAGAGTTATAGTAGAGCTTTGTGTGAGTGAATCGATTGAAAGAGAGACAACCGTGCATAGATTGCTTCATGGAAGTTAACCTTTTTATTGCCATTTTGAGGTAGGGATTTCTATTTTCATTTTTTTTGATTTGTATTTTCGTGTTCTTTCATTTTTGTTCGTCTTGGATTGTTTGGCTTTGGGTGAATTCATGATTCTTAGGGAGTTCGTATGTTTTGATTTTATTTTTCCTGTCTATTTATTTTAAGCATGATCATTTTCACATTTTAGTCGTTATCGCGTTGTACTACCCTAGTTTGTAAATGTAGTGGTTAAATACGGTTGTTACAATGAATAGGGTTTGGTAAATCATTGGCTTTTCTTAAGAATCTATTGTGCATTCGGTCTGGTTAATTTAGAAGGGTTAAAATCATGCCCTAGTTATTTTGAAATTGAGGCTTTTTAGTTTAGGGTTTTTGTTGCATTTTTGTGTTCGTTTATTTAATTTAAATATGATGCCCTAAAATTACAGTCACCTCTTGATCATATGGGGATGGTTTTATTAGGTTATATTTAAGCCCCCTTCCATTTTGATATGACCTAGTCCTTAAATCATGAAGTTATTTATCAAAGTATTAAAATCACTTATGACATCATGGTTGTTTTAGGCAGAGGCAGGATCGAAATTGATTTAGACTTTGAACCATGTTTTCCAATGAGTATCGACTCCATTTTCATCCCGTCTCCAACTCCGCTTATAGTGAGAAGCAGAATTTTCAAAATAGCAATAACCTGGTCGGAAGTAGAACCAGAATGAAATGTGAAATTAGAAAATCTATAAGAAACCAAACCAATTTCCATTTTGGTTACCATTCGAGTTCTGACTCTAGTCCCACTTGTTATTACTATATAATGGTTTTGGCTCCAAGCTCGGTAGTATTTTAAAGGAGATTGTGTAGGATGTTTTATGCTTGGTTCTACCTCCGTTGTCTATATAAAGAGTAAGGTTTTAAAGCATATTTTGTGATGTTTATTCAAGGATCTAATTAGAGGTTTTGTTGCAGGAAAGCTAAGGAATGTCAGGAGTATCAGGAGAAGCCTCCCGAAGGAATCGACATGCAAAAACATCAAAGCAAGAAACTAAGCCCAAGAAGATAAAGTCAGAGCATCTACCTTATACTTTGAGATATAATCATAGGGGTCCTATTGTCACTACAAGAAAAGTGGAATCGGATTGGTCTAATATAACTGACACCAATCTGGGCTCATACGATTTTGGGGACTTGTATTCAAAAACATTCGCTGAGGATATAATAGGAAGAACTCAAAGAATTATTGAGTCTGGCTTGGCTCACATCACCTTGCTTCGTCTATCTATCCAGTGCTCGGAGTTGATTCTAACAACAGTAGGGGATTACAATCTAGCCACTAGGAAGTGTGTTGATTCATAGGATAATGGAATTATAGATCTCACTCCTCAAATGTTCCAACACATGTTCAGTGTCCAGATCCTAAGAACTTGGTATAGTTGAAGGAGGTAGAAGCATTAAGGATATACAAAAAACACAAGGAGACTAACAAAGCTCACTTGAACAAGAAATGGTTGAGAACAAAAAATAATTCTTTGACCAAGCTTCATGATCAACCAAAGAGGAAAAAATTCTACAAATAAGTATTAGACCTAATCATGATGTTGTCTAGAGTCTTCGGAAAAAGGGATGCATTTCATTTCAAGGAGTGGATGTTTCCCTTTATTCATACAATCTTTAATGGCACCCAATAGTTTCATTGGCCAATGATTGTGTCTGATGCTATTCATGACTAGTTAACAAGGATAAGGGAAACCAAATGCTTCTTTATGACTTCTTATGTTGTTTATGCAGCATCTAGAGGAGGTATATTTCCAGGTTTGAATAGAGTGGGGATATTGGGAAAAGAAAACTATGGGACCATTATGATCAAATATCTCTACAAGTATCTAAAACACAATTTAGAAGGGTTAATGATGCATTTTTATATGTAATCATTAACCAACTTAATGGGGATGCAGGATATAGACTGAGCCAAGAAGCTATGGCATTTATCACCAAATGGGGATGTTGGTATATCCAATACCCCAAGTTAACTTATTTCATACTGGCTAGATTTGAAGGTCATCCCCATTTTCTTCCAAGATGTTGTGGTAATAGGATAGTTCTAATGGAATTTTCATATCAAGCTCTGGGGGTTAATGCCTGGTTTGGAATGAAGCACAAAACAGGATGTCATAATTTTCCCATGCAATTGGGTGAATACAGCTGGCAACATCTTGTGGGACCTAAGTTAGTTTGTAGTGAATTGATACACTTGAAACTAGGTTTGTATACAGCACAGAGGTATTTTGACCCAATGAAGAAAATGAATGCCTTGTTGCCTCTTTTTTTTTGATAAACATTTCAACTTGTTGGAAGATTTCTGGAGTGATCTTCAAGATGAGTATGACCTCAGGAAAATAAATTATGAGAGGTTACCCATCTCACTCATGGTAGAATTTGGGGTTAAGGATGACATCCTCAGCACATTAGTAGATGATGGAGTGCTATTAGATCCATCATATGAGGCACTAAATATTGGCACCAAAATTTTGGATCTGGTGGACTAGGATAGTGAGGAACCATTGACATAAAACAAATAAGGAGGCCAATTTTGGATAGAAGTATTTACTGGGTTGTCCTAAGAACCAAAAATCTTCAAGAAACATCTCCTAACAAGGGGAAGGGATACAAAAGAATCAAAAGGAAATTTCCTTCCAAGGAGCCCTTGGAATTCTTCCCTCCAGACATTGAGGAGATTGAGCTTGAAGCATTGGCTCAAAATGAAACAAAGGCACAAGAGGGAGATGCCCAAGCAGGACCGGTGGTTTTCACATCAATAGTAGGTGGGTCATCTTCTCAAGTCCCTCCTACAAAGCAGCAAAGTAAAGATATTCCTAAGGGGGCTCTTCATGATATTGTTGAGTCATTAAAGTGAAAAGAAGTAGAGTTGGAGATCCATGAGGTGGAAACAGACTCTGATGAGACTTTTTTAGAGAAGAATGCATAGGAGAATATGCATCTAGAAGAGGAAACCAAACATGTACTAATAGAAGAAGATCAATGGGCACTATTTGAGGAGGCAAAGAAAGCCTCAGATGCTCAAGCACATGTAGAGGCTATAGAGAAGCAAAAGGCAATTGATGCTAAGGCACAAGTTGATGCCTTACTCCAGCAACAACAGGTAGAAGCAAATTGAAAAGATAGTGAAATAGAAAAGAAGCAAAGACAAAAGGAGATGGAGCTCAAGATCAAAGAAGAAAATGATAAGCTAGATTTAATACAAAAAAAATCATTTTTTGGAAGAAGAAAAGGCAAAGCAGCGAAGAGAAAGAGAAGTTCTTGTGGCCAAGTTAAAACTTGTTGAAGAGGCTTATAAAAAGAAAGAAGAAGCAAAACAAGTGAAAAAGGAAAAGGATGTTGAGGAGAAGATTAAGCAACAAAAGTAAAAGGAAAATGTAGATAGATTGAAGGCATTAGAGGAAGAAAGAAATTAGGAACTTGAGAAGAAGAGGTTAGAAGAAGAAAAGAAGAGGATACAAGAATAGAAGGATAGTGAGGAAGCTGGAAAGCTTGCTCGGACAAATTTGGAGCAAGAACTACAAGAGAGGCAAGGGGTTGATTCTCAAACCCAAGTAAATGTGCAATCACCTTCTACTATTACTATGGCTTCTTCTTCAATTATAATGACCACTACTCCAGGTACTCCCACTTGGTTAAAATTGGATCTTTAGAATAGATCAGTAACACCTTCATAGCCTCTCAATTGGGATGATATGATGAAGGAAATTGAAAAGGAAAGGCCCAAGAAGAAGGTCAAAATCCTACATTCTACTAGGCTCACCAACAGAGGATAAATTGTTGCAAAATGTGCCATAACAATGATGGACAAGGATGTGGGAGACATGCAATTAACTGATTACCAATTGGGCACTGCCAACTTGGGAAAACCTACTAGAGATTAGCAAATGAATTTAATAGATGTTGTAGCCTCATCCACTAAATCTAGAATGATGTAAGACAAGTAGAGAAAGGATGAGCTTAAGGCTCAGTTAGATCAATTGCATTCCTTCTTGAAAAGTGTTTCTGCTCTGAGGTCACAACAAATTGTCACCATTGAAACACCAATTTTTCTTAGTAATAAAGAGGTGGATGATTCGATACATTTAAGGAGGAAGGCGGGGATGTTGGATAAGTGGACTGATAAGATAAAAATAAAGAAATAAATGAAGTGTTAGGAAATAGTTTTGAGGTCTAAAAGATGATGGAGGAGCTAATAGAGGAAATGAACCAGTATGTTAAGGTATTAGTAGATGAGGAAGAGGAATATATAGAGGATATAGTCAGAGGTTGAAGGAAGTTAGAAAATTGTCAAAGTTCACTCTTCTAGAATAGTCAATACTTGAAGAAGATAATAATGATTTCTAGGAAAAGACTTCCAACATACTTCGGTTTAAGTCTGACTTTCTATACAAGCATAAAAGTGAGGTTCAAGATTCTTTCAAGGATCTGAATGAATAATTTGAAGAGTTGGAAGTAGTTATTGCTATCATAGTGAATGTTAATATACTAGTAAAAGAGGGCCTACCTTTGAACCAAATAAAGGAGAAATGGGACGATAGGTTTAAAGAGGTCATGCAAAAAGGAGATTATGGAGAGGATCTATTGTTAGATCGATTAATGGATATTAAAGAAGAGATAAGGGAAGTTAAGAGGGATTTGACCAAGCTAAAAGACATGAGAGGATTTGTTGTTGCGGAGCTAGAAAGGATCAAGTTTGAAGACAGATGGGTTGATGGGTTGGATTTGGAGGTGCTTCAACAAGTCTTCTCAAGTTATGACGAGTACAATGCAGAGTAGGATTCACATGCATAATTAATAACCTCATGCATGCATGGTTTTCTTTTCCTCCTCTGCATGCACAATTGGCATTTTATGGCTGCATGACTTTCTTTTCTCCTGTCCATTCTTTTCTTCTAGTTTAACTGAGTTTTCAAGATGACTTTAATCCCTAAAAAGGTGGATCAACCTAAAATAGAAGGGACTTCATATTTTTCATATATCTATAAATACCTAGGAGGTATCATATTGTAAGGGTTGGCTGATGAGAATAAGACTAGCCGCCTCATAGCAGGAGATAGAATTTTTACGCAATATGGTATTGGAATTGATTTTTGTTAGATAAGGTTGATGAATTATAATCCATCTATATGTCAGTGATTGTGTTGAAGCATGAGTGTTTCTTAGGTGATGAAAATCATTAGAAGAAACCATATTTAAAGATTATTTCATTAGATTATCTGTGAATTGAATTTATTGAAGTCTGTTGATCTATGGTCTTGGCAATGAATGAGAGTGTGTTCTTTTTTCTTTGAAATATTTATGATCAGTGATTATGATGTTAAAATAAGCACCTTAGATGCATGCAATAGTATGGACTATTCTGTAAATTGCATTATGCTATGGTTTTCTTGATTTGTTGGAAGAACATTCATTGTTGAAGATATATGTCTGGATATTAGATAAGTTTTATTCATATTTTCTTATGTACACCCTGATCTATCATTTTCTTTTATTTAAAACCCTCTTTTATTAAAGACAGTTCGATGAATAAGTCATTGCTTGCATTCCTTATTACTAGCAAAGTCCCCTTGAATATTATAGTTGCATGGACCAATTGAGTGACACTAGATAGTTGAGAACCAACTACCAGGACCTTGGGAGTTAGGCTTCTATATGTTGTCTTTCATTTTTAGGAGAAATAGAGTCGACATATTTTTTTTAACATTTTTTGTGTCATTTCTACCATCAACAGATCTGGTGCTAGAAGGAGGGCCTGAAGGAACAAGCTAGCTCACATTGTGTCATTCTCACCAGAGAAATATGGGAGGATTCTCAGATCCTCTACTGATCCTAAACCATTGGAAGAACTCCAAACCCTATTTAGACGTAGACCCCATGCTCGTAGAATAATGATACCTGCATTGCCACCATTGCTTACTCCACTTGGATTTCAACCAAATCAACCTACACCACCACCATTTCAACCTACATCACCACCAGTAGCTCAACTAGTATCACCTCCATCTGTTAGGAAATTATCACCACCAATTTGGCCTATATCACCACCTACTCAACCAATTCTACCCATGGCTTATTTTGTGAATAACCCCTGTCCATTAGAGACTATTCCAGGAGGAATCCATGACTTACCAAAGAACCCAAATTTTTTTTGTCCCAAGTACATACATGGTGAATCAAGAAATGTTGAGGATCATATACAAGCATTCAAATATGCTTGTACACATGCTCAAGTTTCTCATCAGGACGTGGTATATAGATTGTTTCTTTTTTTTTTGGGTGATATGGCATATAACTGGTATTTAAATCTACCCCAAGGATCTATTCTAAGTTGAACGGATTTAGAAAATGCATTCATTAATCAATTTTGGGTTCATATAGACCCTACCATCTTGTATCACCAATTTTCCACCATAATAAAGGAACATCATGAGCCACTGCCTCTATTCAATACTAGATTCCAAAGAATGTTTCGTAGGTTGCAAGACCCTTACTTGGAAGTTAAGAATATTGCCATAGAGGAATATTTAAGATTTGTTGATCCCTTGATTGAACTATTCTTGCAGAGAACTTATCAGCCCAATGAAATTGACTCCCTATCTAAGGTTTATCATCTAGCTATCAAATTGAAACAATAGATAAGTCTGCAATCAAGAGGTTTATGAGCAACTCTTCCTCCCATGAATTATCAGATGCCTAACCCACCATTGTACAACATTGTCCCAGGGATGTCTTACTCCTAATATGGACCTGTGTCTGAGTTACAAGCTCCACCTACCATGCCCTTTTTCAGCAATGGAATGCAAGATTCTTCCCGAAAACCTCAAAATCAACAACAAGCGGGAGGATGGACCCATGTTCATTCCCCAACCATAGTGCAGAATGTAAAAAATGAACAAACTATTCAACTGACTAGTGAGACAAAAACTCTCAAAAAGACTCTATCTCAAATGTCTAATGACATGGCACAACTTAGGCAAAAACCTCCCCATAACCAAAACCAAAATTATCAAAATCAGGGAGGTTAAAACAACCAAGGAAATTATTCCAATCAAAATGGGAATCAAAACACCAACGAAAACTTTCAAAATCAAAATTCCTCTTACCAAAATTACCAAAATTAGAAGAAAGGATATAACCAGAGATTCAACAACAACAATAGGTAGTGGAATACTGGGCCTAACAATGGGGGAGTTCCCCATAATTATTAGTTAGGTGAGGAGAGATCACATATTGCTAATGTAGTTGACCTTAACTTCATGACTAATTGGTGCAGGCTAAATGATACTACAACATATTATGAAGTTAATTGCCCAGAAATGGAGAAAATTGTCAAGATTGTACAAGTTGATGCCCATCCTCCACTAGGAAATTCCAATCAGGATAATGGGTCATTAAGTACTGCTATGACTTATGAGACTATTGAAGAGACAATGGGCTAGAGGAGGATGTGTATGATGCTCAAGCCTTTCAGTCTAAAGGTGGTCACTTTCTGAGAAATCAAAATAAAGGCCCATTTACTACATCTGCACCTCCAACAATATCGTCCCACCTAACCAAAATGTAGATAATAATCCACCACCACTAAAGGGACCTTTTGACTCTTAGAATAGAGGTAATCCACCTCCTTTTCCTAAGTATCAAGTGAGGAATGATTTAAAATTTGATTTTACTATAGAACTGCAGAGATAGAAGACATCATTTTCATTCTTTAACATCATGAAGTGGTATTGAAAGCCCTTGAGGAGGAAAACCACTTGAAATGAAAAGGTAAAGTGACTCTTGTAAAGGAGACAAACACAACTATCTATAGAGGTAAGACCAGTACCCCACCTTTTCTTTTAAGTTTAAGGATTTTTGGAAAGAATTTGCATAACTATTTATTGGATTCTGGAGCATCGGGAAATGTTATGCCCTTTTCAATATGTAATAAGTTAGGATTAAGTCCTATCTCAACCAATAAGAAAGTGATTCAATTAGATAAAACTGAGGTCAATGTTGTAGGAGAACTAAAGAACATGCATGTACAGGTTGGATCAAATCCAGGGATCCAGACCTACATAGATATCCAAGTGGCTGAGATCCCAGAGACATATGGCATGCTTCTAAGTCAAGAGCTAATGAGGAGTATAGGGGGATGTTTTTCCTTATATTTCTCTTACACGTGGCTACCCTGGAAGGGGGTTGCAACATAGATAAGGATTGAAAGTGAACCAAGACTCAAGCATATGATTACTGAATATAATGCTTCAAATGAAGTAGCATATTTTGAGATTGAGATAGGAGTTTACAAACAAGAGGAAGTCCTTTCTCTGTACTTAATCTTGGGGATACATTTCCCTTAGAACATAGTGACCCAATGATCTACATCAACCAACAATTTCTAATAAGGAAATTACAACAAGATAAGCTGGTTTTAGGAGAAGAAACTAATTTGAGTAGTTTATTACTCCCTAATTGGTGTAGGATTCATTATCACAATCATTCGGAGTTAACATGTGAATCATGCTTAGATATATTATGTCATGTAGACCAGAGTCAGAAAATATGTCAAGAAGAACCCCAGACTCCTGTCAATGAGTTTTCTATTAAAGTCAAGGATGTCACCATTCTCACCAGGACTAGCCTTTCTCAAGAGGAAGATTCCTCACCAATAGAGAAGACTCAGGTTCTGAACTCTAAAATACAAGAAGACGCTGAGGTGTCTCAATTCTTATCTAATACACCTACCCCAGATACTTTACCAATTCCCAAGGCATTGATGAAAGATGAGTTGGAGTGCAATTTAACCCAAGGAGTTGTTTAGGAACTGATTTCTGAGCAAGTTGAAAACATTAAAAAAATTTCAAGTCAGGTTTGTCCCAAGTCAATTTTTGATGGCCAGCAAAAGTCTGAGCCACCACACATCTAAAGAAAGTCATCTTTTGTTGTCCCTAAAAATAAAGAACTCACAACCAAAGATCAATTGTGGACTCTTAAATTTGATGGTTCCAAATCTAAAGTAGGAAGTGGAGTAGGGATTGAAGTAACAAAACCGAAAGTAAAAACTTACTTTGCATCTTATAGATTGTAGTTTGGTTGTACAAACAACGTGGCTGAGTATGAAGCACTTGCTTGAGGCCTTATGTTTTCCCATAAAAATAAGGTTACTGCTCTCTTAGTTATGGGAGATTCTGAAGTGATGTAAAACAGGTACGTAGCCAATATACGTGTCACAACAAAAAACTAGTAGCATACAGAAACAGAGTTTGGAATTTAATTGAAGACTTTGATGCTTTTGGGATTAGACTAATCCCTAGAGAAGCTAATCAAATTGCAGATGAACTTGATGTTGTTGCTAGCACATTGGAGCCCATGCAAGATTCTGATCTAAAGAGATTTTCAATTGAATTAATTTTAGTGCCAGCAGTCCCTGATAATGTATGAAATTTTTAGGTATTTGATGATGATCATCATATATTAGACTTTTTGGCAAGTTCTGATGTTTTTCAAGGGTAGATAATAGATGAATCTGAAAGAGATCATGGAGATTGGGATCCTAAGAAAGAGAGTGAAGGGATATTGGATTTGAAAAGTAAAAGAATTCCAAAAGGGATGGTAGCTTTGGAAAGGATATTTGATTATGACCCACGGGCTCATCAAAGGGTGCCCATAGAGAGTGAAGGAGGGAAATATGAATCTATCAATCTGACTCACTCAGGCCCTGAGAGGAATGTTCTCATAGGAAAGACTTGTCCTCAAGAAATTAAGGACAAGATAATTAAAGTTCTCAAGCAGAATATTGATGACATTGCTTGGATTTATGATGATTTAAAAACTTTTGACACTTTAGTAATCACACATGCCATACCTTTCAAGGCAGAATCCAAGCCCTTTCGTCAGAAACAATGCCTAGTCAATGCTTTAATTAACCCTCTGATTCAAAAAGAGATGCAAAAGGTCCTATCTATGAGGATTATCTTTCATGTTAGATATTCTACCTGGGTGGCAAATCTAGTTCCTGTACGCAAAAATAATAGTGAGATCAGATTGTGTTGATTTCAGGAATCTAAAGATTGCATCATGCTATGGTTTTCTTGATCTGTTGGAAGAACATTCATTGTTGAAGATATATGTCTGGATATTAGATAAGTTTTATTCATGTTTGTGGATGTACACCCTGATCTATCTTTTTCTTTTATTTTAAACCCCCTTTTATTAAAGATAGTTCAATGAATAACTCATTGCTTGCATTCCTTATTACCAGAAAAGGCCCCTTGAATATTACAGTTACATGGACCAATTGACTAACACTAGACAGTTGAGCACCAACTACCAGGACCTTGGGAGTTAGGTTTCTATATGTTGTCTTTCTTTTTTAGGAGAAATAGAGTAGAAATATTTTGTTTAACGTTGTTTGTGTCATTTCCACCATCAACAATTCCTCCATTTGAACCAATTTTTTTCTTGAACACTCATTTTTAACCAGCATGTTTTCTTCCTTTAGGCAATGGTACAAGATCCTATGTATCATTATTTTTTATAACTATCATTTATTCATCCATAGAAGTCTTCTAGGATTCTACACCATTCATATGTAATGCCTCTTTTGCTTATATGGATTCATCCATGTTAGTATTTAAAGAAAAAATACACCTCCAATCATCAGGTGAATATCTTTTAGGTGGATTTTTATGCCTTGTAGACCTACATACAAAATAATTTGGAGGCTCTTCATCCTCTTTTGAATATTTATAGCTAGATGAGCTCTCTTCAACTTCTTTTCTATCTATAGGCATCGATTTAATTTTTCGAGGTATAGAAGGAAATTGAATCACATCTTCCTATTTACTTTGTTTTGGCTACAATGTAATAGAAGAAGGCTTAGTTTCTATAAATTTAATACTTTGAACTAACATATGTTACCTTTTGTAAAATAATTTTCCAAAGCTTGTATCCTTTCACACCAAAATTTTATTTGATGAAGATACATTTGGTAACCTTGTTCTCCAACTTTGTCCACTTCTCCTTTGGCACATGTGCATATGCCTTGCAACCAAAAACTCAAGGATGTCTTAATGAAGGATTATGCCCCGAACATGCCTCTACAAACATCTTATCAATAAAATATAATATAAGAGACCTATTAATTAGGTAACAAGCAGTGAATCCAACAGCTTCAACCGAAAACCTTTTTTCTAGACTAGCACCACAAAACATACTCCTAGCCTTCTCCATCAATGTCCTGCTCATTTTTTTGCAAGTTTGTTATGCTATGGAGAATATAGAGTTTTATTTTTTCTATGAATACCATAATTTATACATAATATGTCAAAATCATTAAAGAAAAATTCACTACCATTATCAATCCTCAATTTACAATTTATTTTCTTTCCATTTTACAACTCAACCATTGCACTTTAAATTCTTTAAATCGACGAAAAACATCATATTTACTTTTAGAAAGTATACCCACGTACATCTACTATAATCATCAATAAATGAAATATAATATGTGTATTTATAATTGAGGGAACATCTATGGGACCAAACACATCAAAATTAATAGGATCCAATAAACCACAAGATTTATGAGAACTCGAGTAAAACTAAACATGATTTTGTTTTCCATAAATGCAATTATTATAGAAATCAAATTCAAGATTAGAATCAAATAACCCTTCAACAAGGTTTCTATTTTTCAAGGTCCTTAGAATATTTTCTCCAATATGGTCAACTCTCTAGAGTCATCACATAGTTTTCTCTACAAATAACTTTGATTCGGAAGAAAGAGCACCCTTGGGTACACAGAAGCCATGACCATCTATTGAATATGAAACCCCCACCTCTTCCATAAACTTTTTTTTTTATAGAAGTACTATTGCACTCAAAAAATACATGCATTGAGATTATACAATGTGCCATATATGACACCTCTAGCAATTACCATAACACCTCTAACCATCTTGCATCTTGCATAAAAAAATAATACCTACACACTTTCATCTATTAATTTACTCACAAATAATAGATTTTATGCTAATCCATGGATATACAATAGACCATTAATCATTTTTATTCTACCATGCGGAAACTTGATTCTTTCTTTACCATGAAAAATAATATTTAAAGAATAATCATCACCTCAGTATACCTTACCTCCATCAAATCCTTCATATTCAAAAAACCAATCTCTATTAAAGGTGATATAGAAAGATGACCTGAGTCAATTAACCATGCATCATTACTTGCATGGGTTGCCAAAGCTTCAATGAATGCATCACCATCTACCTTCTTAGACCCAAAATCAAAAAATCAAATCTCTCCTTTTTCTTCTTCTTTTCCTTTTTACGGTCCTTACAAATATGTCCAAGCTTACCATAGTTTCAATAAATAAATTTTGAATTTCCATGAGATTTGGATCTCCCCTTGGACTTGGATTTATCATTATTCTTACCTTCTTCCTTAGGTCTTCCATGAAAAATTATGGCCTCCTTAGCACTAATGGATACCTTCTTTGTCATATCTTAGAAATAAAATAACTCAACACATATTTAGTCTTAAATGTAACCAAATTACTCCCAATAGCCATAAAAAGAGAATCCCACAAATCGAGAAAAGAACAAAGCAAGATATGACATTTCTCCTCCTCATCCATTTTGATACCAATTGATTCCAATTAAGCCACCAACATATTGAATTCTTCCAGGTGGTCTATAGATTCATCCACCCTCTTCCATTCTCAAGGAATACAATTTCTTCCTTGATAAATTCTTGTTCACTAAATATTTTACTTCATACACCTGACTAAACTTCCTCCATAGTTTATGTGCAAAAATTTGTTCATGGATATTGATTAAAAAATAGTTTTTGAAGCACAATCTAGTTAAACCCTTGTCTTTATGATCTATAATGCATCATATTGAGCAACCAAATTAGGATCTATGGGCCTTGAAACATTATCATCAATAGCATCTCATAGATCCTCCATCTTCAGCTTCCACATTTTAAAATTATTTCTAGAAAATTTATCCACCTCTATTTTCCCCAGTGAAGCTTCCATGTGAAAATTATTGCAACAAGATTACAAAGTATCTTCTACACAAGCTCCCACTCAAATCTATATTAGTTCCAAAAACCCAAAAAACCATAATTGAAATGAAAGGTGATTAGGCTCTAATAACACTTTTTAGGAAGCTAAGATAGTAGAATAACTTCCTTCAAGTTAATCTTGAGAGGAGGATAGTGTAAAAATTTATTAAACAATTTCAAGAATAACAAAAAATTAAATAGAAATAAACATAAATATCATGAATACTACAAAATAGTAATTTATCTGAGGAAAACCCTTTTGGGTGAAAAACCCCACATTCCCAAAGTTACCCAATATATTAAATTCAAAAATCACAAAGATTACAATATACTTGTAGAGCAAGCTTCTCACAAGAGTATCACTAACTAAAGATCTAGAGGCAACATAATCAATATCATAATCTTAGAATACATCATGACAATACACATCCATAATACAACACCCTCATAAAATAGGGCTTCCTTTTAGGGAAAGTCAAGCCAACAAAATATTGATAGCTGGATCTGAGACCTGATGGTGAACAACCTAGATTTATAATAGTAAAATATACATAAATTTTTTCTTTCAAGGGTACTACCCCTGAGCCCTCACTGAGACACAAAGTCCTTGGTCTCCTTGTTAGGGGGATGATACCCCAGAACACTAGTTTAGGGCTACCCCTTGTGATTGGAATAAACTGTGGTCTTAAATTAATCTCAAAATGGGTTTGATTAAATATTTTAGAAATGGCTTCCTCAGTTCATCCTAAAGTGTCAATCCTGGAACATAGGATTTTTAAACCATGTTGTGGCAATATACCAAAGAGATTAAATTAATAAGCCAAGGTTTGATGAATGGAAACTAACGTAATCCACATTCGAACAGAATTCTTGATTGGCAGGCTTCCCATCACAGGTGTGATAGGAACCCATGAAGAAATAGTTCTGCAACAAAAAATAGATTACTGGCACATGACAAAACATAACTAAAAATCTATATAGAAGAATGAAAAATTATCTTAAAGTAACATGATAGAATCAAATTTAAACTATTGAATGTGTAGACATCCAAATTTGATCACTTCCACATGATCAAAATCATCTATTCTATTCATCTATTTCATTAATAGTGATCAAATAATTTATTTAATCATTATTTAATTCTCTGCCCAAGGTTCCTAAAGTATCTAATTAAATAAATTAAATACTTTACCTTACCCCCTTGTCTTCTCTAAATTAAATAAACATGACAAATTATTTAATTTATTCATTTAACCTATTTGGATTAAAACCAATTTTTAATTCCTCTTTTCTCTCTCCTTGTCACATCCTCCATAATTCTCTTTTAATCCAGATTAAAATAATTAATCTGTGATTAGGATGTGTACCACTTAATCAATATTAAGTGTCACATCCTCCATAATCTCCCACTTGCCTCTAATCTCTCATTAATTATCCTAATCTTGTGTTTGCACAACCTTAATCAGAATCATTAGCCACATTTGGCTTACCTTTTCTGGTCAACCTTCCCACTTACCCTTTTTAGCTTAGACTCCCTTCCCCATGTGAATTTTTAATTCACATTTATTTAACCAAGGTTCCTCTCTTCCCCATGTGAATTTTTAATTCATATTTTATTCTTCCAAGGTTTACCCTATCCCCATGCAAATGTGACATGTCATTTTACATGTGCCCAAGGCTTCTAGAACCTTGGACTTGTCACATCACCCACATGTGACAAAATATCTAGCTTTTTGGAGATCCTCTCTTATCCACTAGATTCTTCCAATCATTGTGAATTTTTAATTCACTTTTATTCCTCCAAGGAATCTTCTCATCCCCCAAGATCCACCTCATGTACTTCTCTTCCACCTCATTTCCACATCACTCCACCCTAAGACATCTCACATTCCACATGTCAAGATGTGAGAGCTTGTGAGTCCTCAACTCACCATAGCCCTTCATCTTGATCTTGTTGGATCAATCCCAATCGTTGAATTCTCTAGAGAATTCCAATTAGCCTATAAATACCCCCTTATTTCCCTCATTTTTGAGGATCAAGTCTTTTGCAACAAAACTCTTGCAAAATTGCCATTCAAGCTCTCATCCATTTTAGCACTTATATCATCAATCCATATTGCATGAATTCATCTTGCATCCATTCAACTTCATTTCCATCCAAGGAGCACACACTTCTTGAAGAATCAAAGGGCCAACCAAGGAAGGAGCAGCAAAGGAAAGGTATAACACATTTCAATCATCATTTGTTTTTATCTTACTCCTTTGTTTCACCATTTTCTTAGGCTAATCATATTGAGGTGCCCTTTTATCTTGTTGCTTCTTCACATTGCATTAATAGTTTTTTTTTTAGCATCTCACATTAGGAGTAGCATTTTATTAGGATCACAGAATGTAAATATACTTTCAAAATTAATTGACTATTCAACTTCTTAGCTCATAATAACTTTATTAATCAACATTTAACTATTCTTACTACTAATAATAAGATAAAATATACACGCTGACAGATCTTAAATGAATTGATAAAGATCACGCTAACAAGTATTAAGCGAATCAATACATATTAACATAGTAATTTGAATTATGTAGATAAGAATCGGCCAAATAACATAGTAGTGAAATTAATCGAATAACTATGAAATCATAACATACATTAGCACATGCATAAATTTAATGTAAAGATCACCAACAATCGAGGAAGTAGGTTGTGCCTTCACTTTTTACTGAATGATGAAACTCCCAAACATAAAACTACTCCACGTTAGTTATCATTCATTCAAATTGTAGTAACAGGATATAGATTTAAATCACCAAAGTCTGATTTCTATTATGTATATCTATATTAGTTTTCAGCATACACACACATATATATACCAATCGTATTATTAGAAAACAAATAATTTTGTTTGTTCATTCAGCCTATTGGCCACTCACAAACAAGAGTTTATAAAATGACAAAGGCCGCAAGCCACTTATAATGTTAAAATAAAACATCTTAATAAAAAATAATCGGTCACTAACAAAGTATTGCTAGTTTCATTCCATTGATCTCCTAAGGTCCTCATGCTTGTACCAACTTCAACTTCCTTTCAAACTATCTCTTATTATTTGGACACGAAACAATCAGAATTATCATAACTTTTAGTAATTCATTAATCCAAATTTATTTTCCTTATTTTATTAAATTTTAAGGTTCCTTCAACAAATGGTGATAGGAATATGGACAAAGACATGGATAAAAGGGTAATTGTAAGGTTAAAATAGTGGAATATTCTACACTCATCATTTCCCCCTAGCTGAACATTTTGTATGTTCTCATGCAAAGGTTACGAACCCGATAGAGTTGTTAGTTTCTGTAAGGTTCCTTTGAACTCATCGATCCATTGTGGTTGCATTTCCTGAACCTTTTGTTTGTGTTCCTGAATAGATATCCGAGAAGTTGTTATTCTATTAAGTTCAACTCTGATTTTAACTATTTATTTTTCTTGGGAATTGATAGTGGAATGAGCTTCTTGTAACAACCCATGTAAGGTCTAGTTTTCTCTCTATACTTTAGCTAATTCAACTTTCAGATCCTGAAATTATTTTTCTATTACACTTGGAGGACCTTCCCCCTCAAATTCCTCTTCAGCTTCAAGGCTTTCGGTCTGAAAACTTTCATTCACATCATGAATCAATTCATTTGTCTTCTCATCCTCATGTGGGTCAAAAGAATATGGTGCATCATGCTCTGTCTTTTCTTGTTCTAGGGTATGTGTAGGATCATGATGGGCCAAAAAGTGGTGATATGATGACCCATGTGGCTGACAACTTTTTTAACACCCAAAATTGATGAAATGAAAAGGGTTTTTAAAGGAGATTCTCAGCTTTCCACCAATATAAATTATGCTTTACTTTGAATTTAATAAATAATTATTATTCATTTTCTATTTGAATTATGACTAAAATCCTAATTGATAGGCTGATTGAAAAACATCTATAGCTTTCAAACGATATCAGATTTTTTTAATCTAGAATATGTGTCACATTCTATGCTTTGCATACTATAGGATTAAAAGAAAAAAAATTAATTTCGTGAAGTTTTGATCAAGTTAAGGTGGTCAAACATATGAGTTTTTATATTTTTTTAATTTGTAGTAAAAAATTCATAATTAATTATTTACTTGCAAAAAAAATTACAAAAAAATATGTATCACATTGGGACATGAGTCCTTTACTTATATCTAAAATATCATAAAAAAATATTATCATTTTATTGTGGTTAGGGTGGTCAAACAAATGCCTACTTATTTTTTCCCTGAAATTTAAGTACTACTGCATTGAAATTTCAAATTTTCACCAAATCGATTTGATTTTTTTTAAATAAACCTAGTATTTTAAAAACAACATTAAATTTTCTACATATTCTATTCTTACATATTTTTTAAATAATATAGACAACTTATTCAAATTTTTACGTCAAGTTTCCTAACTCTAATTTTTTGAATTTTATTGCCACTTAAGGGCCTATTTTTTCCATGATGATCCTGCACATAACCTCTACTTCATGGAAAATGTCCTTTGTCAAGAACTATATCTAAGGATTATTGTACAACTCTCTCATCAAACCCTCTCAGTTGTTTGAAATAAAAATCCCAATGGGAATTCTAAAATTATGTGTATGCTTCGGCATGCATTTTTAAATTTTGCAGGTTGATGGGCTCATGACATGGGTGGTGACCTCTTTCCATGTTCGTAAAAGCTCACTGTAGCTCAATACGAGTGACTTGGAAAATATGGTTTTAGGTAAGGCAGTTTAATAGTAACAAGTGCTAAATCTGACAATGATTACTTGGTAGGGAATGACAAGTATAGTTAATGAGAGATTCATGTGGATATAACAACAATGATAACCCTTGAAAGAAATGATGACAATGAAAACCCTTTCCCCCAGCTAATTAGTTGAACTATCCATGGGGCAACATGCCATTCGTTAGAAGGAACACAAAATATTAAATAAAAGAAAGAAAAAAACTGAGAAAAATAAATTACCAATCACCGTGAGGGAGAGATGAGCTCAAACAGGAAGCAGGTACGCAACATGCCTCAAAATGATGGAACAAGGTATGCCAGAGATCAAAGATTTGTGAAGATGTGACCAAAAATTAAGTGGATGGAACAAGCGAGATGACATACAACACAGATGATAGCCACTGAGAGAATATCACCTGAAAGGAACAACTAAGTGGTTAGAATGGAAAGCGATGTGGTGGTATGGAGGACGGATGCTTCCAAGTGGTTGAAAAGGAGATAACGGCAGTAGGATAGGTAAGCAAAGAATCCACAGGTGTAGTAAGATGACCAATGAGGATTGGCTAGCGAGCGAGCCACCATGTGGGAAGAAAAGAAATTGCAGAGGCTGACAAAGATATGAGAATGGACCAAGGGACCCATCATGGGAAGTGAACACCTCATAGTGGAACAAAGGTTTTTGGCAAGGAAAATATAGGAACTCGGACCAGAAGAGATAGTCAGCAGTATCTGTCACCAAAAAGGATAGGAAGTCATCACAAACAAGCTGGATGATGGTTGTCGGCTATAAGCCACAAACAACCATGATAACGAAAAAGGTGAAATCATAAATGGAGTTGTGCAGAAACCAATCAAGAATGGGGAAGTTATATGAAAGGTGAGGGATCTGAAAAAGGAATGGAGTGAGGGATGAAAGCACCAGAAATAGAAAGTGAGATAGATCTTGGCTGAAAAAATGATAGGAAGACTTCTTTTTTTAATGACAATAGACTGTTGGTTGCCCAGTTTTCAATCTACCACCGCCTAGTGGCATTGAAAAATCAGTTTTCACCACTAACTTTTATTCGATGGGTAATGCTTATCGAAAACTAGTTTTTGAACATTAGCTGGGCAACAACGCCCAAAAATGGTTTTCATTGTTGGATCTTTTATTGCATTTTTTTTATTATTTATTGATCAACCTTGAAGGAGGCCAAAAAGAACAACGGTAGGTTCTTGCGCCACCTCTAAAAAGAAAGCTTTTTTGGAAAGAGGCTTCTTGTATAGTTTGAGGTAGCAACCATTGGTAAGGAGAGATCGTCTTTCAGAGTCCACTATACAGAGATGAACAACACCATTATCATATATGGTCTAGATCTCGTAGGGTCTTAGCCATCGTGTGTGAAAATTTCCCTTGAAATATTGGAAGCAGGAGTCGTATAAGAGTGCCCAATCTCCAAGTTGGAATGACTGTTGTCAGATACAATGGTCATGCTATAGAGCACACTATTTCTAAACAACCTTAGTGTGAAAGAGTGCTTCCTGGCATAATTCATCTAAGGAATTTAGATGATCAATGTGTACCTATTCTGCATCAAAAATATTTATACCCAATTGTAGTGCAGTGCAAAGATTTTTTATCTCAAACTCAATGGGAAGGATTTCCTTCTTACCATAGACAACTTCATAAGGGTTCAAACCAGTGGTGGTATTCCATGTTGTTCGATAGGCCCACACAGCTTCAAGTATTTTTGTATCCCAATCACACTTATGAAGAGAAATGGTCTTAGTAAGAATATTCTCAATCTCTCTATTAGTGACTTCTACCTGCCCATTGGCATGAGGGTCATAAGGTGTATACTTGCGATGACGAATTTCATACTCACGAACCAAGGCAGAAATGAGCTCAGACATGAATTATGGTCCTTGATCTATGGTTATCTCTTGTGACACACCAAACCTTGTGAAAATCTCAGAGTACAAGAAATTTTCTACTTTCGTATCTCTGACATGCTTCAGAGCTACCACTTCAACCCACTTGCTCACATTATCGGTGCATACAAGGATGTATTCCTTGTTTCTTGATGGGAGGTTGATTGGGCCAAACAAAATCAAGGCCCCACTTTTCAAATAGCTCTATGGAAAACTACGGGTGTAAGGGTATCTCATCCGAGCATGTGGGTCAGCCCATACATTGACATTTGTCGCAATGATGAACATAGAATTTACAATCCTTGTGGATTGTAGGCCAGTAGTAACTTGTAGTGAGAATCTTCTAGGTAGTTGTATGAGCATCAAAGTTTCCTCCACATGGTTCTAAATGGCATGCGTGAAGTATATCAAAGAAATCATCTTCGAGTACACCAAGCCACATCATATTGTCAATGTGAGTGTGAAAGAGTAATTCATTGATCCATGTGTACTATCCATTGAGTCCAACCATCTTCCATCATTCCCTGAGAGAGAAATATGGTCAGAACTTTCATGTAACCAGATAGTTTGCAATATCAGCAAACCATGGGCTCTTTGTTGATATAGCAAAGAGGTTCTCATCTGGAAATGCATCATCAACTAGAGTGGGTTCATTGTCTAGCTATTCTAATCTGGACAAAAATTTTGCAACCACATTTTCTCGACCAAGCTTATCAAGTATGGTTATGTCAAACTCTTGGAGTAAATGAAACCATCTAATAAATCTACCAGTTACCACATGTTTATTCATTAAAGACCGAATTTTTGAATGATCTATGTGGAAAAACACTTTATAACTAGTAATATAATGATGAAACTTATTGATTGCGTACACAATAGTTAAGAGCTCTTTTTCAGTTACCATGTAATTTACCTTAGCCCTTGTGAAGTTCTTGCTGATGCAAAAGATGGAATAGAAGAGATTATCCTCCTTTTTCCCAAGCATAACTCCCATCAAACAATTTGAGGCATCGGTGTGAATGTGAAATGGTAGTTCCTAGTTTGGACCTCTAAGGACTGGTGTGGTTACAATTTTTGTCTTGATGGCCTCAAAGAATTCTTGACACTCGGGTGTCTAGGAGAAAGCAACATCTTTGGCTAGCAAGGCAAAAAAGGGAGAGGAAATCTTATTGAAATTTTGGATAAATAGCCGGTAATACCCTACATGAGTGAGAAAACTACAAACATATTTCTGGCTAAAAGGTGTAGGCAAGTCTTGGATAATTTGGATCTTCTTAGGATCCACTTGAATACCTTTAGAGGAGATGTAATTTCCAAGCACTATCCATTCAATCATAAGTATATGACACTTTTCATTACTCAATGACAAGTTGGTATCTATGCAACACCTAAGTACCTTTTCTAAGTTTTTTTAAACTTCTTTGTAAGTATTACCATGGATAGTAAAATCATCCATATACACCTCAACACAATCATTGACAATATCCACAAAAGTGCTCAAAATGACCCTTTGAAAAGTGGCAAGGGCATTACATAAACCAAATGGCAGGACTCTAGAGGAAAAGGTGCCCCAAGGTCAAGTGAAAGTAGTCTTGTCCTGATATTTTGGTGCTATGCAAATCTGGTTGTAACCGCTGAACCCATCTAGAAAAGAGAATAAATTGTTACCCGCAAGAGTGTCCAATACTTGATCAATAAATGGTAATGGAAAATGATATTTCTTAGTCAATTTTTTTAATGCTCTATAATCAACACAAATTCTCCATTTACCATTTTTCTTAGGAACAACAACTAAAGGATAAACCCACTGACTATCTAAAATATGATTTATAAACCTGACATTTAACATTTTTTGTAACTCCTCCTTAACTATTTCATGCAAAGTAGGGTTGAGTCGGCGTTGTGGTTGCCTAATTGGATGACTACCTTCTTCAATGTAGATATGATGGGTGCATGTATCAGGATAAATGCCACTCATATCTTGGTATTCCTAGGTGAATGCATATTTTTTTGTTCTAAGCATGGTGATAAGATCTTGGATTTTTTTAGGGGTTAACTGTGGATTAATGTGAAGTGTGCGATTAGGAAAAATTTCCATAGATTTTGATTGTGTAGGTGAGTCAATGGCTAATACTTGCCAGGTGCATGGCATATCACTTAAATTTGTAGAAGATGAGAATGAACCATATAATAAATTATGGGGCAACAACTGATGCAATGTGATAAAGTGTTGAACAGAATGTGAACTATCCACCAATGGAAATTTTCCAAAAGGACATTGAGTATTTATACCTGAATGAAGGAAAATTCTTTCAAAAATTTGATTAAATGTATACTTGTTCTGAAGGAAATTAATAAGAACATTGTCCATAGTAGGTTCCTCCATATCTAAGGCTTTATCAATTGTTAGAATTGGCAATGACTTGTCTAAGTCACTATCAATCCAAACTAGGTCCTTTATTCCAACAACGATTTTGTTGGCGGGTATAGAGTCAGTTGTTTCTTGAGCTTGCCATTAGAAATGACCAGGTTCCCTAATCGGGAATTGATAAATGCATCTGTGGCTACCAACCAAGGTCATCCCAAAATCAATGGGTATCACCCAAACTTAATTTTGGCTGCAAAATCACAGTCAGTTGGGTATTCCCACAAATAAATATAAAGGATTAAATTTTCAATCACACCTTCGGGCTTGACCAAAGATCTATCTGCCATTTGAAAAATTATGGGAGTAGGCCTAAGTCTTTCTAATTATAGCCTTTCCTTCATTTCATTTTTCATCATATTAATTGCAACACCCAAATCCACAAGGATATTAGGAATACTTACTTTACCAATAGTTACCTTAATGATAGGACTACCTGGATCATAGTACTTTGGAATGGTTATTTTTCCTAGCATAAGATCTACCAACTGTTTGATGACTTGGATGGTCTTCAGGACTTGTTTCTTTTTCTACTTTTGAGTACATAGATTGTGACTTGTTTTTGTATAGACGGGAATGGCCTTGATTGCCTTCAACAAAGGAATTTCTCGATGTTAACATTGCACAACTCATTAACAAAAGAAAATTTAGGTTGAGAATCCTCCCTTTGTATTGGTTCATATTGAAACTGTTTTTGAAAGGGAGGTTCTTTGGCTAGCTTTGTTTCTGACTCCTCATTGATTTTTGTAATGGTGGGCCCTTAAAGAGCCTTCCTTTCCTCAACTAAACTCCTTCTATTTCTAATTTATTTATGGGATAGGTGGGGTAACCTATTGCCTCATTATTATATACAGGTTGGGTTACCTTACTGTTGGGGTTTGGATTTGGTTGGGCTAGCATTGATGTAGGTCTTGGTGGCTATGATGGATCATTTGTTGGATTGACGGGTTGAGTGGTCGATGATGGAAAGGCTAGAAGAAGTTGCTTTGACTATTGGTATGGGTTGATCATAGGAGGAGGTGGAAATTGTGATTGCGATGGAAATGGTTTATGTTGGTATGGTGAGGTTTGTGGCGATTGGGGCCTCCATGCCTATTTCCACAACTGTGAAGTATACGAATATTGTGGAATCCATTGAGGTTGTGGGGGTTTTGCCAACCCCCATATCATCCCAGTTGATAATAATTGGGTTGGCTAGGGGGTGATCACACAAAGATGGTTTACAATTTTTGAGAGGAACTGATTTTTGCTGAGATCACATATTTTTAGAAAATATAATGATTTAAGCCTTTAAAAGTTCCATTTTAAGGATTCCAATTGAAGAGGGTTTGATCAAACCACCTTAGATCAAACCCCCTTGGATTGAACCTCGCTAGTTTTAAACCATACCTATAAACGAGTCTCCTTTACACCTATCAAAATGCTAATAAAAAATCACTTTTGATTTACCTTTTGCGGGATCAAATGAATTCATTTAAAATTTACTTTAAATGATTATGGGAGTCCTCTAAATGAGCTATCCCATGAATATAATTTTAATATGTTTTTTTTTTATTATGTATGTGATTTTTTTAGTTTTATTAAACATAGGTTTTTCACCGAAAATCAAGCTCTCTATTTTGCACATGTGGAGAAATAGAAAATTATCAAAATATTTTAAAAAAATATATATTTGTGCTGGGTATTGATGCCCTTCATCCATTTTAAAAAATAAAATGAATTTCGATATATACAAGAAAAGTTATGTTGTATACAGTCTTCCCATGTCTGAATTACAATTGGTTTGACTTCGAAACTCTATTAAAGAAAAATATTCAATAAAAAACTATGAGACCAAATGAAAGTGTTATATATTGTAGTTACAAATCTAAATTCTAAAAAATTATAATTTTATCCTTTATACAAAAAAAATTATGTTGTATGTACGGTGAGAGTCACTTTTTAAAAATGTTGTTTTCTGAAAAAAACCAGTTTTCATGGGAGATGGAAAAATAAGTGCAATCTTATTCCAAAAAATTTGAAAAAAATATTTTTAGAATCTATAGACAAAATTTGATGAGACTCTAGTTTTCATCATCTTCAAATTCCTCATGGTTTAGCTGCTATAGGTCTTTGAATGTGAATATTTAGTTAAAAATAATAATTTCAATGTCCAATTTGGCCAAAAATTGTAAACCACTATTGTGGGATCACCGTAGGTCTAGGGGCAAGATAATCATTCATTATGTTAGGGTGCATTACTCTGGGTGGAAAATGTCGCCTAGGGGCCATGTAATAGATAGGTTCTTCATAATATTCCATTTTAGGTAAACCTACAGGAAGAGGTCTCAAGGTAGGACTTCTACTAACTTCTTCTAAGGATGAGATGTTTGTCCTATTGTATGGGAAATCCTCATTACTATGTCTCTTGCGACACATTGGACAAAACACGACCAAGGCCTTCTTAGCTTCCTCTTGCTTTCTACGAGTATAAAAAATGTCTATCTATTTCTCCATATGAATCAACAGATTTGTCTTAAGATCCTCAAGTAAATTACCTATTTCTCATTTTGTTATACCTATCGTATTGCCTATGGTATACGGATTACTTGGATAGCTCCTTCCTGAATGCTGAGACCTTGAGTAGTTCCTGCAAATATCATAGATATCATCAAATTCCATTTTGGAAATATTACATTTTCCTATTAAATTTAATGCTTTCATAACATCATATCTTATCCCTCTAAGAAATAACATTTTAATAGCATCATCAGTTAATCCCTGTTGGCGAGACCATATAAGACTAAACATAAATAGTTCAAGGTAGTCCTCTACGAACTTGTCTTCCTTTTGAGTCATGCAAAAAATTTCATCCCAAACCTCCTTTGTTTTGCAATATTCTTGGTACTTGGTCATGAATAGTTCCTTCATTACTTCCCATGTTCTATGTTCCTCAGGTTCATAAACCATCATAGGGCGATGTCCTTTAATGTAGCTAGAAATAGCTTGAGTTTTTGTGTGTCACTTTGATAGTCATAACTGTGGCACAACACATCAAATTTGAACAAAAAAATGTTAGGATCTTCCATAGAAAGACCATGAAAGATAAGTAAAGATGAATGAGGAATATTCTTCATAAGAGCATCTTATTCAGTATGCGTGATTGGAAACTCAAAGGTAATCGGATTATTGTTGGCCAAAGCCCTATTATGATTATTGTTTTTGTTGTTGTTGTTGTTGTTATTGTTGTTGGGATCTATGACTTCTAATACCCAAGGGTAAAATAAGTTTTAAATGGCTCTTGGGTTTCTAAAAATGGACCAGCTTTATCCTTGTAAGACTCTTGGAAAAAAAATTCAACCTTTTTGCATAATATCTCGGAAGCGCTTGGTTGGGTATTTGCGGGTGTTTGAACAATAGTGGTCTCAATTGCATACTTCTTAAGATCATGTTCAGTTAATTCTAATGATGACAATTTTGTTTTCAATTTCTCTTGAGTTGAGCTACTTCCTTCAATGGGTGATTGTGACTTATCTTGCAATTCGTCAGGTTGAGGACTCTCAATGGATGGTGTTGATTTATTTTTGGGTTTTTCAGGTTATGAACTACTTCCCTTTTCTTTTATAATAAATCTTCCTCTACTGTCCCTATTATGATTCATGAACCTAAATGATCATGACGAAGAAAACTAAGGGTAGTCGTCCAAACGAGGTCGACTATCATGTGGAATTTCTCTGTCGCGCAATGCTCCTAACTTGGTTTACTGGAACTATAGGTCCTTAACACCATTCCCTGAAAACAATGCCAAAATGATTGGAATAAACTCTAGTCTTAGATTACTCTTAAAATGGGTTTAATTTAATCTTTTAGAAATGGCTTCCTTAGTTCATCCTAAAGTGTCAATCTCGGAATGAAGGATTTTTGAACCATGTTGTGTAAATATACCAAAGAGTTGTAATTAATAAACGAGGGGTTGATGAATGCAAAATAATGTAATTTGTATTTCAACAGAATTATTGATTGGCAGACTTCCTGCCATAGGTGTGACAGGAACTCGTGAAGAAATACTTCTGCAACAAAAAATAGATTACTGGCACATGATAGAATAAAACTAAAAATCTATATAGAAGAATTAAAATCTATCTTAAAGTAACATGACAGAATGAAAGTTAAACGATTGAATGTAAATAGACTTTTGACATTAAAATTGACTATTCAAATTCTTAGCTCATAATAACTTTATTAATCAACATTTAACTTTTCTTAGTACTAGTAATAAGTGACTGATAAAATATACATGTTGACATATCTTAAATGAATCAATAAAGATCACACTGACAAGTATTAAGCAAATCAATATAGATTAACATAGTAATGAATTATGCAGATAAGAATCGGCCAAATAACACAGTACTGAAATTAATCAAATAACTATGAAATCATAACATACATTACCACACACATAAATCTAATGTAAAGATCACCAACAACTGAGGAAGTAGGCTCTACCTTCATCGGTTATTGAATGATGAAACTCATGAACATAGATCTACTCCATGCTAGTTATCATTCATTCAAATTTCAGTAATAGGGTATAGATTTAAATCACCAAAGTCCGATTTATATTATGTATATCTATATCAATTTTTAGCATACATACATATATATACCAATCGTATAATCAGAAAACAAATAAGTTTGTTTCTTCGTTTGGCCTATTGGCCACTCACAAACAAGAGTTTATAAAACAAAAAAGGTTGCAATCCACTTATAACGTTAAAAAAAACTTCTTAATCAAAAATAATCTGTCACTAACAAAGCCTTGCTAGTTTCATTCCACCAATCTCTCGAGGTCCTCATTCTTGTACTAGCTTCAACTTCCTTTCAAACTATCTCTTTCCATTTGGACATGAAACAATTTGAATTATCATGACTTTTAGTAATTCATTAATCCCAATTTATTTTCCTTATTTTATTAAATATTAAGGTTCCTTCAGCAAATGGTGATAGGAATATGGAAAAATACATGGATATATAAGGTAAAAATAGTGGAATATTCTACACTCATCACCTTGTACCCCTCGACACTTACCTATCAATAGTGCCTTATGTAATTGCAAGGTTGAGACACATTTTTTCAACATAATCATGCAATCTAAACATACATAATAGGTTGTTGTGTAAGGTATGATCATTGTATTATTATATATACATAAATTTTACTTAAATATAGGTGTTGATTTATATTGAAACACTTACTTGGAGGGTGTGAACATGCTAGAATCTAGTTGATGTGAAGAGACGTTATTAGGATAAGGAAATGCACTTAAATTTCTCAATTGAAGACAAGTGGTAACTAATATTTTTCCTAACTATTTAAATATAATCATCACCACAAACTTATAGATTTAAAAAAACCACTATTCCCATAAGTTTACTTTTTTTTTTTTAAATAATAATAATAAAACACATGTGCTTAAAAAATTCATGAATATCAAAAGAGTATTTGAATATTTTTAGTTTTTTTTCCAATATATTAAACCTAATTATTATTTACACAAGAAAGGAAAGTATTCTCATGGATAAAATACACTAATCTATCATTAGAGAGAAAATGGATAGGAGGCAATGTGAAAAGGGATAAAAGAAATAAAATATAAAGTGGGCAATGAGTCACAAGACTAGTGATCAATCAATATTCCATTCAAGATTAAGGTAAGCTATTAAACATCAAAAAAGCACCAAATTATGTCATCATAACTAGCTCAATATACTTTCATGAAATCACTTAGCATGTAGAACCCTTAACAAACATTCTCATGGCCTATAAATTTTAGATACACAAGAGTACAATTGTGATTTTGGGGCATAAGTAGCTAAACATAAAACATTTATAAAATTTAAGAAAGAGGAGACTCTTTAGGTTATGATACAAAGGGAATAGCCTTTAACATGATACTTGAATCTTGATGATGGCTCTAAATGCTTGATGAATTGTTGTTGAATGCTCTTGTGAACTCAATTATTCTATGATGAATGCTCTCACAAAAGACTTAGATTGATTATATTTCTTGTTAGGAGAAAATGAGAGGACTCTTGTATTTATTCTTCTCTATGCTTAATATCCCAGAATCATATCACACCAAGTTGACATATGAATTCATTAAATGAAGGAGGTTAAATCTTGCCAGAATTTGAATTTATATCTCAAAAATGACTCAAGGAGGACTACGATGCTCTAGGTGGCATCTTAGTCGAAAGTGATGAAACTTGGGGCACAAACACCAAAAAAGGGCCCAATTAAGATACCTCAAAATTAGGGTCCCTAAACCTCAAGGGGACAAAGATGCCCTAGGTGGTGCTTTATTCCTGATCAGAAATCAAGGACACACTAATTAGAATCATTAGGAGATCATTTATGCATTGGAGAATGTCGGGATTAACCAGAAAAAAATGCCATTCATAGGGCTCGTGGACACAAAATAAGACCAATTAATCCACAAAGAAGGATAAATAAATAAAGACGAGCTCAAGAAAGTGTAAAAACGTAAGGGTATGCATTTTACTACACTACAATGTTAAAAGAAATGTTATAGTAGCATCACAAAGTGTCATCTCATGACCATATAAATGTATAAATATTAAAACATATTTGATATATTTATTAAAAAACTATAAAATAACTCTTAAGTAAATGAAAATCTAGCTCTTCATAAAAAATTAGATAATTCTTAAATAAGTTTAAATAAGTATAGCTAATATCTTAAAATGATAATAATGATTTCAATATTTTAATATTAATACAATAATTTAATAAATAAATAAAAATTGTTTTGAGAGGATTGTGGGTCTAATAAATTCATTAATAATATTCTACACATGGTTTGTTATATAATATAACTCAAGTTTGAGTTCTCTTGTTATTTTTTAGATAAATGTATTTAGTATATGTATATTAGTTTATAATCTAGATCACAATAGATAATGAATGATTAAATCGTTTCTTAATGAATTTTTTTTTGAATGAAACAAGTTTGAATTTATGTTTATCAATATTTTTTTAAGTAGTATTACAACTCTTTTTTTTCTCTCCTTAGTGTGATGTTATAATTACCATTGTCTCCTTGCCTATTGGTGGGTTAGAACTAATTTTCAAAGAGTTGCAGTTTTATTGTTGAATTATTTTAAGTAAAAATATTTCTGGGATTGAATTGGAAAACTAAAATTTAAAGAAATTTTAATTAGATAAGATCTAATCAAGAAACTTTGGAGAAAAATCATAAAACATACTATAAATATTTGTGTTTAGTGGTTGTTGTGTCTAATAATGTTAAACAATAAAATATAAATTAACTGACTTAAAAAATTGATTGCAATAATAAAGAAGTAGTAATTTACAGATTTAAGAAATGATGGTAAATTTTAAAGATTGAATTTATGAAATTTATCTTTTGTTTAATGCATAAGGTGAATAACAATATATATTGATATTGAGCATAAAAGATAGGTTTTGCTATGAATTCAAAATAAGTCTCTATTATAAACTTTATTACTATATTGATATTTCACTCAAGTATCTTCTAGATATAATAATCTTTTTACAATGAATAATTTGTTAACATTAAATTGATGGTCAATAAATTATGAAGACCTACAACAAAATATATATTATGTTTTAAATATTGAAAATTTAAAATATATAAATAACCAATATTTTACTCACAATATAAATTTATTAATTTGAAATTAAATATAAACATCATCCATACAACTTGCTTATACATTAATAATATATTATTGTTATTTAAATATACACATAGATCCTCAACTTACTAGTATTGATACAGGTATGCAATGTTCCTATAAAAATAGAATCTTTTTATAGTCCACGAGATGATCTAATTTTAAATTTAAAAATTATATATATTACTGGTCCTACGATATTTGCAATCACTACATGCTCACATAACTGTCCTGCTCATTCGATACTTACATACCCTACCTACAGGATTTAAAGTTATACATAATTTACTAAAACCAATACAAACAACAGATATGTGAGCTTAGGAAGTAAAAGACGCCGAAGGAGAAGGGCAGTTGTGAGTAAGACCAACTTTCTGTTGAGAGATATAGAGACGCGTAGGCAGACGAGGAGTGGCAAAAAGGTCGAGAGGAACATTCCTGCGAATTGAAACTTCATATTTTTCGGACATGTCTAGATCTTGGGGTTGTTCGCCAGATGGAAGAGACCATTCAAATGCATGAACAAAACCCGCAAGTGCAAAATGAACCATACGTAGCCCCAGATTATATCCCGGGCACCTTCTTCGCCCTGCACCGAACGGTATTATTCGAAAATCTCTTCCATCGAGATTAACCGGATTGTCCACAAAACGATCTGGATCAAATTCCAGCGGCTTCTCCCACGCATTTGGATCTCTTGCTACGGCCCACACGTTCACCATGACGTGTGATTTAGGGGGAATGAAATGCCCCATTATTACCCTCGAAGAATCTGGAGATGCGTGAGGAAGCATAAGCGGCGTTGGAGGATGCAGTCGAAGAGTTTCCGTTACAACCGCCTGTAAATATTTTAGCTGAGGAAGATGAGATTCTGTTACTGTCTCTTCCATTCCCACACATGCGTCCACTTCTTCTATCACTTTCTTCATCAGATGAGGGTGGCGGATCAGTTCAGACATCGCCCATTCCACCCTCCGTGTAGCCGTGTCAGTTCCTGCTGAAATCATGTCCTGCATTAATCAACAAAAAACATAGAGTGAATACCCTGATTTTCACTAGTATTGAAGATTAATGGGCTGCAGTGCTTACTAGTAAAATGGCTTTGATGTTAGACTCGGAAATCTGTCGCCCTTCTCCTGCAGAATCATATTTGAGTTGATGGAGAATCTGCAGAAAGTCCTCGTTGCCATCGTCCTCAGTGGGCAGAGGCATACGCCTCTGCTCTTCTGTCTTCCTCACAAGGAAGTCATCAAGGCGCTTGTGAACGGTTTTCATTTCATCAAGAGACCCACCCAAACCAATTCGGGACAAGAAAGGAATGAAATCCCCAATCCTGAAACGACCAGCCGTTCTTAAGAAATCGTCCATTAATTCTCTGAAATGTTCGGCCTCTGCGTTGTTCTCGTCGAAGAGTCTCATCCTGAGCGTCATCTTTCCAATAACATTAGAAGTAAACACATTAACAAAGTCTCCCACATTTATAGGAGTGGCTTGAAGGCTAAAGATGGAAGCAAGTAACCGCGCCATTTCTTCTTCTCGGGACACCTACCACTTGTCCAAACATTTGGGGGTCAAGAGGTGGAAAATGCAGAGTTTTCTAAGCATAGGCCACCTGGGAGACCAGATGATGTTGCTCCTATTGTAGAGCAAAATATCTGCGGCCACTGCGCCGTTCTGCGGTCTCTTAGAGAAATCGGAGTCAAAAGTCTTGAGAATGGCAGTTGCGGCCTCCTGGGAGGAAGCAATAACGGCAGGGGTGGTGCCCAAATTGAGATACATGAGGCCACCGTAGCGTTTGGAGAGAGCATAAAGGGACTGGTGGAGATTCAAACCGAGGTCCAACAGGCTGCCCAAAATGGGTAGCCCTCGTGGCCCCGGCGGGAGCTTTGCCTTTGCTTTTGTTCCATTCAATAAATACAGACAGGTTAGCAGTAGTATGACTGGTAGCGCTACTGAAACTGAGATTGAGGAGAATGAAAAAAGCTTGGAAACATCCATATTCATTTGCATCTATCTTAGTGCTTGGCAATCAGAGGAGTATATTGAGAAACAGCTTCATTCGAAGACCAGGACATCGAACTGGATAAAGACGCGTGTTCTGTGACTGCGCTTTCTATATTAATGCTCCTTTGATTTAGTCAAGCTTCTGCTTTTTATTTTACTGTTAAATTGGAATTATATTGACTTTTTCTATTCATTGATATCTTATCTTATTGTACTAGATATTTTTAGGTATAGAATCAATGTCAAGAATATAAGTAATTTTTTTCTTTTGACCAGTGATATGGTGGGGAGACTGATTTTGTGACCTCTTACCTGCAACATGATGTTTTAGTCAATCGAGCGAGGGCCTCCACCCCTAAGAATTATGAATGTAAATTTGTTTTTAAATTTATTTATGTATTTTAAATATTCAGAATCATTTCTTTTATTTATTTCATATATTTAAATTTAAATTTATTAAAAATATAAAAGAAAACATTGAAATGTTCATTCAGTATAATAAGATTAATTTTATATTATTTTATTTGCTAAATTTTCTTTCTAACAATAAATTATTTTTTAATTACAGTTCACTATTCAAAAGATGAAGGCAAATGAAATATAAGTAGATTTTCTTTAATAAGTGATTTATGGTCTATGAGATCACTTTTGTGTATTACGATTAATAAACAAAAAATACATTAAATATTTTTACATGTTGGTAGAACATAAAAATGGCACAAACAAGGCCATCTCCACCTACATTCCCTTTGTTGATAATCATATTGTTCTATATGATATTTAACAAACAATTGCCTATAAACACATTAACCATGATCTATATATAGTAGATATTAGATGCCTCAATAGCTAATCACTCAACAAAAATCTATAATCTTCTAGTCCTAATTCATCAATACTAGTGACCCTTTCTGTAAAGAAACAACTTTCATAACCTTCATCCTACAACTTTCTTATATGTGTTCTCCAAGGTGTAGAAATTAATTCTATAGACCGACTACATCATTGTTTTTAACTTCACAATAAATTTGGCATAGGGAATCTACACCATAGAAGCACACTAGTTAGAATTTCTTTCAACCCTAATAGAAGATTTTTCTTGAAGGAGGACTCTATTGTAATGTGAAAACCTTTTTCTCTTCCCCCAATTCTAAAAGTACTCCCACGAACATTGAAGTTGTTCAATGTTCACCCACTATCTATAATTCAAGTATCCTCAAATATATTCTTATACTTGCATGATAAATAGACATCTCCAAAAGAATTGTCATGCCCATGTAAGAGCATTAAATCCATTCATGTATGTTTATCAAGTCAAGATATTAACTTTCTTGAAACAAATAGAGCCATGAAGTGAACAAACACATTTTTATTTCACAACTTACAAAGTTAAGGATCGACTTTGTAGAACGAGTGTATGTGTTGTTAAATCAAGGTAATAAGATTGCTTTGTCATTGAGAAGATTGGTGGATGTATGGCAGATGATGTTACTATGGTGTTGTCATTGATGTCAACATTATTTTATAGTTGATGTCTAATGAGCATGATTGAATGTAGTGATGGCAACCCATTATTTATATATAGTTTTATTTTTCCAGAACAAACCAAAAGTTTGTAAGAATTTTTGAAGTCCCAAAGTATAGTTTCTAGTGTATAGTGAACCAGTTTTGAGGTCCACATTACTCCACTAAGAAGAATCTTGTCATGCAACTCTAAGGTAAGTTTAGTGTATGTTAGAGGAATCTAATCCAAGGTTTCACATCTTGAAGCCCTCCATAGTTGAAGTTGGAGTTGATATAGTATCACTCTAGATATGACAAATTTATAGTGACAAAGTACCTTATTGGAATGCTTTGCATTCCACTGAAGATGATTATTATGTTATGCAGTTTTGAGGGAGTGTTTACAGATGTCAAAAGTTTCTTTGTTCTATGTGACAAGGGCTTTGGAGGTACATATTTGAAAATATGGATGAAGATGATTATTATGTTATGCAGTTTTGAGGGAGTGTTTACAGATGTCAAAAGTTTCTTTGTTCTATGTGACAAGGGCTTTGGAGGTACATATTTGAAAATATGGATGAAAATTTGGTCATTCCATTGATTCTTCAACAATAATGTTGACCTAAAGGATTTGAGGTTGTGCAAAATTAAAGGTTGTATAGATTGGACTTATGAGAGTAATTATAGATCATGCCAGCCTATTTTGATTATGTATATGTTTTGGGTTATGTGTGTTGGTGTTTTGATCCAACAAGTTATGAGGATGCATGGTACATCAATTAGGTCGGCCTAATTTGTGTTTGTGCTAGAAGTGGTATATATACAAGCTTAATTTATTATGTGAAGAGTGGTATGAGATGTGTGGCATAATATATGAGATGAAAAATAATGAAGTGTGTGAGATCTGAAACTGATAAGTGTGCAAAGAGGTTGATAAGTATTGAAGCATGAAGTGTGTTAAGTCAGTTTACAAGGCTTAATTAGAACCATCTTCAACATATTATAGATGTATTGTATCAACTCAAATTTTTGGAAGTGATCCTCCCTCTTTTCTATCCTAGTAGTGAGTCCTCTGGATATTGAGTCCACTTGGAAGTGAGTCATTTTATAGTATCTTATAACTAGCTATAATATATTGTGAGCTAATCCTCACCATGGTTTTTCCCATTTTTAGTTTTCCACATAAAATATAGTAATCTTGTGTTCTTTCATGTGATGTATGCTTTCTATCTTCCTTTCTATTACTGCAAATTTAACATTATGCATTGAATGGATATTTAAGTTGATGAATTTAATGAATTTTAGTGAATATCGATTCACCCCCCCTCTAAGTATTGTGAGTGTTCAACAATTGGTATCAGAGCTTGGTTCCCCCAATTGGCCTGGTCGCTAAGGTAGATCTTGGAGGTTGAACACATGGCTACAAGAAAGTATCATATTCCTCTAGAAGGGATAATCTGAGGGGTTTAATACAGAAGATTGTGAAGTTGACATGGAAGGTGAACTCAAGTCAACTCTTGAAGATTTGGATAAAGCAAAAATTGAGAACAGATATTTGAAAAAAGGATCTTAGTCATGTAGATGAATGTATTAAGAAACTGAGAGAGAAACTCAAGAAAGCTGCAGAAAGAGTCAAATAAACAAATGAGAAGTTACTCAAGAAATCAAATGAGAATATCACCAATCTAAAAATGCAAGTTGAAGAAGTAAAATGAGTTCAAGATTGTTTGAATGCCAAAATGAAAGATAAATCTGAAGAACTCTCAAAGCTTGAACAAAGATTGTAACTTTGAGATCAAATCTAGAGGAAAAAAAAAGGATTCAAGAAGAGGTCCACATTGCTTGATGAGATGATTGCTAGATAGAATTAATCTAAAGAAAAATAAGGATTAGGGATTGAGAAAGGAGAAAGTTTAAAGATAGATCATACCCCAAACAATTTTGAAAAGAAGAATGATAAGAAGAGAAATTTCAAACAAGTTTGGAACCAGAAGAAAGATTTCAAAAGGTCTAGACTATCAAACTGTAACCTTATGCACAAAGGTATTTATCTTTCAATGGTTATTGTTATTCCTACAATAAATTTGGACATAAGCCTAGAGAATGTAGAAGCAAAATGAATCAAAATTTTCTATCATTACTCATTCAGTGATGTACATGTAATAAAATTGGTCATAGAGCTAGTGAATGTAGAAATCAGCTGATGAATGGCTATAATAATGGCATGATGTTTCAATAATTCAGTGGCTACTATTATACATGTAATGGATTCGGACATAAGGCTAATGTATGTAGATATAGAATGGAAAAAAAGGCAAGCTTTTTCAAAAAGGTGTCACTTGTTACAAATGCAACAAACTAGGACACTCAACAAATTTTTGTAGAAGCAATAATGTGAAACCCTCTATTTCACAAAAGAAGACTAATCTGGTGAAGAATGTAGATCCAATTGAGATGAAGAATTAAATAAATAAAATATGGAAAATAAAAGAAGAGAGTGAAGTGAAGAATGAGTTTGTGCCAACTCTTGGTGCAAATGTTTCCTCCAAAAACTAAATGAAGATCTTTATCTCAAGAGGAATTTTTGACCAAAATATATTTAAGCCCCTTCCTAAGATTTATTGTTGCTGTAATTAGCACATTGATACAAGGTGTGGTTTTATATGCTCGATCTATTGGTGATATCATTAGTGAAAAATATCTTGATGTAAAAATTTGTGGAGAGATCTAAGGTGCTTGTGATGATACATTTAGGGTTACCATCTATTTTATATAACTTCAAATCAATGCATTTAATATATTTTAGGTTAACCAAAAAAAAATTTCAGTTATTTCACATATGAAAATTTCATTTGTGATCAAATTCTTGAAAAGTGAAGAGTGTAGCAGAAGCAAAGCGAAGTGTTTACGAAGTGTCACATGAAACCCTAACCAAAATGAATTCAAAGGTATTTACAATTTATTGCTAAGCCCTAGTTTCAAAAGTATTTCAAGATGTTTGATGCTTGAGTAGTTAAAGTTGTAGACTAACCTCGACCCAAGTTTAAGAAACACCCTAATAAATCTAAGGTGATGGATCCAAAAGGAGCATTCTAGAGTATTCATTTTTGTGTATTGCATACTAAGTATGTTAGAATCTATATTCATGCTAAAATGGAAGAATACAATCATTCAAATTTGGAAGAAGTATGGGTAAATGAGCTATCTAATGATAATTTTGAGTTGAAACTAGAATATGAAATTTTACTAGAAAAGACATTAGATGCTTGGAATAAATTTCCTATCTTTTCCTATGTTGATGAATGGATTAGATATGTGCTAAGAAAAATTCATGACAAATTTATTTGGTTAGATATGCCACATTTGAGCAAAAAGGAAACCATTTAGGTTGTGACAGGGTTATGCTCAATAGGACCTTTTCTGACTCTTAAATCTATGAAGAATGAAGTAGCAATAAATTTAACTGGTACAAAATTTGATAAATGTGTCCTAGTAGTTAAGTATATTAAAGACCCAACTATGAAATATGCTTCTATGATGACTAGATACAAGATCTTTTTGACAAACAAAGAAAACTTTTTTTTTCCACAACAATTAATACTACTTATGAGATGGTGAATAAAGGCATGGATGTGGACTTGTGTGAGTTGTTAAGGCAATAGTTGCTAGAAAATATACATAAGACCAAAGAGTCTTGGTACCCTTTCTTGTATGATACCTTGATCATATTTTTATTAGTTTAATTTCTCAGATAAATTCTTGAAACAAAGAACATTGTATGGTTGAAGGATATTCTAGTTGTAGTTCAAATTAGAGACCATTTCAAAATAATGGGAAATGCAAATAATTATAATTTCGCATTTTGGGGTTTCAATAACAAAAAATCATGAGAACATGTGAGCAAGAGAAAGGATTACCAAAATTGTTGTTCAAAAGTATAAACAATGATATCATCTTCATGGTCAGTAAAGACTATTGCATGATTGAAGTTTTTCAACCAAGGACAGTGTAAATCCTTGGAATGGGATATGAGGTAGTAGAGGACATGATTATCGGTTTAGAAGAACACATGTTGAGTATGCCTAGAGATCCTAAAGAAGAAAGATATGGCACATATGAAGAAAAATCCAATGTTCAACACATGGAGCCCAACAAGATGGAAATTCAAAAGAATGTGGAGAAGATGAAGGCTCAAGTAGTAGAAATGATGGGTTTACCAAAAGGCCTTGTGGAGAAATCCAAAGGTATATCTACCCCTCCAATAGGAACTCCAAGCACAAGTATGCTGGCTAGGACCTCTACCCCCTCTCTAACTACTCCTAAGTCCTATGAGACTAAATCTATTGTTGGAGCTAAGAGGAAAGATTCAACTAGTGCCCCTATGAAAGAACATAATCCTCCATAGAGGAGAAAGAAAGAAAAATCCACAAGCAATAGGTATGTTCGGTATGAGGATAAAAAAGACAAAGAAGAGGAAGGGCCTAAATTGGTCTGAAAGAAGAGAATTCCTCAAGCCTTTGAAGAATAGGCAAGTGCAAAGAAAGAAAAGGTGGATATTGTGGATATTGATAGTGAGGAAGAAGTAGAGAAGCAAAACAAAGCACTCATTATTTAAAAAAAAAGAAAAGAAGATCGATTAAGGAGAAAATCCCCTAAACAGCAAAGGAAAGAAGGAGGATAAATTCCTTTGGTCTAGAAATAGATCCCAATGAAACTTGAAGAAATAGTTAGCATTATTGCAAAGTATGGGGATATAGAAGAAATAGTTACATTATATCCTAGCATTGTAGATGATATTGACAAGACAACTATAGAAGAGGCTATTAGCAAGTACATAATATAATTTTATGTTGGCATGAATGATGTAAAGGATTAGTTGCTTGAAGATTTTAAAAATGTGTTATATGCAAGAAGGCCAGAAGCATTTGATGAGGATGCAAAAATCAAAACTTTTTCCTTCGAGAAGATTGGTTCTTTTCTCATTGATGAGAAAAAAGCTAAATTTGCTCAAATATATAACATAGAATTCAAGACAAAATAGAGAATTTGCGTCCTGATGATCTAAGGGATAAAGAAGATATTGAGAGGCTAAGAAAAGAGATAGTGAAAAATATTGCAGATGTGGGTAAATATTTTGGAATGTCTTTGGAAAGTTGAAGTGAAATGCACCATGACAATTTTGTCCCAGAAGAAAATGAGCCTGGAAATGCACAACATGAGAATCCTCTTGAAAATGAGAATGTAACTCAAGGAGAAAATGTGAAAAATGTGGCTGTAGATAATGCGCCTCTAGTGGTGGAGAATGTAGGAGAAGAAAAGGATGATGAAATGCAGAAGGAGGATGTATAAAAAAATAAAAATTCACCCCTTCTAGACATAGAGAAAGGTGCAAAACACAAAGAAAAAGTGACACATGAAAACCTAGAGAATTCAAAGGCACAAAACATTGTATGCATTCCTCCTCTGGAAGATAGAGTGAAATCAGTTGAAGAGAAGAATATTGAGGAAGATTGTGGTAGGCCAAATAGGGAGTAGATTGACAAAAAATATGAAGAGAGCATTGGTGACAATGAAAAGGTTGATAAGAAAAAGGAAGGAGAAAGTGTAAAAATGGTTGGTGAATCCTCTAAAGCTTTCGAAGATTCCTTAAAATATTTATTATATATGAAAGTATAGTTCCAATTGGTGGTATCTACACAACTGTTGTAGATGCCTATGAAATAGGGATAGGTGGGAATGAGTAAGATTTATCCTTTACAAAAATTGTGACTTGGTGATACCTTTCATGCCTCCATAAGGAATGAGATAATAAAAATCACCAAAAAATTGCAGAGTTAATTGAAGAAGCAATTAAGGTATTACAAGAAGGTATTCTCGATGCAACAATTGATTAATCCCTATTTAGTAACAAAAAATGAATTTACTACTAGATTCTTTCAAATACCATTCTATTGGTTTGGAAGAGAGGCTTGAAAGGGAGATAAAAAATAAGGTCAATGAAAAGAGATTGGCTGAAATATATGACAAGTGTAGTATTACACATGGAAATTTGTAAGAAAATATGACATATGTGTAGCAGTGTTTGGATGAAGCAAGGACTTTATTTCAATTTTGTTTGAAATGGCCTAGTTCTACATAAATCATAATGGATGAAATGGAATCCATTGAGTCACAAATTGATTAGGCCTCCAAAGCATATGATCTAAAAACTGATGTAGATGGTACTACAAGGATGGCAATAGAAAATATGCATGGATAGTTTTTCTAGTTGCAAGAGAAAAATGAGAAGATAATAGTACAATATAGTTAGCTTAGAGATCTTGTAAGTGGAAGGCTTATTCCTTTGGCTAGTGTATTAGCGTGCGCATAAAATTTGGCACAAAATAATCTAGTACCTAGATCACCAAATGAAGGAGAAGACCTCCTAATTCAATTTGAGAAAAAGTGTTGCATGCTTGCCTTCACACATAAGGATTGGGATGTTAGGAAGGAGGGTTGGGAGGCACACCTTGAAAAATTGAAGGTGTCTTACAAAAGTATTTAGATTTCTTCTACTTGATTATGTACATTTTTATTTTATTTATGTAGATTCGTATTTCTTTGCACATATGCAGATTACATTTTTTATCATTTTGATGGATAGCATTATAAGAGGGAGCTATTCTCATGTATATACATGTATATTTAAAACATGTGATAAAAATTGAGATAGTTTGAAAAGATTGATATTAAGAGTCCTTTGCTCTTGATATCCAAGGAAGGGTAGTTTGTGAGTTTTCAAAGGATGTGTTTTTATCAATGACAAAGGGGGGATTATTGGAAGATTGGTTTGTCATTGAAAATATTGGTGGATGTATGGCATAAGATGTTACTATGGTGTTGTCATTGATGTCAAAATTGTAGTGGTGTCAAAATTGATATATAGCTGATATTTGATGAGAATGATTGAATGTAGTGATAGCAATCCATTATATAGATGTAATTTTGTTGGTTTGAAATAGACCAATTTTTTGTAAGAATTACCTAAGTCACAAATTATAGTTTCCAGTGTACAGTGAACCAGTTTTGAGGTTTGCATTGCTCCACTAAGAAGAATATTGTCATGTGATTCTAAGGTAATTGTTGTGTATGTTGGAGTAATATAAATCCAAGGTTTCACATCTTGAATCCCTTCACAATTGAAGTTGGAGTTGATAGAGTATCACTCTAGATAAATGGTAAAGTATAAAGTACCTGATTGGAATGCTTTGCATTCCATTTCGGATGATTATTATGGTATCTAGTTTTGAGGGAGTGTTTACAAATATCAAAAGTGTCTTTCTTCCATGTCTCAAGTGATTTGGAGGTATGCACACTAAAATGTGGATGAACAGTTGGTTCATTCCATTTTTGCTTCACCAATGGTGTCGACCTAAAGGGTTTGAGGTGGTGCAGAATTAAAGGTTGTATAGATAAAACTTATGGGAGTAATTATAGGTCATTCCAACCTATTTTTATTATGTTAATGTTTTCGGTTGTGTGTGTTAGTGTTTTGAGCTGAAAATTTATGAGGATGCACAATACATCAATTAGGTTGACCTAATTTATGTTTGTGTTGGAAGCAATATATATACAGGGCTAATTTCTTGTGTGAAGAGTGATATGAAATGTGGTAAAATTCATGAGATGTGAAATAATTAAGTGTGTGAGATCTGAAGTAGAGTAGTGTGCAAGGGCGTTGATAAGTAGTGAAGCACAGAGTGTGTTAAGCTAGTTTACAAGGCCTAATTGGAATTACATTCAACATATTGTAGATGCATTGTATTAGTTCATATAATTGGCAAGATCTACCCTCTTTTCTATCCTAGAAGTGAGCCATTTATTCTACTCTTTCGATAGTGAGTCCTCTAGATAGTGAGTCCACCTAGTAGTGAGCCATTCTGTAATGTCTTATAATTGGTTATAATATATATTATGAGCTAATTCTCAACATGGTTTTCCCTTTTTGGGTTTCCCATATAAAATCTTGTGTTCTTGTGTTCTTTGATGTGATGCATGCTTTCTATGTTCCTTTCTATTATAGCAAGTTTAATGTGATGCATTGAAAATATTTAAATTGATGAAGTTAATGAATTTTAGTGTATACTGATTCACCACCATCTCAGTATTCTAGGTGTAAGTGTAAATAATTAGAAAGGAATAAAACACTTCTTAATGAAACATTGTCTCAAAGATCAAGCTAATAATCTATTGATTCAAGCGTCTCATTGTCTCCTATCTTCAAATATTTATTAGGCTCTTGTGCTCTTAGATTTAAATAACACTATAATTGTTAAAATGACAATCTAAAGAACGAAATGATGTTGATGCGATGATATGAAGCTAATATGATAAAACTAAAAGATAAAAGAAACTAATATGACATGAATTGACATGAAAATTGATGGATGAAGCTACAGGAGGCAACCATGATATGAAAACTAGAATGTTGTATGTTGGATGCTTGAGACTTGATGCTTGATGCTTGAATTCTTGTAGAGTAAGAGTGCATAAGTTAGATAATTTGGATCCTTTTTTGGTTGTAGAAATGCATAGGGATGGCAAAGAGAGGCTTGGATTCAATCTAGAGGATTGAATGGTGAGAAATGGAGGAGATTGAGAAGATTTTGGAGATTGTCTCTACCCATGAAAACACCAAGCAAGAGAAGAGGAAGGATTGATGGAAGATGAGTGAGAGATAAATTTGCAATTTGTCTCCAATCTGTCTCCAAAATTTCCCATGAAGTTTGAAAGCATTAATTTTGACATATTTTGACATAAATTAGACAAAGGATGTCTAATTTGATTTTGAGGAAATATAGTGGAATATTCCTTATGCCATAATTTAAATATTTTTTATTTATTTAAATTACCAAAAGAGAGATAAATAGTTTAATAGAACAATTTATAGAATTTTTTTATTAAATTAAATTAGAAGAATATGGTAATTAATCAATATAGTATATGACCTTTATTAAATTAATTAAGATTGATGTGATAGAATGAAATAGGGAAATGATAATTAAATGAAACAAAGTATTTAATTTTTTTATTTAATTAAGATGAGATAATAGAAGAATTAGAAAAATTTAAATGTGAATGTGAAGGTGAACTATATAAATAAATATTTCTATTTATTCAAACAGTAGAGGAAATTAGGATAATTAATCAAATAATTTGTATTTAATTAATCGGATTCTCCAAACCAATTTTAGGTGTATACATTTTTCCCCTCTTTGAAGTGATGTGTTTATGCATTGCTTCGAAGAAAATTTTGCTGCTACTGCCAGTATCGATGAAAGCAAATCACTACACTCCAGACATGCCCCAGATATTGATTTTTAGATGATTGCTGATAATATTCCCCCTCGGGAGATAAATTAATGATTTGATGATTATTTTAGAATTTTTTAAATTTTCACGATGATTTGATGTTTTGATGATTTTGGTTTAATGTCTAGTATACTCAATCATATTTGTAGAAAAGATAATCATTTTTTGGAATCCTTTATGCAGTAATCACTCTACGGATGTAGATTTTATTATGAATTCAGTCTAATTTTACTGTGCAACTATATGTAGACGATTGTCATTTTAATAGTACTTTTGTGCTTGGTATCATCATTGAGATTTTTCGGATGTTAAAAGTGAGTATAAGCATTAATGGCATATGTAGACCAATGACGACCTGAGTACTACTATCATGATTTTTGATATTGCAAGCGAACACAAGAATCTAGGTATAATTGAACTAAGATGACCTGAGCATTCATTGCATAAACAGGCAATGATTAATAATTTTAATGTTTGAATTTTGAATGTCATCGGTGATACATTTGCATAGCACATCCCCCAAAAATTCACACATTTATATGATTAAATTATAGACAATAGACAATAAAAATATCATTCTTCTTCCTTTTTTCTCTAGTTCATTTACATAATCGAGGTACTCCAAAGATATGATAATATCAATCAAAAATACAACTTATCCACTTTTAACTTAGAGTGTTTCAATCATTATTCAGATTAGATCATCCATCCTGATTTTTTGATGTTTTTGTGATTTTTTGAGATTTTGACCAAAGACCTAACTTACTAACCTATCTTAGGGGTCTTGAGGGCTGATCAAAGATGAACCTTGCCTATGTTACACACACATAGACCACGTAGTTTGACTGACACAGACTTATGTTTTTGGATTTTTGATGCCTTTATGATGGTGATTGATGTTGCATTTTGATCTTTGTTTTTGTGTACTTTTCATACTGTTGTTTTCCTATTTGATGAGACCAATGTATTCATTTCCCCAAGATACATCATCACATGAAATCAAATTTATGAAAATAAATAATTATAGGAAAAAACTCTACCATAGAAACTAGACACAAGTATGTATTAATAAATTCATATATAACTATGACCAATGAAATAGTATAGGTTAAATACACCTGATCAATATGGATTCGAGGCATATTTAATCCAGTAAGCATCAATCCTAATATTTAAGATATGTGATATCAATAAAATGGAGAAGCCATTAAAACTAGCATGCTAAAACATGAAATCTTGACAAACATCTATTCTAAGACATTTTTATCCTAGTTGGGGAGTGGTTTCGTATTGATGTGGAATGGCGACCCTTTCCCAATCCCTTAGATAATGAGCTTGTTTCAATCAATTTTATTGAAGAAAATTGATGAAACCGAAGAGAGATGTGTGCGAAACATGATGAAAGCTATTTTAACATGATAAATACTATGATTTTTTATGGGAATGAATGAAAATCTATCCTAAATGTGTATAATATTCTAAGATGCAAACCCTAGATTCAAAATCTACTAAATGGGTGCAAACTAAGTTACCATGGAAGCCATTAATAGAAGCTAAGCTAACAATTCCCTTCAAATTAACCTAATTTTTTTTAAACATAAAACATGGATGCAAATGAGAGTGATTTTCAATAGCATAAGTTTTCTTTGAAAAGGTGGATCCATATTCAATATATGAAAGGTATGTTTATAGAATAAGCAAAAAGAAACTGATGGTCAAGATTGAAAGAATCAACCAATGGCCAGGATGGAAAAAAGATGGAGGCATAAATCATGGATTCCCATCAAGCATTGAGAATGCGAGTTGATATTTAATCAAGGGCTCACAATCATGCAAAGAAGCACACTTTTAAAACTTGCTCAAGAAGTTTGTTGAAATGTTGTTACAAGGAATAATATCTTATTTTCCTTAATGAGTGAAGAGGGAGAATATTCTTAAAGAATATTCTCATGCAAGTGGATGAGGAAAATTAGCATTTAGCTAATTAAAACAAAGTTTTAATGTGCAAAGGGGAGGGATATTCCATAAGAATATTCCCTTTTGGAGGAATTTAGGATTTAGCATTAAATAATTTATTGATTTAATGAAAGGGGGTGGGATTAGGTTATTAAATTAAATAACTAGAATAACTACGATTTATTTAATTAAATAAGAAGACAAAGAGGTTAAATTAAATAATTTGATTTACTCAATTTAATAAGATGAAATGTGAATATGATGGAGAGTGAATTATCCTAATTAGATTAATTAAATTAATAGGTGAAAATGAAGCCTTTAATTAAATAGCTAGGCTAATTTAATCAAACAAGCAAAAAGATGGATTTTAGGATGAAACAGTGTTAGTATATCAAATTCGAGTGTGATATCATTCAAGAAAATTTTCAAGTGTCTACATTTTTCCCCTCTTTAAAGTGGGGTACCTACTACGTTGGTTCAAAGAATGATGCTTTTCAGATTCACTGCTCATATCAAAAAAATAAAATAAAAATTTTGGACACCTCATTGTTGCCCTAGTGGAAGGAATAAGTTGGTTCCCTACCCCCTTGAGAGATTGAGCATAAATTTTGAATTTTGGGTTGATCTCTCGACAAAGGTGAAATATTGGTTCAAGCACCAAAACATGCCCCAGGATGCAAGAATGACCTCAGAAGTGCAAAAATTGGCTCAAAATAGGTTACGAAGCACAAAAATAGGTAAAATAGGTTGAAAACCTAGCTTTTGGCTCAAATGAGGGTTAAAAACCCTATTTTTTGTTGGCATAAATAGGTGAGAAAGGTACACTTCCAATTCATTTGTTCTTTTAGCCTATAAAAAATTTGTGCATTTGGAGCTATGATACTCTAATGAGATGGCCCACCATGCACTTCTAGTTTGACTTTTTGAGTGGGTTCAAGAGTACCAATGTTGAGTAGACATAGGACTCCAGGTATGTGACTCAAAACTTACCTCAATTTTTGCATTTTTCGTGCATTTATTAGCATGCCCAACTTATGTTTTCTAGGGCTTTGCTATATAGCGATGCGTAAAAGGCATCAATAGCATCACTATTGATATTTTAGCGAAACACTTTCTATTTAGAAATGCACCAGTATTTTTTATACTAGCGATGCATTTGATTAGGGTGTCATGTAATTAGACTAGCAACACATAGAATTTTTTAGTTTAGCGACACAAAAAAGTGGTGGAAAACACACCTAGTAAATAGTGATGTGTTGACATTTTTAGTTTCAGCGATGCACCCAAATGTCAATGCATAATTGAGTATTATGACATGCATCCCCAAATTGGTGACGCATCCCCAAAATTGGTATGATGCACCCTATAAATATAAATTCTATTTATTTTAGCAATGCAATTGATGTTTTAGGATGCAAACTCTTAGATTTTGATTAGTTTTTTATTTCCAAGCGAGTTGACATTGTGTGTGTGATGTGTGCAGGAGGATATTCAGCCTTTGATGTCAGAGGAGAATCACTCTAAGATTTGGTGGTAGCACGAGACTTCAATGACCTGGAGGTGGAGTAGCTAGGGATGTTGGGATTAGGGTTTATCACTTTTATGCTAGAGGTTTGCACCCATTTAGCCATGATGATAGTGCTCATCAAGAGGTGGTAGAATGAGACATCTTCTTTACATTTTCCCACCAGAGAGGTCACAATCATACTCAAGGACATGTGGAAGATACTACAAATTTCCATTCATGGGGAGCACGTTATCTATGACACATATGCTTGGAGAGATGTGCGTTGTTCACTTTTGTAGACTGATGAAATCATTTTGGTTAGCTTGTAGATAGACTTGGATCCATATAGAGCCTAAGTACCTATATTCAAATTGTTCATTTTGACACTCATTGCTCGTGTGATTTTCCCCAACCTATGGGGCATAGGTTTCAATCTAGGCTAGAGGTGGCATGGCACAACATTATTTAATGGACCATTATGTATGTCTAGGGGCCTGTTCTACTTTATTTTTTATGTCACAACATGCATTAGACAATATATTTCCAAGGTCAAAGCATTGGAGTGGGTGTTACACTCTTACACATGTGGGTCTATGAGAATATTGAAATTTTGAGGCCATTGATTGTTTTGGAAGACATGCTTGATGATGAGCCTATTGTGTTTAGGTACATTGTTCCCATGACTTTAAAATGTACACCAACCTGATAGCTATTCCATATTGGTACCATGTCATAGATGACATCACTATATTTAGATGAAGGTTGTGGTTGTAGGTTCCTACTTGGACTGATGACTAGTTGTTATATTTTTCTCATTAGACCCACTATATCTAGGGGCAAGAGCATACCATCATTGAGTGGTATCTATGAGACCACATTGCTAGATAGTCTGGGGAGGTATATAGGATGTGCCTCCTAATGATTACACAACTCTTTTGGTGATATCTTAGAGAGAGGTCGAGTGGGGATAGCATATTGTCCTTGTAGTGGTGTCCAATGACTTCTGACAGCTGGTTTCCCAACCTTAGGAATATGATCAAGGTTTTCTAGGTGTGGATACTACCCTCGGATATGATGCATGGTTTAGACCACCTATTTGCTTGAAAAACCTAGCGGGGAGATAATCTGGTGGGAGAGGTAGAGGTAGAGGTAGGGATGGGGGAAGAAAACAAATCAAGTAGCATCTAGATTAGGAGAGGGTTCATCTATTAAGGGATGAAGAGCAGCCCTTATAGGATTAGGGTCATTATGACCTAGGGCATCAATGTGAATAGTAGGATGGTCAGGTTCCAAGGGCACTACCACAACCACCTTTGCAGCTAGATCCATGGTATGGGAAGATTGTTTCCCTCACAATAGAGAGGGATTAGCTACATCGACAATTTCAAGGTATAACTACAGAGAAGGATAGAGAGGTCTAGTTACGATAGAAAATGGACCTACAACTAACCTAATAGATTAGGTGTAGACAACAGTTTGAGGTCATGGCATCGACAGCCCAAGGATAGATTGTCTTGGCCTGCATGTATAAAGAGGTAGTTACAAAGGCTTCTTACTATTAGATGCATTATCAAAGTGATTTTCCCAAATAGATGTGATAGCCTGACTATTCATAGCGGAGTGGGGAACCTCCTAGGGCTGAGGATCAATCATCAATAAGACCTAGGGATTCGAAAAGCCACTAAGAATAGACACGTTTTTTATTCCTTGTCTGATCATTCATACATATACACATTCATAGGCCTATTTTTTATAGCCTCATGTATATTGTATCTTTGATGATATCTATACACATTGATTAGATATTGTACCATTACAATAATTTTTTTGATATATATGAGATGATGTGAATTCATGATGTGATGTGTTTTTATTTCATGCTTTATGGATATATGGATGTATATGTTATAATTTCATGTTATGGATGGATGCAATGCAATGTTATGCATGTGTTATCTTCTTTCTCAGTATCTTTGTATGATATGTTATGATATGCAGATGATATGATATGCTTATGCTGAATGTATGGATGGATGCATTTAAATTTTGTATAATTTTCCATTGTGATCTATGATGTTATGATGTATGTTTGTATATGGATACATATATGGATAATTATTATGTTCATGCTTATGATATGGATATTATGAATGATTATGCAATGGATTAAGATGCTTTGAATAAAAAAAATATATTATCCAAAGCAATTCAAATGATAATGATGATGCATTGGATTATGTTTCCTATTATTATGATGTCATGTTGTGATGATGTGAGACATATGCATTTTGATGATTTGTGGATGCAGGATGGATGCATGATGATGTTCCTTTTGTTCACTATCATGATATTAGATTAACGTGAAAAGAAGATAGAAGAATAATATTTTTTGACCATTGATTTTGAGATTGATTCATAAGTCCAACAAGTCTACAATCCAACAAGACTTTATTAGATGTGGTGATGAGATGGATGATTTTTCTCACATGTCATTCCTTATGTTTTAAATAGCACATAGACAAATGGTGCATCATGATATATAAAATTAGGATGGTGTTGTATGTAGTTGCATGGAGTTTGACTTTGCAAATAGATAGGATAGTTCTTGTTCACACCTTGACATACAAAAACCTCATCGGAAAGTATTTTAGTGGTTTAGAATAAATTGGACCAAAGCATACACAATAGTCAACAATCTACTCTAAATGAATTCCCTACACACAACTAAGCAAGCCCCAAGATTATTTTACAAGAATACCCACAAGAACAACAAACGAAAGATAATGATTTATGGCCCATTCATTTCTCTCTAAATCACTTAGACATCATTGAGAGGTCCTCAAAATGGGTCAATAAGATAAACCATAAGAAAAGATCAAAGAAAAATAGTCAGTGTTATCTATATATCTTGCCAATTTAAGATAGCTAAGCCAATTTTTTATTTTGATGTTCATTATTGGAAGGATGCATCCTAGAACATGTTTATTAGATGTTTTGACTTAGAACTAGGTATGTGATAGGTCGTTGATACAAAATCTACTCACTCATTTAACTATGATCTAGACCTTTGATTTTTGACACTTAGGTTCTCAATTTACGACTTGGGATACTTGTTTTCTGCTTTTTTTTTCCAAAGGTTGAAGATGATGATACATTTATTATGGATGAAGGTTTATTGTAGGTGAAAGTGAAGTGGGATGGATGGTTTTGGATTTTTTTGGAATATTTCAATTTTTTTGATATTTTGAAATGTTTTGAGGTTGTTTCTGGTCTTTTTGAATGTTTATGTGAATATTTTGATTTTCAATTATTTCAAGCTATTTGTTTTCTCATGTTTTGGAATTTTTTGAGTTTTCAAATGTTTTTGTGCTTTCTTAGATTTAAAATGTTTAAGCATTTTTTGAGATTTCAAATGTTTTTGGGGTTTTCTGAGATTTGACTAAGAACCTAAAATAAAAGAATAGCCTAGGGGCTTTATGGGTTGATTAAAGATAAGCCTTATATACATTATAGATGCAAAAACCATGTAGTTCTACTGGCTTGACTTATTATTTATCAAATATAAATAACTAATTAATTTTTAGTTTATTATGATGGACTCCTAAAGGAATGACCTAGTGGGACATTTAAAAATTTGTAAGAAGGGAGGCTCAAGGGTTTAGTGTTTATATTACCCATGGTAATATAAATTATCAACTTTTGAAACCTTCATGTTATATTTCAACGTTAACTTGCTACTGAGGGTAACCGGTCACTTAAGCTGTCTGGTTGAGAATTTCCTTCATGCTCTTACCGACCCCTTTTCACCCGAGCTACCGGTTTCCTATCTGCCACTTTGGTTTTTAATATTTGTGTCACCGAGGATTTTTTGGCCGGCCCCACTACTATTATATATCTGTTTACATTCAGCTTGGTAAATCGTCTAATCACAAGTGATCTGGGTCATTCCTCATAGACCTCATAGGTTTTCCTGTTCATGTCATTCAAGTGGTGCAAGGTCTACGAGATGCCGCCATCTATCATATATAGAGAGGTGGGGCCTTTTCTTGAGGTTCCAACAGTTACAAGTGGCCAAATTTTTACCAGCGGAGGAGTTTAATGACAATGGTTAATAATAAATGTCCCTCGCAGACCCCGCACGATCAAAGTAAATGATCCTAAAGTACTGTGAGGTTTACAAAGAGGCGACATGTGGTCTGACTCTTGAAACAATGGGGCTAGGTGGGGCTTGATGCTCGATTGCAACCTCCTAGTTGCGTGGGTTGTGATTGGCTATGGTTTTTCCTAGGTGCTGATGTGGATTTTCAACACTCATCGACTCGATCTAAGTTGTTCGACTTGCCAAGTTTATTCTGCATCAATGGTTAAAATTCAAAGGGGTACTGTTCATCCATGTGAGGAATTTTTGCGCTCTGTAACTTGTTTCATTAATGGCGTGGGTTTTTCAAAGAATCTTCTCCTGATTTTCTTGCATGCAAACGATGCCCTCCTGTTAAGTGCAATGATGGGTTGTACACCATTTCCTCATGAGCCTAAAATACTTTTGTGGTGGCTACATCAGCCACTAATCACTAAAATTCTCATATTGCATTTAAGAAATTAATATCCCTCGCACCAATTCACTCTATAAATGCTTGCTAAGTTACCCAGTGTTATCCTTACATTTTGAGTTGTTTTGTTTCTAGGTGGTGGATTTTTCTCTTGTATTATGTGAGCTATTTATTTTCAATCGACAAATTCGTGGTGTGTAGAAGTGCCATAGTAAAGGCCAAAATGTTGCTGCTCGAGGAGGAGCAACCTGTTCCCGTACACTCGATGTTGCTGCTCAAAATATTGGCAAAAGGCTTGAGCATTGTGTGTCCCCTATTGTGCAACGATGTTACCTGGTAGCCATGACTGATCTTGTGGGTGTTGATGAAGAGGTCCTTGCAGTTTCACCAATAATTGCAATGGTACTGTGCTAAGTTGTTGGATTTCATGTTGATGTGGATAAAAAAGGGTGGTTCTGCATCAAACTGAGGTGAGGAATAGAAGCGGTCACCTCTACCGGGGTCTTGTGTCGACGTAGTTATTATTGTTGTTGGGTGTGTTGCTCATGGGTGGTGTCTTTCCTGGTGATTATTTTTTGTTGATATAGACATGCATGTGCCTCCCATGCTTTTTTGTTTTCTCTCTGGCTGGTTACTGGGTGTAACCATTTTTTGACTCCTCGGATCATGCACTTTTTTTTTCCAATGGTGAGGAATGTGAATTCAAATTTAATTTTAATGAAATTCATTTTGAAATTAACAATGTAGCCTGATGCTTGTTTCTCTTTTGTCTATAAAGGATATTTCACAACTCATTGTTAGGGGTCAGACTTTAGATCCAGGAGGTTTTGAATTATGTACAGTCAGTTCTTTCACAATAGTTTTCTTGAAGGTTTTAGTTAATATCTCTTCTGGTCAGGATTACTATGAAGCAAGCAAGCTATGTTGATGTAATTATAGATATTAAAGAAATAAATGATAATCATTTTTGAACAATTTCTCTCCTAATTGTATGTCATAAGCTGTGAATGAGCCTATTGATGATACATTCATTCAGCTTCAATGGTATTTTGAATGTGTTCTTTATTTCCCTACTTTAACTCAATGAGCTAATAAAATTGCTTGAAAATGAGTTACAAATTTAGGATTATATATTCAGGATTTGCTAAGGAGTGTTGTTTGAAAACTAAAATTGGCATGATGTAAATCATTATGGTGATATGTCCATAATATTTGGGTTATGTTTTGTATGAATCCTGCCCAATGGATGAGGCATTGGCTATTTTCTTTAGGATTACTATGGGGTTTTAGTTCTAAGCATGGTGGTCTAAGATCTGAACAAACCCAAATATTAAACCCCTTCTCTTTACGAGATGCAAATCTTATATTGAAATATTTAGTCTCGTTTCTCTAAGATAATTGTTATTATTCTTTGGTCTGCCACTACCAAAGTAATTACTATCTCATTGCATATGTAGGGATTGTAATCTATAAGAAGAACTGTTCTTACCAGTCAGAAAAAATTCTGATGAACACACTTAGGTTTACTGACCTTGGTTTCATAGAGCCAAAAGTGTAGGAGATGTCAGTCTTTGACTGAATCTCATTAGTTGGCCACTAGAATTTGTGGCTCATTATTATATAGGTCGGCTACCTCTTAGGGAATTATAGAACCTTAGCTGGGTTGAAAATTAAAACACCAACAAAATGGCGACTTCGTTGGAGATGAACTCAAAATTTTTGGTTGTAGACGGTGTTGTTATAGAGTCATTAAAGCTTTAAATTATTTCTATAACCAAAGGTTGAAAGTTACTGAATTATTTTCCCATCCCATTCACCAATAGAATGGCGACTCTATTGGGGAATAAATTCAGACATTTGATTGCAGATGGTGTTCTTAAGATTCATTGCATAGAGTCAAATGATTTTCCATTCTGAATTTACATAGTGAACGTTTTCAAACCTAGAAAGAAGAGGTTGTTGAAATGAACCTAACAATCCTATGATCTGTGGTGTCTCGTTGGCAAAGGATTTAGGAGTTCTAGATTCATTAGTTGAATGGTGGTTTTATTGGGGAGAACTTTTGAGAAATTTAAAACAAAAAGAGAAAAGAGAAACCACAACAGTTGGAGGTGGCTATCCAGAATCATTTGTTTAAGTGGAGCTTAATGTTAATTTTGGATGGTGATGAATTGTGGTTTTGAAAGAGTTTGGTAGTGGCATGGTGTCAGAATTTTTGAGGTATGATTTTGTTGTGGACAAAGACCTAGAATCTAACAAGTTTTGAGAAGGAACTTCATATTTTTGTTGAAATTCAGTCCTCTGTTGAAGAGGTGGAAAATTTGTCTAAAGAACCATTTGATATATAAATGAAAAAATTAATAATTACTACCAAAATTACTAGGTATTTTCTTAAATCTAAATAGTTCACTATTTCTAATTGTGATGGGTGTTTGTAATTAAGGATGAAAATGGTTCCAAACTAGATGTCTAGCATCAGGAAAGGGAACAATGATTATATTTTCCATACTTTTGATGATGCAACATGTAAAATGACTTATGAAACAATGTTTATGTTGCATCATATCTTTGAAAGTGAGGAATAATAATTTCAGTCACTAATGGAATCATGGTTGAGATGGTAAATGATATGTTTGATAAACATGTACTATTTTGATGAATTTTAAATGGGTATAAGTGATTTCCCTTATGTAAAGTTATACATAAATATGCAAGGAGAACAAGTTGCATTAAGCCCTTCAGGGTGTCTTGTAACTCAAAGGTATATGCCTTTTATTTTCAGTGATATTAGTGGTTACCCTAATCTAATTCCTAAGAATATTAGGAAGTATTTTCCTAAATACACAAGGAAAAGTACGAGATCTTCCTCTAGGCATCTACAAGAATTTATAGATGTCATGGGAGATTATGAAATCAGTCACGTGTTGTTTGTACAATCCTTGGGGGTGATGCCAGGGATTAGTTTTCATATTTACCTACCTATTATGTTAGCTCATGGAATTAGTTGGTGATAGTTTTTATGGAAAAATTTGGTGAAAGAGTCAATCCCAACATATTAAGAATTTTTTTTATGGGTATCCACATGAAGGAGGATGAGTTAGTCCCATATTTTAATCGCATATTTTAAAGAGTTTTAAGAGAAATCCCTAGAGAGGTCAGACCAAATGAAGTTGAATGCTTGGTTGTATATCTTGGTGCATTTGACAAAAGGATGGGTTATTTATTAAGGGATAAAGAACCTACAAACCTGCACCAAGCATATCAAATGGCTATGGAGATTGAAAACAATTTAAAATATTCAATGATGAAAGGGTATCTAGTTGCAAGTATTGATTACCTTATTTTAACTAATATTGCTAAAATTTTAGTGTTGGTTGCTCAAAACCTTCATGATAATAAGATTGTTTTGAAAACCATAATATCCCCACCATTGCAGGGTGATGATGATGAGAGACAAACTAATGGCTAGTCCAATTTGAATAGTGATGGTCAAACTTCTTTTGTGTCAGAATTGTATGAATTGAAAAGGCAAGAGGAAGAATCATGATATGAGTTTTTCTTGAGTTTTTTAGAAGCCTTAATACAAATTCCTAGAGGTCTTAGACCTAATGAATATGAATGCATTGATTTGTTTTGTGAACTTTATGAACCAGGGCTAAGTTCTTTGCCAAAAGAATTGAAACCTGCTAACTTGGCCAAAAATTGCAGAATCAGCCAAAAATGTATCTACGCAAAATGAAGATAATGCTTGCCCCTTTGAAGATAGTTGGATAACTTTAGAAGAATTTGAGGGGTAAAAGGATGAAGGATTAAGGGAGACACCTATTTTTGTTCCTTATCTTGAGTATAATTCTCATTTCACTAAGATCCTATTACAAACCAATGATTATGATTTTAGAGGTGATGTTTGCATTAATGAGAACGAAGTTGAGACTCTCCTCTTACCAGAATTACATGGTAAAATGGCACGTCATGTTTGTACTTGTTTCTAGGTAATGAGATAGTTTTCAAATGATGAATTTTTGGAGTATACTCTAGGTATATTGGAAATGGAACAATTTTGTTGTATAAATGTTGAGGAACTGGGGAACAATGAGGTATTTAATCAGAAGAATACTATTGGAGATGACCAATATATTGATAAATATATTGGTACTATGGATTTTCCTGACTGTCTATGTGAATTTGAGATGGATGTGTTGTTTCCTTTTGAAATTGATATTGTTGGTGAAAATTTCTTAGATTATAATAAAGGTGACATTGATATTGTTGGTGAAATGTTTCTAGCTTGTACTGAAATTTTCACTTATAAATTAACACATACAACAGATGATACTAAGAACAAGGAAGCTAGTGCATATTGTTGTTTCTCTTTTTCCCAGGTTGAGATTGATATATTTGACTTTGTTTTTGAGGGTTTTCATTTGAGAATAAATGAAGAAGTGCAGGAGAAGATGTATATTGAGGGGCATGAGATGAATGTGTTTACGCATTCCCTAGAGAATGATGTAGCTAGTGTTGCTGACATTTGTAATACTAGGATGTATTCCAAATTGACATAATTCAGGTGCTAGGAACCAAGCTTATGTGGGAAATTCTAAGGTGAGGATTCCCTGAGCTATGTATCATCTTTGCTGAGCAATAGAAGTATGCATAACATGCACACAGTTTTCTATGAGAAGTTTTAGTTTGATGTACAAACTAATGATGGTTCTTGGGTGTATAATGTTATAGACCTAATAAGTTATGAATGTTTATGTTTCTCAACTCAGTTGAGTAGGTATCTGATGAAATATGACTAGGGGCAGAGTAAGGTGAAATCTTATCATGGTCATATGTTGCTTTTAAAGTTTGGGTACAGGGAATTAATTGAATTGGTGCTGGGGAGTATTAGTAAACATTATGATACTTCTAGGAATATTGATTATCCCATTAAATTTGAAGCATCAAGAAGTAAAGACTATAGACTTGGTTTACTCTAGGTACCTGAGAATTTTGTTTTTCATAGAGGCAAGTTTTGATTTTCTTGTTTGGTGGCCTGGGGCCACCAAGTTAGTATGCACAAGTCCAATTGACAGAACATGGTGAAATATCCATCAAGGCACTCGTGTAATTTAGTAATCTGGTGTGTGAAGCCAGAGATTTTGGATTCTTGCTATGCCTGTAGGGGCATACATCCCCAATCAGACCAACTGGTGGGACTTCTAAAAATTTGTAAGAAGGGAGGCTCAAGGATTTAGGATTTATATTACCTATGGTAATATAAATTATCAAATTTTGAAACCCTCACATTATATTTCAACGCTGACTTGCTCCTAAGGGTAACCGGTCACTTAATTTTTTCGATTAAGGCTTTCCTTTGTGCTCTTACTGATCCCTTTTCACCTAAGCTACCGGTTTCCTATCTACCACTTTGGATTTTAATATTTGTGTCATTGAGGGTTTTCCAACCGGCCCCACCACTATTATATATTTGTTTACATTCTGCTTCGTAAACTGTCTGATCATAGGTGATTTGGGTCATTCCTCGTAGACCTCACATGTTTTCCTACTAATGTCATTCAGATGGTGCGAGGTATATGAGATGCCGCCATCTATCATATACGGAGACGTGGGGCCTTTTCATGAGGTTCCAGTAGTTAAAAGTGGCCATCTTTTTACCAGCGAAGGCATTTAATGACAGGGGTTAATAATAAATGTCCCTCACAGGCCTCGCACGATCAGAGTAAATGTTCCTAAAGTACTACAAGGTTTGCAAAGAGACGACACGTGGCTTGGCTCTTGGAACAACGAGACTGGGTAGGGCTTGATGCCCAATTACAACCTCTTTTTTGTGTTGGTTGTGATTTGCTAGGGTTTTTCCCAAGTGCTAATGTGGATTTTCAACACTCATTGACTCGATCTAAGTCGTCTGACTTGCCAGGTCTATTCTGAATCAATGGTTCAAATTCAAAGGGGGTATTGTTCATCCATGTGAGGAATTTTTGTTCTCTGTAACTTGTTTCATTAATGGCGTGGGTTTTTCAAAGGATCCTCTCTTGATTTTCTTGCATGTGAACGATGCCCTCCTGTTAAGTGCAATGATGGGTTGTACGCCATTTCCTTGTGAGCCTAGAATACTTTTGTGGTGGCTATATCAGCCACTAATCGCTCAAGTTATTATACTTTGTTTAAGCAATTAATATCCCTCACACCAATTCACTCTATAAATGCTTGCTAAGTTACCCAGTGTTATCATTGCATTTTTAGTCATTTTATTTGTAGGTGGTGGATTTTTCTCCTATATTTTGCGAGCTATTTTTCTTCAATGGACAAATCTGCGGTGCGCAAAAGTGCCATAGTAATGGCTAGGAGGTCGTTGCTTGAGGAGGAGCAACCTGTTCCCGATAGACCCGATGTTGCTGCTCAAAATATTGGCAAAAGGCCTGATCGTTGTGTGTCCCCTGTTGTGCTTTCTTCAGGTTCTAATGGCAATGGGTCCAAGATGGACTCAAACTACCGATGTCAACTAATGGACATGATTGAGCTTGTGGGTGTTAATGAAGAGGTTCTTGCAGTTTCACCAATAACTATAATGGCATGGTGCCAAGCTATTGGAGTTCGTGTTGATGTGGATGAAAAGAGAAGGTGGTTCTGCTTCAAACTAAGGTGAGGACCAGAAGCAGTCGCTTGTACTGGGCCCGTATGTCAACTTAATGATTGTTGGTGTTGGGTGTGTTGCTCTTGGGTGGTGTCTTTCCTAGTGGTTAGTTTTTGTTGATATGGACGTGCGCGTGCCTCCATGCTTTTTTGTTTTCTCTTTAGCTAGTTATTGGGTGTAACCATTTTTTGATTCCTCGGATCATGCACTTTGTTTTCCAATGATGAGGAATGTATATTGAAATTTAATTTTAATGAAATTCATTTTGAAATTAATAATGTAGCCCAATGCTTGTTTCTCTCCTGTCTATAAAGGAGATTTCATGGCTCATTGTTAGGGGTCATACTTTGGATCCAGGAGGTTTTGAATATATGTAAAGTCAATTCGTTTACTGTAGTTTTCTTGAAGGTTTTATTTAATATCTCTTCTCGTCAGGATTACTATGAAGCAGGCAAGCTATGCTGATGTAATTACAAATATCAAAGTAATAAATGATAATCATTTTGGAATAATTGCTCTCCTAATTGTCTGACATAAGTTGTGAATGAGCCTAGTAATGATACATTCGTTCTTTATTTCCCTACTTTAACTCAATGAGTTAATAAAATTGCTTGAAAATGAGTAAAAAATTTATGATTATATATTCAGGTTTTGCTAAGGAGTGTTGTTTGAAAACTAAAATTTGCATGATGTAAATTGTTATGGTGATATGTCCATAATATATGGATTATGTTTTGTATTACTCCTGCCTAATGGATGAGGCACTAGCTATTTTCCTTAGGAGTACTACGGGGCTATAGTTCTAAGCATGGTGGTCTAAGATTTGAACAAACCCAAATATTAAACCCTTTCTCTTTACGAGATGCAAATCTTTTATTGAGATCTTCAGTCTTGTTGCTCTAAGATAATTGTTATTATTCTTTGGTCTACCAATACCAAAGTAATTACTATCTCATTGCATATGTAGGGATTGTAATATGTAAGAATAAGTGTTCTTACCAATCAGAAAACATTCTTATGAACACACTTAGGTTTAACCACCTTGGTTTCACAAAGCCAAAAGTGTAGGAGATGTCAGTCTTTGACTGAATATTGTTAGTTGGCCACTAGAATTTGTGGTTTTTTATTATAGAGGTTGGCTACCTATTAGGGAATTATATAGCCTTCACTGGGTTGAAAATTAAAAAACCAACATGACATAGGGTGTCTCGGGGGCACATCAATGCCGAACTTTCCTACATTCAAGCTCAAAGGCTTGTATTTCGACATGGTACTATTTTTTGTTTTGATACATTTAGAGATTTTGATGTGTTTTGGATGTTTGTATTTTGAATTTACAATTTTTGAATGTTTTTTTATTTTAGTTGTACAAGATTTAGATTTTATTTGGATTTTTGATGAGATTTCAAATAACCTTAAGATATATAAGAATCCAATCTGATCCAAAAAGACTACCTCGATACAGGAAAAATAAGTTGACCTTAGGAATATGCCAAGTATTACTAAAGGGGATGCAATACTTCACAATATCAAGCTATGATACATTGTGGATGAGTGATGGAATAGATAGGATGAATGATGTAATGGATGGATGTGATGCCAAGAATGATAAACTAAAGAGCCAAAAATAGATGGCTCGGTGCTTTATTTATGCAAGGCACCTATTTCCCAGGTTTTCACCAAGGTACTTGCCCAAAGTGCCACCAAAGTGTTTTTCACTAGAGGATTATTTTCTCTTTACTGTTTTCACTCCTTTTTCTTATTTATTTTTTGGATTTTTTTATCATTTTTTTTATTTTCCAAATTTACACCATTCAAGCCTAGGCATAATTTTTTTTGCGATGTAGAATATTTATTGGTTCTTGCAAGGGTTCACCTTTAGGTGTTGATAATTGATATGATCTTGATCCATAGCTTGATATGACAAAAAATGTGCCTAACCATTTAGGCTCAAACTTTCCTTTATTGTCCTAATCTAGAAGATTTTTTTTATTCTACTTAAGAACAAGATCCCCTAACTGGAAAGATTGACTCTTGATCTTCTTGTTATAGCTTTGTTTCAATCAGTTATGGTATTCTTGCAAATGATTAAGGGCTTCAACATGATGCTCATCTAGGAATTCTAACTCATTTAGCCAAGATAATTTTTACTCTTCATTAGTGATCAGATTCTATAGTTACACTCATAGTGAAGGAAGCTCGACCTCAATAGGTAAGTTGGGTTATGATCCATAGACCAAGGAAAAATGGGTTTCACTAGCAAGTTTGTGGATACTAGTTCGATAGGCCTAGAGGGAAGGATTTAATTGCAGATGTTAGTCACCACCAACTTCATTGACCATTTTCTTTAGGATTTTTAGAATGGTCTTGTTTGTAGCCTCATCTTGACCATTGCCTTGGGGGTAATATGGGTAGAGAACCGATGTTGGATATTAAATTGTTGACATAGCTCTTTCAAATCTTGATTCTTGAAGGGTGTTCCATAATTAAAAATAAGGGCTTGCAGAACACCATAAAGACAAATGAGGTAATTCAAGATAAACTTGGAAATTTACTTCCCCATTATTTAGGTCATGATAATGGCTTCGAGCCACTTGGTAAAGTATTCAGTGGTCATTATGATAAATTTTTGGCCATTAGCTGAGGTGGGAGTAATTTTACCTATTAGGTCAAGCCCCCAGTGTGAGAAAGGCCAAGGTGTGACCATTGGTTATAACTCCTAAGTTGGGGCATGAATATGATCTCCATGCTTTTGAAACTAGACACACTTTGGCATGTATTGATGGACTTCTCTTTCTATGGTTGGCTAGTAATACCTCATTCCCAATAGTTTCTTAGCTAAAGTCATACCTCTAGAATGGGAACCAAATATGTCATTATGTACTTCTATTAAGGCATTCAAGGCTTCCTCTTGGTTGAGGCATCATATTAATGTTCCTTTGTGTCTTATGTGGTAAACGGTATCACCTAGGATCATGAATCGGGATGCCTTCTTAAAAAAGGTCTTTTTAAGGTTGGAGGTGATATCAGCTAGGAGGGTTCATCTACTAAGGTAGATGAATATATCATGATACAATGGGGAACCAAGACCAATAATTACACATGAAAATTTAGATTCTGGGATTTCAAAAGCTATCATAAGAATTTGTTCTACCAATAATTCACATTGAAGGACATTGTGTGGCATATCTAACAATGACCCAATTGTCACCATGGAATCTACTACCCAATAGTTCATGTGATGCATCTACTCAAAATTTATATCAATGAAAAATTCCTTAAGACTTTATACCATCTTTTTATAAGGATTAATCTCATCATCCTTGGTTTGGTAGTTGTCATTGAATTTCTTGACAATCGGATGTGTCTACATAGAATTATAACTCTTGTATCTTCCATTGAACTGCTATCATTAGACCTGTTATTAGGGTTTCATACTCAAGAATATTGTTAGTACATGAAAATAATATCTCATATGAATTTGGAATATAATCACTTTGACGGGTGATAAAGAGAATACCTTCCCCTGATATATGTTGGGTAAATGACCCAATACATTTTCCACTAATCTAATGTATTGACAAGGAACACTAATTCATTAGGAAATTCGTATATCAAAGGATTCTCTACATAGATAGGTGCTTCAACTAGTTGGCCTATGATTACTTGTCCTTTTATTTCCTTGTGCTTCGTGTACTCTATGTCAAACTTAGTCAAGATCATTACACTTTTGGCCATTTTCCTTGTGAGAGTTGCTTTGGATAACATGTATTTCAATGGGATGATCTTTGCAATAAGCTTGATTTGATGTGATAGCATGTAATGTCTAAGATTTTTTGAAGCAAAAAACACCCTAAGAATGCTTTCTCAATGGATGATTAATTCATTTCATAGCCTACCAAGGTCTTGCTAATGTAATAGATGGCTCTTTCCTTTCTATTTTCATCATGCTTTGCTAGAAGGGCACCTAGTGTTGTTGGTGTTGCTAAGATATATAGGATGAAGTTTGGTATTGGAAGCATGAGCACTGGAGGTATCAATAGGTAGTCCTTGATCTACTAGAAGGCTTTATCACACTTTCCATCCCACTTATAATTTATTACTTTATGGAGAAGATACGAGAAAGGGTGGATTTTGTCTAATAATTGTGTTATGAACCTTATAATGGACTACAACCTTCCTTGTAACCTTCTCATCTACTTCAATGTTTGTGGTGGTTCCATGTCTAGGATGGCTTTCACTTTTTCTAGATCAATTTCTATCCCTCTTTGTAACACAATATAGCCAAGAAGCTTCCCTCATGTAACCCCAAAGACACGTTTTTGGATTCATTCGTACCTTATACTCCTCAAGTTTCCGAAGATGGGTCCCAATATTTCTATGTGCTCACTCATTTTCTTTGACTTGGCCAAAAAATCATCCACATAGTCTTCGACTGTTTTGTGGATCATATCATGAAAGATGAGGGTCATTTCTCTTAGATAAGCCGCTCTTACATTCTTTAGCCCAAATAGAATCATGTTCCAACAATATGTTCCCCATGGACAAGTGAATGTGGTTTTGTGTTGATCCTCCTTAGTGATCATGATCTGATTATAGCCTAAAACGCCACCCATTAGTGATAACATTTCATATCTTGAAATTAAATCAATGATGATGTCGATGTTAGGAAGAGGGAAATCATCCTTCAGGCATGCTTTGTTTAAGTCTCTAAAATTCATCCATATTTTGATGCCCTTAGTGGGTTTGGAGACTAGTACTAGGTTGGAAACTCACTCAAGATAGTCAATCAGCGGGATAAATCCAACATCAAGAAGCATTTGTAACTCAAGTTTTACCAAGAGTGTCATTTGAGGGTGCATCTTTCACAACTTCTGCCTCACTAGTTTGGCTTCATGATAGACTGCTAAATGGTGCACAACCACTTCTTGATTGAGCCCTAACATATCTATGTATAACCATGGAAATTTGGATGTTCACTCTTTCAATAAGGTTTCTAGTTTTTTTTATTCTTCACCCAACAAGGATTCAACATAGAAAGTTATCTTGGGTGCTTCTTTTATGCCTACATTTACTAGAGTAGCCATCTCTACTAACACTGCTAATTTTTCTGGATGCATTACACTAAGGGAGAGATGGAATCCCTCATCCTTGAGTGCCTCTGAGAGGTTTTCACCCTTGGATGTGTCCTTTCTTTCTACTATTTTAGGATAAGAAAGTGTCATAGTGTGGTTTTCACTCAAAGATCTGCATGTGTTATTTTTATGTCATCAATTTTGTGATTGAAGGATTAAATCGTCTCCCCATTGTATGCTTGTGTATCTAGATCTATATCAAAACCAAATTTTTGATCTCCCCATGATAATTCATTAGAGAGTCCCATGAATTCTGAGATGGCTTCATCATTTTTGAATAAATCATTGGTCCTAATCAATGAGTTGTGGGTATCCTAGGCTTATTTCAGTGGTTTGTTCATTTGCTATGAAAGATGTTGTGGATATCATGAAGAGAGAGTTATTATAAAATAGGTCAGCAATGTCGAGGGGAAAATCATCTAAGGTAGTATCACACGATATTGGTAACCAAGAGGAAGCCTCAACCTGTTTAGTATAATTGCCTTTACCAACAATGGTAACCTTTCTAGTAGTACACCCTAATCCAATATTCTTAAGATGCTTCTCAAGAATGATGAGTTCTAGAAAAAAATTATCATTTTGTCCCAATTTCTCATTACTTTTGTATCCCCATCCCTTCATTAGCTACAATCCATATTTTTCATCTCTAATTGGAAGAACGGGCACAATTCATTCATCTTGATAAAGTAGTTTAGAGACATCCTCCTCATTGATATCTTCTTTTTTTAAACCCCTCCACTTAGTGAGGGTGGTAGATGGAACCATTTGTAATGTTTTGGAAACTTTTTTGATAGGCTTGGGTCTCCCATGAGATTTGGGTGAAAGATGTAGATCTCCCAACACAAAAGTTTCCTTCATTAGTTTATAATCTCCACAACCATCATCCTAGATCACCGCTTTGATGTTGGGAATGTTATACACAATGGGTGGTTTCATTTCAGAGGTAGATGCAAGGGATGATGGGTCAAAAATTAAAGAGGAGAAGTATGTAGGACCTTTATCATTTTTAAGGATTTGGGGTATTTTGTAAAACTTGGCCTCAAGGTTCTTGCAGTAATAAAAATGATTTGGATCTCCATGGATGGTAACTTATTTTTCCTCAAAAGGAAACTTTACACATTGGTGATAGGTTGAAGCTACCAATTTTAGGTCATGAATTTGGGATCGACCAAGAAAGATGTTGTAGGGAAGATCAAGGTCTAACACTTCACATGTGGTATCAACAATGATGGGTCACACTTGAATTGGTAGTGTGATGATTCCTTGTGATGCTTGTTCTTGATCATCATATGCTCTGATGGTTGTACTAATTTCTTTCTCAATAGAATCCTATGAATAACCCAAGTTCTTGATCAATTTAAGGGTGCAAATGTTTAGACTAGTAGCTCCATCCACTAAAAATCTTTTAACTTTATTCTTATGGACAATACCCCTAAGGTGTAAAGAACAATTATGAGATGGTTGCAATGGTAGGTCTTGTTTTGAGAAGGTGAGAAGGTGAGGGATACTGATATGCCCTATCATATCTTTAAATTTATCTATATCAATATTTTCAAGGATGGAGGAAGTGGCTAAAGCATTTTATAATATTTCCTTATGTATAGGGGATAGATTTAATAGTTCCAAGATTGAGATCTATGCAGGGGTTTTATTAAGATGATCTAGGAGATTTTAGTTGTTAGGTTTAGATTTTGGCAATGTAGGTTGTGCCCTAGGTTGGGATGATGCTCCTTGGATGGTAACCTTTCCATTTCAAGTGGTGACTCCACACTCCATACAAGGTCCTTTGATGGTAATGACAGTGACAACATTGTCACAAGAGGCAACTAGATTGGAATAGATATGATGTGCATTATTGTAAGTATTCCATTCTCCATTATCATTCGCTTTGCTATGATCTAGCATAAGGTTCTTGTATATCTTGAGATCCTGGTTATCGGTTGGTACTTCAAAAAATATGTCTTTGTTTTCTATAATATCTTGAATAAAAATTTTGAGCCTCATACAATTCAATGTTTTGAGTCCCTTAATTTTGTGAAAGTCACAAAGATCTCTTTCATTGTACCAAGGAGGTTTATCTTGTGGTTCTTGATAGTTTTCAAAATTGGGGAGTGTGATCAAGTTTTAATTTACCAATTTCTTCATGATGGATTCAATAGATTCCCCCAATTGTGTGTATTTGTGTTTAGGATACTTATTTCGATTGAGGGTTCATTGTTGTTGAGCCAACTAGTGTTGTTGAGTTGATTATTTTGTGGTGTTGATGTTTTTTTTTGGACAACTTGTGTGATGTTTGGTTGATTTGTGTTTTTCCTTTGAGCACTTATAACCACTTTAGCATCCACCATTCCATCATTCATCATGTTATTTTTCTTAGTCCAAAAATGAGGCTTGTCATTTTAACTAGTTGATGAGCAGTTGCATTTTTATTCTTGCATATTTCCCTATGAGATTAGGGCTCTCTCAATGTTGAGGGTCCTAGGGACAAGCTCATAATAAGTGGTTGTATATTTCATCTTCAATTAAAATTATAGCTCTAGATCAACATTCGTTGTGATAATTTTCACTTTTTTTTCATTGGGAATGGGCCACTTGGTTTTGCTAGCTATTTGTCTCCACCATTGCAAGAAACTAGAAAATTATTCTTCTTTATTTTTCTTGATCGTATATAACTCCTCTAAGCTCAAATCCATGTCAGGGTTGAAGGAGAAGTGATCGATGATTTCTTGAAAGGTTTTGATACTCAGAGGAAATTATGAGAACCAACCCATGGAAAGACCTATTAAACTCCATGTAAAGAGGTGCATTGAGTAGGAATCATTGTAGGCCACCTTCATGCACATGACATTGAATTTGTTGATGTGATCTACATGATTTCCTCTCCCTTTGTATTTGTCAAATTTATGGACCTCAAAACTAGGAGGGAAAGGTACCATTCTGATGTTTCTATCGAATGGATAGGGACATAGGTTTTGTTGTGCATGGGGCTTCCTTGTCTTTCCCATTTGCATGTCCTGCATTTGTTGTGTTAGTGACTTGAGTTGCAATGCTACATTGTCTTTCAGGTTTTGTGGAAGAAAATATGTTGGATATGGTGAGATGGTGGATGAATTATATGTGGGATTCTTATATGATGGGATGTTGTATGTTGTTTATGGTGGTGTGGGATATTATGAAGGTGATAGTGATGATGGTGTATATGTTCCTAACATGTTTGTATTGATGATGTTCTATTGAGGGTTATAATATTAAACCTATTTCTATTATTGTGTAAGCAATTTTTGGGCTTGTTGGTGTTGTTAGGCTGCAAGGGTTGCTTGAATTGTTTGCTATTATTGTTGTAATGTTAAGGTTTCTTGATATGCTTGTTACTATTGTTAGGCTCTGAGGGTTTCCTTTTGTGCTACTAGGGCTGCTTTTTGTTGTTGTGCTACTAAGGCTTCTTGTTGTGCTTCTTGTTGTGGGATGGCTTGCTGATAAGACTATTGTGCTTGATGTTAAGCTAGGGAATGTGCTTGCAATGTAGGATCAATTAGTTGTTGGGACATTTGTGATTTGTTTTGGGTGTTGATGATTTGATTTGGTTGTGGGTTAATGACAAGTGCTTTGGGGTTACCTTGGTTTAACATTCCTTGTAGGATGGTGGATTGGAATATAGGAATGTAATTTTGAGGTCTCATTTGATTTTTCATCATGTGGGGGACCAATGGTAATGATGATGATGGCACCATTTGATATTGTGATGGTAATGGCATATTAGGATCTTGAAATTGATTGAAAGGGTTTCCTTGTTTTTGAGGTGGGACCAAGGTATTACCTTGGTTGATGGAATTTGTGACCAAGGTGTTGTTTTGATGGGTTGATGATGGATTTGATAGATGTGTTTTGTGAAACCAATGGGGTGGCTGGAAAAATATGCCCCTTGTTGCATTAAGGGTTGATTCTATGTAAGGGTGTTGACATGCCCTTGTTGGTCTATTTGAGACACTTATCCCATACTACCTTGTGTGAAATTGGGCACACTTTTGGTACTTGTGAGGATGGATGAGGATGGTTACCCTTGAAATTTTGAGGTTGTCATAGATTCATAAAGTGTAAGTGGTTTATGTGGATATAGGGGGTGTTTGAGAAAAATAGGAGCACAAAATGTAGGTGTCCAAGTGGTGTTTTGGGGTGGATTGGTTTTGATAATACCCATAAGTGTGTTTCTTGCTAAAGGAACAGTGTGACCAAAGTCCTTGGCAAGACTAGTTGCAAGACTAGGAGTTTCATTTGACTTGTCCCTAGTGATGGACTCAATTGAAGTATAGTTGAATTCAAGCCTTGTGTCAAGATTTGTGCAACAAAATATGGGGGAATTGAATTCACTTTCTCTAAGGCTTATCATTCTTGTTTATACTCAAGGATTTCCTATTTAGTGATCTTAAATGGATTGTTTGTAATGTCTTCTTCCTCATATGGTCCCACCAGATCTTGCAGTTGTTGCGAGGGGGTAGAATGGCTTCATGGAATGAATTATTTAGGATTAATATCACTTTTTGTGGATGTAACTTTGGTTTTCTCCATGATTCTTTTATGTTGTGATCTCATCGTTACCATAAATTTTGGGTCACCTATGGGAGAGTTATGTTGAGATTTGTAATGTTTAAAATCTCTAGATGACTCAAAGTTTTGTAGAAGGGACACTCTAAGTAATTTTGGAGAAATTATGTGAAGTGGATGATTAAATGGTTAATGATAAGGGGAGTGATCTTCGCAAACTTTTTTAATGATACTTTTAGACCAAGAGGTTTGATTGGTTTGATAAAGATGATAATGAACTTGTAAATCTTTAAGGTAGACTCGCGACCTTCAAGATAAACTAGTCCACAAATGTGATAACTAAATGTATGAAAAAAAATTCATTTTGCACACAAAGTAGCTAAGCTAGTGGTTTCTGGTTGATTGATGTCTAATTTGAAAGAATGTTAGTGTGTCCAAAAGTTTACAAATTTTGGTGAAGTGAAATGTGAAATATGATGAAGGGCGGATAAAAATATTTGACCTAATGATGTTAACCTAAAGTGAACCTTTGTGTTCCAAGACCACAATAGTGAGAAAAATTATTTTCCCTACGATTAAATCTAACCCAAAAGATCGGTGTTGACTCAAATGAGAGGGAAATTTTGGACATATAATTCTAGGTGAGGGTGATCCCACAAAGCTGGTTTACAATTTCTAAGAGGAACTGATTTTTGCTGAAATCACATATTTTTAGAAAATATAATGATTTAAGCCTTTAAAAGTTCCATTTTAAGGATTCCAATTGAAGAGGGTTTGATCAAACCACCTTATATCAAACCCCCTTGGATAGAACCTCACTAGTTTTAAACCATACCTATAAATGAGTCTCCTACACCTATCAAAATGCTGATAAAAAATCACTTTTGATTTACCTTTTGGGGGATCAAATGAATTCATTTAAAATTTATTTGAAATTATTATGGTATTCCTCTAAATGAGCTATCCCATGAATATAATTTTAGTATGTTTTGGATTTATTATATATGTGTTTTTTTAGTTTTATTAAACATAGGTTTTTCACCGAAAATTAAGCTCTTTGTTTTGCACATGTGGAAAAATAGAAAATTATCATAATAATTTATTTTTGTGTTGTTTATTGATGTCCTTGATCTATTAAAAATATTAATATTTAATTTCGATACATACAGAAAATTTTATGTTGTATACAGTCCACCGATGTCTGAGTTTCAATTGGTTTGACTTCGAAACTCTATTAAGGAAAAAATATTCAATAAAAAACTATGAGATTAAATGAAAGTGCTATATATCATAGTTACAAATCTAAATTTGAAAAAAAATATAATTTAATCCTTCATACAAAAAACATTATGTTGTATACGGTGAGCGTCACTTTTTAAAAATGTTGTTTTCTGAAAAAATCCAATTTTTCATGGGAGATGGAAAAAGAAGTGCAAACTTATTCCAAAATTTTTGAAAAAAATATTTTTAGAATCTACAGACAAAATTTGATGAGACTCTACTTTGCATCATCTTAAAATTCCTCACGCTTTAGTCGCTATAGGTGCTCGAATATGAAGATTTAGTTAAAAATAATAATTTCAGTGTCCGGTTTGGCAAAACTTTTTAAGCCACTATTGTGGGATCACCTGTCACCTAACAAAGGGCGAGCATAAAAATTTCTTAACAAGATTTCCTAATTGCTGTAAAGTTTTAATGTCCATTTTTAAAAAGAAATTGAACTATCATGTCTATATTTGAAATGGGGGAATAGGGACCTTCGTTTAGGGACTTTTATGTTTTGGGAGATCATGAAGATAAGAAAAATATCTTGAAAAAGAGTTTATCTATTTCCATGCAAGAGGTGGTAATATGAGCCTTTTGGCCATAATATCGACTCTTTTCTCTTGTTTGTCTAAGATGTTTGTTGTGTTTCTCCATTATTTTGGTGTTTCTTTTTTCTCAAATGTGAATCTCCTCAAACTACTAATTATATCGGTTTGTTCTCCTTAAATTAACTCAAATTTTGGTTGTATGATAGCTAGCATAAGGTTTAGTTGTTGAAGTGGATCAATTGAATGCCAAATAGTCATAAGGTGAGAGATCAAGCACATTGTGGGGTTCAATTTTTGAGTTTTTCTTGATTAATTAATTTATTTTTACCACAAACACTTATCTTGCTTAAGTTTCAAACTAAATGTCTATGTCTAAAATACCATTCATTTCACAAGGTCCATTATCTGAAAATCGTGAAGTTAGAGTCATAGTTGCCTGTGTTAACTTTGGGAAGTATGGATTGAGATATAAGCCAAAATATTTAGAAATATCTAAGGATAAAATCCTTAGGAAAAGCATCAATATCAAAGCTTTTCAAAGGGTATCCATGCTTTCAACCAAAGGGTTTGAAATTTTATTGAACTTATAGATGTTTTTTTGAATTTTTTTAAGAATCAAGCAATTATTAAACTGAATCTCAAGTGGTATTCCAATGCACTACTTTAAAATATTCTTAAGAGTTAATGGTGAGCGACTATTAACAAAGGTTCGTAATCAAGACTTTTAGGATAAATTGGTGCCTATACATGCAACGATTTGCTCAATTAAGAGGCCCCCCCAACCCTTAGAAATATCTAAGGGTTTGGACCTATCACATAGATACCAAGGGATACATTCATTAGTATAGGACATCTACACCAACTAGTTATTGAATTCATCTCACCAATTATTTATATAGTGAACCGAAATGAAAGTACCACTTGGGTCATTCCCTCTCACAAGTTGGGAGGTAGGCCCTCTAAAGGTAACACAAATTGTGAAGCTTAAAATTATTTTCATCACCCAAGATTACTAAAAGGTGCAAGGGGAGAGGATAGGTGATTCCAACAAGAAAAGTATACTTGTGTGTTTCTCTTCACCCAAGATCACACAAAGCACAAGGGGAGTGGATATACACAACAAATACACTCAAGAAAATTAGACACACATTCATTTTAACCTTGACAAACTTAATGAGCTTGTTTTAAGCACCAAATTGAAGTGTTGGGATTGTTTTGTTCAATTTTAATTGATATAGAAAAATGAGGATATGTGGATTCACTTTTAACCAAATTTGAACATTAATTTTAAGCCCAAAAAAAATTTAGTTGGTCCTAAAATGTGAAATAAAGCATCCTAAAATGAGTTATAATTGCCCCATGAGTGTAAAAACACTTGTTACAATATATAGTTCAATGATGATATGCTCCTTCACTTCAAATTTTATTGCCCAAACCTAGAAAACTAGTTAGCCTCAAAAAAAAAAAACCAAAAGTTAGTGACATGTTAGAAATCAAATGAAATCAAAACTTTAAAACACATGTCAAAATTCAGTTTTTGTTTAGTTTACCAGTAAATAGCGATGTTGAAATCAATTGTGTCACTGGATTTCATCAAATGTGTTGCCATATCACAAGTGTGTCACTCTACAGTAAATAGTGACATCAATAACATTGCCATATCAAATGAGTCACTAAAATAAAATTCATGTTGTGTGTAAAAATAAGTCTAGCAACACTATTTAAAATACATAGTGGCAAATTTAATTGTGTGTCACTGAATTAGTTATGCATCATTGAAATTGAACTAATGTGTGTTGCAGTATAGTGATGCATTCTAGATGTGTTAATGAATCTTCAATAGTGTCGACGAATCTGCAAACACAAGTGTCTATGTAAATATGTGGAAACAATAAAAGAGTTAAAAAACACACCAATGAAACATTGTATCAAATAATCTAATTTAAAACAAACAAACTTCAAACCCAATAGATTCTTCAAAATCCTCTCATTGTCCTCTATCTCCAAGGATTTTTTTTAAGCTGCTTGCTCTCAGATTGTATAAGTAGAAGCTCAACAAAATGAAAACCTAGAGAATGAGATGATATACAAAATGCATTTTTATGCTAAATAATGTGAGATAAAGAAACTAAGAAAAAATTATGCAATCTATTCTACCATGACTATTTATGCTAAGATAAAAGCTAAGATGTGCTATGATGATTGAATTCTAAAATATTAAGATGCTAAATGCTTGAATGCTAGATTATTCAACTATAATTCTCACACTATACAAAACAGTTCAAGGATTTTCAAAGAGCCAAGAGGTATTATTTATAGATTTTTGGAGGCAAAAGCATAGTTGGCAAAGATCAACGATTGAGATTCAGACTAGTAAGATGAATGGTGATAGATGGAGAAGTTGGAGACAAAGATGGAAGCTATAGAAAAAGAAGGAACATGTTTCCTTCCCACAATATCTTTCACTCAAAAATAGAGGAAACTTGCCATTTATCAAGTTTAGTTTTGAGTTAGTTTTGGTGGTCGAAGATCATTCAACAATTAAATAATAAAATTATTTAATTTCATGTGACATGTGGATTTGGAAGCTTCTAATTTAATTATGTGTGGAATATGGACAAGAAGTTTCTAATTAAATATTAAAATATTTAATTAAATTTGAGATGGCTTTTAAGAAGATTTAAAGGTGATTTATGATTTGGAAAAATAAGAAAATTTAGAATGATTTAAGAATGATTTTGTGATTTGGAAAAAGAAGAATATCTACTTTATTCAAAATAAACTAATATGATAATTAAATTGAATAAATTGTGAAACTTATCTATATAATTAAGAAGAAATGGAAAAGTGATAATAATTAAATAAACTCATTTATTTAATTAGAATAGAAGAATTATAAAATAAATAATATAAATAAATTATTTAAATTCATTTATATGTAGATTGAATTAGAGATTAATTAAATAACTTTTATTTAATTAATTACTAGACTTATTATAATGTGACCATTTTTAGGTGTATACAACAAGAAAAACAATAATCTAACGAGAAATTTGTCAGATTTGGTTAGTAAGGCCCTTCTTCTAGTGCCAAAATGTGACCAATGACATAGTATATGTTAACTACACCTGATCCATACATATTTGAGACATGTTTAATCCACTAAGCACCATTCTCAACAAGATATTCAATATCAATAAAAATGAAGAAGCCATTAAAATTAGTATGCTAAAACATGAAAGCTTAACAAACATCTATTTTAAGACATTGAAATTTATCCTATTGGTGGAGTGGTCTTGAATTGATGTGGAATGGTGACCCTTTCCCAAACCCTTGGATAATGAGTTTGTTTCAATAAGTTCTATTGAAGAAAAGTGATGAAACCGATGAGAGATGTGCGTGAAACATGATGAAATCTATTTTAACATGATAAATGCTATGATGTTTTATTTGAATGTATGTAAATCAAAGCTAAATTGCATAGGATTATAATATGTAAGCCATAGATTGAAAATATGCTAAATGGGTGTAAACTAAGTTACCATGGAATCCATTAATGGAAGCTAAGCTAACAATGCATGAAAATTAACCTAAAATGTTTTTTAAACATAAAAAATGGATGCAAATGAGAGTGATTTTAAACAACATAAGTTTTCTCTTAAAATGTGGATCTTTATTCAATAGATGCAAGGTCTATTTATAGAATAGGAAAAAAGAAATCAATGGTCAAGATTGAAAGAATCAATCAATGGTCAGGATGGAAAGAATATGAAGGTAGGGATCATGAATTCCCATCGAGAGTTAAGAATGCATGTTGATATTTAATCACGGGCTCACAGTCATACAAAGAAGAACACTTTCAAAACTTGCTCAAGAAGTTAGTTGAAATTTTGTTACAAGGAAGAATATGCTCTTTTTTTGAATTAGTGAAAAGGGAGAATATTCTTAAAGAATATTCTCATTCAAGTGGATGAGGAAAATTATCATTTATCAAATTAAAACAAAGTTTTAATGTGCAAAGGGGAGGGATATTCCATAGGAATATTCTCTTTTGGAGTAATTTAGGATTTAGCATTAACTAATTAATTTATTTAATGAAAGGGGTGAGATTGGGATATTTAATTAAATAACTAGAATAACTAGGTTTTATTTATTTAAATAAGAAGAAAAAGGGGCTAAATTAAATAATTTTGATTTATTCAATTTAACAATATGAAATGTGAATATGATAGAGAGTGAACTAACTTAATTAGATTAATTAGATTAATAAGTGAAAATGAAGCCTTTAATTAAATAGCTAGGCTAATTTAATCAAACAAGTGAAAAGAGGATGGATTTTAGGATGAAACGATGTTAGTATATTAGATATGAGTGTGTGATATCATTCAGGACAATTTTAAGTTTCTACAATAATGTACATATACAACACATTATCTCTCTTCAATTTGATAGAAAATTTCACTAGCACCTATGAGCTTGTAGATAACTATACATACCACTATTGCAAGGATTCAAAAAATATAAGAATTGAAAAGAATAAACCATAAATGGTTTACAAAGCAAGGGCCTGAAACTAGGCACCCATCTCCTCCATGAGAAAACCAACACCTTACTTGACTTGGTCAATGTCTTGGAATAAAATATCTCCTCTCACACCCCTTATCTATCATAAATCTCATCATAATGGTCATATTATCTCATTGGGGATTTGAACTAAGGTCCAACAAGCTACCTAGAATTTTATGTCACAACTCACAACTTCTTTTAAATTATTTGAGTTATATTTGTATTCAATTTCTATGTTTTGGGGTTTTTGAGTAATATGAAATAATCAAAGTAAACATAATGGGGTGTTGAATTCTCAGAAAAATTAATTAGTTTCTAGTTATAAGTCTACCACTTGAGACCTAACCCTAGTTGGAGTGAGGGACATCATACCATTTGATGGCTAGTAAAACATTATTTCTTTATCGATTGGATACATTGGATGAGGATGCATGCTATATGTAATCATGTTTAGCTAGTTAGTCCTTCTACTTCACCACTTTCTCCAAGATCAAAAGTTAGTTATCTTTTCATTGCATCTTTTCCTCACCGTCATGACTCTTCTTCACTTTCATCAACATCAAATGATGCTCACACTCAAACATGGCACTTGTTTATTCCTTGTATACCTTCTTCTTAAACCTTTGAATTAAAAAAAATATTAACCCAATTTAAATGAGTTTTTCTATATTTTTATAGAGATATTTTACTATTAAATAACTAAAATGATACAACCAATAATTTAAAACTAAAAACTTTATAAAAGATTTAATAAAAGAAATTAAGTATATAAATTAATATAAATAATAGGGTCTTATCATCTTTAAAAATCTAATGTAACGTTGCCTTCTAAAAATGTTTCTAATAAATGTGAATGGAGTTAAACAAGAAAATTGGATCCTTAACTTTTATCGATGATAATATGATGTCATGTTAAGTTCGTTGTGAATTATTTTGTGGGGATGGGGTGGCCGAGTTTTTCTAGTCTTCTTCTATGACTTTTTGGGTTTGATCTAACAAAATAATAATAAAAAAATAAATATGCGGTTGTAAAGGCAAGCATGCATAAATAAGTCTTCCTCTAGAAAAGTCACAATTTTATATTCAAAAGGGAAAACTATATACAACGAAATAATAATAATACAAATATTGCTTCGCTAGAAACATTGACAAAATGCATTGGATAACTCTCAAGACAGATTTTTAGCATGGAATAAAAAGGTGGCAACGTGTATGAAGTTGATGGTCCCATTTGCACTAATTTCCAGAAATGTTTTGAGTATAGGAAGCTCCTTCAAAATACAAATGACAAAAAAATATCAAAGATATTTTGATTCATATGTCAAGTTAAATTGATTTTTATTTTGTCTATTATACATAGAAATTATTATAATATTAAGAATTAGTAAATGTTAGAAAGAGAATTTTATTTCTATTTGTATATATATGAAATTTATATATATGTATATATGTATATATGTTATTATACAAATTAAAGATGATACTATATTGCTATGAAATATAAAACATAGGTTTCTTTTTGAATTAATAATAATTTAAAATGAGAATTTTTGGTTGGAATATATTTGTTGATTATTCACTTTCTAAGCTTATCATATGCTAACTTTGATCATAGGATACTAAATAATCCATAATTCTCATTTCTACCTTTATATTTTTTATTTTTTTAATTCCTCTTAGAACATAATCCATATTAATACATCCCTTCTTCTTATTTGTGCCCCTCATATCTCCAACTCAATGTTTCAATTTCACCACTCCTACATCCAAATCTAAATGAAAGTTCTTGAATGTATATTAATACATGATTATGAATAAAAAATATTAATAATACTGTTATACTATGATTATTTTACATTAATTCTTAATAGAAAACATTTTTGATAAATTTTAAGGATAACCATTTGATGTGAACGTGTGGTCATTCTTGAGTTTAGTTATATTGTTAGATCAAGAAAATAAATTAATACTTTGCATAGAGTGAACCAGAAGAAAGAAGAGACAAGAATATTCACCCATCTCATATCTACTCACCAAAACAAAATAAAAGTCCTCTTGAATATTATTATGTTGCAATTATCCATTAATACCTAAAAAATGGTGAAGAAAGGTAATTTATTTTTTATAATCATTACCACGTGATACACTAATTTAATGTAAGACACCCTTTTGGGAGATACTCAAGAGGAGAGTCATTTCCTATTTTCCTTACATATTCTCCTAGAAGGTGTACAAGGATAAGTCTCTTTTTTTAGTCAAACATGTATTTCTTCTATGGAGTAGAAAAACCTTCATGATTTCACTCACTTAGGAGTAAACATATTTGTATGCAATATCGACATAAATGACATAATCAATTCCATTTTGTAACATTATAAAGTATGAAACATATAAAGATATATAAATTTAAATATATTTTTTGAACCCAAATTTTGATCTATTGGACACAACCCCCAACCCTTTCCATTATCTTATGCAAAAATATAAGAAGAAATATTAATATAATTACCCTCTCTACCCTTGATACATAGTAATATATCTATCTATCTTTTCAAATATTAAATAGCCATTTATGAAATTACTTTCTTTGATATTTTCTAAGTAGTGACATTCCTAGGGTGGCATGTCTTTCTTGACATAATCCAAGTTCTCAAGTTCTTTATTCTATAAAATTTAATCAATTTATTTTTTTGAAAAAGAAGCCTAGTTGAAAGACATATTTTTATTCATAAAATTAACTTATCAAAATAATAACACTAGTTGACCTTTCTTGTCACAATATCAACTATAGTGGAAGTTCAAAGAAAATTGTATCATATGTATATGTAGTTACAGACACATACAAATTATCACAATATTAAGAATATTATATGTTCAAAGAGATTTTTTTTATTCACAATTTTATTAATATATATACATAGACACACATATTTGTATATATGTGTGTGTCTAATATATATGTATGTATCTACACACACACACATATATGTATATATGAATGTGTTTGTGTATGTATTATACATATATATTTGTATACATATATACATATTCAAATGAAGAAAAATGGGAGGGTCCTAGGGTTTCCCAAAATGGAAAAGTGGATCCAAAGAAGGAAAAAGGGGCCCTACTTCTCTAATTTCATTAGGAAATGAGATCCACAAAATGAAATGACTATTAACCCCTAAGTGAATAAATTCCAAGTGTCAATCTACAAATTTCCTTTTCTTACAAAGATGGGGGTCTAGGTCAAACAAAATTTTGGGGAGAAAGATTAAAAATAATAAATCAACTCTAAAATGTAATCTACAACTTGGATCTAATATATTATGCATAAAACTAAAGGGGAAAATCTATGAGGAATAAATGTTGTGCACTTTCAAAAGTTGTTGTTTCTACAAGCTGAATAGTGACTCATTCACCCTAGGGGTTATGGGTCCTAGCAAAATTTTCTAGAAAAATTTGAATCTAAGATTGAAGTCTTAGACTTGCAATTACTCCATGTAGCTTGATACCTCCACTTGTGGATCTCAATCTAGGAAAAATTTATAAAACAAATTATTGTTTGTTGGTGGATAGGGGTTTGCTTCATTCAAACCCCAATTTTGGTAATTAAACCTTGATGAAAAGAATGGATCTAAAACATTAAATGTGTGTGCAATCCTAACATTTAGTGTTTCTAAGATTAAGAAACAAATGATTCAAATAAACCCTACTCAAGTGTGTTAGAATAGTATCCCTAAATGAACATGCACAATGATGAGGACCTACTTTAGGAGATCTAAAATCACCCTAATAAGTCACAAATTTGATTATACCTTCCTTTAGGCTAAAAGTAGAAATATAATAGAATATGGAATCATTGAAGAAACAAGTCATTAGGCTTGGTTGAATGTCTTGCCCATATCTCTCGAAACCCAGAATCCAACATGATCCTCTATAGGAATCTATCATTAATCCTTCGGAAATGCTTGATCTTGATATAAAAATGAGCTTGAAGACCTACAAAAAAACTCAAATTCTACTCCAAGACTCAAATTTTGAATGCTTCTTCTTTCTCTTGAATATGAATACTTGATCTCATGTGAACTTATCTTTCTTTTCTTGTGTAAAATGAATGTGAGACTTAGTTTTATAGGCTTCCTTTATAATTTTCCAATTACCAGATCCTGAAAGATGACATGTGAAATTTGAATTTGAGATCTTGAAATGCTACAAAAAAAATATTAAAATTTGAGTTTAGGGCACTTAATGAGGACCCATTCACCCATGGGCAAATAGGTCCTGACCTAAAACTTCAGGACTCCACAAATATTGAGGCATTAATTTAATTCATAAAATTTATTCAATGCGGGTTGTGATGTCAGTAATTAAATAAATTTAAGTAAAATAGACTCGAGATACATAATAAAGGGTATTAAGTGTAGGGTATGTGCAGGATCATCATGGAAAAAACAAGCCCTTAAGTGGCAAAAAATTTAGAAAAATCAGAGTTAGGCAACTTGACATAAAAATTTGAATAAGTTATCTATATTATTTCAAAAATATGTACGAATAGAATTTATAGATAATTGAATGTAGTTTCTAAATTACTAGGTTTATTTACAAAAAAATAGTTTATATTTGGTGAAAATTTGAAATTTCAATAGAGTAGTACTTAAATTTTAGGGAAAAAATAAGACGTAGGTGTTTGTCTGACCACCCTAACCACATTAAAATGATAATATTTTTTTATAAGATTTTAGATATAAGTAGAGGACTCATGTCCCGATGTGATGCATATTTTTTTGAAATTTTTTTTTGAGTAAATAATTAATTATAATTTTTGTACGACAACTTTAAAAAAATATAAAGACTCGTATATCTCACCACCTTAACTTGGTCAAAACTTCATGATTTTTTTTTTTAATCTTATAGTATGCAAAGCATAGAATGTGATGCATTTTTTTGATTCAAAAAATATGATACCATGTGAGAGCTATAGATGTTTTTCAATTAGCCTAAAAATCAGGACTTTAGTCATAATTCGATAGAAAATGAATAATAATTATTTATTAAATTAAAAGTAAAGAATAATTTATATTGGTCGAAATCTGAGAATCTCCTTTAAAAACCCTTTTTGTTTCATCAATTTTGGGTAAAAAAAAGTTGTCAGCCACATACCCATCATATTGCCACTTTTTGGCCCATCATGATCCTACACATACTCTGTAGCTATTAATGAGGTCTTAAAATGCATTAATGAAGAGGTCACAAAAATAGGTCCAAATAAGTGAAATTGTACTTTCTCCTAGAAAGGGGTTTAATTTTCTACTCTACATTTAGTCCCCACTTTAACGACCATATGACACTACGTGCATATGCAAGGTAAAGGAATTTTAACAATAAACTTTATAAAAAGGATACTCATATAGATCTATTAGGGATAATGAAGCCCCCACTATAGTTATTTGCAAAACCACAATGTTAAGAACCACATCCTATAGCACAAATTCATTAGTCTTTAAAAAATTCTCTTATCAAAATTCTATAGAGAATGAATTCGAGGGTAGATGTATGCCACCCTTGATTTTACTTTCTTTACGAAGGTGGAATCAAGGTAGCCATGTAACCACATCAACTTACTCAAGTCTTATCATAGTGTATTTAAAAGTACCATACCATATACTGATAGAAAATTGATGAGACTAGGAGTAAAATTATGAATCCAACACAATAAATGGCATAAAAATGGAGTTCTCTAGCCCCCAATATGTTGATTTGAATGAAACATACCTAAAGTAAAATATACATATTTATAATTAAACTAGGTATATATGAATAAAAATGACATTTTTATCTCATTTTTACATTTACCTCTTTTCAATTTACATTGGTGTAGAATTATCTAGGATGCCAAGCAAACAAGCCTACAGGCCTCCTAGACTTGATGTTCTTCACAATGAGGTGGCACGAGGCATGATCTGACCTATGGTGAGTGGATTATTCATTGTTTTGTCTTTGTTTTCATGCATTACAATATTTTTTCATGTATTTTTAGTATTTTCAAGACCTTGGAAAATAAAGTCACAAAGATCCATCTTTGTCGCAAAGCGTCCTTTGTTTGCGCAAAGTGTCTAGAAATGTCTAAAGTGTCTAGGACCACCCGTTGAAAAATGGCACATCTATCCTAGAGAAGCCTTAGTTTACTTTTTGAATTATTAATGAATATATTTAGAATTTACTTTACTTATTTTATAATTTATATCCCTCCTCGAACCTAACAACATCTCAAAGGAAAATAATTTTGTTTTCTTTGAGACCTCATCACACGATTATCAGAGGATGAGATCATTATTCTACATGATACAAGATTATTCTAGGTGTATGCTATGCCAACAATGAGATATCATGATGTCATGGTGCTATCCCTAGTAGAGAGCTAGGATGTTGATACCTGCACCTTTCATCTACCTACTGGGGAGATTAATATTACTTTAGAGGACATATACCACATCTTATGATTACCCATCCGGGGTGAGCTTGTACACTCGACTAATGAGTGGAAACATGAGGAGATGTGGGATGATGTCTTGTAATTTCTAGGGAACCCCCATCTAGGAGTTGAGTGTTGGGTCTCGTGTTGAGCTTAGATAACTAATACACACGTAGATGCCACTACTCTGGTGGATTATGGTCATTACTACATCACTCACACTAGTTCCTGATGGATCACGGGCCCACTTAGATGGAGGATTGGTTCACATTATTCAAGATATGGAGTAGAATAGGACCATCTATGCTTGGGGTCATAATATGTTGACAAATTTGTACTATGATCTAGGGTGATTTGTTTACTAGAAGCTAGATTGTATAGTGCACTATACACTTACAGGTTTGGTGCTTTGAGCATATCATGTGCACACAAACCACAAGTTATCCTTCAATAGCAACCATGGGATACTAACAGGCCTATAGTTATCCACTAAGGTAGGCATGACAAGAGGGTGATTTGCTTCAATGGTGTGTTAGGCTTGATTGATTTGATGAGGGTGATATCTCATGGAGACCATATCTCAAGATGCGAAAGTAGGCAGATGAGAGGCATGACCTTGTCAAACTTCAACATGATTAGTTTGTTCTAGGGTGTTATGACTATATAGTGAGACCTTTCTATTATGATAATGTCATTCACCAGTTAGTTCAGATACATATTCCACCATGGGCTCGACCTAGATTTCTATGATCAACATAAATGCCCCTAGACCTAGAGACACTTGTCATCTTACTATTAAGGATGTTTACATTAGTGATTCAAAAGAAAAGGACCATTACATTGAACCCCCTATCTCTAATGCTGATTTCTTAGGAACCACATGAGACTATGACTAGTGGTGGGTTGGAGCACAACCATGCCATGTATTTCCTAGACATCACCCTATGGGCCATGCAGGACCTCTTCTTGGGCACAAAGATGATGGGGATGATGAATAGGTCAATGAAGATATAGATGATGATGATATAGTGCATGAAATATTTCTAGATGAGGAGGAGGATGATACCCAATCTATGAGTGAGGATACTGATGAGACAAATGAGGATCCAATTTCCCCTAAGAGGAGAGATGCACCTCCTACATGGGTAAATAGATCATGTGCAACAACCGTAGTATATATTTTCTTTCATGAGCATGGGGAAGCCAGTGATAGCGAGCCATCCACACTTCCATATCTCAATAGGTGCTAGCACTAGACCCTAAGGGGTCTAGCAATCATAGACCCTGCTAGCATTGTATTTTTTATTATATATACTTGAACTCTTTATGCATAATATATATGAGAATTTATGTTTTTTTATTATGTTGGATTAGATGTCAATGTGATTTATTAAATAATCCTTGGAGTATTTAATAAATTTCTCCATGATCTAATTTTTATGTGGTTTAATTAAACTCTTAAATTTACCTTAGATACTACATTATTTTCCACTATGCTATGTTAAATTAAATTCACTTATGATCTAACTTTGAGAACACTAAATGCATATAAGGATCTAATCTAACATAGCACACAAGATAAATTTGAATAATATGCAAACTAAAGTAACAATTCAAAGTAACTTTAATAATCACCTTAGACTCTAAGAAACACTAAGATTTTTTTGTCAAAGAATGAAGAAATGTGAGATACAAATAGAACACTATCTACTTAATCTAGCAACACTACTTTAATAGTTCATACTATTCAAAGATTATATTAGGTGTAGTACCAATGAAAATTAGCAATATTAGTAGGTTCTTTTAGAGGTGTACCATCCATTTCCATTAATGTATAGGAACTAGACCCATAATTTTCTTCAATTAGGGCTGAATTTTCCTTTTTCATTTGGAGAAGCATTTATGTTACGTTGATTCTGATACAACAACAAGTCACCTTTATTAATGTGTGAAGGATGACATGATAATTATAACTATGTTACATTCATTTGGAATAAACTTGGAGATGCTCAAGAACATTGATACACTATTCATCAATAATTTCACGTTAATTTAATCATTTCACATTATAGGTATTGTCATCAATAATCACTTTAAGAGAAATTCACAATGAAATAATTTCTAACTCCAAGGGAATTATTGCATCACCACCATAAACAAGTATGTAGGGAGTGTTTCCTGTAGATTTTCTATTACTTATATGATAAGCCCACAACAAATAAGTTAGTTGGGTGTGCCAATATTTGTTATGCTTACTTACTATTTTCCTTAAGATTTGTTCAAGAGTCTTGTTAGTTGATTATTCTTGACCATTTGAGTATGGATAATATGGTGTTGAAAATAAATATTGAATATGAAATATTTCCAAGAATTTTTTCACGTCTTTATTCTTAAATGGAGTTCCATTTTCTGAAACTAATGTGGAAGGAAGATAAAAATGAGCAATAATATGCTCCAATATGAAATGACATACTGCATCAGTTGTTGTGGAATGAAAAGCGATAGCTTCTACCCACTTTGTAAAATAATTTTTGCAGTAATTATGAGTTTATGTCTAGTGGAAGAGGGTGGTGATATTTTTCCAATAAGATCCAAACCCCAAACTGAGAATTTCCAAATAGGAACTTGGGCATGAAGCTCAAAAGTGAGAGAATGAATAAAATTGTTCTGTTTCTAACATTTAAATGAAATTTCTTAATGTGAGCAAAATAATCTTGTTCCATGTGTCTCCAATAATATCCTATATGGATTAATTTTTGAACTAACAATCTACCGTAAAAATTTCCTCCACAAGTGTGCACCTACATGAGCTTCTTCAAGCAACATAGAGATTTCAGATTGTTTAAGACATCTAAATCAGATACCATCAAATGACTATCTATACAAAATGTCCACTAGAATTATGTACTTAGATGCAAGTTTTTGAAGACGAGCTCAAGTGTTCTTAGTTGTAGGCTCAATAAAGGTACCTTCTTTTAAGTAATTCAATATCATTGTATACCATTCACTAGAGTTCTCAATTTTAATTAATAACACTTCTTTAACTTTTTCATCTATCGATGGTTCTAAGATTTTTTGGATTGTAAATTTGTAGTTGACAAAAGGATCTTTAGGAGATACAAGAGAAGAAACACTTTCCATTGCATCTGCATGTCGATTATCCTTTCATGGTATGTTGTCAATGGTATATGATTCAAACTTATCTAATAATTTCATCATGTGGTATTTAAATCAAATGGGTTTATCATGTTTTTTTTATATGAAACATTTATTTATTTAATAAATAATTGAGAATCACCGAATATAGAAATGTGTTGAACACCTAAGGCTAATATTGCACGTATACCAGTGATTAAAGCTTCATACTCTACAATGATATTTCTACATAGGAAATTTAGATGTAATTATAATGGAATAGGCTTACCTAAAGGAGGAATTATTATAACCCTAGCTCTAGAGCCAATTCAACACTTAGAACCGTCAAAATACAATTCTCGTGTTTCTTTTTCTTTTTCGATAGTCAACACACTTTCATTATATTAGGTAATTCCAGGTGAGAAGGAGCATCGAATTAATAGTCGGTTAAGGATTGTCCTTTGATTTCCTATTGAGAGAAAAATTTAAGATTAAAATTAGTTAACAACATAACCCATTTAGCTAAGCATCTTGATAAATCAGTTTTGGAAAAAATGTCGTCACATAAAACTTTTGCATTTAGCAAGCAATGTCTCAATTTACTAATAGAAAATACAAGAGCCAAGAATTTTTTTTTCTATCATTGTATATCACATCTCGTATTTAATCAAATTTTGACTAATGTAATCAATGGGATGTTGTCTAGCACTATCATCTTACTAGGTGAACAACGTTGCTAGAGCATGGGATGATGTTGTTGCATAAAAGATGAATGGTCTTTCTTGTATAGTAGGTTGTAAAATAAGAGGAGTAGCAAGATAATATTTCAAACTCTCAAAGCCCTATTAACAATCCTCATTCCACTTAAACTCAACTTATTTCTTAAGAAGTTGTGTAAAGGTTACTATTCGATCTGCTAAGGATGCTACAAATGGCACATAGCTTGACTTCTCCCTTGTAGGGTATGCAATTGAGAATTTTTTTTAGGAGGTGGCATGTTAATGATAGCATCAAATTTATTTGTTTCCACCTCAATGCCTCTGTGATATACTATAAAACCTAACATTTTACTACTATCCACACCAAAGACACACTTTTTCAAGTTCAGTCTCATGTTATACTTTCACATTCTCTCAAAGATCTTTTAGAGGATGCTAACATTTTCTTGTCGAGTTAAATATTTGGAAAGAATATCATCAACATAATCTTTCAAAATATTTTGTATGTAATCATGAAATATCAATTTCTTAGCTCTTTGATATGTTTCACCTATGTTCTTTAATCCAAAAGGCATAACCACCCAACAAGATGTTCCCCAAGTTTTAAATGTTGTCTTATATTGATCTTGAGGGTTGATAAAGATTTGATTATATCCTGAGAATTAGTCCATGAATGACAACAAAGCATGTCCCAGAGTCCAATCTACTATCTGTACACATCTAAAATTGGTCATGGTTAATCGAACTTGTTAATTAATTAAATATTAATTATTTAATTAATGTTCTTAAGTCATCTACATATAAATAAATTTAATTATTTATTTATATTGTTCATTTTCCAATTCTTCTAATTTAATTAAATAAATAAAGTTTATTTAATTAATGCTACATTCCTCTTAATTAATTAAATAGATTTCACAATTTATTTACATTAATTATCACAAGTTTAAATTCTAAATTTAAATGATATTCTTCAGTCCGCATTTAATTAAGACATTTTCTAAATTTCCCACTTTTCTCACAAAATTAATTATTTTCAATATTTAATTAAAAAAGTTTTTTCTCTTCTCACATAATTAAATATTTTTAATATTTAATTAAAAGTCTTTTCATTTCTCACACATAATTAAATATTTATTTATTTAATTATGAGAGACACCTTTCAAATTGTCTCTTCATTTCTCCATCTGTCTCTTAGAATTCCATCTTCTTTTCGAATTCTCGATCTCTCACCATTCATTTTAACAGGTTTGAACTCAACCATCGATCTTGGCCAATTGAATTCCTACCTTCAAAAATCTATAAATGCAACCCTCTTATGAGTGGAAAAGGACCTCGAATCTTAGATTTTCATGCATAGTTACTATAGTCGCATTCATAGCATTTCAATTTTCATAAGCTTAATCTTGTAGCAATGCATATGCATTTTGATTAATCTCATTCTCTCAAGCTACCATTCTACAAGCTGTTATTTTAAACAACTAAGAGCAAGCATCTTGATATGAATCCTTGGAGATAGAGGACAATGGGATGAATTTGAAGAAGTTGTGGTTTAGAGTTTGCATTTACTTTCTTTAATTTAATTTCTTCAATCTAATGTTTCATTGGTGTATTATTTTAGATTCAATTTGATTTACACATTCTAACATACACATTTCTGGCACCCACCATGGGACCAAGCCCCACATTTACTTTTTCTGACAGGTGACGGACAAAAATCACATATTGGTGCATACGAGTCTTGGTTAGGCACATACGAGGACTGTTTCAGCGCATACAAAGACTGTTTTGACACATTCGTGAGATCTTTCGGTGCATACATGACCTACTTTGATACATAGACACTCGATTTTGGTGCATCCCTAGGAGTTCTTTCGGCGCATACATGACCTATTTCCACGCATACATAACCTGTTTCGGTGCATACAGTTGTAAAAATTTAAAATTTTGATTCCAACGAAATCCGCAGACAGGATTTTTCTAATGTTATTTTTTAACAGAATGAACCAATCCTAGGGTAGACATTTAAATCTGAATTAACTAATCCTAGGAAAGTCACCAAACATAATTTTCTTTTGGTTAAAATGAATCCCATGTTTTAGTGAAGCAACATCTTCACTTAGAATAGAGAATTTGGAGATTTGGAGATTTAAAATTGAACCATTATTTGTTTGTTGTGATTGTGGGTAATAGGTCTATGCTTTCCCCTTAACTGGGTGATCAGAATACCAGACTTACCTTTTATTTTCCGCAATTTAATGCTATATTACATCCTTTAGAAGGACTGCTCTTGTGGGAAAAAGTACTCACCCAAGAGGAACGACCTAAGTGGGAACACCTAAAGCCAAGGTTTCCAACCCACTTTGATCAAAGGCAAGTTGTTGATGAAAATCCAACTTGACAGTAGTGCATAGGATAACCATCCCCAAAACCTTTGTTCTAAAGGTTGAGAGGTCTCTCGAGGGAGTATATCTATTTTCCACACTAAACGGATACCCTTACTACGAACCATAGTGTAGAAAGTCAGTCGTTCTAGTATCCAAACATCATATTAATCATGGTGCAAGGGGAGGGAAGAATCTGCCCCCAAGACACTCACCATATAGTCGCCACAGATTGTTTGCTCAAGGGATTCGATATCCACTTCCGTCACTTTGAGTATGCACCTGGAAAAGAAAAAAAAGGGTGCCCTCTAGGGGGTGACAAGGTTGTGTGAGTCGACGTGATTTTAAGCTATGGGCTATGATTACTATGATGACCTATTTGACAAATTAAGAGTGAGTCTGACTGAAATGCTTATCTTGTTTAAAACCTCTAGAAATCTCAAGAATATACACTCTTCATTTAGATTTTAGGATTAACGAAACAACTATCTACTTCTATGCTGTGTTTTTCATATTTAAATCAGATTAAGATCATCCAAAACAAGAAATTTTTATCAAACTGTCAAAACATGTCGGTCTCAGAGATAATTTAGTGCATCCTGGGTCTGTTTAAGCACATTTGTTCTCTATTTCAGTGCATATGTGCTCTATTTCGATGCATCCATGCTCTGTTAGTGCATTCATGCTCTGTTTCAGCGCATCTATGCTTTGTTTCAGCGCATATGTGCTCTATCTTAGCATATCTGTGCTTTGTTTCGATGCATATGTGCTCTGTTTTAGCGCATCCGTGTTCTGTTTTAGCGCATCTGTGCTCTATTTCGGCACATATGTACTTTGTTTTAGCACATCTGTGCTATGTTTCGGTGTATTTGTGCTTTGTTTTCGTGCATCTGTACTTTGTTTTAGCGCATATGTGCTCTGTTTTGGCACATTCGGTCTTTGTTTTGGCACATCTATTTTTTTGAGCCTAGGTAATTTTTTGACTTTCAAAAATCAAGTCTTATAGGTCTAGTCTTTCCCATGCTCAGAGTTTGGAAGTCTACAACATTTGTTAAGAATTCCTTAGAAAGAAAGATTAGAAAGCCCAAGAAGTTTCTTAGTTATAAGAAAGTATTAAAGAGGAGGAAATTTCTATATCAAATTCGAAAGGTCCTGCCTGAACACAAAACCTTTATTCATTGATATCACGACTATATTAGAGGTTTCACTAACAATTATGCTTTAGAACCCTTATATTCAAGAGCTTTCTTCCAAAGAAGAGCCCTTTCTCAAAGGCATAACCATAGTCAGCGTATTCATCCTTCTTATATTCCCCAACCTCCTATCACATATGCTACCCATCCAAATCAAATTTTGCAATAGAGAACTCAAACACATTAGTCATCCATTAAATTCATCTATCTACAAAGCTAAGATCAAACTTCACAAAGTGCAAAATCATCTTTATTTTTGATCTTTGGTTTAATTCCCACAAATAGGATTTTCATCCTTTCACTCAGGGAATCACGAGCTAAAGATTAAAAATCTTTTAAGTCATAGAATCTTCATTCTATCCTAACTTTCATCACCATTGCACTATTTCATTCCTTTGATCAAAGTTAGTAGGATTTGAGTAAAGCTTATGCCTATTACCACGAGATCTCGAAAACACATAGAAAAAGATGAAAGTACAATGAGCAAAATGGGTGATAATAGTGAGAGGGAGGAAAACCCCTTTAACACTTCAAATACTAAGGAATTAATAGAAGAGAAGCTTCAAGAAGCAGAGCAAGATCCTCAATTCCATACTCTTATGGAAAAGATTTTAGAAAGGAACAAGGAAAGATACTTTCTTTCTTTAGCTATTCAAGGAGCCAAGTTACCTACTAATTTTGACATGGAAGGGATTAAAGAAAATCCTGAAACTCCTCTTAACAATTTTAGTGCCCTTACTCAACAGATTAAGGAATTACAAGGGCAAATAAAATAAATGCAAGGGGGAGAAACAAATAAGTATGTTTTGGAGGAAATATGTCCTTATCCATTCGATAGAAATCTTTGATTGATTCCTTTTCTAAAACATTGCGAAATCCCTAAATTTGATAGATATAATGAGAAAACTGACCCCATTGAGCATGCAAGGGAAATCCAAAATGTGAGCTTAGAATTTGGGCATGAAGATACCTATCTAATGTGATTGTTTCCATGAAGTCTGGGTGGACAATCCATGGAGTGGCTTTCAAAGATCACTCCCCCCATGAAAACTTTTGAAGAGTTGATAAATAAGTTTATATCGCAATACTCTTACAATATTCAACACCAGATAACCATGCTTGATCTTTGTAAGATAAAACAAAGAGTAGGGGAATCTTGAACTACATTTTTGCAAAGATGGAGAAGAGTGTTTGCTAGATAATCTCGTCCTATTCCTGAAAAGGAAAAGATGGAGATCTTCATCGATAGTCTTAATGAAGAAATGAGTTACAGACTAAACCTTCATTGTCCTCCATCATTTGAAAAATTGATTTAAAACGCAATTACTATTGAAGGTGCATTAATCAAGCGTGGAGTTCTAAAAATTGATAAAGACGGTTCAAATTCGTACAACAACAACAACAACCATAATAACACCAATGACAAGTCACAATTTTTGACTCAAAATAAAAATGTTGTGAATGATGGGGTAGTAGGTGCTTACAACTTGAATATGAAGCCTACCATCCTTAATGTGTTAGGTGTTCAATGTAACAATAATATCAGAAATTCTAGCACCCAAGGCAATTTTTCTAATCAAGGAAACACAACTAACACTCGTGGAAATAATTTTGGCAATAATACAAATTCAAATGTGCCTATACCATCATATTTTTCAATTTGATGGAGTTTCACTCCCTTGGGCCAATCTTTGGAATCCATTCTCAAAGAATTATTGAATCAAAATGCTATTACATTACCACCACAAAGAGATTATGAGCCTCGAGTTAAACCACCATCGTGGAATGACTCACACTTCTATGATTACCATAGGTGCAAAGGTCATAAGATAAATAGTTTCCAAGGGTTGAAGAATGTTGTTCAAGATTTGATTGATAACCGTACCATCACAGTTGAGGGACATAATGTCAATAATGATCATTAAGCATTCAAGAATCCGCTCCCTAATTATCACAAAGGGGAATCCTTGAGTGACAAGGGCAAGAATGTTAATAACATCCATGACATTATTATCAATCATATCTATACTGATGACCCTGAAATCAATGCTATCTAAATCAAAGGTAAGCTAGAATATCGATAGGTCAATGTTACGACAAGGGGACAAGTCAAGATCATTGTCAAAGGTGGCTCATCTAAAGCAGAAATTCCCCCTCCAAGTCAATACAATTTTGTTGAGCAATTATGAAAAACATCAGCCCAAATTTCTATCTTGGAACTTTTAAAGTAATCACCTGCACATAAGGACATTCTAGAAAAGGCTCTTGTTGATACAACTGTATCTCCTGATCTAGATACCGATAAATTTCAAGCCATGGTGGGACATTTGTCCTCCAACACATGTTTATCTTTTTTTGAAAGAGATGATTCATCCATAACCCATCCACATAATTCATCACACTATTTAGAAGTCATGGTTCACAAAGCCCGCATTAGACATGTTCTTATAGATGGGGGAGCCGGATTAAATATTTGTACTTTAAAATTGGTCCTAGCTTTGGGATATTGAACAGACTCTATAGATCCACAGAGGAAAATTAAAATCAAAGCCTATGATGATGAGGAAAGACTTCCAAAGGTCTCATCATGCTACCAATCAAAGTGGGACCTGTTGTGAAGAATACCTTTTTCCAAGTTGTCAATCACGATCTAACTTATAACATACTATTGGGTCGTCCATGTATTCATGACATGCAAGTTGTTTCGTCTACTTATCATCAATGTTTGAATTTTCCATATGATCACCAAGAAGTAACAATACCCTCTAATCACAATAGCAGTCAAACTTGTTCTAACCTAAGAGCAACTCAGGACACATTCGTCCCACATAATAGAGAGGCTTTGGCCATCTCTACCTCCAAAAACAAAGAACAAGTGCAAGAAATGATAAGAAATTTTGGTGCCAAGTTAAAATTAAAAGACAATGGGGTGGGATAATATTCTTTATCTCTCTCTAATCTAACCCTATCACCAAGATCTCATGGTTAGCCGTCAACATCTACACAACAAGCTGCAATAGTTTTAGCCACAACTTCAACCCCCATCACCAAGTTTAATGGGATGTTTATCAAAGAAACTAAAGGAGAAGATAAAGCTATTCTTGATTGGCTCTATAAATATGAAGAAGATTTTGTATATCATATCAAGATACCCACACAACAATATGGAAAGGGTTATGCTATCATGTAACAGATGGGTTATGAAGGAAATGGCCCTCTAGGTAAAAGAAAAGAGGGTATTATTGAACCTGTCCAATTAAAAACAATGCACCCAAAAGATAAGACTGGGTTAGGATATGGTGAGGATACTAAGGAAAAAGTAACACAAAGGCCATCAAATGAGGAAATAGCTGGATCAATTTTGAGAATTCAAGCAAATAATTCTGAAATAGACTCAAATGAATATGAATGGGATGACTTCTTAGATGATACTTTCATCTCAGAGAAAAGGGTGGATGTCATACACAAATTCTCACCTACATTCTTACAAGGAGAAAGCTCATGACCTACGTTTGAATACATCATACAAAGCAATCATGACTCTAGTGAGACCAATTCGATTCAAAGCGAGATAGATCATTTTGAGGAGGATACCATCTTAGGATTCTCCCATAATAATGTTGACAATAACATCATGACCCTCACAGCCAATGACCTTACTCATCCTAATGATCCATTACCTTTGGTTGACACTGAACTCATTGATTGGGAACAAATTGCACCCATTGATATTCCAACTTTTCTAGATGACGAAACCATAATACAATTTCTTTGTTCATCCCATCCTGAAACAAGTTCCACTGGCAAATCACAAGATCAGAGTTTTCGATAGGAAAGTGCCAAGTTTCTCAACTACGAAATAAATAATATAAAAGAAAGACCTAATGGTGAAAACCTAACAAAGGCAGTATTAGGTCAAGAAAAAAGAAAAATGAAAGAAAGATCTAATGCTGAAAACCTAACAAAGGTAGTGTTAGATCAAGAAAAGAGGAAAATAAAAAGCATATCCAATGGTGAAAACCTTTGAAAGGTGCTAGAGGATGGGAAACTTGACACTCTTCTAGAGTATTATCAAGAAAGTTCTACCATTCTAATTGAACCAACAGAGGCACTCAATATAGGGACTATAGAAAAGCCTAAAATTCTAAATAGATAGATAAAGAAATACCTAAATTCATAGAATTTCTCAAAAATAATCAAATCAGTTTCGCATGGTCCTACACAGATATGCCTAGATTGGATCTGGATCTCATCATACATCACCTATCTATTACACCGGGGGCAAAGCCGGTGAAACAAAAACTCAGAAAGATGCATCCACATGTGGCGTTGTTGGTTAAAGAAGAATTAAATAAAATTTTAGATGTTGGATTCATCCAATCCATAGATTATGCGGAATGGATCTCCAATATCATGCCTATTTCAAAGCCAGACGAAAGGATGAAAATTTGTACAAATTTCAGGGGTTTGAGCAAAGCATGTCGTAAAGATGACTTTCCCTTACCAAACATTGATATGATTTTCGATTTAACTGCTAGACATGCAATGTACTCATTGATGGATGGATTCTCAAGATACAACCAGATAAATATTGCACCAGAAGATCAAGATAAAACAACATTCACATGTCCTTGGGGTAGCTATTGTTGGAATGTAATGCCATTTGGATTGAAAAGGTTGGAGCTACATACCAACGAGAAATGACAAAAATATTTCATTACATGATGCATATATTCATGGAAGATTACGTTGATGATTTTCTTGCCAAGTCTAACACTAGAGAAGGACACATCGATATCTTATCTAAAATTTTCAAAAGAATGGAACAATTCAAAGTAAGACTTAATCCAAAGAAATGCGTCTTTGGAGTGAAATTTGGAAAACTACTAGGATACATTATGTCGAAAAAGGGAATTGAAGTGGATCCAGCTAAGGTACAAGCAATTCTTGATATGCCACCACCAAGGAACATTAGTCAACTATGTTGTTTATAGGGACAATTACAATCCATTCACAAATTCATTGCCCAACTAGTAGATAAAAGTTTACCATTTACACATCTCTTGCATAAGAATGTTCCATTCAAGTGGGAGCCCAAATTTGAAGCAACATTTAATCAAATAAAGCAGTATCTCATGAATCCACCAGTGTTGACTCCACCAATACAAGGTGCACCTCTCATATTATATATTGTTGCCATGAAAGTATCTTTAGGATCATTATTGGCACAAGAAGATTACTCAAGAAAAGAACTAGCCATTTATTACATCAGTCAAACCTTGACAAGTCATGAGCTAAATTACACCTTCATTGAAAAAGCTTGTTTAGCAATAGTGTTCACTTATCAAAAATTACAAGACTACATGTTAACTCATACAGTGAAGCTTGTGGCTAAGATTGACCCACTCAAATATCTTCTAAGTAAGGCAACCTTAACTGGAAGGTTAGCTAAATGGGTTATGATTTTAAGCAAGTTTAATATTCAGTATGTGGATCGAAAAGCTATAAAGGGACAAGCAATTGCAGATCAATTAGCAAAAGCACCAATACCAACAGAACACCCAATACATGTTGATTTTCCTGATGCCGATGTGTTCATAGCAAATATTCAACAATCCTGGTTAGTCTACTTTGATGGTTCTTACACTCAACATGGTTCGAGAGTAGGAATTATTTTTATTACACCTCAAGGACATACAATCCAAAAATCTTATTGGCTAATGTTTCGGCATGAGAATTGCAGTAGATTGGAAAATTGCAGAACTTTGAGTTTTCGGTGATTCACAACTTGTTATAAATCAAATCAATGATGAATATCACACTAAAGATGACAAGTTGATACCTTACAAAAGAATGGTGGAAGATCTCAAGAAATACTTTGTTAATATCAAGTTCATACAGATTTCGCGCATTGATAACAAAGTAGTAGACGCTATGGCTACAATCGCCTCTCTACTCCAATTGTCAGAGAATAAAAAATGGTATGATTTCCTGGTGGAACAATTGTTTTCCCCCGCCTATGACAATCCTGAAACAAAAATCATTTGCCATCTTATGAATTCTGACTCTTCCTTGTATGGCCAAATTTTCACTTACCTGAAAGATACTCCCTTACCCTTAGGCTTGTCTAGGAATCAAAAATGAAATTTCATTCATCAATCATCCCATTACACCTTAATTGCTAACTTCTTATACTGGCATGGTCTGGATGGTACCCTCCTTAGATGTCTTGAATGCGATGAATTAGAAAAATCCTTACAAGAGGTCATGGTGGAATTTGTGGGACACATTCAAGTGGACTAACCTTAGCAAAGAAACTTGTAAGATTAGGATACTACTGGCCAACCACGGAGAAATAATCATTCGCCTTTGTGAAGAAATGTGCAAAATGTCAGATTCATGGGAATCTCATTCACGCTCCTGCTCAAGAATTACAACCCTTCACCACAACATGGGCTTTCGCTCAGTGGGGATTGGACTTGGTTGGAAAGATACATCCATCATCTTCAAATGGACATAAATTTATCATTACAACCATTGAGTATTTTACTAAATGGATTGAATTTGTTCCTCTAACAACTTTTACGGGCAAACAAATCTCTTTGTTCATCTTGAATTATATCATTTGTAGATATGGAATTCCTAATTCCATTATCACAGATAATGGTAGACCCTTTAAAAATCAAGATGTTGATGAACTATGTGAAAGATTTCGCATCCAGCACAGGTTCTCTACACCTTATTATCTGCAAGAGAATGGTCAAGCCGAAGCTTCAAACAAAACAATTCTAAAGATTCTAAAGAAAACAGTGAATGAAGCAGGTTGTGATTGGCATGTCTGATTGAATCCAGCATTATGGACCTATCGAACAAGCATTTGTACACCGACAGAAGCTACTCCTTATGCTTTGGTCTATAGAGTAGAAGCTATTCTACCACTGGAAGTTAAGATTCCTTCACTTTGGGTATCACTCAAAAGGCTAATCAATGATGAAGACTACAGAGTATCAAGCTTGCAAGAGCTAGAACTACTTGATGAACATCGTCAAACTGGGGTTAATCACTTGAAGGGATATCAATAAATTATGTCTCGCAGCTACAATCACAGAGTCAAACCACAAAATTTTCAAGTGGGTGATTTGGTTCTTAGAGAAAACCCTCGAAATCAACAAGATCGAGAAAATAAAGGCAAGTTTGAACCTAACTAGCTGGGACCATTCATTATCATTGTAGCATACAGATCAGGGACATGTCAGTTGTCAATAGAAGAAGGGGACCTGTTTGAAGATCTGAACAACAGTATTCATTTAAAAAGGTTTTACACTTGAGAAAATATCAAAAACAATATAAAAAAGTCCTGAAAAAAAAAAAACATTGCCTTGATGAAAACCTGGCAAACTAGTGTCTTGGTAATAGTAAAAAAATCATAAAATCGAGAAAAAGTGCAATAAAAACAAATGGTGAAAACTTGGCAACTAGGCATTGTCTCTAAATTTATTTGGCTCGCTCATCTTTTAGGATTCATTCTGCATATGCATTCTTTCATCAGCATTGCACATACACCTCACCATCGCATTTGCATCATCTCCTTGAAACAAAAAGGATCTCATCATGGATTGATTATTTGAGGGTTATCCATCGCAACAAATTGTGTCTAGCACGAGTCAAAGTACAAGGTCACTAGGGGGTAGTTCACTTCTTAAAGCTTTTCTAGCAGGTAGTCGATAGCGTGTGTCTAGCATCAAGATATTGGAAACAACCAGTCTTTTCCAATTAAAATGAGCTTACATGACTATTTTGACAGATAATTTAAAACAAATTGGATGATCTAAATCTAAATAAAATGAATGACAAACTTAAAAGCATAAGTTGCAAATTGTTGTTTTGATATTTGATGACATCATATCTTTGGAGTGGTTCAATGATGTACTAAACTAGAATCACAAGGAGGAAGTATGATTTTTCTTTGCTTGCTATTTGTAGGTTAATCATTAGTATTGTGCAAATTGGTCGCGGGACATTCTCTACAATGTATCATTGATGATATTTCAGAATTTGCATAGGATAATGGTTAACTTTTGTCTATTTATGCAAGCAATACTTAGGCCATCTTGGTTCAATTATACCTCGATGCTGGTATTAACTTGCTACATCAAACATTATGAAAGTAGTACTCAGGTCATCATTGGTGCTAACATACCCTTTGATGCTTGTACTAACTTTCAACATATCAAAAAGGCTCAATGATGACAACTAAACACAGCAAGAAATGGCAACAAGGAGAATGGTTTATTATTTCATTTAGGATTGCATAATTCATTATTAGGACTGCATAATTCATTTGCATTTTGAGGACTTTTTTTTAAATAGATTTTTGAGGGTGGATCACATTCTTGGATATCTTTTTTAGACAATGGTTGAGTAGGACTGGACATTTGTTACATCTCATTTTCATTATCATTATCATATCATTTATTCATCATGATCATTATCCATCATTAAAAATCATATGCATGATCGTTATTTTAATCATTCATTAACATATACATTCCTTCATAAATAAAATTGCATTCATTTCACATCATCACTTAGATTATTATGATCATTTTCATTACATCATATATCATAAGTTCATTACATAAGTGCATTTCACATCATCATTATTATCATCCATCTAACATCATAGATCATATTCTCTCATTTCATAATAAATTATTTAAATCTTGCATCATACATTCATTACATACATCATAAAGGAAAATAAAAAAAATTATTTAAATCATTATTGCATCACCATACATGACATAGCATATAAAAGTAAAAGCATACATCCATAACATGTACATAAATCATCCATAGCACATGCATAATCAAATCACCACTGCATATCATAGATCTCATCAAAACAAATGTCCAAGAATACAAGGATATCAAATGTTTCGAAAAGATATATCGCATACAATGGCATAGATGTGTATAAAAAAATGCTCATCATTGAGGGGCATCTGGCCATGGATCATGGCTACTGCTGCCTCCAGAGGTAGTAGGTCTCAACGGATCTTTTCTCCCAAAAGCTATAATCTCTCATCTGACCAGCTGACCCACACTCTTGGTCGCACTCCTAGAGTGACTACATGAGTGATTCCAAGTTCGAGTACTTGACTGAGTAAAAGCTATCCGTCATTCAGGTGGCACTACCTCAAAATATCGCATCCTATAGTACTCAGCCTCCCGAGCAGTCTCTAGCCCCTCTGCTACAACCTCTCTAATAGAGGTGCTCTCCATTGATCTCAGTAGTCTCTCAGCTACTCCCTCAGCCTGTATGCATCGCTCTTGGAATTTGTCTCTCTTGAATGTGAGCTGAGCTATCTATGGGTCAAGAGGTGGTGGCTATGCTATCTGTCCCTGCAGTTGACCGATGCTCACCTGTGCCTGTGCTAACTGAATTCAAAGAGTCTAAACCTCAGACTGTAAAGTATCCACCTATCCCTATGACCGAGCCCTGATGGTAATCCATGGTGCTGAAGTGCTGGCCTGACCCACTGCTCTAGATGTCCATGGCCTCGAGCTAAAGGGAATATCAAAGAATAATCTCTACCTCCCACCACCCCTACCATCCCCATCATCCCCACTATCTGAGTCGTCTGACTCCTCATCCATCTCCTTATCCTCAATGCTCTCATATCCACATCCATGGCCACCCCATCGATATCTGTGACCTGCTCTGACGGTACCTATCCTTGACCCTATGACTGTTGTCGCCCTGCCTGAATAACTGGACCTCCCATCAATGGGGCAAGCTCATATGGACTAGTAAACTGAGGAAAGGGATGTGTAGAAGTATGTAGCATAGTCATCTATCATCCCTGCATATGTGACCTCTAGCCGTATAGTCCAATCCTCTGGTTGTAACTCAAAATACTCCTCTCTAGCTGCATCAATGGTCAGAACTGGCCCCCACTCTGATATATCCCCCCGACACCTGGCATAGTGTGCCACCCCCTATGGCATCATTTGTACCCATCCAAACTACCTCAAAACCCTCCGGCCCAGAAATCACTCAATGATAAATGGGGTACGTCCAATCAAGTATCTAGACCTCGTCACATATGGTAGCTCTATGTCATCTGCATGCCATGGGTCATAGTCCACATATGGTCGCCAGATGACCATATCCAAATCATCAAGTATCCACCACCAGTACTCTAATTTTCCCAGTCTCGGCTAGACAAGGGGCCCTCTATACGCATACGCATATGGAAATCCAATGGGGTGATCTCTCTAGATGATGGGGCGTGTAATCACAAAGTGCTCCCATGCGAATATCTATAAAAGAGTCACCCCATAGGAGAGACTCTTCCCATCTGTATACACGACCTGATGAAGGTCATGGTATAGATGGGCAAGCATGCATGACCCCTATGCATATCTGGTGTGGTGGAGAAGCATGTCTTCCAAGATCCTACCCCACCCAACTGATAGTCCCTTTTCTCTACAATCAGGACAAAGGAAACCACCGATTATCCCTACTAAAATCGAAGGTAGTGGGGCATATCTCTTTGTCATCTCCTTCCAGGGAATCTCATATCCGTAGACATGAGGATCCTGGAAGACCTGTCTCAAGGCATCTATCCCTCCAATCTCCTTGTGATCATAAATCACAAGCTCTCCAACCACAGGAATACCCAGAATCCTGTAAACATCCTCTGGAGTCACCGTGATCTCTCCTGTCAACAAGTGGAAGGTGTTATGTTCACTGTGCCACTGGTTTGGTAAGGCAATCAACAGTGCCCTGTTGATCTAATACTGCGGGATACTCAATAGAGTTCTCAGGCCACACTGGTCTATCACTCCCAAATCCTCATGGGACAATCGGGGAATCATCTCCCATGTCTATGGAAATATCGCTCTGATCTGGAGGAGGTTAAATTCCTCCTTTACAATATCATCAAGCAATCATTCAAATCAATCAGCAATGAATATCATCAATCAATAGGTACATCAAACAAGTTCACATCAATTTGTTTTTTGTATCGCATGGAAACAAATTTAACAGTCATCATGACTCAATTTGACTTTCAAACAGGAAAAAAAATCTATCAATACTATTTATTTTTCATATCGCATGGAAACAAATTTAACAGACATCGTGACTCAACATCTATCTATTTGACTTTCAATCAGGAAAGCAAATCTATCATTTCTATTTTTTTCATATCACATGGAAGCAAATTTATCAGACCTATTTGTTCTTCAAGCACGAAGACAAATTTATCAAATCTAAATCATTGACGATACTCAAAAGCATAAAATTTGTTGTCTAATCTAGCAACAATCATCAAGCATGCATCAATTTTTCTTCAAAAAATTGAAATTCAACAACAATCCATGGATGCGCTAAAATAGTCTATGGATGCGCGATTTCATGAATATGTTATTTTATCAAGTGAATGCGCCAAAATAGTCAATCAATGCGCTAAAACCATGGATGTACAACTTTATTCCATGGATGTGCTAAAATAGACTATGGATGCGCGATTTCATGAATGCGCCATTTTATCAAGCAAATGCGCTAAAATAGTTCCTTTATGTGCTAATCTAGCCTATGCACTAATTTATCATCCTCCGTAGGCAAACGCCATGGATACGCCATTTGATCTATCCTATGCGCTAAATCACCTATGCACGACTGTTTTGCACCTATGCGCCACTTTGGATGCGCTAATTTATCTACTGTATGTGCTAAACTATGGCTCGTATGCGCTAAAATAAAATTTTAAAAATTCAAAAAATTCAAAAAAGCATCCAAAAATTATTAAAATTTTGATGGAGAGGTTTGGATCGACTTACCGGAGGTCCATATGTAGGTGGTCTCTGATAACGGTGACCTCACTCGAATCTGTGGCACTCATAAGGGATCAACATCACTAATATCTCTCTCAGAGCTCCAAAATCCTCAAAGGTTACTGTTCAAATGAAAGTGACTTCTCACTTTTTTTACCTTTTAAAGTGGTAAAAATAGCATTAATTACTGTGCAAAGTTCTATTTCAAGAGTTAAATCGTTGACTTTTCTCCAAAATCATCTAAAAATATTCCAAATTAGTCTTATAATCATTTTCATCACGCGATTTATCTCTCGAGGGGTCATATAGCATCATCAATAAATTTTTCAAAGTCAGGGGCAAATTCTTTGAAGCAATGCATGAAACACATCACTTCAAAGAGGGGCAAAATGTACACATCTAAAATTGGTCATGGTTAATCGAACTTGTTAATTAATTAAATATGAATTATTTAATTAATGTTCTTAAGTCATCTACATATAAATAAATTTAATTATTTATTTATATTGTTCATTTTCCAATTCTTCTGATTTAATTGAATAAATAAGGTTTATTTAATTAATGCTACATTCCTCATTTCACAATTTATTTACATTAATTATCACAAGTTTAAATTCTAAATTTAAATGATATTCTTCAGTCCACATTTAATTAAATATTTTCGATATTTAATTAAAGCATTTTCTAAATTTCCCACTTTTCTCACAAAATTAAATATTTTCAATATTTAATTAAAAGTCTTTTCATTTCTCACACATAATTAAATATTTATTTATTTAATTATGAGACACCTTTCAAATTGTCTCTTCATTTCTCCATCCATCTCTTAGAATTCCATCTTATTTTTGAATTCTCGATCTCTCACCGTTGATTTCAACAGGTTTGAACTCAATCGTCGATCTTGGCCAATTGAATTCCTACCTTCAAAAATCTATAAATACAACCCTCTTATGAGTGGAAAAGGACCTCGAATCTCAAATTTTCATGCATAGTTACTATAGTCGCATTCATAGCATTTCAATTTTCATAAGCTTAATCTTGTAGCAATGCATATGCATTTTTATTAATCTCATTCTCTCAAGTTGCCATTCTACAAGCTATTGTTTTAAACAACTGAGAGCAAGAATCTTGAAACAAATCCCTGGAGATAGAGGACAATGGGATGAATTTGAAAAAGTTGTGGTTTAGATTTTCCATTTAATTTCTTCAATCTAATGTTTCATTGGTGTATTAGTTTAGATTCAATTTGATTTAAAAAATCTAACATACACACTATCATGTCAATATTAGGAAGGGAAAAGTCATCTTTTAGAGATTCTTTATTAAGGTCACAACAACCCATACAAATCCTAATATGATTATTGAGTTTTTCAATTGTGAATATGTTTGATATCCATAGAAAATAGTCAATAGGTCATATAAATCTAGCTTCAAGGAATTTTTCAATCTCAGCCTTCAATAATAAAGCTACCTTAGGATTCATCTTATGTATCTTTTGTCTTACAATTTTAGCATTTTTTTCAAGAACTATGTTGTGTGCCACTATGTTAGCATCAATACTCGACTTATCCAAATAAGTCCAATAAAAGTGTTCATGAAATTCGTGTAATAATGTTGGATGATCTTCATATTCATCGTCATCAAGACACTTTCTTATTTGAATCAATCTTTCTTCATTAGATGTATCCATTGGTATGTTGATTTTATCTCCCATTTGAGGTGCATTTTATATCGGAATTTCAGAATTATGTTCTTCTTTATCATCATCAACATCATTGAGTTCCTTTTCTTCATCCACTTGATTAGTAATAACCATAACACAAGTGAATCCTTGTTTCATTAGGGGGAGTGAATGACTTATCACAAACTCCTAATGTTTCTTTCAAAGCTTCATCATCTTCAAAGTATACCAATGATTCCTCACATGTTGTATCAATCAATTTAGAATGCTTAAACGTGAGATTTGGCCTAGAGGAACTACACATTATAATGATAATGTTGAGTGAAGTTCATTTTTTTATTTCGTTATCTTAGAAGAGTAATATCTAAGATAACTTTTTGTTTCTTGTGTGTTAGGCTCTATAGGAACATGGATGCCTTGTTCTTTTCTTCCACATCATTTCCCACTACAACCAAGTTATTTCAAGAGATCATAACCTTTTCCATAAATTTGTTCCATCTCTTTCACATGTTGTTGGTGAAAATGACAGAAACAACGTTTAAACAAAATATTTCTACTCTATTTCTCCTGAAAAAGAAAGACAAAATATAGTAGCCTAACTCCCAAGGTTTTGGTAGTTGGTTCTCAACTATCTGGTGTCACTCAATCGGTCCATGCAACTATAATGTTCAAGGGGAATGTGTTGGTAAGAAATAATACAAGCAATGACTTATTCATTGAGCTATTTTAATAAATAAAGGAAATTTTAAATAAAAGAAAAAGATAGATCAGAGGGTAAATTAGTAAACATGAATAAAAATCATCTAGCATTCGGACATATATCTTCAAAAATGATTTTTTCCAATAGATCAAGAAAACCAAAGCATGACACAATTGATAGAGTATTCCATACTATTGCATGCATCTAAGGTTCTTATTTCAACATCACAATTCACATATCACAACTATTTCAAAGATTTCAAAAGAACACACATTCATTCATTGCCAAGATCATAGATCAACAGACTTCAATAAATCCAATTCACCGATAATCTAACAAGATAATCCTTAAATCTAGCTTCTTCTAATGACTTTCATCACATAAGAAAAAATCATGCTTCAATATAATCACTGGCATATAGATAGATTATAACTCATCAACCTTATCAAGTACAACTTAATTCTAACACCATATTGCATAAACCTGCAATTTTATTTAACTGTAAAAAATGAAGTAACAATGTATCTCTGTAACAACTATGAAAAATTATATCTCCTAATATTAGGTGGCCAATTCTATTCTCTATCAGCCGACCCTTACAATATGATAGCACAAGGGTATTTATAGAAATACAAAATCTGAACTCCTCTTCTATTTTAAATCAACCCACCCTTTTAGGGATTACAATTATCTTGGAAAATCAGTTAAATTGGAAGAAAAAAAGAATAGAAGAGAATAAATCCATGCACTTCAAAAACTGCCAACGTTGCATGAAACATGCAAAGAAGAATAAATCTATGCATGCATGAGATTTATTCTTGGGAAGTTTGTTCTATAATGTACTGATCAAAACTGGAGAAGACTTGTTGTAGCATGTCCAATTCTGGCCCATCCACCCAGCTATCTTCAAACTTAATTATTTCCAACTCCGCTGTAGAAAACCCTCTCATATCCTTTAGCTTCATCAACTCTCTTTTAGTTTCCCTTATTTCTTCTTTGATTTCCATAAATCAATCTATCAACAGATCTTCACCATCATCTCCCTCTACATAATCTCTTTAAACCTCTCAGTCAACTTCTCCTTTATTTGGCTTAAAGGTAGGCCTTCCTTTATAGGTACATCAATGTTTACTATAATAGCAATAATGGCCTCCAAGTCCTCAAAATTGTTCATTCAAATCCTTAACAGAATCTTGAGCCTCATTTCTATGTTTATATAGAAAATCTATTCTAAACTAGAGTATGCAAGAAGTATTTTCCAAGAAAACTTTATTATCTTCTTCAAGTATCAACTATTCGAGAAGAGTATTTTTAGACAATTTGTTAACTTCTTTCAATTTTAGGATGTATCCTTTGTACTCCTCCTCCTCCTCCTCTTCTTCTAGCGTTTTAACATATTGATTCATTTCTTCTATCAGTCCCTCAATCACTTTGTAAACCCCAAAACTGTCTTCTAGTACTTCATTTATTTCTTGATTCAATTTATTAACCCACCAATCCAAAATTTTTGCCTTGCCCCTTATTTGTACCGAATCATCTACTTCTTTCTTACTCAGCAAAATTTGGGTCTGAATAGTAACAACTTGCTATGTCCTCGGAGCAGAAACACTTTTCAGAAAAAACATCCAGCTGATCTAACTAAGCCTTAAGCTCATCCTTCCTTTGTTTATCCTTCAACATTCTTGACTTGGTTGAGGATGCCACCACATGAATTAAATTCATTTGCTGATCCCTAGTAGGTCACCCCAAATTAACAGTGCCTAGCTGATAATCTGTCAATTACATTTCCCCTACATCCTTGTCTATCATGGGTATAGCACATTCCAGCACAATCTCTCCTTTATTAGTTAGCCTAGTAGAATGTAGGATCTTGGCCTTCTTTTTATGCCTTTCTTTCTCAATTTACTTCACCATATCCTCCCGATTGAGAGGTTGAGAAGGTGTCAATGCTCTCTTTTGAAGATCTAATTTCAACCAAATGGGACCACCTGGAGTAATCATCATCATAGTTGAAGAAGAGGAGGCAGTAGCTAAGGGACGTTACACATTTATTTGAGGTTGAGAATCAACCCTCTATTTCTCTTGCTGCTCTTGCTCCATATTTTCCTTGGCAATATTTTCAACTTCCTCCCTGCCCTTTTGTTATTTCATTCTCTTATCTTCTTCCTCCTTCTTCAACCTTTCTTCTTCTAATATTCTCTTCTCCAATTCCTATATTCTTTCTTCCTCTAATGCTTTAAGCTTTTATGCATCTTCTTTTTCTTCTTGTTTCTTTTTTATCAGTTCTTCGGCCTCTTTCTTCTTTTGCAATCATTCTACTTCCTCTTTCCTTTTGTGAGCTTCTTCAACAAGCTTCAACTTAGCCACTAGAACTTCTCTCTCCCTTCGATGTCTTTCCTTTTTCTCCTCAAGGTCATGAATTTTCTATATCAATTGTAATTTATCATTCTCTTCCTTGACCTTGAGCTCATGCTCTTTTTGCCTTTGTTGCTTCTCTATTTCATCAAGTTTTGACTTAGCTTCTATGTGTTGCTACTGCATTATGGCATTAGCTTGTGTCTTGGCATCAATTACCTTTTGTTTCTCTATTATTGTAGCAAGTGCTTGATCATCAAAAACTTTCTTGGTCTCTTCAAATAATGCCCACTGATCCTCCTCTGTCAACACCTATTCAGTATCCTCTTCTAAAGGCATTTTTTATTGCACATCCCTCTTTGACAAAGTCTCATCAGAATCTGTTCCAACATCATTAATTTCTACCTCTACTTCTTTTCCCTTCATAGATTCAACAATATTATGAAGAGTCCCTTTTTGCAGTTCTTCACTTTTTTGTTTTGCAAGCGGGACTTGAGTAGAGGACTCAGCTAATGCAGGTGTTTAAGCAACTGGTCCTATTTGGGAATCTCCCTCTTGTGTCTCTGGTTCATCTTGAGCCACTGCTTCAAGCTCAATCTCTTCAATGTCTAGAGGGACGAACTGCAAAGACTCCTTGGGAGGTGTCTTTCTTTTGATCATTTTATATCCTTTCCCATTTTTAGGAGTTGATCCTTGAGGATTTTTGGTTCTTAGAACCACGCATTAAATGCTCCTATCCAAGACTACTCGCCCTATTTGCTTAATGTCAATGGTTTCCTCACTGTCCTAGTCCACCGGATTTGAGCTCTTAGTGATAATGTTTAATGCCTCATATGATGGATCTAATACCACTCCATCATCTACTAATGCATCAGGGATATCATCTTTCATTCCAAGCTCTACCATGAGTGAGACGGGTACCCTCTCATAATTCTTCTTCTTGAGGTCATACTCATCCTATTGGTCACTCCAGGAATCTTCCAACAAATTGAAATTTTTACCAAAAATAGAAGGTGTATACACCTAAAATTGGTCTGGAGCATCCAATTAATTAAATATGAATTATTTGATTAATTATCCTAATTTCCTATACTATTAAATAAATAGAAATATTTATGTATATAGTTCACATCCTAATCTCGTCTTAATTAAATAAACAAAAATAAATACTTTGTTCGATTTAATTATCAAATCCCTATTTCAATATATCACATCCATCTTAAATTAATTAAATAAAGATCAAAACACTTTATTGATTAATTGCCACATTCTTCTGTCTAATTTAATAAACTATCCTATAGTTCATTTTATTGAATTATTTATCTCTCTTTTTCTAATTTAAATAAATCAAAATAGTTGAATTAAAGCACAAAGAATATTCCATCTATATTCTCTCAAAAAATGAATTAGATATCCTATGTCTAAACCATGTCGAAATTATGTCAAAATCATGTCAAAATTAATTGATTGAAACTTCACGGGAAGTTTTGGAGACAAATTTGGAATTTGATCTCTCAATCCTCTTCCATCAATCCTTCCTCTTCTCTTGCCTGGAGTTTTCATGGGTAGAGACAATCCCCATCTTTCTCTCAATCTCCTCCATCTCTCACCATTCAATTCTCCAAATTGAATCCAAGTCTTTCAAAGCTTTCCCTGTGCATTTCTACAGCTAGGAAATCTACAAATACAACCTCATTCAACCATGAAAAGGATTGAGATAATCAGGTTTATGCACTTTTACTCTGTAGGAATTCAAGCATCAAGCATCAAGCATTCACACATCAAACATCAAGCAATCAAGTTTTCAACCATGGCTACCTCCTATAGCTACAATTATCTGTTTCACATCAATATCATGCTAGTTTAATCATTTAGTATTGTATTAGCATTATCTCATTCTTTGAATTGTCATTTTAACAATCTTATTTGCTTAAACAATATGAGAGCAATCAGGATTTAATAAATCTTTGAAGATAGAGAGCAATATCACACTTTCAATTGATTATTGTTTTGAATTAGTTCAATTTGTTTAATCTTTGATATAATTTTGTATTAAGAAGTGTTTTGATCTTATTCACATATTCACACTTACAATTTGGCACCCACCGTGGGGCACTAACCCCAATTTTATTAAAAAATTATCAATTTTCTAGAAAGTGTCATGTAGGTTCTCGACGTGTTTTTCTTATAGCGCTTCCGTTAAAAGTTTTAGCACTTCTGGTTGTTGTTTTAGCGCTTTCAATTTTTAGTGCTTCCAGTCATTGTTTCAATGCTTCGGTACTTTGTTTTGGTGCTTCTGGGAAATAGCACTTCCATGGAAAACTTCGGTGCTTTGGGGTCTTGTTTCGGTGCTTTCGAGTTTTAGCGCATCAGGTAACTGTTTTAGCACTTCGGGGCAATATTCCAATATTTTTTATAAAATCAATCTGGATTCAATGCGTCCGTGGCCAAATTTTATTTTTATTCACAGTTGGACTAAAATTGATCAATCTAGGATAATCACTTCAAATTTCCTAAAATATATCAATCCTAGGATAGTCACTTTCTTGTTTTTCTTAAAGAAAATCTATCAATCCTAGGATAGTCATCACATTCTTATAGTAGAAGTTAAAAAGAACATCATGATTTCTATGAACCAACACCTTCACATAGATTAGAAAATTTCTTTTTGGGCTTAAAATAAGACAAACTTATATGTTGTGCTTGTGGTGATTAAGCTTATGCTCTCCCCTTAACTGGATGACCAAAGTGCCAGATTCACTTTTACTTCATGTCATTTATGCTTTATTAAATCCTTTAGCAGGCCTGCCATAGTGGGAAAAAGTACTCACCCTATGGGAACGACCTAAGTGGGAACAACTAAAGCCAGGTTTTCCAACGTACTATAATAAAAATGCAAGTTGTTGATGAAAGTCCAACTTGACGGTAGTGAGAAAGATAACCATCCCCAAAATCTTTGTTCTAAAGATTGGGAGGTCTCCTGAGGGAGTTTATCTATTTGCCACACCGAACAGAACCCTATCTATGAACCATAGAATAGTTTCTCGCCGAGTCAGTATCTATACATTGTCATACTCACGGTGCAAGGGGATGGAAGAATCTACCCACAATACACTCACCATATAATTACCAAGCACCGCTTGCTCAAGGGATTTGGTATCCACTTCTGTCACTTTGAGTACACACCTAGCAACGGAAAAAACATAGGCGCCCTCTAGGGGGTGACACGGCTGTGTGAGTCAACATAATTCAAGATGTGGGTTGTGAGTATAATGATGACCTACTTGTCCTTAAGTGTGAGTTTGTTTGATTTGTGTACAATTGTTAAAATGACCCATCAAAATCAATAAGAATCATTTGTGATTCTTGAACATACACAATCTATTCAATTAAAAATATTCAAAATTGCTTGTTGTGTTTCCACAAATTCATTAATATCAAATTTAAGATCAGCCTAAAAACCAACAAAGTCAAAACATATCAGAAAATCCATGTTGTGAAAGTGGAATTCCACCATGTTTGTCAAGAGAAAAATCAAAGTTACAAAGCCCAAGAAACCTCTCGGTTATAGAAATAAATTGAGAAAACAACGTTTTCTATATTAAAATCGAAAACTCTTCTTATAGAATAAAACATTCATTCACCAATATCATGATTTTGTTAGGGGCCACTCTTTAGATTATGCGGTAGAACTGCTCTATTCACGAGCCTTCTTTCAAAGAAGAGCTCTCACTCAATATCATAACCGTAGTCAGCGCATACATCCTTCATATCTTCCACAATCCTTGATATAGTATGCCATAAGGCCAGACCATATTTTACAATAGAAAATATTAAATTTATGTTTTTAAGCGTTCTGGAAACCTGTTTCAGCGCTTCTGGTCTATATTTCAGCGCTTTTGGTAAAATAGCGCTTCTATCAAATTTTACAGTGCTTTTGGGCACTATTTTAGTACTTTCAATAAAATAGCGCTTTCATCAACTTATACAGTGCTTCTAAGCACTATTTTAGCGTTTTTTGTCAATTAGCACTTCGGGACTCTGTTTTAGCGCTTTTGGAAAATAGCGCTTCTGTTCTCTGTTTTAGCATTTTCAAAACAGAGAGTTCAAAATTTTCACCAGTCAATTAGTCTATCATTTTATCCACAATTTTCATCAGAATTAAATTTCTTTTATCAGAATCACCGTCTAGAGACCGAAAATAGATAGGCTTATACAAACTTTCAATCTTATCAACTGAAAACAAGATCTTGAAAATCACAAGTGTCAAAAATCAATACAAAAATCGATTACTACATTAAAGTTTCATCATCAGGATATTATCATCCTCCATCATGAAACTAAGTATAGCAAAAAAAAAAAATTTAACATAGTCTCATCAATAAGATCTGTCATCTTATTCGACTTTGTTGAAAGTTTCAATTGACATTTTCAGCATAGAAGATCAACGTTTGAGAAGAAAGGGTTAAATTTTGTATGCCAATCTTCACTAGGTCTCAAAAACAGATATTCTTAGAACAAGAAATTTTAAAATCCCAAGCAATGGGAGAGGAAAATCCTTGGAACAATCTAAACCAAAACGATAAAAATGACATCACTCAAGAGGACATCGAAGCAGCTCAAGAAGGTCCTAAGTTCCATTATGGAAAAGATTCTACAACAAGATATGGAGAAATATCTTTTGATGTTGGCTGAATCAGGTGCCAAACATCCCAAGGACTTAGACATAAACTGTCTAAAGGAAGCACCTACCACAAGTGAGACTGAAATTTTACAAACAACGCAAATGATAGATCTAGTTGCTACTTTAATGTCTCAAATGCAATTGTTACAATAGAAAATACAAGATATGACACAAGGGACCAAGAGATATGTGATACAGGACATTTGTCCTTATCCTTTTGATGCAATGGTTGGCTTGATACCTTTTCCATTACATTGTGAGATCCCAAAATATGATAAGTGTAATGGTAGAACGGATCCAATTGATCACATCAGAGAATTCAAAACAATGAGTCTTTAGTTTACACAAGAGGAGACATATTTAATGAGACTATTCCCAAGGAGTCTGGGAGGATCATGCATGGAGTGGTTTTTGAAGTTAAAACCTGGTATTAGAACTTTTGAGGAACTCATCAACAAATTTATCTCCCAATACTCCTTCAACATCCAACACGATGTAACAATCAAGGATCTTTATAATCTAAAGCAAAACAAGGGGGAAACATTCTTATCTTTTCTCCAAAGATGGCAATGCTTGTTCGCTAGATATCCTAGATCAATTCTAGAGGAAGAAAAGATAGAATTGTTTATTGACAACTTAACAGAAGAAATGAGTTATAGATTGGAACTACAATTCCCTCCTACATTTGGGAAAGTCATCAAAAATGGCCTCAAAATTGAGGAAGCATTGCTCAAGAGAGGAGTTATCAAACATTTTAATGATAAATCAAACAACACAGGTAACTCCTCAAATCAATACTCAAGTATTGATAAGTCAAAATTTTGGAAAAAGAATTGCAACACAACTATCAATGAAACAACAAATGATTCTACAAATGCCAAACTGGTTTTTAACTTGACAACATCTGCATCCAAGAATAAAAACAATGATCAACCTATCAAGCCAAATATCATACATAACAACGAGATTGTCAAAACACAACCATATCAGAAACCATCAAATCAGCGAAGGTTCACACCTTTAGGCCAATCAATAGAATCTACAATGAAAGAACTAGTAGCTTGTGGTCTTATCATTGCAAGAGAATCCCGATTCTAGGATCCTATATTCAAACCTCCATGGTGGAATGACACTGATTATTGCAACTTCCATAACAACAAGGGTCACAAAACTAACGACTATATGGAGTTAAAACATGCAATACAAGATTTGATTGACAACAATAAAGCTTACATGGAAACACCACAAAACAACAATGACCACTCAACTTTCAAAGACCCTTTGCCCAACTATGACAAAGGAGCATCTTCATCTTCAAACAAAAAAGGGAAGAATATCAACCATGTCTTTGACATGACAATCCATTGTCTATTTGGAATAGATAGGGATCAAATAGTTGGCCACAACATTGACGGACCTAAAATCAACAACACTACTCCATTGGACTTACTCCCAAAAATATCGAACTCTGATAATCAAATCAATGTCATAAAAATCAGAGAACAACAAGAGCATCAACCAATAAATGTAATGACTAGGGGGCAAGCGAAGGTCATGTTAAAAGGAATTGGATCTACACACGTGGTTCCACCTCCATCACACTATAACATCGTCGATCAATTGCAAAGGATTCCTACTCAGATATCCATACTACAGATCCTTAAGATATCACCCTCACATTAGGAGTTTCTCGAACAAGCTTTAGTTGCCACTATGGTACCAAAGAATCTAGATGTGTGTCAATTTCAAGCTATGGTGGGACATTTGACTACCCCACATTGTCTATCATTCTCCGAAAAGGATGATATTTCGTTAAACCATCCCCATAATATGACACTCCACATTGAGGTCTTAATCCACAATCACCATGTCAAGAGAGTCTTAATAGATGGGGGAGCTGGTCTAAATATTTGCACTCTCAAGCTAATCTGTGCACTAGGATATTCAGATGATCCTATTGATTCTCGCAGAAAAATGATTATTAAAGCATATGATGAAGAAGAGAGGTCATCTAAGGGCTTGATTGTATTACCCATCCAAGTGGGGCCCATGATGAAACATATTGCATGTCAAGTGTTGGAGAAAGAATTAACATATAACATTCTCTTGGGCTGACCATGGATCCATGAAATGCAAGTTGTACCTTCGACATATCATCAATGTTTGAAGTTTCTAGTAAATGGACGAGAGGTGACTATATCTGTTGATTACAATCACCCTCAAGATTGTGACACCCTTAGGATCTCTCAAGATACCTTCATACCACACAATAGGGAAGCATCATCATCCAAAGATGAACAACGTCCAAGCATCACTACTAAATGGGTAGAAAAGAAGGGTAAAGAAAAAGAGACAAGTCCTATTGAAATTCAATCAACAGATAAACTAGATCAACAACCTTCTTTATCACACAATTTCCAAGAAAAAATCCAACTGAAGGACAAAGGGATGGGCACATATTCAATGGAGCAATCGCTTAACCTCTCATAGTTAATGCCATCTCCTAGAACATATGGTCAACCGTCTCTGATCAAGTCTCAAACATCATTACCAGTAACAACTCTAGATGAAAGGTTTGTTAAGAAAGGTACAATAGAGGATGAAACAAGCAACAAAGAAATCTTGGATTGGCTATACAAAGATGAGGAGCCCTCTACATCAGATGACAGTATCAAAAATGTTTCCATCAACACCGATCAATATGGGAAAGGAAAGGCTATTTTAGAAAAGATGGGATATAAAGGACAAGGACCCATTGGATTACAAAAAGAAGGAATCACAGAGCTTATTTCACCCCTCACTCTCCACACAAAAGAGAAGCCAGGACTAGGATACTCTGAGGAAGAGAAGCAGGAATTAACAAAAGCAACTGTAGACAATATCCTTCAATTTTGAGATGGCTCCGTAACAGACTCAAATGAATATGAATGGAGAATATATTTTGATTTATTTTTCATTTGATATTCAAGTAGATGTAATCCAAAAATATGCACCTATGCATGAGGAGGTCCAAGGTTCTAGGTCTAGACCACTCGAAGAAGGTTCACTAGATATCGATGATTCGAGTGGGGATGAGCAGATTTCAAGTGGAGTGGAGGATATGGAAGAAAGTACCATCACGGACCTCAACATTCAAGAAAAAGATTATGATGAAATGGCTGTCCAGACCCTTACAACCATCACTTTGCAAACATCTGAGAACCAAATGCCATTAATCCATCCTGAACTCATTGATTGGGAACTTATCGAACCTTTGGATATACCAATGTTTACAAATGATGATGCCATCATAAACTTCCTATGCCATGCCAAACCTGGTATAACTTCTGACTATAATACTCATAACAACGCGATTTGGCAAGAGGGTGTCAAATCTTCCAGTTGCAAAAATAACAACAGGGAAAATAGATCTAATGGTGAAAACCATTCAATGGCAGCATTAGATCTAGAAAAATTAAAAATAAAGAACACGTCTAATAGTGAAAACCTTTCTGAGGCACTGAAGGATGGAGGGTTTGACACTCTTCCAAAACACTATCATGAAATATCATTAGTCCTAGTAGAATCGACATAGTCTGTGAATATTGGCACTGGAGACAAGGCACAAATCCTACATTTGGCAGAATCTATGACAGAATAGGAAAGACCAACATTCATCCAATTCTTCAAACAAAGAAGCATCAACTTTACTTGGTCATATTCCGATATGCCAGGCTTAGACTCAAATCTACTTATGCATCACTTATCTTTGCCTGCAGGAATCAAGCCTGTCAAGCAAAAGTTAAGAAAAATGCATCCTCACATCGCATTGATGGTCAAAACAGAGCTAAAAAAATTATTGGATGCTGGATTCATATAGTCTATAGATTATGTCGAATGGATATCAAATCTTGTACATGTTTCAAAACCAAACAATAGTATCAAAAAATGTACTGATTTCAGGGACCTGAATAAAGCATGTCTGAAGGATGATTTTCCACTACCAAACATAGACATCATAGTGGACTTGATAGCTGGGCATGCCATGTTTTCTGTCATGGACCGTTTCTCAGGATACAATCAAATAAAAGTAGCTCCCAAAGATCAGGAAAAGACAACTTTCACATGCCCATGGGGAACCTTCTGCTGGAATGTCATGCCATTTGGTCTAAAGAATGCAGGAGCCACTTATCAAAGAGCAATGACGAAAATATTCCATGATATGATGCAAACCTTCATGGAGGATTATGTGGATGACATCTTGGAAATATCTACTACTAGGGAAGGACATCTACATATCTTAGAAAAAATCCTCACATGGATGGAGAAATTCAATGTCAGGTTAAACCCCAAGAAATGTGTCTTTGGGTTTACATCAGCAAAACTATTAGGGTACATTGTCTCAGAAAAAGGTATAGAAGTGGATCCAAAAAAATTCAAAGCAATCATGGAAATTCCACCTCCTAGGAATATAAGTCAACTTAGATCACTATAGGGGAGGCTCCAATCAATTAGAAGATTCATCTCCCAACTGGCAGATAAAAGTCATCCTTTCAATCATCTATTGCATAAAAACATTATTTTCAAATGGGACAAAGGGTGTGAGACAACATTCAATCAAATGAAGCAGTATATCATGTCACCACCCATTCTCATGCCACACACAGAAGGATGGCCACTCGTAATATACATTGCTACAATATATATCTCATTGGGGGCACTTTTAGCACAAGAGTATAATGAAGGGAAAGAACAAGCCATATATTATATCAGCCGAAAATTGAATGGATACAAAATAAACTATACATTCATACAAAAGTTTTGCTTAGTAGTGGTGTTTTATACTCAATAGATGAGACACTACATGCTAACTCATACAATCAGGTTATTTGCAAAGATCGGCCCTTTGAAGTATCTACTAAGTAAAGGTGCCTTAACAAGTAGACCGGTGAAGTGGGTTATGCTCCTAAGTGAATTCGACATTCAATATGTCAAGAGAAAGGAAATCAAGCGACAAGAAATTGTTGAACAGCTAGCTAAAGCTCCTCTACTAGATGATCGCCCAATGACAATGGAATTTCCAGATGCGGGCATTATGATAGCAATGTCCCACCAATGGATACTATATTTTGATGGATCGTATACACAACGATGATCAGGAACAGGGATCTTGTTCATCTCTCCCCAAGGACACACAATTCTGAAATCATATAGACTCATGTTTTAGTGTACAAATAATGTGGCAGAATATGAAGCATTGATTATCGGGGTCAAAACAACAATTCAATGGAAAATCATGGACTTACAGGTATATGGGGACTCTCAATTAGTTATTTACCAAGTAAATGACGAATATCAAACCAAAGATGAAAAGTTGAGACCCTACAAGCAACAAATAGATAATCTAAAATAGTCCTTTGTCAATATCAAGTTTGATCAGATTCCAAGAGCTGAGAACAAAGCTAAAGACGCTATGGCTACAATTGCTTCATTACTACAACTCCTAAGAAATGTGTTTGTTATGATTTTATGGTAGGACAAGTATCATGTCCTTCCCATAATAATGAAGAATCCACTACCATCTACTATATCAAAACCACAAAAACCTCCATCTATGAAACAATCTATGCCTATCTGAAAAACAATGTCCTTCCTCCTAATTTATCCAGGAACCAGAAAAGAAACTTCATTCGCCAATCCACATGACATACTTTAATGGTTGATATACTATATCATTGAGGTCTTGATGGTACTTTAATCTAATGTCTAGAACACATCGAATTTGTAGTGGTCCTACGAGAGGTTCACGAGGGTATTTGTGGTACTCATTTGAGTGGGATGACTCTTGCTAAGAAACTCCTCCGTTTGGGATATTATTGGCCATGCATGGAGAAAGAATCATATCAGTTTGTTAAGAAATGCCAAAAATATCAGATTCACAGCAATTTGATTCATGCACCAGCACAAGAATTCCATCCCTTCACATCAACATTGCCTTTTAGTCAATGGGGTCTTGATCTAGTAGGAAAAATCAATCCATCTTCATCTAATGGACACAAGTTCATTATAATAGCTACAAAATATTTCACAAAGTGGATTGAAGCAATACCTCTTACTACAATCACTGGGAAGTAAATCTCCTCTTTCATTTTGAATTATATCATATATCAATATGGAATCCCTCAATCCATTATCACTGATAATGGACAAATGTTCAAGAATCAAGATGTCAAAGAGCTATGTGATAAATTTCATATCCAACATCAGTTTTCAACACCGTACTATCCACAAGGGAATGGCCAAGCAGAGGCCTCAAATAAGACAATACTCAAAATTCTTAAAAAGATGGTTAACAATGTTGGACGTGACTGGCATGTTCAACTCAATCCTACACTATGGGCCTACAAAATAGGTATTAGAACACCAACAAGAACTACACCATATGCTTTGGTATATGGGTCAGAAGCCATATTACCAATTGAAGTGGAGATTACATCCCTTCGTGTATCACTTAGAGGTATCATATTAGATGAATATTATAGGGTCTCTAGAGTGCAAGAAGTGGAATTGTTGGATGAACATCATCAACAATCTATTAATCATCTAATGACTTATCAACAGAGGATGTCAAGAAGTTACAACCATAGGGTAAAACCAAGGGTCTTTCAGGTTGGTGACTTGGTTCTAAGAGAAAACCTTAGGAATCAGCAAGACAAAGAAAAGAAAGGAAAATGTGAGCCTAGCTGGCTTGGTCCCTTTGTCATCATGTCAGTATATGGATCAGGGGCATATCAGCTATCAACATCTAAAGGGGATTTGTTCGATGAACCTATCAAAACTATTCATCTCCGAAAATTATATGCTTGAATTTCCTAGTGCACGGGTCAGACTTCTGAAAATTGTTTCCTTGATGAAAATCTGGCAAACAGGCATCTTGGCAACACAAAAACAAAAAAAGGAAATATATCATAAAAAAAAAAAACACGAAGAGTGTAATCAAAGCATATGGTGAAAATCTGAAAATAGGCATCATATGTAATTTTAAGATCATCTTTCCCATCTATTTTTGATATATATCAGGATCATTAGTCTAGCAGTCGGTACCATTTCATATCATGTCAGTTATCTTGCCATTTTGCATCCATATCAAAATAATTCATGTAGTCAAGTATCACTCCAAAGCTTGGGGGCAACATATGGACATCACTAGGAGCAACCATAACATCACTTTCACCATAGGGAAAATAATAGTGTAACAGAAAAATAAAATCACAAAGATTGAAAGCACAATGTTAATCATCATCAGAAGGACATCAACCATCCATACCATTAAGGAAAATCCAAAAACATGTCGAAAAAGTTACATCTGAAAACAAAAAAACCCAAAAACATAGAAATGTGTCAGTCAAACTACGTGGTCTCTGCATGTGTTACATAGGCAAGGCTAATCTTAAATCAGCCCTCGAGACCCCTAAGATAAGCTACTAGGTTAGGTCTTTCATCAAAAATCATGGAAAATCCAAAAAAATCACAAAATCAAGACAGATGATCTAAAATTTGACTAATGAATGAAACACTTTAATGTCAACAATGGATAAATTGTACTTTTGATTATCATTTCTTTGGAGTTTTTCAATGATGTATTGCACTAGAGGAACAAGGAAAAAGAATGATGTTTTTATTATATGATGTTTGTAAGTTAATCATATAAATGTATGAATTGTTAGGGGATGTGCTATGCAAATGTATCACCAATGACATTCATAATCCACACATTGAAATGATTAATCATTGCTTGTTTAAGCAATGAATGCTCAAGTCATCTTGGTTCAATTATACCTCGATGCTTGTGTTCACTTGCAATATCAAAAATCATGAAAGAAGTACTCAGGTCGTCATTGGTCTAAACACATACCATTGATGCTTGTACTCACTTTCAACATTCAATAAAGCTCTATGATGACAAAAAAGCACAAAGATATTGTTAAAATGACTATCATTTTGCATATAGTTGCATGTTCAAATTAGCTTGCATTCTTCATTTCACATTATCTGCAGAGTATTTGTTGCGTAAATGGGACCAATAAATGATTATCTAATCCACAAAATCAGACTGAGTATACTTGACATAAATCCAAAAATCATCATCACATCAGTATCATCATTTCATCATTCATACATTTTATCATACATCCAATAAATTATGAATTAAAGAGTGCCATAGGGTGCATCATGTTCATTTTTACCATTATTCTCATTACATTATTACATTATCATCTATTCAACATCATATGCATCCATCATTTACCATCCATATATTTCATATATAAAATCATGTCATTATTCCCATCAATTATCATCCATCAAAAATCATTTATTATAAAATCATCATATTCGTATAAAAAACATTTATACATTCATCCATACATATCATCACATCATACATCCATATGTCATCTATTCTACACATACACTTAACATTATACCATTACATCAAAATAAAATCATTGCATAAAGCAGTCATCACATAGAAATCACAAAACATCATCATAATACATCAACTGCATCTCATAAATATATATCAAAATGTCAAGTATACAATGAAGTCTGGTCTAAAAATACATCATCAACAAATAAGCTACATCGTAATATACATCATAAAGGCTCACAATAGCATCTATGATCTGTTATTGCTAGAGTGTGCATGCCCAACAGGACTTGGATCTCTGGGATCTCTACAACGAGGCTGTGTCACCCCCTCACTCACTATCCGCGTATGTGTCTACCCAGATCTTGATGCGGCATAACTCACTCTATGCTCAGTAAGAAAAAAATCATGATATCGGCCCTTGTAAAACTCTACCTCTTGGCCAACCCACAAAACTTCTCTCATATAGTCTCCCACAGAGGTGCCATCAGCCACTCTCTGTAAGGTCTTTGCTCTCTCTTGTGCCCTCTCGGTGATCTATCGTGCACTGCCTCTCTCAGTTGTCAAATTAGCCACCTATGACTGTACAACCGTCAACTATCCCTGTACCTATGATAGAGCCTGGGCATGAGCTTGTGCCTGTGCCTGCATCTATGTCTGAATCTACACAAGAAAACCTCGAGCCTGTACCAGTTGTCCCTATAAAGTCTGCACATGTTCCTGGAGACCTATGATCTATCTCTACTGATCAACAGCCGGCACTGTCACTACTCGCCTCTTGCGAGTCCTACTAGAAGAGGGAGCACTTCTAGTAGCTTGCCTTGCCCCTCTGTCACCTCTACTACTGCCATCACTATCAGTACTATTGTTGTCACCACTACTGCTACTCTCTAAGCTATGACCTGATAAAGAATCCTCTCCACCCCCAGTATCTGTAGAACCCTCAGCTACATCCCCCTCAACAGGTAAAGGTACCGGCTCATCAGGTAAGGTGATACGAGCATGTGGTACCAAGGCCAGAAATGTGGCATAATCCTCAGTAACTAGTGTCACTGCAATGTCTCTACGCATATCCCAGGGTGATGGATGCAATGCCTGGTACCCCTCTGCTATCACATCATAGGACAGATGCGTACCCTAATCAGGAACATCCATCTATCGCCTCGCATAATGAGGAACTCACTATGGCATACACTGTACAATGCCATACTATCGGTATACTCGACACAGCAAAAATCTCTCCAGGACAAAAAGAGTACGACTGATAAGATACATGGAATCACACAAGAATCCCAAAATTGCATCATCCTCATCCCACTCCTCACAATCAAGATATGGGTGCTAGATAATGGTCTTGGTATCATCAAACACCCATCTCAAATGCTCTAACTTACCCATCTAGGCCTATGTAAATTGATCACTGTATCAAAAAACCTATGGTATGTCAGCTGGTCTGTCAACAAGTGGAAAAGGTCGAGAAATAGAAAAGTGCTCCAACGCCCAAACCTGTAATAGGGTCATCCCTACTGATAAAATCCTCACTCCAAGATACACGACCGAGTGTAGATCATGGTAAAGATGTGCCAACATGCACATACCCCAAGCATATCTAGTACTATGTACCATCATACTCTCGAGAGTCCTACCCCAATCGACGAGGAATCCCTTTGACCTGTGATCAGGACAAAGGAAACCTCCAATGAATCCAGCTAACACTGCTTGTAGTGTAGCATATGATTCAACAATCCTCCTCCACTGCATGCTAGGACCTGCAATGGCCTGATCATGAAACACTCTATGAAGAGCATCTCTACTATTAATCCTGTGAGAATCATACACGACAATCTCACCCATGAAAGGAATGCACAAAATATGCCACACATCCTCTGGTGTGACTGTCATCTCACCAGTGGGTAGGTGAAAGGTGTTGTGGTCACTATGCCACCTCTCAGCCAATGCCATCAACAAACCCCGATCAATCCTAATCTGGGGCATATCAAGCAAGCTTGTAAGACCGCAATGATATATCACCTGAAGCTCATCTGGTGTTAGATGAGGTATCAAATCTGTGGTCTATGGAAATCTCTCACACATCTAGAGAGTACCTAGATGCTCCTATCATCACAACAAGAATCAACAAATCAATGAACTATGTCAAACATCAAAAGTTAATCTACTATCAAGTCTTCAAAAATTCTGGTATGAATTTTCAATCAAAATTCATGGGATAACATCAACAAACCTTATTTATCATAGGGTTCATAAAAAAAAATATCTAATCTCGCCTATCATGAGATTTATTGGATATTGAATTATTTCCTCGCTTATCATGAGGATCATCACAAATAGGATTTTCTTCTTGCCTATCATGAGAAGTTAGACTTATTTAAAGCATCACTCCTACACATCATAAATTGGGATTATCAAATCATACCACTCCAAAGAATGGACATTATCAGAATTAACAAATCAGGGTTCACTAAGGCAAAAATCTAATTCTGACATGAAAGCGCTAAAACAGGGACCCAACGCACTACTTCAGTGCTCTGAAGCGCTAATTCAAACTCTCGAAGCACTAAAAGTCCCAAAGCGCTATTTTTCTACATCAAAGCACTAAAACAGTCCATCAAAGCATTGCTTTACCAAAAGCACTAGAACAAACCTTGAAAGCACTACTCCACTGACTCAAAGCGCTATTTCTAGACTCCTAAGCGCTAAATTACTGAAAGCGCTACATTACAAACTAGAAGCGCTAGAGTTTTAAATGCAAGCGCTAAAACTCAAAGCACTACTTGACCTACTAGAAGCACTATAGTGGATTGTAAGCACTACAACGTGTCTTGAAAGCGCTAAAACAAGAAAATTACGCCTAACAACCTAAAAATCATAAAAAACAAAAAAACAAGAATTACGAGGAGGTCAAGGGGTACATACCAGAGGTCCATACACGACCGGCTGTTGGTGACATCAAACATGCTTGAATCGGTGAGTGTGGAAGGGGATGGGCATATTGCTCTAAGCTAGTGGAAAAGTCTCTATCAAAAGTTTTTTTTTAAATCAAGATAATGAAAATGAGTTGGAATATTGACCTTTCGGAGTATTTATAAATTTTGGAAAGGTATTTTGGTTTATTTTTATTATCTTTTAATTAATTTTATCTAGAAAATTAATTAGAACGTCATCTAAAAGTTAGATTTCTTCATTTTTGTTAGCTGATAAATTATTTCAAAATCAAAACATCATAAAATCATCAGAAAACCATAAATTTTTGAAAATTTCTAAATATTATCAAATCATTAATTTATCTCCTGAGGGGGCATATTATCATCAAATCATTTGAAAATCATGTCTGGGGCACACAAAATTACTATCATCTGAAAATCATGTCTAGGGCACATGAAATTATTTTTTATCATCAATCCTAGCAGTAGCAACAAAATTATCTCTGAAGCAACGTGTAAACACATCACTTTGAAGAGGGGGAAAATGTATACACCTAAAATTGGTCTAGACCATCCAATTAATTAAATATGAATTATTTGATTAATTATCCTAATTTCCTCTACTATTAAATAAATAGAAATATTTATTTATATAGTTCACATTCTAATCTCGTCTTAATTAAATAAACAAAAATAAATACTTTGTTCGATTTAATTATCGAATCCCTATTTCAATCTATCACATACTTCTTAAATTAATTAAATAAATATCAAAACACTTTATTGATTAATTGCCACATACTTTTGTCCAATTTAATAAACAACTATCCTATAGTTCGTCTTATTAAATTATTTATCTCTTTTTTGCTAATTTAAATAAATCAAATATTTGAATTAAAGCACAAAGAATATTCCATCTATATTCTCTCAAAAACAAATTAGATATCCTATGTCTAAACCATGTCTAAATTATGTCAAAATCATGTCAAAATTAATTGATTGAAACTTCGCGGGAAGTTTTCAAGACAAATTGGAGACAAATTTGGAATTTGATCTCTCAATCCTCTTCCATCAATCCTTCCTCTTCTCTTGCCTAGTGTTTTCATGGGTAGAGACAATCTCCATCTTTCTCTCAATATCCTCCATCTCTCACCATTCAATTCTCCAGATTGAATCCAAGCCTTTCAAATCTTTCCCTGTGTATTTCTACAGCTAGGAAATCTATAAATACAACCTCATTCAACCAAGAAAAGGATTGAGATAATCAGGTTTACTCTGCAGGAATTCAAGCATCAAGCAACAAGCATTCACACATCAAACATCAAGCAATAAAGTTTTCAACCATGGCTACCTCCTGTAGCTACAATTATCAATTTCACATCAATATCATGCTAGTTTAATCATTTAGTATTGTATTAGCATTATCTCATTATTTGAATTGTTATTTTAACAGTCTTATTTGCTTAAACAATCTGAGAGCAATCAGGATTTAATAAATCTTTGAAGATAGAGAGCAATATCATGCTTTCAATTGATTAATATTTTGAATTAGTTCAATTTGTTTAATCTTTGATATAATGTCATATTAAGAAGTGTTTTGATCTTATTCACACTTATAGAAGGAAACAAGGAATTCATTTTATTCTTCAGGTCAAATTACTTCTAATTTGTCTACAAACCTAGTTTTAGATGTATCAACTCATTGCACACTACCATTGCTCCCACCAGATGCTGACAGCTGTATTCACCCAACTACATGGGGAACTTTTGACATCTTATTTTGTGTTTCAATCCAAATCGAGCATTAAGCCCTAGATCTTGATAAACAAATTCCATCAACACTATCCTATTATTGCAAAATCTTGGCAGCAAATCTGGATAACCTTCAAATCCATCTAGCCTGAAGTATGTGAGCTTGGGGTTTTGAATGTACCAAAATCCCCATTCAGTGATAAATGCCATAGCTTCTTGGCCCAGTCTATAACCTACATCTCCGTTGATTTGGTTAATGATCACATATAAAAATGCATCATTAACCCTCCTAAGTTGTGTTTTAGATACTTGTAGAGATAATTGATCATAATGGTCCCACACTTTCTTTTGTCCATCTCTTTCTCCCAATATTCCCACTCTCCTTAAACCTGGAAATATACCTCCTGTTGCAGCCACATAAACAATGTAAGAAGTCATAAAGAAACATTCGGTTTCTCTTATCCTTGTCAACTAGTCATGAATAGAATTAGACACTACCATTGGCCAATCAAACAGTTGTTTTCCATTCAAAATGGTCTGAATGAAAGGAAACATCCACTCCTTGAAGTGAAATGCATCCCTCTTCCCAAATACCCTAGACAACTTCATGATCAATTCTGATACTTCTTTGTAAAAATATTCCCTCTTGGGTTGGTCTGAGAGCTTGGTTAGAGACTTCTTCTCCATTCTCAACCATTTCTTATTCAAGTGAGCCTTGTTGGATGCTTTATATTTGCTATATTTTTCCAAAGTTTCAGCCTCCTTGGATCTGGGACACTAAACATAGTTTAAAACATCTGAGGAGTGAGATCGATAATCACATTGTCCTGTGAATCGACACACTACCTAGTGGCTGGATTGTAAGCACTGGCTGCTATCATAATCAATTCTGGGCACTAGATAAATAAAAGGAACAAGGTGATATGAGCCAGACAAGACTTAACAATTCTTTATGTTCTTCCTATTATATCTTCAGCAAACATTTCTAAATACAGCTCCTCAAAATTATATGAGCTCAGATTGGTGTCAGTGATGTCTAACCAATCTGATTCTACCTTGCTTGCAATGGAAATAGGACACCTGTGGTTATACCTCGAGGTATAGGGTAGCTATTTTTGCTCTATCTTCTTGGGCTTAGCTACTTCCTTTGATGTTCCTATAGGCTAGTTCCTTTGGGCAGCTTCTCCTAATGTTCCTGATATCCTTTAGCTTTCTTGCGCTAAAAACTCATAATTAGATCCTTGAACAAACATCACAAAACATGCCTTAAAATCATACCTTTCATATATACATCAAAGGCGAAACTAGGTAGGAAACATCCTAAACAATCCCATTTTAACATACTCTCGGGCTCGGAGCCAAAACTACTATCGTTATTTCAGTAATAACGAGTGAGCTCAAAGTCGGAACTGGAATGGTGATTGGAACTAGAATTGAAATGGAAACATATTCTGTTTCTTTTAGATTTTCTATTTTCACATTCCGTTTCGGTTCTGCTTCTGCTTTCGCCTAGGTTATTGTTATTTTGAAATAAAGTTTCTCACTATAAGCAGAGTTAGAGATGGGATGGAAATGGAATCAATACCTTCTAGAAAACATGATTTAAATTTTTGGATTGATTTTGATCCCGCTTTTTCCTAAAAAGGGCATGACGTCACAAATTATTTTAACAGTTTAATGCATATCTTCATGATTAAAGACTAGGGCATATTAAACGAAAAGGGGCTAACATACAGCATGATAAGACCATCCCCATATGATCAGGGTGACTGTACTTTCTAGGGCATCATATTCAAATTAAAATGTGAATACAAAAATGCATCTAAACCCTAATCTAAAACAAACTCGATATAGAAATTAGGGCACAAATTTAAGTCTTTCTAAACTAACGAGACTGAGTGCAGAAAAGATTCTAAGTAAAAAATGCCATTTACTAAACCCTACTCACTGTAAAAATAACATTTAACCATAAACATTTGAAAATTATGGCACCACAACTCGGTCACGGCTAAAACGTGAAAACGACCATGTTTAAACAAATCAGAAAGTAACAAAACTATAAAAGCAATACAAAATCAAGAAAAACGTAAACAAAAGAAAAACCAATGAAAACATACAAACCTACAAAGGAACTCGCACAAAACCAAACAATCCAAGAAGAAGAGAAATACAAAAGAAAGGCAAGAATAGAAAACCCTACCTCAAACACGAATAAATAGTTAAACTCCTTGAAGCATTCCATGCACAACTGTCTTTGTTTCAATCAATTCACTCTAGAAAATCTCCATTGTTGTTCTACTTCGCTCTTCGATTTCTTAACAGTAATAATGATAACTGCTCGTTTAATCCCTAATTAAGGTAAAACTCAAAGTTTTTACCTACACATGGTAGTTGCCATTAACGCATTAAATGATGTAAAGTGAAGTTGGAACTGCAGAAGAACAAGCGCATCAATGCAGTGCGACTTCAGTAAAAATTCAACGGGAAAGAAATGGTAGGATCAGAATCGAAATGTAAACGGATTTGGAAACTTTAGTAATTTCCCAGCTTCATTCCCATTTCGGGTCCAATTCTGCCAAAAAAGCATAAAAAAAACCAAACACAAAAACAAAACAAAAAGACTGAAATAAGAAAACTTAACATACAAAACCTAGTCTAAAATGAAAGACCAAAAAGTGGAGGTGGGGGCGGAATGAGATTTGATTTTGAAATTTTGAATAAAACACAGTCTTAAATTCCACTCTAGCTCTGACTCAGACAAATACAAAAAAGGTTAAAAAGAAAGACTATCGGGATGGGGATCGGAATGAGTTTTGAAAGAAGTTTCAGAACCCAATTTAGTTCCGATTCCAGTTCCGATAGACTAAACCAAAGAAAAACAAAGTGTTGGAAAAGAAAGACTCCAAACTTTATTTGAGAATCACCCAAGGACAAAAAACATAAAGGGGGACCCATTTTGACCAAGGAAAAATATGGGGAGGTTATGCAAGACATAACAAATGGCGACTTGGCTGGGAAAATGGTTTACCCATTTTCAAGATACCCAAAGAAAATTTCAGTCACCCTAAAACTACTTGGTTTATGAAGCATGCTAACTTGAATAAGATCATATATATCGAGAATAAGGTTGAGCTGGAATCTCATATGTATGTGCTCATGAGTTACTTCTGAATCTGAGTGTGTGCATAATATTGTGCATCATTATTTGTAGATACTCTCTCTATTCTTGAACAACTATACCTAAGATTCAAGCTACATAGGTTGAGTCCTTTAACTATCGTGCAATAAAATCTTGGGAATTTCTTCGCTGCCAAACATGCATCCATAACCCTAATGGAGATACCTCTAGTTCTTTCAAAGCATTTATCTACTACTAGCTAGGCATCTATAGCCCCAATAGAGATACTTGATTACCCACTTGATATTGAGTTTGCCTTCTTCTTTGTTCTTTTTTTTTTTTTCATTATCATTTTTTTTAAACCCTTCCTTGTGTAAATATTCTATGCACCTTCCTCAATACTCAGACATAATGAATCTAAAACATGGGTTGAGAACTACAATGGATTTCATGATAGTCTTGGAATCGTATTTTTCACTTGAATCAAAGGGTAGAGCCACTCAAAAACAAATAGGTACTTACTCATGGAGATGTTTTCCTATTTTTGTGATAAATCTTTTATCACAAGTCATGAGATATTCACAATGTATCTTATATCCTTAATAACTTTTCAAACCCAAACTAGAATGATCATAAAAGATAAGTTTCATAATGAAATCATTTTGAATGATGATGATGAAAATACCTAAACCAATTTCTCTCCTAGTACCAGTAGCATACTCTGAATAACAACCCCCTAACTTGAGATGAAAAAAATGAGGATCCCCAACAAATAAACAAAAACAAAGAAAGAGAATCAAACTAAACAAAAAAACTAACAACTAAAACTAAAACATAAACTTAATTACATATGATACAATATAATACAATTTCTTTAAAACATCAAACCTTTTATGCACTAAAATAGTGCTTGAGAAACTGACCATTAACTGGCAATGGAACAGGCTCTCTTGTTAAGGTACTTAAATGAAAATCATTCTCATATTGTATCTCAACTACTTGAGAAGGACCTAACCAAATCCTATCAAACTTTTGGTGATCTCCTTTCTTCTCTCTGGCCTTATCCCATAGTAATACGAGATTTGATATCCTAAAATATTGTATCTTGGCAAAGCAGCATCTCTTTGCTCTTCCATGTTCAATAAATTAAGTAGTCTAACCTCAATCCTATCATACTTGGTATAAAATTCATCCATGAACATAAGAAAAAGTATCTATAAATTGATCAGGAAGACAAGGTCTTGGCCATAGAATAACTTAAAAGGGGAGTTTCCTAGAGCTTCTTTGATTTTGGTTCGATCTTCCCATAAGGCAAATCTCAACTAGGTGTGCCAGTCCCTAGGATTGTTCTCTAACAACTTTCTTATTACTTCGAATAAGTTTTTATTTGTGGACTCAACCACTCCATTTCCCTAAGGGTAGTAATTAGAAGAATATTTCAAAACAATTTTATGTTCATATACCCATGAAATGAATTCAGCAAAAGAAAAAGCAGGGCCATTATCACATACTAGAGAAAATGGAACTCCAAACCTAGTTGTGATGTTCTCAGTCAGAAACTTGATGACCACCTCTATGGTGCTATTCTCGCAAGGCTAGGCCTTAGTCCAACGTGTGCAGTAGTTAGTTGCAGTCAAGATGAATTTATGACCCACAAAATAATTTGGATTAATTACACCTACAAAATCAAATGCCAATTGAGCAAATGGTTGTACCTCATATACTGGCTACAAAGGCATGGCAGGATTTATTCCTCTAGGTGCACAAGTTTGGCATATATGACAATTTCTGACATGTTGATGTGCATCTCTAAATACATAAGGCCAATAATAGCCTGATCTTAGAATCTGATGAGCCAAAGCATCAACAAACCCATGCCATGTTTGATGCCTTCCATGAAACTTAGAAATATCATGCTTAGCCTCTTGTTGATTCAAACAACGTAGGTAAATTACTTGAAAATTATTTTTGTAGATAGATCCCCCTTTAAGCATGTAATGAGAACTCTTCATCCTCAATGCTCTCCTCTGAGTAGCATTCATCCCTTCCACACATTTTTTATTGAGGAGGAAGAATATTAAATATGTATACCAGGGATCCTTTGTAAATGATTGGACGATGTATTGTTGACAAGTAATATTTGTTTCCACTTCTGCCATCACTTTTGACAAACCTTGGCCTCGAATGAGTTTCATTAGGTGAATTTATAAGTCAAACTCCTGTAATATTTCCATCCACTTCCCTCTTTTTTCTCCTAATTTACTTTGCATCAGAAGAGACTTCATAGCTAGATCTGGAACTATGGCCATCACTTGACTTCAAATTATGTAATGCCTGAACTTCTTTACTGCTCGTACCAATGCAAATTCTTGTTCAACTAGTAGTGAATACCTTAATTTTTCATTCTTAAATGGAAAGCTCATAAAAGAAATAGGTCTCTCCTCACTTTCTTCTCTTCGTTGTGTTAAAACGACTGCAAATGAATGGTCATAAGCAAAAGAATAGATATAGAAAGGTTTTAGATAATCCGAGCTTGTCAAAATAGGTGCCTCAGATATAGACTGTTTGATCTGCATAAAAGAAGATTTAGCCTCTTCACTCCACTCAATTTTTGCATCTTTATTCATCATTTCATTGAGAGGTTTGACGATCTCCGCAAACCCTCTTATAAATTTTCTAACAAAATTGATCCTTCCAAAGAAAGACCTCATTTCCTTCTTGATGCTAGGCCTTTTTAATTTCAAGATGGCCTCCACTTGGTCAGGATCTATAGAAATCCCTTCCTCTGATATAATGTGACCTAAGAGCTTCCTTTCAGAAACTCCAAATACACATTTCTTTGGATTAAGAGAGACACCATAACTTATAAATTTATTTAGAACCTTTTCCAGGTCTATAACATGGTCTTCTCTATTCCTAGAGAAGATGGTTAAATAATCTACATAAATGATTATACATTTTCCTATCAGATCTTTGAAAGCTACATCCATTGCCCTTTGAAAAGTAGCTCCAACATTGATGAGACTGAATGGCATCCTCCTATAAGAAAATGTGACCCATTTAGTTGTGAAAGAAGTCTTCATCCTATCCTCATGACTAACCAGGACCAGATTGTATCCAGAATAACCATCCATGAATGACATCATCTGGGATCCATTAACTGTTTATAAAACTTCATCAAGAGAAGGCAATGGATAATTGTCTTTCTCATAGTCCTTGTTTAGATTCCTAAAATCAACACATAATCTGATCTCACCATTCTTCTTGCACATAGGAACTAAATTAGCCACCCAAGCAGAATCTTTAACCGGAAAGATTATTCAAGCAAATAGAAGTTTTTGCACCTCTTTCTGGATCAAGGGCTCAATTAAAGCATTGACCGAGCGTTTCTTCTAGTGAAAAGGCTTGGCTTCTGTTTTGAGAGGTATGGTGTGATTGATCACTGAATTGTCAAAAGTTTTTAGATCATCATAACTCCAAGCAATAGCTTCAATGTTCTACTCCAATACCTTGATTATCTTGTCCTTAATTTCTTGAAGACAATTCTTTCCTATAAGAACATTCCTTTCTGGGCCTGAGTGATTCAAATTAATAGATTCATACTTCCCTCCATCACTCTCTCTAGGTACCCTTTGACAAGCCCATGGCTCTGAGTCAAATAACCTCTCTAAAGAAACCATCCCTTTTGGAATGCTATTACTTTTCAAATCCAATATCCCTTCTAGAATCTCTTTCTCAAGATCCCAATCTCCTTGATCTCTTTCAGATTCATCTATGATCTTCCCTTGAAAAACATCAAAACTTTCCAAAAAGGCCAATATGTGTCGATCATCATCAAATACTTGAAAGTGTTGAACATTATCAAGAACAGTCGGGACTGAAATAAACTCAACTAAAAATATCTTTAGATCAAAATCTTGCATGGGTCCTAATGTGCTAGCATCAATAGCAAGAGCATCTAAAATTTGATTAGCTTCTCTAGGGATCAGACTAATCCCAAAAGCATCAAAATCTTCGATTAAATTCCAAACTTTGTTTGTGTACACAACCAATATTTTTTTATAAGATGTATATTGGCTACATACCTTCTTTACAATCACCTTAGAATTTACCATAACTGTGAGAGTAGTAAAATTCTTCTTATGAGAAAACATAAGACCTCGAGCAAGTGCTTCATACTAAACCACATTGTTTGTACAACTGAATTGCAATCTATAAGAAGCAAATTAAGTCTTCCCTTTTTGATTGGTTAGTTCTATCCATACTCCACTTCTTGCTTTAGATTTAGAACCATCAAATTTAAGAGTCCATAATTGGTCTTTGGCTAGGAGCTCTTTCTTTTTAGGGATAATAGGAGATGACTTACTTGAGATGTGTGGTGGCTCATACTTTTGCTGGTTATCAGCAATTGACTCAAGACAAAGCTCACTTGATTATTTTTCTATGTTTTTAGCTTGCTCAGAAATCACTTCCTGAACAACCTCTTGGGTTAAATTGCAATCCAACTCATTTCTCATCAATTCCTTGGGTATTGGAAAAGTATCTGGGGAAGATGTATTGAATAGGAATTGGGACACCTATACTTCTTCTAGCTTTTTAGAACACGAAACCTGTGTTTGTTCTACTGGTGAGGAACCTTCCTCTTGAGAAAGACTAACCCGTGTAAGAATGGTAGCATCCTTAACTTTGAAAGAAAACTCATTGATGGGGGTCTATAGTTCCTCTTGAAATATTTGTTGGGGCTGATCTACATGACTTAGAATATCTAGGCATGATTGACATGTTAATTTTGAATGATTGTGATAATGAATCCTACACCAATGAGGAAGTAAAAAACTACTCAAATCAGTTTCTTCTCCTAAGACCAACTTATCCTATTGCAATTTCCATGTTAGAACCTGTTGGTTGATGCAGATCATTGGGTCGATGTGTTCTAGGGGCAATGCATCCCCAAGATTAAGCACATAGAAAGTAAGGAATTCCTCTTGTTTGTAAACTCCTATCTCAGTCTCAACATATGCTACTTCATTTGAAGGATCATATTTTGTGATCATATTCTTGAGTCTAGGTTCACTTTCAATCCTTATTTTTGTTGCAACCCCCTTCTAGGGTAGCCACATGCGAGAGAAATCCAAGGAAAAATATCCACCAATACTTTTCATTAGCTCCTGACTTAGAAGCATACCATATGTCTCTGGGATATTAGCCACTTGGATATCTATGTAGGTATGGATCCTTGGATCTGATCCAACCTATACATGCATTTATTTTAGTTCACCTACAACATTGACCTTTGTTTTATCTAATTGAATCACTTTCTTATTGGTCCAGATAGGACTTAATCCTAACTTCTTACATATTGAAAAGGGCATAACATTTCCCGATGCTCTAGAGTCCAATAAATGGTTGTGCAAATTCTTTCCAAAAATCTTTAAACTTAAAAGAAAAGGTGGGGTACTGGTCTTACCTTTATAAATGGTTGCATTTGTCTCCTATTTTGGAGTCACTTTACCTTTTCCCTTTAAGCGATCTACCTCCTCCAAGGCTTTCAATACCACCTCATGTTAAGTTGGGCACCACTTCATGATGTCAAAGAATGACAAGGATGTCTTATGTTTCTGCAATTATGCAAAAAAGTCAAATTTTGAATCATTCCTTACTTGATACCTAGGAAAAGGAGGAGGATTGCCTCTATTCTGAAGGTCAGAAGGTCCCTTTGGTGGTGGTGGATTATTATCTTCATTATGGTTTGGTGAGACCATGTTGCTTGGGGGAGCAAATGTAGTAAATGGGCCCTTATTCTGATTTCTCAGAAAGTGACCTCATTTGGACTGAAAAGCTTGGGCATCATATACATCTTCCTCTAGCTCATTATCTCCTTACATAGGAAAATTGGTATTTCTCTTCAATAGTCTCATAAGTCATAGCACTACTGACTAGCCCATTATCCTTATTGGAATTTCCTATTGGAGGATGAGCATCTTCTTGTGCAATATTTACAATCTTCTCCATTTTAGGGCAATTAACTTCAGAATGTGCTGCAGTATCGTGTAGCCTGCACCAATTAGTCATGAAATTGAGGTCAACTGCATTAGCAGTATGTGGTCTCTCCTCACCTAACTGATAGTGTGAACCCCTAAACCTTCAAATGTATATATAGCAACAAAACACATTATTTGTTAGTTCCTATGCATACAAACAAGTATGAGAGATTCCCCATAAAATCCATTTATTTAAACTAAAATTAGGAACAAAGATGAAGAATGCAATACAAGAAATAAAATTAGATCCTAATCAAGCTAATAGAATGATGATCCCATGGGGGAATTGGTGCCAATGAAGTGTTGCAATTGGCCCTTTCCCAATTCCTAAGTTGCAATGAAGATGATCTATAAATGGTCAAATCTCCAAAGGTATTTGAACATAACCTTGATACAAATGTGAAATATGGTGAATGTTTGGATGAAATGAGCAAAATTAGTTCTCAATTGAAGAGAGTAACTTTGTATGAAGATTGTGGATTTGAGTATAATAAGTTTACTCAAATTGTGGATGATAGAATGAGAGGAAGAGTCTCTCATTTATAGATTTCCAACATGGAAGAGAGAGTGACAATAAGTAATGTAGGATCATTCAACATCCAATGGCCAAGTGCCACTTGTCAAGATGTGAATGGTTGAGGAATGAGCACATTTTGGTCAATGTGCATGATAAATGTCATTGGATTCAAATTTGAATTTTGAATGTCACATGTTGGGGGGAGAGAAGAATGGAGTTAATGTCACTTGGCTCAATGCACAAGGACATGTTAGAGGCATTCAGTGCCTTGTTGGAAGGACCAAGCCCACTTGGCCTTTTTGAATTCAAATTGAGGGAATATTCCCTTTTGATGCCATGTTGAGATAAAATAGGAAATTAAATAAATCAAAGTAATTGATTTATCGTGCAAGTTGCATTCTCTAGAGGATTTTAATGAGAGGGATTAACTTAATCAAGGATTTGATTAATTTAATGATGAATTAGGAGATGTGACAATTTAGACTTAAATTTATGAATTGATTTAAAGAAAAATTAAGAGGAAATGATGAAATGATTAATTAAATAAATGATTTTGATTTATTTAACTAAGGAGGAATATGTTAGATTAAATTAAATAATATTTTAATTTATTCAATTTAATAAGAGGAATTTAGAGATTTAATTTAATTAAAATGAATTATTTAAATGAAAAGATAAATATGATTAATTAAATTAAATTGATTAATTTAATCACGAGAGGAGAAAGACCTAAATAAATCAAATGATTTATTTAATTAAGGGATGAAAGGTGTTGATAAGGTGAGAGTATGATTCAAGATGAAACGATGTTAGTAGGATCAAAATCAAGTGCATGTATATTTTCCATGTCTACATTTTTCTCCTCTTTAAAGTAATGTACTTGTTGCATTGATTCAAAGAATAAAATGTTGTGATCAAAGTTCAAAATTTTCTCAATTTTTTAGATGCCCCACTATTGCCCCAGCAAAAGGATTATGCTGGTATACTGCCCCCTCGAGAGATCGAGTGGAAATATACGATTTTCTGATCGAGATCGTGATAAAATGTGAGAGGAGTGGTTCTATTGATCAGAGGACTCAAGATAATTATTTGATGTAGACAATTTTGATGATGTATAGATAGTCATCAGCCATGGGTAGCCTCATGTATATTTTGATACAGCACACTAATTTTAGAGAGAAATGTTAGTAAAGATAGAAGAATAAGAAGAATAAGATGGATGGAAGGATGATCCACACAAGTTCCTATAATTATCGATGATGATGATGATGATTTGTATTGCTAGGAATTGGGATTTTCAAATGGCCAATTTCTTTATGTTTGATAACACACATAGGTATGATGCATCAAGGTATAAAGGTCCAGGATGGTGGTGTACCTAGTGTGATGGACTTTGACTCATCAATCAGATAGGAGTATTCTTGTTCACACTTGACATACGAAAACCTTGCTAGGATGGACCTAACAAAGCAAGTATTCACCAAGTTATTTTACAAGAACATCCAACAAGAATAGTAGGTAAAAAAGATAATGATCATTTCCTCATTCCTTTCTCTCTAAACCTATTTTTTTTAGGCATCATCAAGAGGTCCTTGGAATGAGCGCAAAATAAGATAAGTCAAAAAGACCAAATAAAGAAAACAAACAAGCTAATGTACTTCATATCGCTAGCCAAGGTTAAACTAAGGTGAGGTACCTGATGCTTATGTCCATTATAAGAAAGCTTCATCCTAGGACATGTAGTGATCAGGGTTTTGATGGGACTGATTTGAATGATAAGCTATCAATACTCCAAGTTGACCAACTTGCTTGCTTACTGACTTAGATTTCCAAGACTTTGATGATTAGGCATTCACTTTGGAACCTGCTAAACTTGCTTCTAACTGACTCACCAAAGGGTGATAGCGATGATTGACTTTATTATGAGTGAGATGATGACGAGTGAAATTGAGATGAAATGGATGCACCATTTTGGGTTTTCAGATATTTTGAGGTTGTTTTTGGTATTTTGAAGATTTATGAATGTTTTTGGTATTTTGTGTCTCAGGGGCCGATCCAGGATGTCCTTGCCTACATTTAAGCTCAGAGACGATGTATTTTGGATGACAAATTGACTTTATGATAAGATGGACAAACGGATTTCCAATGCGAGGAACGCCTAAGGATTGACCTAAATGTAAAATACATGGTCAAATAGATTGCCAATGTGATGCACGCCTAAAGGACTGACCCTAACTATCTCGGGGGATGATCAAAGATCCACCTTTCCTATGTTCAAGCTTAGAGACGATGTAGTTCGACAAGGTGAAGGAATGACAAGACTCAATGATAAATTTTATGAGGATTTTCTGATATTTCGACATGTTTTTTGGATTTTTGAATGATTTGGATGTTTTTGGAATTTTTTGCATGATTTTGACAATTTGGATACGGACACGTGATGATATCAGTGCTCTGTTTTGAAATTTTGTTGAAAACCAAGCTTAATATTGATCGATCGGATTGATGGATTGATAGTTTGACTAAGAGTGTTAAGTCAAACAAAAGTGATAATGAACTTGTAAACTCTAGGAAGTTGTGTTATCCAAGAGTAAACTCATACAAGAGGGTAGTTTGACTAAGTGTGTTAAGTCAAATAAGGTGATTATGGATTTGATAATTTGGCTAAGTGTGTTAAGCTAAACAAGATGATAATGGACTTGTAAACCCAAGGAAGTTGTGTTATCCTTGAGTAAACTCGTGCACAAGATGATAGTTTGACTAAGTGTATTAAGTCAAACAAGGTGATAGTTGATTGGATTCGATTGATCAATGATGAAGCTTGATTTGGAAAAAAATATCTTTGATGATTTTGATGTGATGCAAAAGTACACATTAGATGCAACTAATATGGATTGCTTGGATTGATGTTTGGTGAAAGATAAAACTTGATAAGGAACATCTTGTAAAAATATGCCATGGGCTAGTGATTTGGATTTTTGGCTCGCAAATGCTTTGACCAATTTGATTTCACGTTTACCAATGCTTGGATCACCACATAAGTGTGAAGATATAGATCAAGATTTATTCTCAAAGAAAGATGAAAATATTTGGCCCCAGTGTCTAGCAATGTATGGCATGTCATGGATGGATGCTTAGATCGATATATTAAGCATGCAAAGGATGCCAAGGATTATCTTGTGATAAGATAAGGTATTTGAACAGAGGAATTCTCATTTGGATAATTCTTCTAGGCTTAGATATTGTTGGGTAGGATGGGATCAATGAAAATAACTTGTGTCAAGATGTCTACCATAAAGAAGAGTAAAGTGTGCCCCAAAATTTTATCAAGATAATGCAGATAGATGGTAATGGGCTGGATAAACAATTCATGGATGAACGAATGATATGGCTGAAATCCTAGCTTTTTTATGGATGTGATAAGATGCTTTCTTTTGAACTGGTGCACGTAGATGCTCAATTCTACAAATGATGCTTATTTTCTAGGTTTTCATCATGGTACCTATCCAAAGTGCCATCGAAGTGGTTTTCACTAGAGGATGATTTTTCTCTTTACTATTTTCAATCCATTTGTTGATTTTTTTTGGATTTTTTGTATTTTGTATTTTCTACGAGATTTTAAGCTGATGTTGAACCACCTGGTGGTGATTCTATACATGCTTCTATCATAACATGCCATCTGTATCCTGCTTAAAGACGCTGCTTTGCCAAGATACATACACTTGAATGCAACTTTTGAGAAAAAAATCTGTTTTGCTGATATAGGAGTTAACTCCGTCTTTGTGCACACATCGCAATAGAGTGCCTTTTGAATCCTTATGATAAAGGGTCGCTGCCAATACATTTTCAATGTGATACTTGGATATCATGCGTAGAGGCATGGATGGAGCGTGTTTAGCAGTAAAATATGGATTGGTTGATAATTTGGAACCTTTGACTCTCCAAACTTTAGAAGATAAGCAATGATGGGTGGATATGGAAGTGTGCATGGAATTAGGACCAACTGCTTGATACACTTTGTATGTCGCTTGAGAAGCCTATTTTTAGTTTTGTGGACATATTTGATGGATAATTTTTCCTTTTTGATTTTACCCCATAGTTTCTTTGACTAATGAAGTTTGATAGGGATAGTCTTTCTTTGTATTTTTTGGTATCCATATGTATTTGATTTGTCTGATATGATTCTTAGCTTCTTTTTATTTGATAACATTCTTCATGCTTCGATTCAAATCTTTCTTTTGTTGTTGGTCCCAATTTGTGGATGGGGTGATGGGTGGATGAAGATTCATGACATGGCTAGTTGTAGTATTGGCATTGGTTTCATCATAATAATTCTTTGTTCTCCCTACGTTGATGCTTGCTCGAGACGAAGTTGCCCCCAGTTTTGTGGAAGTATTACTGATATGTTGAGATCCCTTGATTGTCGAATAACCAAGGCCTTGATGCTTAGGATTGCCAAAAATATGTACTGGTTCTAGGATAACCTGTTCATGTAGGCCTAATCCTCTGCCTTGATACTTCATCGTTTGAAACATTTTATTTGTCATAGGATATGATTTACCATAGGAACAAGGTGCTACTCCTTCTCTACTCTATGGTGGATCTTCAAAGGTCATAGCTCTTTTATTGATAAGATTATTTTCCCTTACAAAGGTGAGTGATCCAATTTTATAAGTGATAAGATCTTCCATAAGTGGGATGAAGGCCTGATTGATATCTTCAGCTTGATCTTGTGAGATATCAGATTGTAGTGCTTCTTTAAGAAGTGTTGATGCTTCACTGTCCACACAAAGGTCTTCCTCATGACTCACTTCATAGGATGTTTCTGATTCATGACTTATGTAGAATCCTTCTTCATGATTTGTTTCTGATATGTCTTTGGATTTCTCTATATCTTGGTCATGTGTACAAATGTTAGGAGTAGGAGACTCTTGTTTTGAATGATGATTATCTGCATGTCCATCCAAAGAAAGCATATAATGGTTAGATGGAGGGGTATGTGCTATATGGATATGATCATTATTTGTGACATCTTGTAGGAGAGTGGCCATCACCTCATTGTAGTATCTTGCATATAAAAATTCTTGATCTTGATTAATGTGGAAATTGCTTTCAACATGCTTTGGATCAAGTTCTTGACATGGGTCAATTTCCAAAGATGAATTTATTTCAAAGGGTTATCTGACATTGTCATAAGGCATCAGAAGTGGCTCAATATCCTCTCGATCTTTGAGTGGACTTGGATCAAATGGTGAGTTGAGAATTTCTTCAATATCTGTAACCATGAGGTCAAAGGATGTCAATATGTCTTGGAAAGGTCCATTGCTAGACTTGGGTGAAAGATTTTGATCATGCTTTGGAATAAATTCTTGAGATATGTCCTCTAACTCATTAGGTGATGTAGAGATATTTTCAATACGATCATTGGTGGATAGATCTTGGTTTATGTAAATAGGATCAAATAACATCAACACTCCTTGAAATAGATCTTTATAGGAGGGGTCTTGATCATGACTAAAAAATAGCTCTTGATGTATATTGATTTCATCATCAGATGAGGTGGAAACATCTTCAAGGTGTTCATCGATGAATAGATTTTGATTATTGTTTTTGACAACTGTGGTGGGAATCTATTGCAAGCTTTGTTGAGAGAGTAATGCATGTGTTTCTTGCTTAGCCAACAATGCTTGTTGTTGCTCATGTTGTTGTTGTTCCAACAATGTTTGTTATTGGGTTTTCTGTTGAGCTAATTGTTGATGGATTGCTTGCAATAGTTCCCGAAATTATGCTTGTTGAGCAACTAGTTGTGCAGCTTGTTAGTTTTGGAGAGCCTTTTTGTGGAAAGCTTATTGAGAGGCTTGCAACATGATGGAGAATGAATTTGTTATGTTGTGTTTTGGTGGTGGTGGTGGTGGATTGGGAATGGTGTTGACCGTTGAGGTGAGCGAAATGGTCTCACTAATTGCCAGGGTTTGAGTGATGAATGGTGTGATTGAGATTCTTGGTCTTTGAGACATTTGAGGAATGGTAGATGTGTTAATTGTTGGGGTTGCTTGGATGGTTTCCATTTTTTGATGCGATATTGTTGGCAAGATGGGATGATTTGCTATGATGTTTTGATTTTTCATGATAGATTGTAATTGAACATTGTTGTGGTTGAAAATCATATTGCCTTGATTTAGTTAACTTTTATTTTGCATGGTGTTACCTTGACTTGAATCAACATGTAGAGTTTTCAACATATTGCTTAGATTTTGAACAAGATTGTTGGGTTTTGCAAACACGTCAACCCTAAAGTTTACCAAGTGTGGATTCGAAATGGTCATGTTTGGTAAATTTGCACTTGGCATGTATGGATTTGGTGGGATAATGTTGTTCAGAAAACTCATGCATTTAGCATTTGGTTGATAGATTTGCATATTCGGAGTTGGATTTAAATCTATCATTGGGAAAGGTGTTCCAAAATTTAGATTGGGCATACTCACATTTGTATCATTGAAGTTTGGAGGAGATAATGATGCCATGTTTGAATTGCATAAATGTGAGTTTCGATAATCAATTGGCATTGTGAGACTTGGATAGTTTGGGTGACTAGAATTGCTCGTGATGGATGGATCAAGTTTATATTCCATGTCCCTCTTGTGTTTTGACCTTGTTGACCTCTTGAGGTATTTAGGACCAATGATGAGATGGGGGATGAAAGGGGTGATTGATATGGTTGGTTGAACCTTTTAGGAGCTTTGGATCAATGCTAGACTTTAGGACTTGTTTTGATGTTATTTTGATTGATGAAAGTTTGACTAAGTGTGTTAAGTCAAATAAACTAATAATGCACTTGTGAATTCTATGAAGTTGTGTTATCCTATAGAAAATGTGTACACAAGATGATAATTTGGCTAGGTGTGTTAAGCCAAACAAAGTGATGCTGATTTTTCCTAAAAGTCTAGGATAAGTGATGTTTTTCAAAGTTCTAAAAGTTGTTGGTGAGATGGGATTTGATTGATTTTTGGATGGATGAAGTGATGATTTTGATCCTAGATGACCCTATGAGGACTTACTTACAAGAACAAGGTGATGAAGAACATGATTTTCCCTAGAAGTAACTCAAACCAAAAGACCATTGTCTGCATGGAAACCAAATGACTCAAAAGAGAACAAGCAGATGTATAGTTCAATTTTTTGTTATCTTGTTTAGATTTGGTTCTTTTTACCACAAACACTTTCTTGATTTATTCTTTTCAAACTGAATGTCCAATACCCTAGTTTTCTTTCATCCCACAAAGTGCATTATGTGGAAATCAAGGAAAATCAAGGCAAAGGTTATGTATTGTTGACTTTAGTAAGAAAATTGAGATGAAATCCAAATGCTTAGAAGCCTCTAAGGATGAAATCCCTAGGGAAAGCATGAGCACTTTAGTTTGTTTCCTTAAAGGGTTTGAAATTCTAATGATTCGTTGAATGTTTGTTTTCCACTATTTTAGATCCAAGCAAAGTGTTTTGATTCAAAGCACATGTACAACCCTAGGCTAATGAGGCAATATCTTATTGGGTTCCCACTTGGACAAATCTAGCTGCACATATCTTGTGCAAATGGCTAAATGCTTTACCACATTGGCTCCCCTCCATGACACACACTTCTTGGATCAGCCAAGAATTAGTATCCATGAATCTCCCATGGCATACTTTCCATTTCCACAACAAAACTGCATGTATAACATGGGGCGGCTTCAAAGGACATGACCTTTTGTATCAATAAGATAGACAAGGTTTTTGCCTTTTTCTAAACAAAGGGTTCTAATGCAGACGTTCCGTTCGTGGGAGATTATCCAACATCAGCAAGAGTCCATTGTTGTCCATCTCGTCGGAATAATCCTCATGATTCTTGAACTTTCCTCAAGAATCCACACTTATATACTGGTTGGAAGTCGCTTGGCTTTAGCGTGTTCCCGGTTGGGTTGTTCCCTTGGGTGAGTACTTTTTCCCACAGGGAAAACCCTCTAAGATAAACAATAGTGAATAAACATATTCATAGTTTGATCAACCTGTGTTTAAAAACAAAAGGAGAACACTCGCAACAAGTTTATTCACACTCTCATGTTTTCTTCATTTGTTAAGTGCCCAATTGTTCAAAATGTGGAGGCAATCTTTTTAACAACCTAATATCACCAAAATGTTTTTGATTCTCAAAATCACAATGAAGCACGAGAGAAGTGCATACATATTTTAAATGATATTAACTTGTGAAAAGGATTGCAAAACATTGAAAACACTTATTCATTTTAGACCTCAAAGCAATGATGAGTTCTTTTTAAGCACCAAATGAAATGTGAGATTGCCTTGTTCAATTTTTAATCCTTTAAAAAAAATATAGTATGTTTGTCTAAAGTTCTTTTTAGCCCCTTGGCAACTTTTGAAAAGAAATTTGATTGTTCTTTTTAGAGCCCCAAAAGAAATTTAGTGTCCTAAGAGCATGAAAGTAAACAAATTCCTTAAAAAGGGATTATAAGTTCTCCCAAAGTGTTTAAAAACACTTGATACAATGATATGATGAATTCATAAAAACCTTTGATCTTTGTTTTCCTTCCTTCACTTTTGATCAAACAATTTCCTTTTTAAGCAAATTTCAATATTTTTTCAATTTTTCCATTTTTGGGAATTTTGCATTTATGACTTTGAGAGTCCTTTTTTTTCCAAAAACTTTACAAAACTAAAGTATGATGAATTGCCAACTAAAATTTGAAATTGGAAATATGGACTTTGAGTTATTAATAGAAACAACTTTCAAAAAACTAGGAAAAAACTTTAAAATGTCATTTTGAGGGCCAAGATCAAAGTTTGAAGCCCCGAAAATGTGTCGAGATGGCGTCCAACCATTTAAATGGTTGCCAAATCACTTGCACCTCATATAGAAACCACCTATAAAATTTCAGCCAAAACCCACATATAAGTCAAAAGTTATGATCTTGGGAAGTTCCTACATCACAAAAAAAGTAAAAAAAAACCATAAAACTGCAAGTGCGGTGCAGTCAGCAAATGTGGTGCAGTTTGGAATAAATGCGGTCCTATATAGCATCAGACGTTTGACTGGGTGTGGTGCTCTACAGAAATAGAGACTGCGGGTGTGGCGCAGTTTGGCACGCGGTGCAGTTTGCGACTTAAAAAATCTACGACAAAGTTTAAAATTTTAAAATTTATGAGCGGGAAAGCAGGTGCGGCACTGTTTAAGAAAAGTGCAGTGCCATATAGCGCTAGACCTCTAAAAGTGGTGCAATAAAGGACCGTACAAATTTTCAGCGGTGTAGTTTCCTGTGTGCACAAAAATGTTAGAAAAAACACGAAATTTGTGAAAAATGTGATGAAAACTTGAGATTTTGCCCTCCTTCTAGTGCCAAAATATGAACCCCTATACCTGCAAATGCACAAAGATGACAAACATGGTTAGATGTTAGATCAAAATGCATGAAAATATAAGAGATTCCCCATAAAATCCATCTATTCAAGTTAAAATTAGGAAATAAATAACAAAACTCAAATAACAATAAAAACAATCATAATTAGGTTAAAAGCATGATGATCTTATGGGGGAATTGGTGCCAATGAAGTGTTGCAATTGGCCCTTTCCCAACTCCTAAGTTGCAATGAAGATGATCTAGAAATGGTCAAATCTCCAAAGAGATTTGAGCATAACCTTGATACAGATATGAAATATGGTGAATGCTTGGATGAAATGTGCAAAATTAGTTCTCAATTGAAGAGAGTAACTTTGCATGAAGATTGTGGATTTGAGTACAACAAGTTTACTCAAATTGTGGATGATAGAATGAGATGAAGAGTCTCCCATATATAGATTTACAAAATGGAAGAGAGAGTGAAAATAAGCAATGTGGGATCATTCAACATCCAATGGCCAAGTGCCACTTGTCAAGATGTGAATGGTTGAGGAATGATCACATTTTGGTCAATGTGCATGATAAATGCCATTGGATTCAAATTTGAATTTTGAATGTGACATGTTGGGGGGAGAGAAGAATGGAGTTAATCTCACTTGGCTCAATGCATAAGGATGTGTAAGAGGCATTGAATGCCTTGTTGGAAGGACCAAGCCCACTTGGCCTTTCTGAATTCAAATTGAGGGAATATTCCCTTTTGATGCCTTGTTGAGAGAAAATAGGCAATTAAATAAATCAAAGTAATTGATTTATTGTTCAAGTTGCATTCTATAGAGGATTTTAATGAGAGGGATTAACTTAATCAAGGATTTGATTAATTTAATGAGGAATTTGGAGATGTGACAATTTAGACTTCAATTTATGAATTGATTTAAATCAAATTAAGAGGAAATGATTAATTAAATAAATGATTTTGATTTATTTAACTAAGGAGGAATATGTTAGATTAAATTAAATAATGTTTTAATTTATTCAATTTAATAAGAGGAGTTTAGAGATTTAATTTATATAAAATGAATTATTTAAATGATCAAAGAAAGATGATTAATTAAATTAAATTGATTAATTTAATAACGAGAGGAGAAAGACCTAATTAAATAAATAATGATTTATTTAATTAAGGGATGAAAGGTGTTGATAAGCTGATAGTATGATTCAAGATGAAACAATGTTAGTAGGATCAAAATCAGGTGCATGTATATTTTCCATGTCTACAAATAGTTATGGGGAACTCTCCCATTGTTAGGTACATTATTCCACTGCCTATTGTTGATTTTATTGTTGTTGTTGTTGAACATCTTGTTATATCCTCTGTTCTAATTTTGGTAATTTTGTATAGAGGAATTTTGATTCTGAAAGTTTCGATTGGTGTTCTGATTCTCATTTTGATTGGAGTAATTTCCTTGATTGTTGTAACCTCCCTGGTTCTGATAATTTTGATTTTGATTGTGGGGAGGGTTTTTCCTAAGCTATGCCATGTCATTAAACATTTGAGATAGAGTCTTCTTGAGAGTCTCTAACTCGCTAGTCAGTTGACCATTTTGTTCATTTTGCACATTCTACACTATGGCTGGGGAATGGACATGAGTTGATCCTCCTGCTTTTTGTTGTTTATTTTGAGGTTGTTGGGAAGAATCTTGCACGTCATTTTCGAAAAAGGGCATGGTAGGTGGAGCTTGTAACTCAGACATAGGTCCATATTGGGAGTAAAACATCCCTGGGACAGTGTTGTACAATGGTGGGTTAGGCATATGATAATTCATGGGAGGAAGAGCTTCTCCTAAACCTCTTGATTGCATACTTATTTGTTGTTGCAACTTGATGGCCAGATGACAAACTTTAGACAAATAGTCAATCTCATTAGGTTGATAAGTCCTCTGCAAGAATAGGCCAATCAAGGGATCAACAACTCTTAAATATGCATGTATGGAAATATTCTCAGCTACTAGATAAGGGTCTTGCAACCTATGAAAAATTCTTTGGAATCTAGTATTGAACAAAGGTAGTGGCTCACGATGTTCCTTTCTTATGGTGGAAAACTAGTGCTACAAGACGACAGGGTCCACATAAATCGAAAATTGATTAATAAATGCATTTTCTAAACCTATCCAACCCAAAATAGATCCTCAGGGCAGATTTAAATACCAGTTATATGCCATATCTCCTAAACAATAAGGAAACAATCTACATACCACATCCTGATGAGCAACTTGAGCTCATGTGCAAGCATCTTTTAATGCTTGTTTGTGCTCCTTGACACTTCTTGATTCACCATGTATGTACTTAGGACAAAATTTTTTTGGGTTCTTAGGTAAGTCATGGATCTCTCCTGGAATAGTCCTTAACAGACATGGGTTATTGACAAAGTAAGCCATGGGTGGGATTGGTTGAGCAGGTGGTGATATAGGTTGAATTGGTGTATACTCAGGCCTCTTTGGTGGTGGTGATGTAGGTGGAACTGGTGGTGGTGTGGGTGGATTTGGTGGAAATACAGGTGGAGTAAGTGGTGTTGGAAAATTAGGTATCGATATCTTATGAGCATGGGCTTTAGGTCTGATCGGAGTTTGAAGTTCTTTAAATGGTTCAGGATTAGTAGAGGATCTAAGAATCCTACAGTATTTCTCTGATGAAAAAGACACAATCTAAGCCAGCTTGTTCTTTTAGGCCCTCCTTCTAGTGACATATCTGTTGTTGGTGAAGATGACACAAACAATGTTTAAACATAATATTTCTACTCTATTTTTCCTGAAAAATAAAGACAACATATAGTAGCCTAAATCCCAAGGTCCTGGTAGTTGGTTCTCAACTGTCTAGTGTCACTCAATTGGTCCATGCAACTATAATGTTCAAGGGGTCTATGCTGGTAACAAAGAATACAAGAAATTACTTATTCATTGAGCTATTTTAATAAAGAAATGGGATTTTAAATAAAAGAAAAAGATAGATCAGAGGATAAATCAGTAAACATGAATAAAACTCATCTAGCATCCGGACATATATCTTCAACAATGAATGTTTTCCAACAGATCAAGAAAACCAAATCATGACACAATTTACAGAATAATCTATACTATTGCATGCATCTAAGGTGCTTATTTTAACATCACAATTCACATATCACAACAATTTCAAAGACTCCAAAAGAACACAGATTCATTCATTGCGAAGATCATAGATCAACAGACTTTAATAAATCAAATTCATTGATAATGTAACAAGATAATCCTTAAATCCAGCTTCTTCTAATGACTTTCATCACATAAGAAAAAATCATGCTTTAGCACAATCATTGGCATACATATAGATTATAACTCATCAACCTTATCAAGTAAAACTTAATTCTAACACCATGTTGCATAGACCTGAATTTTAATTTAGCTGTAAAAAATGAAGTAACAATGTATCTCTATAAAAACTATGAAAAATTATCTCCTAATATCAAGTGGCTAGTTCTATTCTCTATTAACAGACCCTTACAATATGATACCCCAAGGGTATTTATAGAAATATAAAATCTGAAGTACTCTTCTATTTTAAGTTGACCCACCCTTTTAGGGATTATAGTTATCTTGGAAACTCAGTTAAACTAGAAGAAAATAAGAATAAAAGAGAATACATCCATGTGCTTCAAAAACTACCAGTGTTGCATGCAACATGCAAAGAAGAAGAAAGCTATGCATGCATGATATTTATGCATGCGAAGTTTTTTTTGTAATGTACTCATCAAAACTCGAGAAGACTTGTTGTACTATGTCTAATTCGGGCCCATCCACCCAGCTATCTTCAAACTTAATTCTTTCCAACTCCACTACAGTAAACCCTCTCATATCCTTCAACTTCATCAACTCTCTTTTACCTTCCCTTATCTATTCTTTGATGTCCATCAATCAATCTATCAAAAGATCTTCACCATCATCTCCTCTCTGCATAATCTCTTTAAACCTCTTAGTCCACTTCTCCTTTATTTGGCTTAAAGGTAGGCCTTCCTTTATAGGTACATCAATGTTAACTATAATAGCAATAATGACCACCAACTCCTTAAATTGTTCATTCAAATCCTTAACAGAATCTTGAACCTCATTTCTATGTTTATATAGAAAATCTGATCTAAACCGGAGTATGCAAGAAGTCTTTTCCAAGAAATGTTTATTATCTTCTTCAAGTATTAACTATTCCAGAAGACTAGTTTTAGGCAATTTTTTAATTTTTTTCAAATTTTGGCTATATCCTTTGTACTCATGCGTGTGTTCTTCCAGCATTTTAGCATATTGATTCATTTCTTCTATCAGTCCCTTAGTCACTTTGTAAACCCCAAAATTTTCTTCTAGTACTTTGTTTATTTCTTGATTCAATTTATTAACCCACCTATCCAACATTTTTGTCTTGCCCCTTACTTGTACCAAATCATCTACTTCTTTCTTACTTAGAAAAATTGGGGTCTCAATAGTAGCAACCTGTTGTGTCCCCAGAGTGGAAACACTTTTCAGAAAAACATGCAACTGATCTAACTGATCCTTAAGCTCATCCTTTCTTTGATTATCCTTCAACATTATTGACTTGGTTGAGGATGCTACCACATCAATTGAATTCATTTGCTGATCCCTGGTAGGTCTACCAAAGTTAATAGTGCCTAGCTCATAATCTATCAATTGCATTTCCCCTACATCCTTATCTATCATTGAAATAGCACATTCTGCCACAATCTCTCCTTTATCAATTAGCCTAGTAGAATGTAGGATCTTGGCTTTCTTTTTAGGCCTTTCTTTATCAATTTCCTTCATCATATCCTCCCAATTGAGAGGTTGAGAAGGTGTTGATGCTCTCTTTTGAAGATGTAATTTCAACCAAGTGGGAGCACCTGGAGTAACCATCATCATAGTTGAATAAGATGAGGTAGTAGCTAAGGTAGGTTGCACATTTATTTGAGGTTGAGAATCAACCCTTTGTTTCTCTTGCTACTCTTGCTCCATATTTTCCTTGGCAAGCTTTTCAGCTTCCTCCCTTCCCTTTCGTTATTGTATTCTCTTATCTTCTTCCTCGTTCTTCAACCTTTCTTCTTCTAATCTACTCTTCTCCATTTCATGTATTATTTCATCCTCTAATGCTTTAAGCTTTTCTGCATCTTCTTTTTCTTCTTATTTCTTTTTTATCAGTTCTTCGGCCTCTTTCTTCTTTTCCAATCGTTATGCTTCCTCTTTCCTTTTGTGAGCTTCTTCAGAAAGCTTCAACTTAGCCACCAGAACTTCTCTCTCCCTTCGATGTCTTGCATTTTTCTCCTCAAGGTCATGAATTTTTTGTATCAATTCTAATTTATCATTCTCTTCCTTGACCTTGAGCTCATGCTCTTTTTGCCTCTACTGCTTCTCTATTTCATCAACTTTTGACTTAGCTTCTACGTGTTGTTGCTGTAGTATGAAATCAGCTTGTGTCTTGGCATCAATTACCTTTTGTTTCTCTATTTCTGCAGCAAGTGCTTGATCATCAAAAGCTTTCTTCGCCTCTTTCTATAATTCCCACTGATCCTCCTCTGTCAACACCTATTCAATATCCTCTTCTAAAGGAATATTTTCTTGCACATCCCTCTCTGGTAGAGTCTCATTAGAATCTATTCCAACATCATGAATTTCTACCTCTACTTCTTCTCCCTTCATAGATGCAACAATATTATGAAGAGTCCCTTTTTGCACTTCTTCACTCTTCTGTTTTGAAAGTGGGACTTGAGTAGAGGACTCACCTATCGTAGGTGTTGAAGCAATCAGTCCTATTTGGGAATCTCCCTCTTGTGTCTTTGCTTCATCTTAAGCCACTACTTAAAGCTCAATCTCTTCAATGTTTGGAGTGAGAAACTCAAAAGGCTCCTTGGGAGGTGTCTTTCTTTTGATCCTTTTATATCCTTTCCCCTTTTTACGAGCTGGTCCTTGAGGATTTTTTGTTCTTAGAACCACCCATTGAATGCTTCTATCCAAGACTGGTCACCCTATCTACTTAATGTCAATGGTTTCCTCATTGTCCCAGTCCACCGGATCCAAGCTCTTAGTGTGAATGTTTAATGCCTCATATGATGGATCTAATACCACTCCATCATCTAATAATGTGTCAAGGATATCATCTTTGATCCCAAGCTCTTCCATGAGTGAGACGGGTAACCTCTCATAATTCTTCTTCCTGAGGTCATACTCATCCTGCCGGTCACTCCAGAAATCTTCCAACAAATTGAAATGTTTATCAAAATCAGAAGGCAGCAAGGCATTCATTTTATTCTTTGGTTCAAAGTACTTTCAAGCTATATACAAACCTAGTTTTAGATGTATCAACTCATTGTACACTACCTTTGCTTCCACTAGATGCTGACAGTTCTATTCACCCAAAAGCATGGGGAACTTATGACATCCTGTTTTGTGTTTCAATCCAAACCAAGCATTAACCCCCAGAGCTTGATAATAAAATTCCATCAACACTATCCTATTATTGCAACATCTTGGCAGAAAATGTGGATCAACTTCAAATCCAGCTAGCCTGAAGTATGTGAACTTGGGGTATTGAATGTACCAACATCCCCATTCAATGATAAATAGAAATGCATCATTAACTTGCATCTCCGTTGAGTTGGTTAATGATCACATATAGAAATGCATCATTAACCCTTCTAATTTGCATTTCAGATACTTACAGAGATAATTTATCATAATGGTCCCACACTTTCTTTTTCCCATCTCTTTCTCCCAATATTCCCACTCTCCTTAAACCTGGAAATACACCTCCTCTTGTAGCTACATAAACAATATAAGAAGTCATAAATAAACATATGATTTCTCTTATCCTTCCCAATTATTCATGAATAGGATCAGACACCACCATTGGCCAATCAAACTATTCTTTTCCATTCAAAATGGTCTGAATGAAAGGAAACATCCACTCCTTCAAGTTAAATGCATCCCTCTTCCCAAATACCCTAGACAACATCATGATCAAATCTGATACTTCTTTGTAAAAATATGCCCTCTTGGGTTGGTCTGAGAGCTTGGTTAGAGACTTCTTCTCCGTTCTCAACCATTTCTTATTCAAGTGAGCCTTGTTGGATGCTTTGTATTTTCTATATTTTTCCAAAGGTTCAGCCTCCTTTAACTGCACCAGGTTCCTTGGATTCGGGACACTAAACATAGTTTGAAACATCTAAGGAGTGAGATCAATAATCACATTGTCCTATGAATCGAAACATTGCCTAGTGGCTAGATTGTAAGCATTGGTTGCTATCATAATCAATTCTGGGCATTGGACAGATAAAGGGAATAAGGTGATATGAGCCAAACCAGACTCAACAATTCTTTCTGTTCTCCTTGTTATATCTTCAGCAAACGTTTCTAAATAAAACTCCTCAAAATTATATGAGCCCAGATTGGTGCTGGTGATGTCTTAGTAATCTGATTCTACCTTGCTTGCAATGACAGCATGACTCCTGTGGTTATACCTCAAGGTATAGGGTAACTATTATAGCTTTATGTTCTTGGACTTAGCTGCTACTTTTGATGTTCCTGTAGACCGGTTCCTTTGCACAACTTCTCCTGATGTCCCTGACATCCTTTAGCTTTCCTGCACCAAAAACCTATAATTAGATCCTTGAAAAAACATCACAAAACATGCCTTAAAATCATACCTTTCATATATACATAGGAGGGGGAACTAGGCAGGAAACATCCTAAACAATCCCCCTTTAACACACTGTTGGGCTCAGAGCCAAAACTACTATCGATATTTGAATAATAATGAGTGGGCTCAAAGTCGGAACTGGAATGGTGATCGGAACCAGAACCAGAATGGAAACGTATTTGGTTTCTTTCATATTTTCTATTTTCACATTCTGTTTTGGTTCCTCTTCCGCTTCCGCCTAGGTTATTGTTATTTTGAAATAAAGCTTCTCACTATAAGAGGAGTCGGAGACGGGATGGAAATGGAATCAATACCTTTTGGAAAACATGATTTAAATTTCTAGATTGATTCTAATCCCGCTTCCACCTAAAAAGGTCATGATGTCATAAATGATTTTAACAGTTTAATGCATATCTTCATGATTAAAGACTAGTTCATATTAAACTAAAAGGGGCTAACATATAACATGATAAGACCATCCCCATATGACTGGGGTGACTGTACTTTCTAGGGAATCATATTCAAATTAAAATGTGAATACAGATTTGCATCTAAACCCTAATCTAAAACAAATTCAATATAAAAACTAGGGCACGAATTTAATCCTTTCTAAACTAACGAGACTGAGTGCACAAAAGATTCTAAGTAAAAACTACCATTTACTAAACCCTACTCACTATAAAAATAACATTTAACCATAAACATTTGAAAATTAAGGCATCTCGACTTGATCACGGCTAAAACGTGAAAATGACCATGTTTAAACAAACCAACAAGAAACAAACCTATAAAAGAAATACAAAATCAAGAAAATGTAAACAAAAGCAAAACTAACGAAAACATACAAACTTATAGAGGAATTTGCACAAAACCAAATAATCCAAGAACAACAAATGTACAAAACGTGAAACTAGAAAAGAAAGGAAAGAATAGGAAACCCTACCTCAAACACGAATAAATAGTTAAACTCTCTGAAGCAATATGCGCACAAATTTATTTCTGTCAATCCATTCACTCTGGAAAAGTTCCATTGCTGCTCTACTTCACTCTTTGATTTCCTAACAATAATAATGATAACTACTCATTTAATCCCTAACTAAGGTAAAACTCAAATTTTCTACCTATGCATGGCAACTTTCATTAATGCATTAAATGCAGTAAAGCGGAGTTGGAGCTATAGAAGAACAAGCACATCATTGTAGTGTGACTTCAATAAAACATCAATTACAAAGAAATAGTGGGAGCGGAATGAGAATGAAAACAGATTTGGAAACTTTAGTAATTTCCCAACTTGGTTCCTGTTCCGGGTCCGGTTCCACCAACAAAGCATAAAATGAAACCAAACACAAAAATAAAATAAAAAGACCGAAACAAGAAAACTTAAAATACAAAACCTAGTCTAAAGCGAAAGACCAAAAAGCGGAGGCGAAACGAGATTTGATTTTGGAATTTTGAATAAAACACCATCTTACTTCCACTCTAGCTCCAATTCTGGCAAAGACAAAAAATGTTAAAAATAAAGATTGTCGAGATGGGGATTAGAATGAGTTTTAAAGGAAGTTTTCAGAACCTGATTCAGTTTCGGTTCCGGTTCGGGTTCCGACAAACTAAACCAAAGAAAAACAATGTGTTGGAAAAGAAAGACTCCAAACTTTGTTTGAAAATCACCCAAGGATAAAAAACATAAAGGGGGACCCATTTTGACCAAGGAAAAATATGAGGAGGTTATGCAAGACATAACATCAAATTCGATGGTTTTTGTTAGTCCACTTCATCAAATTTCATTGTATAACTTGTGTTTTCTTCTAATTTGGATGAAGTAGACTCTTCTGAGGGTTATTCTATGTTTTTTGTTGACATTAGCATTGATTATTTTCCTTTTTTAGATTGGTTTATTTTCATCTTATAGTCTCCCATAAATTTTAGTGTGAAATGCAAAGGAACCTCAATAATTTTCCAATAACTTTGTGACTTATTCAATATTTTTCTCTTTTTCTTGTTCTTGTGTGATTTTGGCTTTTGAAGTTGGTATCAATGTTTTCATAGGGCTTTGTTTATCTTTTTCAGTTTGCAAACAACTTTGATGTTTGACATTGGACTTGACTATGTAAACTTTATTATTGTAAACATACTTCATTAAAAAATGAAGATTTGAAGGCACCGCCTACATTTCATAAATCCAGGGTCTACCTAAAAGAAGATTATATGAAAGTTCATAAGGCATAACATGGATAGTAGTTTGCAATGTAGATTTCTGAATAGTAATAAGTAATGTGATCATGTCAAACATTTTTTTTCCTATGTTATCAAATCCACAAATGGACAACAAGTAAGGTTTAATCTTACTCTTATAAATTTCAGGCTTATCCAAAAGGTTCCCACTACACACATTAAGGGATTTAAGCTATTATCAACATGGGTTCTCTTTATTCCCTTTCTATTGATAATGTCTATGATCATGAAAGCTTCATATTATTTTTTAACTTCCAAGGAGGGTAACTCACTTTGGTAGAAAAATTGTCTAGATTAATTGAATTCATTCCTTGAACTAGGGTTGTCACATCATTTGGATTTATATTAGGAGGAATCATAACATGTTGTAATGTTGTTCGAAGCATACTATGGTAATTAGGTGAGGCTTGAGTAAGGTCCCATAAGGATATTTTAGCGAGAATATTCTTAAGTCGTTCAAAAAGATCATACTCCTTTCCACTATGTAAAGACAATCAAGGAGCATTAGGCAAGATAGGTTAAGGAAAAGGTAATTAAATGGGAAGGGTTTGTTGCTTCCTATTGTTCCTTGTGTTATATGTATGAGAAACAATATTATAACCTAGTTTTTGCAAAACATTGTCATTATCAAGTTGCCTTGTAAAGTTCAAGATATCTCTTGGTTTCAATGGTTTCTTTTTAGGTGGCTCTGTGATAAGCATGGGTTTTTTTTCAACTAGAGGTTGATGTGAGGGTGGCTAAAAGATAAGTTGAGGTTTTTTGCATTAATGTTTCTTCATTTTGGTTTTACATGACAAGCCTTAGTGGATGAACCTTGTGAGATGAAATCCTAAAGGGTTTTATCTAACATATCAAATTTATCACTAGTAAAGGGCTTGAGAGATATGTTAACTTGGAAAAAGATATTTGACATGATCAAATAACTATGCTTTCTCCAAGAGTTTCATTAAGTTTTTCTTGTTTCTTTTTATGTTTTTGGTTTTTATTTTTCTTTTCTAATGATAGAAAAATATAAACTAATCTTTCTAATAATGCAACAATGCTGAAAATGAAAGAAAAGTGTAGAAATTTAACACTAAATTTAACCAAAATATGCTAGAAAATGATTTTAAAGATTTTGAAATATGTAACTAAATGCTGAATAACTTGAATGCACAAATAAACGGTTTCATAATTTTAATTTTCAGATCTAGAAACATAAACAAAAATGTAACACAAAGACAAAAAAGAACTCAAAAAATTGTTAAAAATTTATGTACAGGGATTCATTCGCCCATGAGTGAATGGGTCTCAGATTAGGGTTTTTAAAATTTGATTTTTTTGATTCTAAGATTATCCTATGTGTTTTTTGTTTTTGATGTGTAACAAAAAGTTCTATAATTTTATTTTTAAGGTTTTTGTTTTTAAATACAATTTTAACTAAGGTAAGATGATGAACTAGGTGACTATATTTAAGATGCAATATGAATCTAAAGACAAATTTAAATGATTGAATGATGATTTAAATGTAAGTACTATGCAAGATAAATTCACATCTAATGTAAATTTTTTTTATCTTTTAATGATTTTAAGTGATGTAAACATGCAATTTTAACTTTAAATGCAATATCCACTAATGAAAGATGAAAGAACCCTTAATTTAATTCAACTAATGCATTGAATCTAATGCAAATTATTACAAAAATTAAATATAGGGTTAAAATGAATACAATTTTTTGAAATTTTGTTGTTTCACGTTGGGTTCACCAAAATCAAATGAATAAAAATAGGATGGTTCCAAGGTTTATAAAATGGAAAAGTGGATCCAAAGAAAGAAAAATGGGTCCTAATTCTCTTATTTCATTAGGAAATGAGATCCACACAATGACATTACTATCAACCCTTAGGTGAATCAAGTTAAAGTGTGAATCTACAAATTTTTCTTTTTTGCAAGGACAGGGATCTAGGTCAAACAACACATTGGGGAGAAAGATTAAAAATATAAAAGAAACTCCAAAATGAAATCTACAACTTGGATCTAATAGATTATGTGTAAAACTGAAGGAACCTACAAATTTTATAGAAAATTTGAGAGGAATAAATGTTATGCACCATTCAAAAGTTATATTTTTGACAAGATGAACAAGGACACATTCGCCCTAGGGTGAATGGGTCTTGGAAAACAATTTTGGAAAAAATCGAATATGAGATTGAAGTCTAAGACCTGAAATTCTTCCTTGTAACTTGATATCTCTACTCCTAGATCTAGATCTAGGAAAAATCTACAAAATAAAATTGTTGTTTGTTGGTGGATAGGGGATTTCCTTGATCAAACCCCAAGTTTGGTAATTAAAACTTGATAAAAAACATAGATCTGAAACATGAAATGTGTGTGCAATCCTAACCTTAAGTGTTTCTAAGACTAAAAAACAAATGATTCAAAGAAACCCCACTCAATTGTGTTAGAATAGGATCCCTAGATGAACATGCACAATGATGAAAACCTATTTTAGGAGATCTCAAATCGCCCTAACAAGTCACAAATTTGATTATGCCTTCCTATAGGTTGAAAGTGGAAAGATAATAGAAGATGGAATCACTTAGGAAAAACTTCATTAGGCTTCATTGAATTTCTTGCACGCATCTTCCAAAACCTAGAATCCATCATGATCCTTTATAGGAATCTATCATCAATCCTTTGGCAATGCTTGATCTTGATATCAAAATGAGCTTGAAGACATGAAAAAAATAACTCAAATTATACTCCAAGGCTCCACTTTTGAATGATTCTTCTTGTTCTTGAATAGGAATGCTTGATCTCATGTGAAATTCTCTTCGTTTTCTTATGTAAAATGAATGTGAGACTTATTTTTATAGGCTTCCTTTATAATTTTCCAATTATCAGATCTCAAAAGCTGACATGTGAATTTTGAATTTGAGAGCTTGAAATGATGCCAAAAACATATACAAAATTAATTTCAAGGCACTTAATGAGAACCCATTCATCTACAGGTGAATGGGTCCTGACCTAAAACTTCAAGACTACAAAAATTGGGGCATTAATTTAATTCATACCATTTATTCAATGTGGGTTCTGATGTCAGGAATTACATAAATTTAAGTAAAATAGGCCTTGGGATACATAATAAAGGGTATTAGGGGCCTATTAATGAGGTTTTAAAATGTATTAATGAATCAATCAACAAAATAGGTCCAAATAAGTTTGAAATTATACTTTGTCCTAGAAAGGTGTACAATTTTCTACACTACACATATAAATACACATTTACATATACACACACATATACGATGTCACGGATGGAGGGTCCAATAAAATGGTTGTGCAACTATATATATTTTACACACTTGTACACAAAACTAGCGAACAATGATACTAAAAACCATGTTCATATTACTATGATAATCAAATTGAGTAAATATATGTATAATTAATAATAAAAATTAAATGTTTAGTCTCTACCTTAAATTTCTTACAACATGATAGGCCTCAATAATTTAATAAAATTATAAATTTCAAATGAGATTGTAATGCAATGTTCAAACTTGACTGCCCACTTCAATATCAAACTTAAATAATTTGTGTCATGTCAAAAAATGTACTCTTTTACATTTTTCACACTATGTTTGGGTCCATTAATTAAATTGGACTTAATTAAGCCTCTAATTGGACCAACTATGAATTTAAAAGCCTAATTAATCCTTTATTTTCCAAAAGGGAAACTTGTATTAAACAATTCCAAACATTAATTAAATTGCCTTGAAATTGGTGTTTCCTAGGTTTGGGGCCTAACACCCATTCACCCAAGGTTGAATGGTCCCCCCTTAACTTTAGGACCCCAATTTTTAATATATTTTTGGCAGAATTTTCATGATTCAAATTCAATTTAAAATTTTCGGCCTTTGATTTTCAATTTTTGGGAAATTAGAAAATTACCAATAAATACATGGTCTTTTTATCAATTCGAATCCTAGAGTTTTCATGCAAGCATTCCTAAAGCTAAGATAATTGTAATAGGTGTTCAAGAGAAGATATATGAATAATTTTTTGCATCATTCAAGATCACAAGATCATCATGCCACATTTATTTTCATTCATTCATGTTTTTGGAGCTAACATTGTGATGTAGGTTTTAAGAATTCATGTCAAGATCTAAGCTATCAAATCAAGCATCAAATCAATCCATTCATGAAAGATTAAGATCTTGGAGATATGTGTTAAATTTTTGTTGTCAAATGATTTTTTTCAAGGGTTTGGTGAGTTGTAACATAGAAGTTTTCATTCATCATTCCTTTTATTCATGTTTCATTTTATTTCAAAGTTTAATTACTGAAATGGGGTTTGACCAACGTAAACCCCCATTCAAAAAAAAAAAAAAAATTACCTCTATTTTTATGTGTATATTTCTAGGTGAAGAAGGATTGAAAATTGATCAAAGATTGAAAAGTTGTCAAATTTGTAAGGTTGATTAAATTATTGTCAAGATACAAAAAATCAGAATCTAAATTTATTTCTAACTTTCCAATAGTGAAACCTAAGTAAATTAGAAGATTAGATCCACCTCGAGAGGACTCTAAAAGTTGACAAAAATATTCCTACAAAGACTCATTCACCCTAGTGAAAATATGTCCTAGGAGGACACTCAACAAGAGCTTTTGGAGATAGGTGCATAAATTTATACTCTTCTTAGATCTACTAGAAATTTCTAGATTCTATTAGATTAAGGTTTTAAATTGACGTTTCAAGTCTTACATTGAATAATTGCATTCATTTGGTATTTTTCATTCTTATCCCAAAAGAGCATTTCAAGTTGATTTACCCCATCCCCAGTCGTAAGGAGAACAACAAGAGCTCCATTAAGATTGACTCACCTAAGGGTTGAAAGTAAATCTTACCCTAGGGGATCTCTTTTTTCTTCTTGAAAGTAATGAAATAGTTACATTACTAACATTCAAAACCTACCACATCTATTTTCTTCATTTCATTGTAGTGAACCCAAGTGGAAGGTATGTAACTTTACAAAATTTAAAAAGGATTTGTGTGCTCATGAAGAAGTTGATCCTTCTCATAAGCATAAAATATCTTCATCCAAGTTGGAAGAATTTCATGGTCTTGGATACAAAATCCTTTATAAATATGGATATAATGAAAACATGGAACAAAATGATTGAAATCAATTGAAATATATACCATATTTTCCCAAGCAGGGTCTAAGTTTCGAACCTTTATATTCATCCTCATCTAATGCCTTATCATTTACCATGTGTATGACATTTTTTTTTGAGAAATAAATTTCCCCTAGTATTGATCAAGAGGCTATCCTGTCGAGGCTTCTCAAATCCCACTTGATTACTCTTCCTCTAAGAACACAAAATAAATTCTACAACAAAAGCTCTCATTTTTTGCATATCATCAAGTGTGTGGTCATTGATTCAACTAATGTAAAGATTTGGGTAATAAAATTTAACATCTTAAAGATTTTGGTGCTCTTCCTTGTGTTGATGCACCTATTTCCACTAATTGATACCAACCTCCATCCTATCATTTTGCTCATCACTATGTGGCACTAGTAGCTTTATGTGTCTCACTCATTTCCATTCATGGTGGTACAATTTTATGTTCAACCATATTTATCTTGGCAATAACATGATAGTTCTTGGTGGTTATCTTTGTCTCTATGATTGGGGGGCAAGATAGCTAGTTTTTAGAGGTGTGCATTCTTTCCAAGAATCCTCTCTTTCTCTACTTAATATACAAGTGTAGAAAGTATGTTAAAATTTTAATTGTGGGGAATATTGTCCCTTGTTCATTGTTTTCATGTCCCTTATTAGTGATGATATCATACATCTCCTAGGAAGTGTGATCATTACTTTTTCATTATTTACTTGCAGCCCCTGAGGTGAGTTTTGTTTTGCACCTCCTGAGGTGAGTTTCTTGCTTCACTTTTTTCATGGAAGTTGAATTTAGTGTAGCATTATCATAGCATCTTTATCATGTTGTGTAACCTTATCAAAGTTATCAGGGAGTATAAATTTTTGTATGGTTGTTGTATGGGATCTTGTAGACCTCGCATGACTTTCTCATCACCACTTATCTTGGAGGCTCACCTAGTGGACATTGGGTTTCACTAGCCCTTGCAAGTATATTTTTCCTTGCCACTGATCATAACACAACTTTCTTCCCTCTGGATACATGTGTTTTATAAGTGATTTTAAATCCTTATAAGTGTATTTGATGGATGTGGCATAATCCAACTTGGTAGTCCATCTCTATTTACTCTTCACATTAATTTTGACATTGTATGTTTGTTTATCTTGTCTTGTTGCATCATATCATACATTTATATGTGTCCCTTTGTACTTATTTTGGTTTTATATGGGGTTTCTATCTTAGGGGCTTGACCACCTCCTTGATATTTATCATCCTATGCCATTTAAATTTATGCACTTGGACCCCACTTGACGTATATTTGTCTACTTTAGTGTTATTTGAGTGTAGGGCTCATCCTCTCACTAAAGTGGGGGCTAAATGTAGTGTCATAAAATGCACTCCTTTACATTTTTTCACTATGTTTGGGTCCCTTAATTAAATTAGACATAATTAAGCCTCTAATTGGCTCAATTATGCATTTAAAAGCCAAAAATTAATCCCATTTTTTGAAAGGGAAACTTGTATCAAACAATTATAAACATTAATTAAATTGCTTTGAAATTTGTGTGTCCTAGGCTTAGGGCCTAGGACCCATTTTCCAAAGGGTGAATGGGCCCCCCTCAACTTTAGGACCCCAATTTTTAATATTTTTTTGATGGAATTTGTATGATTCAAATTCAATTTTCAATTGTCGGATTTTGATGATTAATATTTGGGAAATTAGAATATTACCTATAAATACAAGGTATTTGTATAAATTCAAATCCTAGAGTCTTCATGCAAGAATTTCTAAAGATAAGATTATTGTCAAAGTTGTTCAAGAGAAGATTTATCAATCATTTGTTGTAGAATTCAATATCTCAAGATCATCATCATATCAATGATATTTTCATTCATGCATGTTGTTGGAGCTAACATTATTATGTAGGTTTCAAGAATTCAAGTTAATATTCAAGCTATCAAATCAAGCATCCAATCAAGCCATTCATGCAAGATCAAGACCTTGGAGAGATGCACAAGATTTTAGTACTCTATGGATTTTTATTCAAGGTTTTGGTGAGTTGAAACATAGCATTGTTCACGCATGTTTCATTTTATTTCAAGATTTAATTACCAAAACAAAGTTTGACCAAAACAAGCCCCTATTCACCAAAAAAAACATGTTTTCCCTCTATTTTTATGTGTAGATTTATAGGTGAAGAAGGATTGAAGATTGATCAAAAATTTCAAAGTTGTTAAAGTTACAAAGTTGTCAACATTGTCATCAAGATACAAAAACTCAAATCCCAAATTTATTTTCAACTTTCCAACTATTGAAATTCACCAAAAAACTAAGAGGGGGGGTGAATCAGTTGTATCAAATTAATTTACTTCTAACCTTAATCAATTCCACTTTAACCCAATCTATTATTAAGTGTAAGCATGCAATGAAAATAATAGAGACACTAGATCTATGTGGAAAACCCAATGAGGGAAAAACCAAGGTTAGGATTAGCTCACAATATAGCAATAATGCAATACCAGATACAAAGGCTCATTGCCAAATGGCTCATTGCCCAGAAACAAAGGCTCAATACCTACAGTAGGACTCACTATCTAGAAGGAGGATCACTTCCTACAAATAAAAAAAAGATAGATTAAGATCCACCACAATAGGTTCCACACATTCATAGCTTGATCAGGTGATTGTAGACGCCATCAGCTCACTTCTTTAAGGAATCTAACACATCAAATTACTAATGCCTTCATTCGCTCTTACACACTCTATTTTTTTTACTTGTTCGCACATTTCACTTGCTTGTCTCCCTTTTGAATTCACAACACCTTAACTTTATTTTATACCATCTTCAATCCTATAATCATTCTCCAAGGTCGACTAAACATGCTTCAATTTACAAATTCAAATCAGGTCAGATACTCAACATTCCCATGGTGGATAAGAATGCAAGAGGACTAATTAAAAATTTAATTGGAGCCCAAACAACATCTTGGTTCAATCAAATGCTTCCTTAATTCAATGAAAAATCTTTATGTAATATGTAGAACCAGGTCAACCAAACCTAATGAAAACACTAATTATATTTGAAGTACACACATCTCTAGAAATATGATCACACACGGATCACCCAACATGCTTCACCAAAAAAAAATATATATCTAAGAAACCTTCAGGTACATCCACAACAACTGCAACAATTTTCATACACAAGACATTCTTGAACAGTCCAACCGAACCAAGCAATGACACACAAGGGCTCTAGAGAAAGTCTTTCGGAGCACCAAATCATAAGCTCATTTTCCAGAATATTGAGAACATCAGTATGAATCATCTCCTAGATCTATAAGATCTAAAAAAACACCAGAAGAATATAGAGAAAAAAAAATCTCCCAATCCTTAACGAAATAGTTCTATCAAACTAGTTCCCATTTTGGTGGACATATTTTCCACTCTCCATCAATCCAAAAGCAAAACCTTAGGATATATTATCCACTAAACCTCATGATAAATACCACAAATCTATATAGACATAAGATCAGCATAGAAGAAATGCAGAGCACAATTTTGAAGCACACTTAGAACACACATTCAACACTCCCTTCATTATTTCTTAATTTTCTCAAAAGCACTTGGAAAAAGCAAAACTACAACCTCATAAATATAGCTCCATGTACTCTAAAAACTTCTACAATATCTCAAATATATAAGTACCATCTAAAATCATATTGAATTGTGTTGACATAAATGAAAACATTAATGACAAAACCACGAAACACATCCATACTTGCAAAAATATCTCCCTTTGTCATTGATGGTAACACATGATGTGAAAAACCATCAAGATAAAACATTCACATTATCCTGCTTCTACTCTTCTCTCCCTTTTCAAATTTTTTAGATAACTTTCTCTCCCCCTTTGACATCAATGGAAAAGGAAATATTTTCATGAAAACACTTGCCATATAAATCTCTGATCACTCCCCCTTAGGATTCCACATACATCACATAATGCAACAATGCACCTCTCTACTCCCCTTGAGGAGTGGACCACAATCATCAGTCTAGACCATAAAGGATTTTGTGAATCCACTGGACTAGCGCACCTTCATGTGCACCTAGTTCAAGGAAGGAGGAGGAGTAACCCCTAACTTCCCCTTGAGCTACTCAAAAGTATCCTTTAGAAAGGCCTTAGTGAATATGTCAATAATTCTTTCCTTGATAGACACATATTCAAGTCTAACTTCATTTCGCAATACCTTTTCCCTCAACAAGTGACACCTGATAGATATGTGCTTTGTCCTAAAATACATCACTAGATTCTTTGAAATGTCTATTGTAATTGTATTGTCACAAAACATAGAGATAGGCTCATCACACATCACACCTATGTCCTTCAGAGTTTGCTTCATCCAAAGTACCTATGTATAGTAGGATTTTTCTACAATATACTCAACTTCTACAATGGATAAATAAATTGAATCGTGTTTCTTACTCAACCATGAGACCAATATTCCTCCAAGGAAGAATGTACCACCACTTTTACTCTTTCAATCATCTTCAAAAACAGCCCAAGTTGCATCAATGTAGGAATTTAATATGAAATCAGTATCCTTAGGATACCACAACCCATAATTTGGAGTTCCCTTAAGATATTTGAATATACTCTTCATAGCTATAACATGTGCTTCTTTAGGTTCTTCTTGAAATCTTGCAATCAAACATACTATATGCATGATATTTGTTCTAATAGAAGTGAGATACAACTATCCACCAATCATATATATGTACATTCTCTTATATGAATTGTTGAAATGTACAAGACAACGGAGGAGGGTGAATCAGTTGTTTCAAATTGCATTACTTTTAACCTTAATCAATTCCAATTTAACCTAATATGTTATTATGTGTAAACATGAAATGCAAATAAAAAAAATAAAACGCTAGAGACACTAGATTTATGTGGAAAACCCAATGAGGGAAAAACCATGGTGAGGATTAGCTCACAATATAGTAATAATGCAATATCATATATAAAGGATCATTGCCAAAGTGCTCACTATCCATATACAAAGGCTCGCTAGCTATAGTAGGACTCACTATTTAGAAGGAGGTTCACTACCTATAGATAAAGAAAAGATAGATTAAGGTCCACCACAATAGGCTCCACACATTCATAGCTTGATCAGGTGATTTTAGACACCATCAACTCACCACTTTTAGGAATCTAACACATAAAAGTACTCTTTCCTTTATTCTCTCTTACACACTCTTCTTTTCACACTTTTTTACACACTTCACTTGCTTGTCTCACTTTTTAATACACAACATCTTGACTTTATTTTATATGATCTTCAACCCTAGAATAATTCTCCAAGGTTATCTAAGCATCCTTTAATTTACAAATTCAAATAAGGTTGGATACTAAACACTCCCACGGTGGATAAGAATGAGAGAGGAACAATTAAAATTTAATGAAGACCCAAAAAACATCTTGGATCAATCACATGCTTCCTTAATTCAATGCAAAATATTTATGTAAGATGTAGAAACTAGGTCGGCTAAACCTAATAAAAATACCAATGATATTTGAAGTACACACTTCTCTAGGAAGATGATCACATGTGGATCACCTAACACACTTCACCAAAAATCTTAACATCTCTAAGAAACCTTCAGGTACATCCACAACAACTACAACATTATTCATGCACATGAAATTATTCAATAGTCTAACTAGACCAAGCAACAACAAATAGGGACTCTAGAGAAAGTCTTCTAGAGCACCAAATCACAAGAATGTTTGCCAGAATACTGAGAACATCAATATGAATCATCTCCTAGAGCCATAAGATCTTAAACAAAACACTATAAGACTATGGAGAAAAAATATTCTCCCAGTCCCCAACCAAATAGTTTTGTCAAACTAGTTCACATATCAATGAACATATTTTCCACTCTTCATCGATCTAGAAATTAAAAAATTAGTATATATTATCTACTAAATCTCATTATTAATACCACATATCTACACATACATAGGATCAACAAAGAATAAATTCAAAGCACAATACCAAAGCACACTTAGAACACCCGTTCAACACTGACTTCATTATTTCTTAATTTTCTCAAAAGCACTTGGAAAAAACACAACTACAACTTCATAAATATAGCTCCATGTACTCGAAACACTTATACAATATCTTGACTATACAAGTACCATATGAAATCATATTGAACTATGTTGACATCAATGACAACACCACGAAACACATCCATACTTGCAACACCAACAATGAAAACTATGGAAAATATAAGCTTAGATCAACCTCCAAAGGACCCTAAAGTTGAGAAAAAAATACCTACAAAGACTCATTCACCATAGGGAGAATTTGTCCAAGGAGGACACTCAAGAGGAGCTTCTAGTGACAAGTGCATAAATTCATACTCTTCTCAGATCTGCTAGAACTTTATGGATTTTGTTAGATTAATATTTTAAATTGATGTTTCAAGTCTTACATTGCATAATTACATTCATCTCGTATTTTTCATTCATCTCCCAAAAGTGTATTTTAGGTTGATTTACTTCATCCTCAGTCATAAGGAAAACAACAAGATCTCCATTAAGATTGAATCACCTAAGAGTTAAATTCAATCTTACCCTAGGGCGTCTCTTTTTCCTAAGGAAAGTAGGGAAATAGGTACATTACCCCCATTTAAAACATTCTAGACCTATTTTTCTTCATTTTAGTTTTAAATGATTATGAATGATTTTTATAGTAGCTCGCACCCTTAGGAACTATCTGTATTAGTCACAAGGTGGGGTAAAAGTTGATGTCAAATGAAATGTCTAGCTGGTTAAATATGTAGAAGGAATATTTTATAATGAAGGCATAATTGGGCATGCATTTGATCTTGATACAAATACTACCATGAACATATCTAAGACTAATAAACTTAAGAATATATCCAATAGCTATCTCAAATCCTACAAGGTTAAAAAAAACTAGAAATAGTGAATTATCTAAAATTTATCATTTTGTTAAGAGACTATAACTTGAGAAGACATTTTCAATGAAAAATATAGTGATAAATGATGATTTCAATACTATTATAATTCTAAAAAGTCAAAATAAAAAAAAAGAGTGACACGAGATTTTGCTTATATATTTGATGGTCCTACATCAAAGACCTTATGTAAATGATTTTTGATAATATTTCTCACAAATAGGGGTTAAGTGGTAGAAACATCCTTTAGGATAGAAAGAAACCTTAGTGTACCCTCAACATATGAACAAGATTCCTGAAAAAAATATAATGGCACTTCTCCTTTTTATCTCTACTAGTCCCAAACAAGGAAATATGATATACTCTAACTTCCACATTTTTTCCTTCACCTGAAAACTCCTCAATTTTTCTTTCATCTTCCACTTTATTCTTCTAGAATTGAATATATTCCACCAATCTTTCTTTTTTGTAGTATTACAGGGGTCCCTCCTCTTCCTCTCATCTAGATAGTGAGACAATTGTGTCTATTTTTCAGGACTCTAAAAAGAACAATGTAGTAGAAAATTTGGTTTATGTTCCTATTGAAAAGAGCATTGCAAGACATATCAATTATTTCACAAAATTATCTACATTTTACACTAGTATTCTTTAAAATATATTAAAATATGGTTTAATCACTCTCCCATAAATGGGACTAATACTTGATCATAGACCTTATCCAAACTAGTACAAATTTACAAAAAAATTTCCAATATGACTGATTCATTGCCCATGACACTAAATGTTGTGTGCATCTTTGACACATAGTCCAAGACCACATAGATAGTGGTGTCATCTAGCTTGATGGTAGGAAATAAAACTCAAAAAAATATATAGCCAAGGTTAATAGCCAACTATAGATCTATGGAAATCCCTTTCCTTCTCATTCTACCAATCTAATGATATTTTCTTTCTCTTCCACTAAGCCTAGTCATTGTGATTATGTGAACATGGTCTCATTCAATCCTACTCCTCCTTTGGATCATGCGGATAAGATCCCAAATATAGTTTTTACTCCACATGACCTCCCCCTCAACAAGGAGCCTTCTCCCCTCCACATTCCTACTCAAGTTAGTGACAACATCATGACTAGTGTTATGGCTGACCCTCCCTACAAGGTAAATTTTATCATATAGGAAACACTTTTTATCAATAAATTGAAAAATGAGAAATATGAGGAATCAATGGCCATTATTCATAATCATGGTGGATTCTCTATGCCTCTAATTGGTTTCATTTCATTTTCAGTCCTAGCTAGACCAAAATCCCTAGATGTTCCTTTTGTTATGATTCTTAAATCCTACCTATTGAAAGTAAGAATGGGCATTCCATGACTAGTCTCCATAAATGGGGTCACATTAGTAGTCAACAAATGCTTAAATTTCCCTCATGATGGTACAATATATACTCTTCATGAAATTAGATATTATGAGATAAGGGGGATTCAACACTTAGGAGTTTCTTCATTCTCAAAGAGAATCCCAAGTAGTGAACTACCCTTAACCACCTCAATGCTAGCTAAATGAAGAAATTGCAAAGAAACTATATATAGACTAAGTATCATGTAAGATTGCTTCAGAATCCGAGAGAAAAATTTCTAGATTTCTACCTCAAAAGGAGCTCTTGACCAATATACTACAATGTGGAATCAAGACACCGACATGATGCACTATATTTTGAAACTGACTACATGGACATGTGTTGAGAGCTATTATTTGAGATAACTCATTTCAAACTTAGAAAACTACTAGGATTCTAGTGCACCATGTAGACATTCACACACCACACAGGTGTCCAAAATGATAGTTTTCGGGAAACAAGATGATGTATTATTGTCACTTCATCGTTGGTCCTCATGGAATTGGAATCACCAAAATATAACCCATGAGTATTTTTCCATAAATGTGTTCGAGTGAAGTAAATGCTAGGCCAAGTGCTAAAATGTGAAATTTCCCCTAGGGTGTAATTTGATGACATTAAATTTTTCCACGCTTTATTTGGCTCGATTTTTGAGAAATCAACCACATTAAAGTAGAAAAGAAAAATTCAACCCAAAATTTGAAACTATATTGATTTACGTGCCAAGAAGAATAATTTAGAGGTCGCAAAGGTTGAGTTGTTTGATACTAATGATGTCCCTAGCAATTGAACTCAACAAAAAAATACAATATTTGTCATGAAAATTTATGGTATTTTTTGTTCTACAAAACTCAATTTTACGTTTGCCCCAAAAATAAAAAGAAGCTACAATGATGAGAAGAATGCTCAAGAAAAATAGATGATTTGAAAGAAAAATATGTTGGAGAGGTGACTGTATGCCACCTCCTAAGTTTTTCCCTAGCAAGGTGGTGAAAAATCAAGAGAAACCAAGGAGTCACAAACTTCAAGAAAAAATGGCCTCCAGGGGCCTATTTATACCTAGGTGGGCCCCTAGAAGGGTCATTTTCACTATTCATCACAAGGATTTTGTTGAATTTTGTGAGAGAAAATTCAAAAAAATGCTAAGAAGATGAGAATATGAGAATATGAGGTGCCAAGATTGGACCAGCTACATCAATACATAGCCAAGGGTCTTGAGGTGGACTACGTAGGGCACAAAACCTCTTTTTAAGGTATTTTTTCAGTGATTTTTTAGCTAGTTTTAGGATTGGAGTAGCACAGGCATCCTAGATGTGCCCACGTATCCTCCACATGCATTGACATCCAAGATGCATGAATTCATCTCTGGGATGCACTGTCATCCTCACACGTCCAATGGTGGATCAAGATATTTGAGTGACCCTTAGACGTCTAGGCAACGCACATTTGTCCCTTGGTAATTTTAGGTTAATCTCTATTTTTTTGAAATTATTCTCAATAGGCTATGTTCTGACTTAAATGTTTTTTCCTCTCTATGAAGATTACCCTGATATTAGGGAGCATCTTGGTGGGTAGGTTCTTCACCTGCTTAGAGCACATAGGGACCACCTCTCAAATGACGAGATCTCACACCTATTATGTGTTGGTCCTTGGTAAGTATATATGATGCAAGAGATGTTATACCATGACATGATATTGATGACCATCATGGAGATGTCAAATGCCACAACATTGAGATTTTAGCTACCAATGAGAGAGATGAATGTGATGCTAGAGGATGTCTATTGTATTCTCAACCTTCCTATCCACAATCGATGGGTGGAGTTAAATGAGATTTGATCGACACAAGATTGATCAGAGGGTGTCCACTACTGCTCAAGCTAGATAAAAATTAGGGATGGGACTAGGCAAATTTACACCCATTGGTTTGGGAAAGCCTAGACTACCACACCCCTGTTATGTTGAGTCATGGTGGTCATCATGGCCACCCAAGTCACCATATATGGGTGAGGCTCACCTACATGGTGCCTAGTCAATACTATTTGTGAGATGGTCGAGTGTAGGATGATGTTTGCATGGGGGCACAACATGCTAGTGCATTTATATCAGGAGCTCAAAATATACATGCATTACAGGTACTGGAGCCTCATCATATTCATATTACTACAGGTGTGGACTTTTGTGCATAATACATGCATAAGGACAATTGGCTATCCCTGAGTGTGGGATTATATAGTGCCCATGTCTCACTAGTACGATCTCTTGTGGTAGTGGTGACATGGAGACCTATATTTTTGGTGACTCTAGTTTGATAGTTTAATAGTAGATCAGATTAGATGGAGGCCCCACTAGTTGTTCCAATCGATTGGTGATGGAAGGTTCCTATAGAACTTGGAGCACAATTATTTTATTTTGGGTCACACTAATTTTGTTATCATGCCTTATTATTGGAGCTAGGTCATGTGACAACATGGTCACATTCAGACCATTCTCCCCATAGGACCCACATACACCCAAGTTGTTTGAAGTGTTGCATGACCAAGGGACTATCTACATCTCACTAATGTAGAAATAATCTCTTTGGATGATGAGGATAAAAATATGATCTACCAAAGATGGGCTTGGTACATGACATGAGTATGGCGAGAGAATTTATGATGTGGTGGGAAACAAACTATACAACACTAGTGTTTCCAATGGATGTCCCCATGTGGGACTCCAATCTTTAAGGGGATGCACCATCATAGCCACCAAAGTAGAGATGAAGGGGTCAAGGTGGCAAGGGAGAGGAGGAGCAATAGTAACATGAGAAGGATCAACAAGAGCAGCAGGAGTAGGATGAGGATTGCAAAGCAATGTCACTGAGGCCAAGGAAAAAATGGAGGATTTCTTCTCCTCCACTAGCCATCCCAATCTCATCAGCAACACCAATACCATCCACCATCCTAGTGGCATCCCTAATAACACCTAGAGAAGTTGTTGATTTTGGTAGCATGGGACCCAATGTCACCTAGCTCCCCTGGATCCACACTACTAGCCAGGGGACCCAAGTATAGAAATTGTGTTACATCATTTCATTTTAGTACTTTCAGTTTTCATCTCATGTATATAAATTTTTCTTTAGTTTTTGTATCTATACATCTTGTGATAGTGATTTACACATTTTTTCTGTGATTTCAGTGGATACATAGGGATGGAATGGGTTTTTTTCTTAGTGCATATTAGAGGTGGCCCCTAATTTTCCCATCGATGGGTCAATCCTAGAATCCTATCAACCAATTTTAGTGGGATAATACACCCATATTTTTGAGTCGATATCCTGCCTAAGGACTACCTGTGAGGAGGGGTAGGTTGAGATTATACAAAGGACTATCGACACCACCAAAATTTGGGGACAAAGGGATCAACTATCAGGGGAACTATAAACAACCCTAGTAGAGTGAGATGTGGTTTTGATGAGGGTTAATAGTTTCAAGAAGGCACATGACACCCTACAGAGTCGGCTTGATGAACTCACAAGGTTTCTAGTAGCTATGATCTCGGTAGGTGACCAGTAGCTACAACAGGAGCTCATCCAAGCCTATATGCATATAACCTCCCTTTAGGGAGAGATCAATGGGATGTTCACAATGATGTATGTCTCGTTATCACACCACACTTGATCAATCTCCATTGTGTAGCCTTGTCCATAGCCACAACCCTAATCAAATCTTCAGGGCTCTAGGAGTCATATGCCTAGGGCTTTGATAGCAATTTTGTACACCATTTTTGCAGATCATTTTTTATGTATAGACACTGATGCAAATTTACAAAACCCACTTATATTTTGATGAATGTGGCACTATACATATACATGATATCAATATTTTCACATATATACATGAGATATTCATTCTAACATTATGGCACTCTTTTTTTATGTATATGTTGCCTTATTTTATGTATGTTTATGTTATGGATATTATATTCATATTGATTTCTATTAAATTAAATTCTATGATGACTTAATAGACAGACATGGATGTATGTTAACTAAGTGCAATGATTATCTAATTTACTAACCAAAAGATGTAATGTAATGCATGGACACATAGCATAGTAAAACACGTATGTATTTCTCTCTCACTCTCACACACATGATTACATCATAACACAATTTTTTTACAATGTGTTAATGAAGGAATTTCACAACACATAATTATACAACCCTTAAAGAGTGAACACTACATGTATCGTACATAGACACTATGCATAGTATCGGTGAAAATGCATTACATTAATAGGTTCTTTTAGAGGTGTCTTATCCATGGATGAAAATCCATAAGCACCCGAACCATACATGGATATTTCAATGTAAGGGCCCAAGCAGTTAGGACTAAAATTTCTCCTTTGATCAAGTGGTGTATTTACATTTTTTTTATTCTCATAGATAACTAGGACACCTACCTTGAAGGTTCTAGGGAGAAAAATTTGATTATATTTTCTAGATAATGATTGTTGATAAGCTTTAAGATGGTCAAGGGCCTAATCGGAGCTCATTGAGCATCTCAAGTTTATGCAAACAATTAGATCGATAAGTCTTGTCATCAATTAATCCTTTAAGGGAAACCTGTAAAGATAGAATTTCCAACTCTAAAGGCATGATAGCTTTGACACCATACACAAGGTTGTAAGGTGTTGTTCCCATCACCGTACTAACACTCATGTGATAGGTCCACAAAGGGTATGTTAATCGAATATACCAATCCTTACCATGCTTATTTATCATCTTGCGAAGTATAAGCTCAAGATTTATGTTAGATTATTTTTCTTAGCCATTAGATTGAGGATAATATGGTGTAGATAATCTATGTTGAATGTGGAACTTCTATAGAAATTTCTTTACTTCCTAGTTTTTAAATGGCATACCATTGTCAAACACAAGTGTAGAAGGCAATCCGAAGTGAGCAATGATATTATTTAGAAGGAATCCTTCGATAGATTTAGCATTAATAGATCAAAGTGGGATAGATTTGAACCACTTCATGAAGTAATTTTTAGAAGTGATGATAAAGACATGTCCTTTAGAAGAAGGAGGTGATATACTACCAATAATATCCAACCACCATTTCATGAAAGGCTAAGGAGAGGTTTGGTTTTGTAGTTCTTGAACTAGAGCATGGATAAGATGACTATGCTATTGACATTGCAGACACTTCTTGAAAAAATGAAGGAATCTTGCTCCATCATTTTCCAAAAATGCCTTATGTGGATTAGTTTTCATACCAAGGATTTACGATCAAATTTTCCACCATCAAAACTTGAATGGATTCCTTAAGAGCAAGGGGTATTTATTCTTTAGTCATACATTGAAGAAGAAAACCATTGTAATATTTTTTGGTAAAGAACATCTGATAAGACAACATTGCAGAGGGAAATCATTCATATACAAGTGCAATATTTTTTTATCACATCATCGGAAAAGTTTCCAATCTTCAGATAGTTGTAAATGTTAGAATACCATTGTCCTAAGTCCACATGAGAATAAAATAACATCAGATCTAGGTTGATTTGAAATAGTAGGAGATTGAATAAAATGGATCACAAAATGGTATTTTTTCGTATCCTTATGTTGAATAGTCAAGATAACTAACAAAGAGGTGAATTAATTATTATAAAAAAAAAGTCTTTACTTCAATTAATCTGGAGAAAATTTAAATCAATAAAATATTAATGAACATGTAAGCACAAAACAACACCATGCACAAAGAACACCAGAATTTATATGGAAACCCAAGAGGGGAAAAACCATGAAGAATGCTAGTTCTCAATTATAAAACACTAGTTAAGGTGACACTGGTTAAGGTGATTTTTACAAGGGCTCACTGCCAAGTTTCTCACTATAGGGTGGATCACTACTAGTTGGGCTCAGTATCCATATATTATAGCAAATGATACAAAAAGGCTCACTGCCAAAAGAGAAAGCTTCACTGCATACAAAAAATGGCTCACTACCTGAAGAATTATGAAAGGTAATCCACAATTGAAAATAGTTGTCACCAACAATGACACCAACTAGAATCTCACTATCTACTCCCTCTCTTCATACACTTTCACACACTTCACAATGTCTGGATATTAAGATTCAAATTCATCATGCTTCCCTTCATTAGAAAAAAACATCTTATACCTATACCATTGAATGCTTCCATAATCTCCCAAGTCAGTTAAACACAATTTCATAAATTCTAATTTGGCCAAGTGAAAATTGAAATAGGTCACCACAAAAACATTATCGTGGTGGAGAGGAATGAAATGTGGACCACATATAACCTCCTCACTCAAATTAATATGCTACATGATATCTAGAACCACAAAATAAGATATACATGTTACAATGCAAAACCATGTTTCAAAGAACGTTAACCAGCTACCAAATCGGTCTAGACCCAATATAATGTATCTCATTATGTTACAAGAGAAATAGGACTATAGCATGACATCCTAAACTAGGCAAATCTGCATCACCAAAGCACCAAAACAAAACATCGGTCTTATAACCGAGATATCTTGGCATCAATGACAACCATTAATGACAACAAGAAATCAAAATCATCTCAACACATTCTAACAATCTCCCCCTTTTTAATTGATGACAACATTCATCAATAAAAAACAAAAAATCTTAATATCAGCATCAAGGACCATCTCACCTTCTTTTCTTCTCCCCCTTTGCCATCAAAGACAAAGGGAAAAACTCCACCTGAAAAACTTACTCTGCTCCCCCTATGAGGAAACCACCAAACATTGATCCAAATAAAAATGAGCATATAATACTTTGGACCAATGCACACTCTGATGCATGTTGTTGTAGACTAGGAGGGGGCATAACCCCTAACTTCTATTGGAGATACTCAAAATTATCTTTGCTCAACGGTTTTGTGAAAATATCTGTAATGTGCTCTTTTTTAGGTACATATTCAAGTTTTGCTTCATTGTCCAGCACCTTCTCTCTCAAGAAATTATATCTTATGGATATATGCTTCATTCTAGAGTGTTGTACTAGATTCTTGGAAATATTTATTGCACTTGTATTATTATACATGATTGAGATCTATTTATCAAATGATATGCCAAAATCCTTCAACATTTGTTTCATCCTCGGTATTTGAGTGCAACGTGAGGATGTTGTAATGTATTTAGCCTCAACATTAGATAAAGATACAAGGTCTTGTTTATTACTTGACCAAGCAACCATCCTAGAGCCAAGGAAATAAGCTCCACCACTTTTACTTCTCCTGTTATCAACATAAACCACAACAAACAACATCTAATCTAAGTGATTTTTGTAGTATAAGTTACTATTAGCAAATTCATTTTGAAATTATTGTCCAATCAAGTACTTGCCTAATCTACCATACTAGGCTCTAGGTGCCTGCTTCAATCCATATAAAGATTTCTTCAACTTGTAAATGACATCCAGGTCATTTATGGACTTGAATCTACTTGGTTGCTCAATGTAGACTTCTTCCTTTAGTTCTCCACTAAAGAATTTAGATTTCACATCCATTTGATAAAATTTAAAATCCTTGAAACTTGCGAAAGCTAAGAAAATATGAATTTCTTTCATTCGGGCAACATGGGCATATTTTTATTCAAAATAAATACCTCCAATTTGAGTGTAACCTTTGCAAACCAATCTTTCCTTATTTCTCATTACCTTTCTGTTTTCATCCAACTTGTTCCAGAATTCCCACTTTTTTCCAATTAAATTTGTATCTGTTGGTTTGGGTACAAGTTCCCAAGTTTGACTTTTCTCTATCTGATCAAGCTCTTCTTTCATTGCCTTCACCCAATTCTGATCATTGCATTCTTCTTCCATAGTATTTGGCTCAGTTTCTGAGAGTAGGTGCAATAATACTTTCTCTTGAGCTGCTTTGGTTCTTCTAGTAATTCCCTTGTTCTTATCTCCAATAATCTATTTTTTAGAGTGATTTTTCTATACATACCTTGGATTTTTAGTTGAAATTTTCAAAGCCTCCTTTGTCTCTTCTTCTTCTTCTTCTTGTTCTTCTTCTTCTTTATCCTTTTCTCTTTCAACATCCAAGTTATCTAATTCATATTCAATATGTCTATAAGGAATTCTTTGAGCATCTTGATCTACTTTCACATTCACATTTTCAACAATCTTGTTTAGTCTCTTGTGTAACACCAATATGATTTAATTTTGTGGAGTACCCTAAAAGTATTCCTTCATTAGATCTGCTATCAAACTTTCCAATATTGTCATTATATTTTTGGATGTAGCATTTGCTTCCAAAAATATTGAACTATTTTACTCTAGGAGCTCTTCCATGCCATAACTCATATGACGTCTTTCCATACTTCCTCTGAAATAGTACTCTATTAATAATGTATACTACTATGTATATTGCTTCTCTCCAATAGACCTGTGGTAAGCCTGCTTCCACGATCATTGTTCTAGCTGCTTCTTGAGCTATCTGGTTCATTATTTCAACTACACCATTCTACTGAGGTGTCTTAGGGGTAGATAGTTATCTCTTAATGCCATGTTTTTCATAGTATTTGTTGAACTCATCATAATTAAACTCCCCCCCTCTATCAAATCTTAAACACTTGATTCTCTTATCAGTTTCATTCTCAACTCTTGCTCTAAAAAATCTTGATTTTTTCCAAAACCTCTAATTTTCTCTCAAAAAAGCAACCCAAGTAAATCTAGAATGATCATATATTAATAGCATGAAATACTTCTCACCTTGTAAGCTTCTTATTCTGGTTGGACCACAAAGGTCTATGTGTACAAGGTCCAACAATCTGGTAGATGAATCTTCCTTTCTCTAGAAAATTTATCTGGTCTTCTTTCCTTCTTGACATCCTTTGCAGATAGTATTGTCTAGTTTGGTCAGTCTTGGAAAATATTTAACTACTCTTGATAAACTTATCCTTACCAAATTATCAAAGTTAATGTGGTACATCCTTTGGTGCCAAATCCAACTGTCATTGGACTGAGATACAAAGCATCTTTTTGTAGCTCCTTCCAGTTGATACATATTTCCACTATTTTTTTCCAACTGCAATATAATTTCTAGATTTCTTCTGAGTCTCACAACCATCATCTCGAAACACCACATTGTAACCATTTTTGCAAATTTTTCCATCACTCAGAAGATTATAAAATAATCCCTTCACATAGTAAACATTTTCAGTGTTATATTTTCAATCAAAAGTAATAGAACCAATTCCAACAATCTATGTCATTTTATCATCTCCAAATCTAATAGAACCTCCATCAAATTTCTCAAGCTTCAAAAATTTAATTTTATCATTGGTAATATGATTTGAGGATCCACTATCAATCAACCATTCATTTCTATTTCTCTTAAAAAATAATGCAACCTTAGTGTTATCATAATATTTTGAACAAATATTAGAGATATCAAATCTAGGTTCATCCTTTCCAAACAAAAATAAACAATCCTCATGATCTCATTCATCGTCTGAAATTCTAGCATTCTCATTGGCATAATAGGCCTTCTTATTGATCAATTTAAACTTTTATCTTGTTCCTTTCTTCAAACACTTAGTTGCTAAATTACCAATCTTTCCACATCTAAAAATTTTAAGAGGTAACATACCTTTGTACTTTCCGGTAACTTTGTTCAGTTTCCTTGCAAAATTTTCTTCCAACTCTTTAGAACTATCACTATTCGGATCATCTTCTATTTTTGAGGCTTTGAAGGCAGTTTCATTTTTCTCCTTTTATTTTCTACATTTTCTCATCTCAAATGTGGTCAAGGTGCCAAATAGTTTCTCTCTAGTCACTATATCTCTCTAGTAGGGTCTTTAAGATCTTCTTCATTACATCTTCATCTGTCAAAATACCTCCCTAATTTTTGACTTCATTTACTCCACTGTCAACCCTTTGAAATTAGCTTGCTATATCCTCATGTTTTTCCATCCTAATGTTCTCATACCTAAGCTTAACTATCAAATTCTTTCATAATTTAACTCTATCATTGCCTTCATATACTTATTTCAAATTTTCCCAAACTTCATAAGAGATGCCCAATGAAATAAATTTTGTTAGCTCAATCTTAGATAAACCACTAAATATTGCATACCTTGCTTTTTCATTCTCCTTATAGGTCAAAATTTCATTTGCAGTACAAACACCTTTTTTCGGCTCAACATATTTTATCTCGACAAATTTCCAAGTTTTGTAGTCAAGAGAGATTATGTAGCCTCTCATATTCACTTTTGAGAAACTATAGTAAAATCCATCAAACACAAGAATTATCATTTTGTGTACCATCGGATCTACCCCAAGCATTTAAGCTCTGATACCAATTGTTGAACAAACTGAATAACTGAGAGGGAGGATGAATTGGTTATAATCAAATAATTTTCTTTACTTTAATTAATCTGGAGAAAACTTAAATCAGCTATTAATGGAAATGTAAGCACACAACAACACCATGCACAAAGAACAATAAATTCTATGTGGAAATCCAAGAAGGGAAAAACCATGGAGAATGCTGATTTTCAACTATAAAACACTGGTTAAGGTGACACCAATTAAGGTGATTTTTACAAGGGCTCACTTCAAATTTTCTCACTGCTAAGTTGCTCACTACAGGGTGGCTCACTACCAGTTGGGCTCACTACCTAACTATTATATCCAAAGATACAAAAATCCTCACTGCTAAAAGAGAAAGGCTCACTACCTACAAAAACTGAATCACTGCCTGAAAAATGATGAAAGGGAATTCACCACTAAAAAGAACTATCACCAATAATGACACCCGATAGAATCTCACTGTCTACTACCTTTGGTCATAAACTTTATCACACTTCACAATTTCTAGATATTTAGATTTAGATTCATCATTATTGCCCTCATCAGACAAAAAAATCTTATACTTAAACCATTCCATGCTTCCATAATCTCCCAAGTCGTTCAAACACAATTTCATAATTTCTAATTCAACCAAGTAAAAATTTAAATAGGTCACCACAAAATCATTCCAATAGTGAAGAGGAATGAAAGATGGACCATACAGAATCGTCTTGCTCAAATCAACATGATACATAATATTCGAAACCATAAAATAAGATATAGACATTACAATGCAAAACATCTGTCGAAGCACGTTAGCCAACTACCAAATTGGTTCCGGTCAAAAATAATGTATCTCATTATGTTACAAGAGGAATGGGACCAAGACAGATTCAACCCAAGATAGATCATTACAACACGACATCTAGAACTAGGCCAATTCATATTACCTAAGAACCAGAACAAAACATCAGTCACATAAGCAAGATATGTTGAAATTAATGACAACCATTAATGAAAATAGGCAATTAACATCATCTCAACACATTCCAACACCTTATTTGAGGGTACTAGGGAGGCAACGCTCACCATGTAATCTGCATGTCAATTTTCTCTCTTAATGGACACTGTCTATTGTGAAAGAGGAGAACTGGTTAAGCAAAGACAAAGCAAGGTCTCGATACTAAGAAAGATTATTTTTCTTATCTTGATAGGCTCTTGTAATTTTGTTCTTAATAAGTTCAAAGTCACCATGTATATAAATATTTTTTACTTTTAATGTGATTGCAACATGCAAGCCAACAATAAGGTCTTTATACTTAACAATGTTGTTGGTGCAAGGGAATTCCAATCAAAAGGAGAGAGGGATTGTCTTATCTTTAGGTGAGATTAGAAAAACACCTACTCTAGAGCTAGTATGACATCTTGACCTAGAAAAATACATCTTCCACACAAGATCGTTATCAATTATGAAAATATCCTCATCAAGGAACAAGTCCAAACCCAAGAAGGAGTGAGATGAGGGAGCATCCACCAATTGATTAGCAACTACTTGAAACTTTATTAATTTTTGAGTAATGAACTTTACGTCAAACTCAAAAAGCAACATTACCCATTTCTCTATCCTCCCAGCAAGGTTGGCACTAGAGAATAGATACTTCAAAATCTCATTTTTTAAAATAACATGTGTCTCAACATGAAGAATGTATTGTCTTAACTTCTGTGTTGCAAAAAATGAGAGCAACACATAATTAGCTAGGACATTAATAATGTAGTAGAACACCCTTTCTTTCTTGACATCATCATATTGAGAAAGAAAGGCTACCAAAGAATATGATGATGTGGCAAGGTAAAGAAAAAAAGGTCTATCTTGTATAGCTAACATTAATATGGGAGGATTGGCCAAACAAGTTTTTATTGAATCAAAAGCTTTATGTCATTCCTCATCCCATATGAAGTGAACATCCTTCTTTAATAAGAAAGTGAAAGGAAAGGTACGATTAGGAAATTGAGATATGAATCTATGAATTTCCTAAATCTTCCCTTGTCAACTCTACAACTCAGTAATATTCCTAGGTGGAGGCATGTTATCAATTGCATCAATCTCATTCATGTAAACTTTAATTCCATGATGAGAAACTATAAATCCTAAAATTTTACTCATGTCTACACCAAAGACACACTTAAGAGGATTAAGCCTCATCTTATAGAGATGAAACCTTTCAAAAATAAGATGAAGGTCCCCTATGTGAACTTGAAAAGTTATGAGTTTTACCAAGATATTATCAACGTAATATTCTAAAATCTTATGAATGAAGTCGTAGAAAATTAAGGTCATTGCCCATTGGTAATTTTCTCCCGCATTGTTCAACCCAAATGGCATGACCACATAACAAAAGGTACCCAGAGGGGTAGTGAAGGTTGTCTCATACTGATTTTCTAAATTAATGTGAATATGATTATATCTTAAGAAGACATCCATGAAAGATAGAAGAGCATGGCCTATAGTCGAGTCCATAATCATATCAATAATAGGCATAAAAAAATAATCCTTAAGGGAAGCCTTATTAAGATCATAAAATTCAATGCAAATACAAATATGACCATCAGATCTACTAATGAAAACAATATTTGAGATCCAAGGTGAGTAGTCAATTGGATGGATAAAGCCTACTTTTAACAACTTCTCTCTCTCAGTCTTAACCAACAATGCAACCTTGGGATTGATCTTTCATATTTTTTTTCTTAATGGGATTAGCATTGGGACATAAGATGATATTGTTAGCTGCTATAGTCTCATCAATACTAGGAATGTCCTTATATGACCAAGAAAAGATATCAGGATGAGAATGTAAGAGATCAAAGTGCTCCTTAGCTTCCTCAGAAGAAAGAAACTTCTTGATCTTAATCACCTTTTTGGAAGACTTAGGATCCATGAAGACTTCAATAGTATCTCTCTTGAGGAGGGGAATATAGTCTTCAAGATGCGGTATTAGAAAAAAATTGTTGACATTAGTTGGAGGGTCCTCCTCATCCATATTCAGAATAGATTCTCTAAAATACACATGTTTTCTCAAGTTGTATGGGAATCATCTCTTATGATGAAAAGGATGTAAAGAGCATTAAGAACCTAAGAATTCATCTAGTTCTTCATTAAAAGAGAAAAAATCTAATTGGACTTCTTTGACCTCCACCCCATCCTCTATCAATTTAGGATGGACCAAATTAAGAGGTTCAATCTAAATAATGTTAACACTCAACTAGGGTTTTTTCTTAGATTGCTCAATAGAGCATCCCAAAACAAAATAGTGCTTGTGAGGCTTAAATTGGATAGGAACCTCAATTCCTTGCTCAATACATCCAAGGAATTTACGTCCATAACCATATTGAGAAAAAATCCTATATCTAAGACCATAGTGTGTTTGTAAAGCTTCGAAAGGAAATGGTTCCACATAGAGATCATTGTTCCACCAATGGAGATAAAACGCATCTACAAGACCACAACCATCTACCTTACTTAATTCATAAATCTTAACCTCCTTAGTGGGAGTGGGATTATCCTTCTCGGTAGTGGAATGAGTAGTTTCTTGAATAGGATTCCATCTTTCCTTCTCAATGGGAGTCTGATTTGCTTCCTTAACAGGATTATTCAAGGTTATCAGAAGTTTAGGATGAGTAGGATTCATTTTGTATTGTCCAATGAAGAATTCAAATATTTCCAAGGATCCCCAATCATCACCAAGAAATGTGTTTTATTTGGAAGAAGAGGTAGATAGGGAAGACTTGGGACTTTCTACTTTAGGTGGTTCTTCTTTAGACACATTCACTTTTGGGAAAAACTCTATGAAGGGTATCACCGAGGAATGTGTCGCTGCATTAGAGGTTAAGGATGTAATGCAATTATCAAGATTGGATACAATTGAGGCCTAACCAACAACTACTAGTTCACAAAGGTGAACAACCTCTAAGTCAGATTTGACTGTGACCACCCAATTGTTTGCAACAAACTTCAAAGACTGATGTAAGTAGAAATTACAACACCCATAGTATGAATCTAGGGTCTTCCCAAAACAATATTGTAAGGTAAGGGGCTATGAATCACATAAATTAAGGTGGGTAGGGTAACGGGGCCTAATCATAAAGAAAATATTATCATGCCTACAGCTTGTCAACCAGCATTATCAAATCCAAAAATATACAAAGAAGAACCAACTAGAGAATCAAAATCAACTTTAATTTTAAGGTTGTAGATATATACCACAAACGTTGAGATTCAAACTAATGTGAATGAGAGTACACCTAATACCAATAGTATTAATATTAACTATAATAATTAAAGGATCTTCTTGCTTCTACATATCTGGGGGTAGAATTTCTTGTGGATAAAATATGATATTTGGTGAATTTGCATGAATATGAGAAATCCACATATTAACATTCATCAACCTAGAAGAGGCAAGAAATAAGATCTTCTACAGGGATTCTTGAAGCATACCTTCGCAAATAAAATTAGTTTGAAGAAAATTCAAAACTGAGATCTTAGCTAGAGTAACACAAAGTTTCTTGATAAGATCATAATTTTTGGGTGCTTTAGTCGCATGTTTAGGTGCTAAAGGAAGACTTGGTTGGGAAGGTTGTAAAGAAGTAGGAACTTGAATAGGTTGAGTTGTAGGAACATAAGGTTTTTTATCCAAATTCTGTTTATTTCTTGTTGTATTATATGCATTCTCAACAGCATTACAAGAATTATAATTCATAGCTTTTACAAACCTTGAGTAGAAATCTTAGGAGAGGGGCTAGCCAAATTCAACTAAACAATAGGTCTCTTAGGACTTGGAGAAGCCACAAAGAATACAAAAACATTTATTGACTCTTCATATTGCAAACAATAGGTTTGTTTGAAAGTTTTATAGGTAGGGGAATATGATTCTAAGAAACCATCTAGAGCATCATCCAACATATCAAAATATTCCTTAGAGAAAGCATTATCATAAACACTAAAATATTGTAGAAAAAGATCCAACATGTTTCACATAAGGTTCACTAAAATGTGAGATAAGGGGGATTCACCGCTCATGATTATATTCATTCTCAAGAGAATCCCAAGGAGTGAACTACCCTTCACCACCTCAATGCTAGCTGAATGAAAAAATTGCAAAGAAACTATATACAAACTAGTTATCATGGAAGAATGCTTCAAAATTTGAGAGAGAAAATTTTCTAGATTTCTACCTCAAAAGGAGGAGCTCTTAGACAATAGACTATAGCATGTAATTAGGACATCAACATGGCACACTAGATTTCAAAGGATGCGATGGAATTCCAAGCAAAAGAGAACTCAAGAGTTGCATAAAAAAATCTAAAAATTTCACTATCTACAATAGATCTCAGCTCTGTTTAATGGAAAATAGAGAATAAGATGAAATAGAAAGGATAAATAAGAGATGACTTAAAAAAAAACTAAGTGGTCAAAACCTTCCTTCGAGCTCTGCTTTGATAACCTAGACACAAAATGAACGGGAAAAAATGTTAGGGTTGTTTTGAGGATTTTTGCAATCAAACCCCCATTTTGGTGTTCTCACCCCCATGGATAGCCAAATAGATAGAGAGATTAATCCAAATGGACAAATGGAAGTTGTGAAAATAATCTCCACATTAGGAGGAGAACCTGAACCACTAGATAGTAAATGAGGAAAGAGATCTAATCTATTCACAAATAGATAAGAGTAAGAGAGCATTACCAACAAACCTCAACCCCTTGTTGAACACACAGATGCACCATTCAATTCTTGCTAGAGATCTTTGGCTATTGGAGGGACCTCAGTTCAACAAAGCTTTTCTTGTAGATGTACTATTTCTTAGAGAAAAAGAAGTTGATATTTATAGGAGAAGTCAATTGAATGAGAGGGGGAACCCCCAAAAATGAGAGAGAAAGGGAGTTTTTGTTGCATACAAGGGAAAAAAGAGTCATTACACTAAATAAATTGACTAAATGGAGAGGTTCCAAGAGCCAAGATTCGAGATTCCCCATTTCAAACTCAAAAAACCGCTAGGATGCTAGCACATCGCATAGATGTCCACATTTCGTGCAAACATCCAAAATGTTAATTTTTTGGAAATATGACGGTGCATTGTTGTCAACTCATCACTAGTCCGCGTAGAGTTGGAATCAAAAAATTATGACCCATGAAGCTTTATTTGTAAATTTGTTTATGTGTAATAAATTCTAGGCAAAGTGCTAAAATGTGAAATTTCCCCTAGGGTGCAATTTGACAACATTACAAATATAAACCTCTAGTGTCACATAGGGGATTTACCTTAGACCATTTATTGTCTGATCCTTATTGACCTTTACTACCCCATGGATACATTTTCTATAGGGCCTACTATAGGTATAAGATGGGTGTCATAAACCCTAATATTGTTTTACCCTCTTCATCTCATGCAATTTCTATTAAGGCATCTTGTTTTTCATAGTAGCGCACCTTGTCCTATATATATTCTTCCTTGAAGGCTATGGAAAAACATTATCCTACAAATAGACCTTCTCTACCTACAATTTCACAGCTTCCAATGGTATCCTTAGTTCCTTCCACTATGCCTAGAACATGAAAAGGAAAGGTACCCATTTTGATGAAGTCTAAGCCTCAAGTCTTTCAATTCCAAATATTTCCCATGATTCCCTATCCCACCATGTATGGTAAGGGGAAAAATGTAATTTGAATTGGTCATTCTTCTATTTCTCTTGTATCTAAACCCTTAAGGCCTCCTCCCAATCTTCCTCTTGCTTCCAAAGAAGAAAAAGGAAATGAGCCCATTATTGAGATTTCAATCTCTATTTATATAGATCTTCTTGCTCTTCCTCACGAGCCTACTCTTCCACCCATAATAGACATGAATATTACACCTCTGGTGGAGCATGAAACCTCAGACTCCTCTTAGGCCTCTATTCATGGTACTCAACCATCAAAATTGACTTGCATGTGAGTGTAACCATCATCGGTGAAAATTGGCCTGAGAATGTGATACCTTGTATAAGACCGAGGGTGAGCCTTCTGATTCTATCTCTATTCTTATTTCTATTTCTACCTATGCTCCTCCTTCCATTCCCATCACCTCAATTATACTTCTTTCTTCCTTGATGAATCTCAATGAACCTCACCCTAAGCAGGTGCAAGTTTCCATCACTCCTTCTTTACAGCCTCCCTTGATTACTTCTCTACTCGATCTTTCTCCTTTCCTCGATCCCATGGATATTTCTCATACAAAGTTTGTATCTATTGTGGCTCCTTTTTATCCTTCCACTTCTAATTTGAGGATTTTACATCCTCATATTAAGCACAAATCAGAGCATGTTCTCTCTCCAAAATACAACTATGTAAAAAAAAAAGTCTTCTTCATCTAGTTCTAGTCTGGTTTTTCCTATTTTCATAACAAAATAATCTCCTCATCACTTGGATTTTTTTATTGCCCCTCTCTTGAAGGTCAGAAATGGCTGCCTAGTTCATCCACCCCCTTCTTCTCAATCACAACACTTCACTCCAAATAAGTGAATGTTTGACTCAATGGAGGACATCCTGACTCTCTCCTCCTTTTTTAAGTCAATGATTTTATCCTTGCATGAGATTATAAATGAGGAAATTTAGGTAGCCTGCTCCTTACCTCTTGTTGCAAGAAATTCACCTCACACCACTCTTTTTGTTTGTCCCCTACAAGATTGTCTACTCTCCCCTTATAATGAACCAGATTTTGAGCAAGATGACTTGTTAGAGGTGTTGGACTAGAGCAGTACCTCTTCTTAGATTTAGATTATAATTTTCATTTGATTGTGTTCCCTCATGCTTGTTTGTTTATGTTTGTTCTCTCCCCTAGAGGACCCTTGATACCCTTGTAGGTACCTAGACACAAGAGAGAAAATCTATCATAAAACTTCTTCTATTTGTTTCATCATTCTTCTATTTGTCATAGAACTTTCTTTTCACACTAGGAATGATGCAAAGTGTCGAGCCACTTAGGCCTCTTCCATGTTGGCCTATATTTTCTTTTTTTCATGTATCTTTCTTCTTGCTCCAATCTATTTGGCAGGTGATGATAGTTTGTATAATTTACTCTAGATATATAAATACATTTATGATCAGCTCTAACCTAGAATACCTAGATCCCCTTATGCTTTTGATCTCTGATTTTTCTTGATATAGTGGATTGTATGTGTTATCCCTCATGTAAAAACTTTCCATGGATACATCTTTCTATGTATGTCATGACACAACATCTCTCTATATTTATTATCCTTATAATGACTTGTTATCCTTTGTGTAGCACACATAATTCTAAGTGGGGGATATCATATTTTATTATTCTCATTTTTCTATCTTAACAAATTATTTTCGTTTTTCAAAAATATATCTTAAATTATTTTATGTCTTATAATATTGTCATCTAGCTTTGGGGTAGTCTAACTAGACTTTTATTTTTTGTGACTATCCTACAATGCAGTTTGTATTAGCCACATGCCTATCAACTTGTCATATGGTCTCTAGAATAACATAACTTGCTAGCCATACGTATCAGTGATTTCTTTATATTTGATATTATAATGTCCATTTTTTATTTTTTTGCCTAATGTGTTTGTCTATAGCTAACATGTTTGTGGTGAGATTATAGTCATATTTACAATATAGAGGACTTGTGTCCTCTTCACATCGTAGCTCAAATTTTCTATTGTATATACCAAATCAAATATTGGTGCTCTCTTTATCCTAGGTATTTTCTCTTCAACCTCTTTCTCTTTACTTTAGCTCACATCTTGTAAAATATATAAGATCACTAAAGTTGGGGAAAAGAATAATTTCAAAAATAATATCCTTTGTAGTTTTTCATTCCGTAAACCTCCCCTTTAGCTAAATTAATTTGATAATGCAACATTCCCTTAATTTTATCCTTAATCTACTCATTCTTGGTCATTAAGATGAATTTTTGTTATGGAAAACCACATGTCATGTGTAGAAATATACATGCCACATGAATGTCTCAAGAGGAATCCTCACTACAATAGTCATTTGGAAATTACACTTCTTTCCTACCCAGGAATTGTATGCCTCTGTACCTAGTAGGTGCATCAAGAATGCCCCTTTGGATACCTATACCTCTTTCAAACCTCTCAATTTTTTAGGGATTGATTCAGTTTGATATATCTCTTATTCATTATCTCATTCTCTCATTCTTCCTGAAAATACCAAAAATAGAACCCCAGGCTTAATTTCTAAAACCTAGGATTCAAATTTGTGTGGGGGTGTGAGACATATTATCTAGTGTTTCATTAAGATGGAGATCAACAAGGTGTTTAGATTTCCTTTCAACCATGGATGTTAGACGATTAGACCTAGATCTACATATTTTTGATTCTTGGAATGGATTGGAATTAATTTTCCTTGATTAACCTAATTATACTAGATGTTGTTATATGAAAAATGTAAGCTTCTAACAATTGAAAAACTGTAACAGAGATTTATAGGTAGATCTAAGAAGAGTAGAGTGTTGTGTGCTTATCCTAAATGTTTGATGTTGGTCTAAATATGAAGATAGAGTTAGCCAAGGGTGTTTGGGTCCTTGTATGACTTTTCTGAAACTGATTTTATAGTCTTCTGATATCATATCTAAGATCCCTATTTTCACTTGCAAACTTGTCAGATCAGTATCAAATAATTTTGTAGGTGAGTTTTATTTAGTTGAAAAGGTGTAGGGATTTGAATGTGACAATTAATAAATGATCTTCAAGCTTCCTTAAATCCTCCCCAAGCATAAAATCTCTACATTCAAAGAGAGAAGAAGTTTTTTTCCATTTAGTGGCTTTCCTTAGTCAAACCTCATTTTAGTGTTTCCACTTCCACAATGGAAACTCCAATGATAGGAAATATAAATGATAGGAAGGAATGATGAATCAACAAAGTTTTATAAATTACCACTCTTCAATGTATTCCTTCAAGGAATGAATTCATTCACATCACTTCAAGGTCTTGGATCTTATTTTCTCAATTTCTTGAATTGCTTGGTGATCTACAATAAAGATTAGCCTTCACAAAAAATGATAACATAAAAATCCATAAACTCACATAGAATTTGACATGATTCTTGGATATTGAATCGCTACAATGACTAACTGAAATTCTACTCTTGAATTTCTCTTAAATCTCATGGTCATAATTTTTTCAATGATTTTCCTAGATAACTCTTGAGAGGTTTCAAATGTTGCAGTAATTAGGTATTTATAGGCACTTATTCAATTTATTTCAAATTAGATCCTCATAGCTAACAGTCACAATTTGAGTTTCAAATGTTAAAATTTTGACACCCACATATTCAAATTTAGATTCCAAGAAAATAGGGCGACTTAGGTACCCAAGGGAATCCCATTCTTGGCCCTATTTTCCAAGATTTTAGGTATTGTAGTTAAAAAATTAAATAATTTTTTTTTTTTTTATGCTTGCATTTTCTTGTAAATTATTAAAAATGAGCCATAAAATGCACAATTTTGGAAATTAGGTGTTTAATTAGGTCCAATAAATTAAAAAGAAAAAAACATAGTGTTAAATTATAAAGGGTAACAGTTTTCGATGCTACACTTCCAAGCTCTCAATTCTCTTCTACACCACAATAGCTTCATTCTACCATTTTTATTATATTTTCCTTCTCTCAAGGTGCTCAACATCATTATACTAAGCTCTAGCTCTTCCTTTTTCCATTACCATCTTCCTAAAGAGAGGGTAATTACATTTCTTTGTATTGCATTATCTATTTTACTTTGATAGCATAGTATTCTAGCACATATATCTACTTATTTATCTCATTTATTGTTTTCTCTATCTCTATCTATCTATTTGGTTTTCTGTAGAGCTAGGAAGACCTACACGATGATTTGAATAAGGATAGCCCCTAAACTAGCCCTAACCTTTTTTTCATTTCTATTTGTGTGGGTATTGAAGTTGGAGCTTTGTTGGAAGCTTCAATTTTAGACCTCTCGTGAGTGTATTCTTTCTTCTTTTTCATTCCATCATTTCCTTTTCATTTTATTTAGTTTATGATCATTATTGTTATTTTCTTATTATATTATTTTAGTGCATTCTTGAGATTCTAGTCACGAGACAATTAGTAGGTTCTAGTGATTTTTTTAAAAACTCAATTTTCATTTGTATAAGACTACAACACATCATGAGTCCATGTTCACATGTTGTACTATCATCCTTGGCCAAGAGCCTACTAGTTTTCTCAAAATACCTCTACAACATACTCTTTGGTTCCTAAAACTCCCATACTTTCATTTTGCATAAAACACCAATAATAAAACTTCATCTCTCATCTCATCACTTTAGCTTTGATCCTTGAGGTAGTTGAGGACTATTTACCCCTTTGGACCTTGTCATATTTAGGGTGTTGAATGTCCTCCTCTACAGCTTCATTTTTTACATAGATATAAATTTCTATAATCAAATCAAGTTAACTCCTCATCAATAAAATCAACATCATCCCACCAAACAATAACCAAAACCCTGATTCACCATTCTAGATATTCCATGTAGATTAGTATCCAAGTGGGTCTATGTTATAAATTTTTGTTCTCTCTATGTAATGTAGGATAATGTGTGATATAGACCCTAGATCCCTTTTCCCACATCACATTTTGTTGAACCCATAATTTTTAATATTTTAAAGATTCCAAAATCATAATTTTATCATTTTAAAATCTATGTGCTATCTTAGGTTATTCTCATTTTTCAAACAGGCATGAATAGTTTAGTAAAAAACATTGAAAAGGTCAATATTTTCAGAGTGATTATCATTTCAAAAGATAAAAAGTGTTACTTTTCAACATTTTGAAGATAATTCGGTCAATTACAACATTTTAAATTCTAGGAATTATCTTTTTAACATATTAAATTACTTTAGAAACATAAAATTTTATGCATAATTGTGTTTCACATAAAGAAATTAAGATTTTAATTATTTTTCATAAATTTTTCGATTGCGAGACTTGAGCTTTTTTAACTTTAGATCCTCAGATATTTTAGGTAATTTCCAAATTTTGAAATTTGTCAAATCTTGCATCTCTAGCCTAGGGTGGGCCATCGGTCTTGTCCAACTAATTTTGGCTAAATTTCAATCATTGTTCTATATCTATGATTTATGTGTAGATCTTCATGTTCTATTTATATTCTTTTTCATTTTCTATCATTGTCATCTATTGTCTTTTATTATATGAGAGAAATCAAGAATTTTTAATCTTATAATAATTTTGTGAGCTTCACAACCTAGTTTCCCATATCTAACACCCCTATGAGATGTAGTTTCAGAATTATGACTTCTTATTCTACAATCACATCTAGTGTTGAGCTCAATTGTTATAACTCTTTCACTAAATAAGTTATATCTACTCAATCTATCTTTGATCATCTTTCCAATCCTCATTACCTATGTATTCTTTCTCACCTAACATTTATGTGGACTTGACGGCTATTGTGGCCCATCTTCCTAAAGATAAAATTAAAAAAATGGACAAAGACCTATAAGGCCTTTAATAATACTTAAGTACCAATTCTTTGGATGGATAAATGGTTCCTCTTGTGGATAAATTTAGGAATCTAATAAATTATTTGCAAGGGATATAAGTTTTGTGTAGCCTAGTTCATTTAATGGAATTAAACATTCTTACATTAGCTAGTTGCATTCAACCCTTACTTGCTCACCATCAACTAGAAAAATAAGTTTCCTCTCCTATGATCATGCCTTCTATTCCTACTTGTACCCCTCTAGTCATCACATCCACCATGTAATATAGTAATGGCCTAAAATATAGTTTAGATTTTCTTATGGGAATCCTTATAATTTTTTCCCTTCACCTAAAATACCTCCATGTTCTTCACCTCTTATATAAATGCAAAACAATAAACCACCAATCATTAACAATAGTTAACCATATTCAACACACTCTCAAAAAAGTCACCAAATGATCCATATCATAAACCAAATCTTACAAAACATGACATCATTACAAAAAAAATCAAATATAAACCAAAGTCAATCCAATGTTAATCCTCCAATATACCTTATATGTAGTATGTTGTCATTTTCTATACTAAAGACACTTATACCACAAAACATTGAGATACCTCGCTTTAAGAAGTATGTTGGGAAAAGAGATCCCAGTAATCATGCATTTTTCGTTCACCACTCTATTTAGTGATTTATTTTTTAAAGATGATCTCTTAGCTAAAAAAAATATGTGATCATTGAAGGACATGCCTTAGATTTTTTTTTCATTACCTTATAACTCAAAAATCTAAGGTAATGAATGATGAGGTGGTTTCCTTGTTGTTATCTAAAGAAATGCAAAGAAAGTCTTTCAAGATGGCTAAAGAGGCACTTGTTTCTCATGCTAGACCGAAGGAGAAAGGTGATAATAAATAAAATAGTTCCAAGTCCAAGTCTATGGGGATATCTAAGTCTCCTCGTAAAAAGTACAAGGTGGAATATTAGAATTTTAGCAAAACTGATCATTTTGAAAAATGATATATGGAGGAGGAGAAGAAGAAAAACAAGTCATTCTTCGATTCTAAATCTAATAAATATTATTGATTAATGGTGAAATATGGGATAATGTAATAACAATCCTATTTCCCACCAATCATTTAAATGTCCTAAGAACCCTAGTTGGATTGACCATCAACCTCACAAGGTGAGTTAATTCTCAATTAGGAGGACTTAGGAAGGGGGGTCTTCTTTTAGGTTTTTAAGGGGTTCACCACCAAGTAGATTCTTGGAAAGAAAAATAAGCATTCAACCTACAACCTAGTTATGCAAGCTAAATGAAAGATGCTAATGATAAAATAATGCAACAACAAAATAGGATGTTTGTACCTGGGAAGTTTGAAGATGTTGTGAGGATTTTGGAAATGTAAAGAAGCTGTCAAAGTATTCTAGGGAGGACAAAGAGGCTTTTATTGTTGTCTTAAACCCGCTACTATTTTTCAGGGAAGATGCAAAATGTTCAAACATTAGAATAGAAAATGAAAGAATCTTTAAAAAATACCCCTGGGAGGACTTAGACACAATAGGTGGTGTATGCACTTGCTTCCTCTTAGATCTCTAGTTTTGAAACTTTTGGATTTGACCTATAGGTGAGTTTTTGTGAAGATGACAAATTTTTCATGCAATTTTGAAACATTGAAATCTTGGAATCCTAGTGATATTCAAGTCTTCAACCTAAATCTGCAATCACAATCATACAAGAGAGGGAAAACTTGTTGAATTTTAGTGAGTGGGGGTTCGCCTGGGTCAAATCCCTTGTTGGTAATTAAACCTTGAAATGAAATAGAATAATGAAAGGACATGATGAATGAATAAAATTCAATGTTACAATTCACCAAACCCTTGTTGTAAAGTTTGCAACCTTGTGTGAAATGGCTAATTGAAATGTAGATCTTGAATCAATGGAATATATTCAATAGATCTTGCTTGAATTTATTGCTTGAATAAAAACCCTACATCATAAATGTTAACGAAAAAACACACGTGATACAAGAATATCGTTTGATATGATGCTTGAATCTTGATGATGGATCTAAAGTTCTTGAAGAATTTCTCTTGAATGCTTTTGTGAAATCAATTATGCTATTAGGAATTATCTTATAAAAGACTTGTATGCTTGTTATGAAAATATGACTAAACAAACCTTGTATTTAAACTTTTCTATGCTTTATATCATGGAATTACATCACACCAAGCTGAGATAGGAAAATATTAATCAAAGGATGCTAAATCCCACTAGAATTTGAAATCAAATCCTGAAAATAAGCCAAGGAGGACTAAGACGCCCTTGGTGTATTCTTAGTCATGAGGCTCAATTCTCAGGGCATAGGCTCCAAAAAGGGACTTTTTTAAGTGTGTTCAAGATTAGGGTTCCAATACCCTTGGGGAAATAATATGCCATAGTGAAATTTTAGTCCTAACCCAAAAATCAGGGACACACAAATAGAAACACTAAATCTTCATTTTACCTTTGATGATTGTTGGGATTAACCAGAAAAATATGTTATTTTTTAGGCTTGTGGATGCAAAATAGGGCCAATTAAGACATAAAGAAGGATAAATAAATCAATGAGGGCCTAAACAAGTTTGAAAATGTAAGGGTGTGAATTTTAATACACTACATTTAACCCCCACTTTAGTGAGAAATTTAACTTGCTTCAAACTTACACTAAATTAGCTAACCATGCCATCAAGAGGGGTTGAAATGTACAAATGCTAGTAAGATAGGATGACAATAATCAAGAGGGTGGTTGAGCCCCCAATATCAAGATCCTATGGAAAAATAGCGTAGGCACAAAGGAACATGCATGAAAATGATATATGAAGCCATAATCACATCACAAACATACACCATCAAAGAAAAGGAAAAAGAAAGGTGAAAAAAAATATAGATCAAGCTTCGAATGGTCATCCAACATGATGGATTGGGTCTAGGTTGAATGTTTACAAGTGGAAAAAAATTTCCACTATGCAAACTAAACACATGCTCACAAGGCTGAGATAAGCTAGTTTTCCACTAGGTGAGCCCTAGGAATTCCATATTAACATCATATCCCCATGAATATGATAAGGAAAAAAAACAAAATTTATGCACACAATGGCTAGTGAATATAGTTGTTCACTAGGTGAGCCCTAGGAAACCATATCAAAGCCATATCTCCATAACTTTAATAAGGCACACAAAGAAAATGCATGCTTACACGAGCTAGTGAAGCTAGTTGTTCACTAGGTGAGTCTAAGGAAACCATATCAAATCCATACATCCATTACTTTAATAAGGAAACAAACACAACACAACAAGAAAGCATAATGTTTGAAGGGATTTTGTTTAGTTCATGTGAGGTCTTAATATTAGGGGACATTATTCCTATTGTCTCCAAAAGAGGATGAATCAAAGTTCACAATAGTGAATGTAGTGTGTCTTATCACCACTAAGAGGAATGTAATATGCTAAGATAGATCACATTCTTGAAGGAAATTATTCCCAATGTCACCACAAAGAGGGAAAAAAATCATATGAAATAAGGAAATCACATCCAGGAACAAGAAAAATAAATGCAAATGAAATCATGCCAAAATAATGTTAGTTTATTCCCCCTTTAAATAAATTTCTAACACCATGTTGTGAGAAATTACTTTAAAGTAGAAAAACACGTGAAAGAGAATAGAAAAGAGGGTTTCCCCCAGAAACACATAAGGGATCTATGGATTCAAGGTTAGTATCTATCTTTTCTGCAATGATATTAGAGAGCTCAGAACTGTCATCATTCCCCAAATACACATAGAACTGGAAGAATGACACAAAGAGAGCGAAAAAAAATAAAAACATTTTGGGTCAACATGGAAGAGACATATGGTGTCTCGATGCCTTGCGTCATCCTAGAAAGGAAAACACAAGAAAAAAATAAAAGGATAAAGAAAAGATAATGAATTTTTTTTGGTTCAACATGGAAGAGACATAAGGTGTCTCGACGCCTTGCATCATCCCTAAAAGGAAAACACAAGACAAAAAATAAAAGATAAATTAAAAGGTGAAGAGCTTACAAAATATAGAAGAATGAAGGTAAAAATAGAGGAATGCATAAGGAGAGAGGGAAACCAAATAGAACATCATGGGGATCAAAATACACACATGCAATCACACAAAGAGAGCAAAAATACTAGAAAAGCACATGCAGATCAACCATCCAGTAGGTCATCTACATCCTAGTCTTGTTCAGTATATGCAAAATTTAAATCACTAGTGAGAGGTATCACATTAAGTGTTGTACTAGGAGAATAACCATGTTCAACACGTGCTGCATCACTCGGTTTAGGAGGATCATCACATTTTTTATTGTCTAAGCTCATAGTAGAAGAAAATAACAAATTCAATTCATTATGCACTTGTTCATCAATTTTAGCTATTTCTTCATCCTCATCCAAATTAACCACGACAAGAGGGTGAATGATAATATCCATATAAGGTGGTGGTCCTTGTTGTTTTGGAGGCATAGGATTTGTTTGTTCTTGTAAGAGAGGAGAGTCATTAGTTATTGCTTCTATTAGATTTGTATTATTATTTTCAATGTTGTTTTCTTCATTAATATTTCCATAAATAGCATTACATCTATTCCTATGATCTCTAGCATTTTAGTTTCTTTTATTATGATTTTCAAGTTGTGTTTGGGTAGGAGTGGGTTTATCAACCATAGGTTTCTTTTCTTCTTGTGAGGAAAGAATGAAACAAGTCGTGTAAGGTTGTTCTACCACCCTCTCTTTGAATTTATAAATTTTCTTAGGAGGTGGATTAGGACTTTCTTGGCTTTCTCTTGGTATTTTTTATGAAATAGGTAAAGGATTTTGGATGGATGGGTCTTCATTTGCTGGAAGGGATCTAGGCTCAATATTGTTTTCTCCAAGTGGTGGAGGTTCAAGCATCGGTGGAGGAAAATTTTCAAGGGATAACTTGGTTATGCATTTTCCTTTGAAATTTTGGTAGGATAGGAAAAGGAAGTCCTCTAGGTTCCATGGGATTAGGCCAGAAATAGTCCAAGGAAAATTTTCCATAGTAAGATGGAGGGATAAAGACACTATGGTTCGGAATGAATATTTCATTGCCGATTGGAAACTTTAAGCACTTATGGAAAATGTATTGGGCCACATTCATGGAGTGAAGCCATTTTTAGGCTAAATTCACATGAAACTGGTCCAAATTAGAGATGATAGAGATTGATACATTTGATTTTTTAGGTCCTACTTGTAAAGGAAGTGTGATCAAGCCCATTGTAGCATGAGAAATACCATCATGCATCATAATAAATGGTTTAGGTTTATCATATCTATGTTGGTAAGTTCATGCACATATAAGAGTTCTTCTGTGATCACATTCTCTCCATAGATGGGATCAATTCAAATCCTAGGAGTGGGTCTATTATTGATTATGCCAACTATGTAAAGAGGACCATTAGGTGTATGTTCAATTTTTTTCTTCTAAAGAGAAAGTAATATCAGTAGGCATTATAGTTTTTTTTTTACGAGGCTCAATGCCAATCACTTATATCATTACAATAATAGGACTTTGGTCATTAGTATTCATAGGATTTTGTTCGTTATTTCTCATGTTATCATCATCCATGTCGACCTTCATCACATCGGGCTTAGTTTCACTAGCCTTAACAAATGAAATATTGTGGTTAGGCATGGGAATGGTAAATATTTTCAAGTTTTTATTGGGAGGAGATGCATACTTATTACCTTTGTCAGTTACACCTCCAATTTGAATATGATTGGAATCAATGAGGT